>CAXKWD010000004.1:157813918-158501418 GCA_964059195.1 Ectobius pallidus | reverse complement strand
CACTGCAGATAACATACATTTATCCTAAATTAAACTTTGACACCAAGGTATAAGTTTTAGGCCTATATTGCCCATGTAATATATTTTAGAACTTTTCTGTGAGAATGTATTGTTTGTTTCCTGTACTCTTTGTTTCATATTACATAGATCTATATTTTTAGAAAGATGAACTCTTTATATTTATTTATTGGTTTGTTTGCTCTGTGTGTGTAAATTGATAATCTGACATGAAGTACAATGTAATGATGCCTGTATAGTTTTAACTTGACTGATCACAGGTTAAGTTTGATAATGAGATCACCAATCCAATTAGTATCTGTAGGGGAGTCCGACAAGGATGCGTATTTTCACCTCTGTTATTTAACTTACATTCAGAAAATATCTTTCAAGAAGCAATAGGGGAAATAAGCAAAGGCATAAAGGTTAATGGAGTCTTCATCAACAACATTCGATATGCTGATGATGCAGTATTGATTGCTGATAATTTAGATGATCTTCAGCAACTCGTCAACTTAGTAGGAAAGTATAGTAGAAACTTAGGTCTGAACATCAACGTCAAAAAGACACGTTTTATGATTGTCACACGTCAGCCCGACTCCTTTCTAAATGCAGAGCTCCGGTTCAATGACTCTTTAATACAAAGAGTGGACAAGTTTAAGTACCTTGGAACATGGTTATGTGAAGATTGGAGATCAGACATGGAGATAAAATGTCTCATAGAGAATGCCCGTAATGCTTTCATGAAATTCAAGAAAGTTCTCACAAGCACAGATCTAAATTTAAACGTCTAAGTTCGATTTGTAAGATGTTACATCTGGTCTATACTTCTGTATGGTTCTGAAGGATGGACACTGAATACAACAACAGCAAAAAAGATCGAGGCCTTTGAAATGTGGATCTACCGTAGAATGCTTAAAATTCCGTGGACAGCAAGAATAACTAATACCGAAATATTGCAACGGCTACACAAACAAAGAGAAATACTAAGAATTTTTAAAAGAAGAAAAAGTGCATACTTAGGACATATATTACGGAATACTAAATATATGCTTCTACAGTTGATAATAGAAGGGAAAATAGAAGGTAAAAGAAGAAGAGGGCGAAAAAGAATATCTTGGCTGGATAACATTAAGCAGTGGACAGGATTACCAAGGGTAGATCAACTATTACATACTGTGGTTCATAGAATGAAAATGCATCATGTGGTCGCCAACATCCATTAATGGATAGGCAGAAGAAGAAGAAGAAGATATTTTTTTTATTTTAATCTAATGAACTATTGTAATCATTGCATTATTGAATGACAAATAATGATCTTGAATACATCTAGTAGATATATTTGGGGATATTACAGAGAGGGAAACAGAGGGAAAGTAGAGGAGAAGGAAATAGGGATGTAAGAAGAGGAATTACTTACAATTAGCAGTGACATCTGGCGACTAATTTGTTAATTTAATTAACATCAGATAAGATAACTGCTTTCTTAATTTGTTTCATTTTTGTATTATCACCATCTTTTTGTGACTGAGCAACCAGGAGGGGAAACATGCTATAAATGATGGTTGATATCGGTAGTTTTAAGAAAATGTTTATACAAGAGTCCCGCTATTCCGAACTAATTGGGACCGAACACCGTTCGGTTTAGCGGGAATTCGGAATAGGCGGATTTCATGAATAATATCAACGTATTGACTTGTTAAGGCGTAAATTAAGTGCGGAGAATTATTTAAATGAAGCCGACATGTGATGCAAGTAACCAGTCTTCTTTCCAATTTGGTTTCAGGCGTTTTCATCAAGCATAGGCTCTTTGTATGTCTCTACTTAACTTCTTTGTATAACAGTAAATGTACTTTTTTTTTTTTCACGAACGTCGTTTTAATTTCTCCTGTTTTTAAGTTTAAAAAATCGGTATATTTTCTGAACTCTGTTCGGAATAGGCGGCTTTTCGGAATATCGGTGTTCGGAATAGTGGGACTCTACTGTATTATATTGAAATTTTACATTTATTTATGTGCGCTTAATACTTACTTCGCAATCGTAGGCCTATTGTTACTGTATGGTAGTTTCTCGTTCAGAAGCGTATTGAATAATTTGTCTCTTTTGCCTACTCAGTCCTCATTTGCCTTTTTTCTCACAGATTTAAATTAAGAAAACCTTGGAGCCCCGTTAAAGGAAGCTATGTTAACAAATTTGTACTCCCGTTCCTTTAATATGTATCATTATGCGTTGAGCATCCATGGAAACCATGTTAAGAATTAAGATGTAAGTAGGCCTACTGTTAATTCTCTTGAAGTGTTAAGCAAATTATAAGCAGTGAGAAAATGGAGGCTTTATTACTCACGATCGCGTTTCTCTGGTACCTGTCAACCGGTTTGTCCCCAAATCAATAGGCATGAAAATCTGATAAAGCCTATTCGAGTTATTGCGCGTACAGACACACGGACTGACAGACAAACAGACAGACATTTTTTCCGTCCACCACCTATAAAGTACCATACTGGCAGTTGGTAGTTAAAACTGAAAGGTTAGTCTTAATTAATTTAAAACAATTTTTATTATCTTTTGTCAAACAAAATGCAAAATCTCTTTATTAAAAATATAGACTAGTATTACAAATAATTCTACCTTAGTAGCTATAGGCTACTAATAAAAGTAGATTGTACGGACTTTGAATGATTGTATAGTTGATAACCAGGCAAATTGTACAAATGCCGTGTTTAATTCTAATCCCCCCTGTATTTGACATAAGGTACACTGGTTTTTCGTGTAGATCGACATCGAAACATCAAGGATACATCGTAATCATTACTTACGTACTTGTATCGTACACGCAAGAATCATTAGTATTTTTTCCGTGACGTATACAGGTAGGGAAAAAAAGCGGACCGACTAAAATATCTAAGTTGCCGATATGAGCCACTGCGCATGCCTAGCGGCATTCACAGGATAGCAGGGAATGTATTGAAATTTGTTCTAGTGTCGACTATTGACTTAGCCCATTTCGAAACCCAGAATATGGTTTCTAGTCGTATTGTTTAATAACTGAATATATTAATTATTAATATTATTATAAAATACTAACACAAATTATATTCAGCTACAAGAGTCGGTCCGCTCCCCCCCCCCTACCTGTACATGCCGGATGTAAAAGATACTCATAGGTTATTAAGAACAGTAAAATAAAAGACTTAATTCCACAGAGGTATAGAACATGACTTATGTATGTAAGTTATGTATGTATGTATGTATTTGGCCCCTTAAGGGTAGGGACGACTCTAAGAACTTCAGTCTTGCGACCCATTGTGCCAACCTCCGGAATGTAATGATGTGCAAGCCCAAAGGGCCCCTGACAACAGAACCTACCGCGAGCCCCCACGGAACTCCCCTACATCCAACAGATACCTGTACCATGCCACGTGTGATGCTGCCTCGGTACCTCTTCTAGAGACCACAGGTTGGCAGCACACCAGCCAGCAACTTCAGGACCACAAGCCACGGGGAGAACGGGAGAGGCCACAGCGAGGGTAAAGCGGGATGATTATGAGGGGAGTTTGAAGATGAAATGGAGAATGTTGGTGGAATGAGAGGGGGAAACGGAAGGATCCCCGAGAAAAACCCTCAAAGTTCACGGTTTCGTCCACCACGAATGACAAGCCCGCCAGGACCGGGGATTGAACCCGGGACCGCTAGCATGGTAGGCCCACGCGCTAAGCATGAGCCACCGTGACGGCGAATATGACTTAACTTCGATAGGCAATGTCCAAAAACCATAAACGCCAATAAAAGCAATGAATCTCCCAAACAACTTTTATGAAATCCTACTGCAAAGTTCGCCCGGATTTTCATTAGAAGCTTGTGCAGTTAGGCTATAGCATATTTATATAATTAAATTGGCCTATAACGCAGTCTTCAATAGTAAAGCAATATATCTTCTGAAAATAACAATGATGTTACTTATTGAGAAAAAACTTGAACTGATTCGGCCTTTTTAGGCTAGAAACAAACAATTATCAATATGATGGCACCCTTCCTTCTTGGCCGCAGTTGAGTTCAATATGTTTGCTCTACTGCATTACCAGAGCCTGCGAACGTGGACGCGAAGGATAGGATTTTCTGTTATTCCTTTCAACTTTATTGCAGCATTCAGGATTATAAATTTCACATTATTTTGCAGACAGTGTCAGATTGTAAAGGAATAACAGACGTTAGGCTCCGTTATCGCTGTTGTTTATTAAACAAAGCAGCGATTCACCAAAGACCAGTTCTCTATAACTAATTTGTCAAAGTCGACTTATTTGGCAATCTCTAAAAAGGGGTTTATAAATAGTAAAAAAGAATAGCTAGAAAATAATAACTACAGTATAAATATATCAAATTCTTGAGTGCCAAATTTAAAGCCCTCTGAAAAATTTATAAGGTTGAGTGAACAGACATTCTGGTTAGAACACGAGTGTAAGGGTAGAGGGGAAACAGTAAGGGGATACGATATTAATCAAATTTCAACTATTTAGTTTGGAATTGAGATCTGGTCTGTGGTCCTATGAACATGTCTATTTATATTTTATACTTAACACTCAAATGAACATTACAGTGATTTTCAAATGACCTAACGTAGAAAATAATTTCCTTCCTCCGCAGTTATCACTGGCATAGGTTAATGTCCGCATGTCTCTATCAATAAATTAACATGTGATTTGTAGATCTATCAAGTTCTTTAACTTCTTCGTATTTCACTTATTACTCGCATTATATTGATTTTTACTTCACATTAACATAGAAAACACTTTCCTTCTTACGCTGTCATCTCCAGCGTTGTCTCCTTCAACATCTATGTTACCATTCCTATTATTCCTTGTGAAGAAGATCCAGACAATGATTGTGTATCCTGAAGAAATAAGAATTTCATTGTCATATTATTTTTAAATTGACTTAAACTTGCATATAGTGTGAATACAAGATATCAAATCTAAAAAAAAAAAGGTTTGTACGAAATTCTTATTTTGTTTAGATTGTGATGCATAATACAGATCTTGGAGTAGGAGTATATAAATTTACTAGGCAGTATAGATGTTTTATAGGTCTATGATAGACCTTTGCTATTGAACTTTCATTAAATACAGTACATTCATAATAAGCAATACCTTTCCCCGATGACATTAATTATTCCTGTGATCACTGTTTCCATTCTCCTCTTCCATTCCAGAAATCTGAATCCGTAGACCTATAAGGTTCTTATCTGTATTGTTTTTAAATTTTGATCACTTAAAATTTCCTTTCATTTATCCAAAATATGTATTCCGTTTCCGTGGATACTGTTGTGAAAATATTTCGGATTGTTTAACCTTCAAAAAGATTTAAATTATTAACCCAGAACTTTGCTTTAAATAAAGCTGTGCTGTTAGAATTACGGCCATTCACTCCCTATCTTGCGGTGGTGGATAGAGTTGAATGTTTTGATTTTGGTCCCTTTATTTTTTGAAAGATGGAGGGACACTAACACCGAGTTCTGATAATTCCAGATTTCGTATTGAATATTCCGTATTTTTTTAACACTGATTAATCCTATCAGTTCCCAACATAATTTCAGCCCAAGGGCCAGTTAATTTCTGCGATAAAGATATAAACTATTTTATATGAAAATATGGTTTTGAGGCCTGTAGTGACCAGTACAGTTTGTTATATAGATTTTGTTTCATCCATTATTATCGCTGTAAATATAAAAATAGTTTTCATAAATACTAAAAAATATGGGTATTATCCCTACTTCTTCAATGTTGTGCGTCTATTTTGAGAATTGAAGCAACCTACCTTTCTTAGATTAATTAAATGACTTTAGAATAATAGTTGGTTTCGTCATAACTGCACTTCAGAAAGTTCGTTGGGATCTACGCAAGTTCAACATGAAGCATAATTAAGAATTCAATTTTCGGAAGATTGTGTCAAAATGGCACACCCTATGAAGACAATAGACGTAGAGATTTAATTTAATTTTCTTGAGACTTTCCCTCTTTTGATTGCTTTTAAACCACACGTAAGATTATATTTCAGAAATTAGACTACAGTAGAACTTTAATTTTCCGGATTAATTGGGACCCGAGCCTATCTGGATAAACAGATATCCGGATAATCGGATAAATCATAAAAAAATGTATAGTACAGTACAATATTGTACTTACGTCTAGTTTCACTTCCTATACATAGGCCTATCAGTCAGTCAGTTGTTTTATTGACAAATTGTCGATTTTATCGGCCAAGAGTTTGGTTTCTCGCAAAGAATCGACCTTGAAATAGGGTTTCCTTGTGCTCGCTGCTGCAAAAACCACTTGAATACGGCCTCAAAGCGATCCGGATATTTGGGGTTTGGATAATTGAAGTTCTACTGTAAGCCTACTTGAGTTAATCTGTTTGACTGATGTCATTGAATTTTTCCCGTAAAAAACATTACCATCCCCACAGTTCTCTTCGAATCTGTGACGCTGAATTCAGATATGTAACCCGTTTTTCAGAAGCACTCCCAGATGTTTCGTTATAACAACATAACATTTCTATATATTCATTCAAAAAAGCCTAGGGATTTTAAAATTATAAATGCTCAAAATTTTAACGTTTAAAGAGCTTGAATGATATAACTTCAATCAATGTTTTATTTTGTTAGTGATAAAGCGGGCTATTGTTTGAATGGTCCTGATGTTCGTCCCTCAAATCGCCCAACTTGACAGGCGAGAAAGCAACAAACTTAAAAGCGCATATTTCGAAGAAATAAATTAAAAGAGACATAATGGCAAAAAAGTTCAGAAATGTTCCATGCCACAACCTATGAAGACTACAGACAAAACCTTCTTTTTTTCGTTTGTCTTTCCTTATTTTGAGCGTTTCCAAAAGAGTAGAGATTATAATTCACCTGAATGAATTTAAAAAATAAACAATTGTGTGTTAATGTACTTGTCTGCTCTGGAAATGGTTTCTCGTAGATCATCATTAATTTAGGACTGCAACTTTAAGAGGTGCTTAGTGTTTTTGCGAAAATCGTGCATATTGGTTTTTCAGATTTTTAAAAGAAAATGTTCCATGGACTTTAATGAGACGTTATAATATATTTATTCCACCCTGTTCACTTGGTCTGTCAATCATTTCAAATGAGACCAATGCACTCATCCGGGTTGGGGGTCCTCCTTGTCCTTGCCTGGTAAAAGTAAGCAAGCAAGTGGTCCTCTTAAAATTCCTCAGGTCCGGACTGTGTGGGGAGCGTTAATTAATGAAAAAAGTGGTGACTTTCAAATATATTATTTGATTAATAAAAAACAAATGGTTTATAATTTTTTTAAATAATCTTCGCAAGGAAATTTATTATGAGGAAAGAAAGGACTTAAATATGAAATAATTTTCCTAATTCTTTTTTGTGGTGTAATGGATAGTATCGGGCCAAGTAATAGAGACAGGACAGGTTTGAATCCATCTGCAAGAGTCAGTATTAAAAAAATCTAACATAAACACTCTCATTGCTTTCACTACCCTTCATATTATTACAACAAAGAGAAAGAGACTGAAATGTAGGAGTACGCTTTCAGTTGTCTAAGCTACGTTCAGAGCAGAACTATTTGCGTGGTTAAGCTGAAAACTTACATTCTTGTGTGAAAACAAGTAGATTAAAACTATAATCCAGAAAATGTTGCGAAAAATGTTTAGCCCATAGTAGGCCTATATGCAGTTTGTGTACAACATTTAAACATTTAGGGAAAAGTGCAAAAATAAGTGTAAAAGCAAGAGAATGTCACCGCTTTTTGCCACATCTCCGAAAGATGCTTAATCCAAAAGTAAAATATTGCATTTATACGATTGTTAGTTTTCTAGCTACGCAGGGTCGAAAATAACTATGATACGGATTGAGGAAGTAAAATTCTGGTGAAACGCTCAACATAAGCACCTGTTCTCTTCATATTGCGACGTAGTGTAAGTGGCTTTATTGCGGGGTACGCATTCAGTTGTCTAAGTTTCGTTCAAAGCCGTATTATTTACAAAGCAACTCCTAACACTTGGAGTTTTGAATGAAATGATCAGCTTATAACTATTCCTTAGAAAATTTATAGGCGTAAGAAAAATGCTTCGAATATAAAGGTTTATCTCTCAGTAGTCTAAGAGCAGTTTGTATAGAAAATTAAAAAAAAAAAAACTTTTTCTTCGAGAACCGCGAAATATGAAATTTTCCTCATGTAAAATGATGCTTAAATGAAATTATAAAATTTCATTTTTATGCGACTTTTTTGTTTTTGAGCGCACGGTTCACACACAGACATACAGATTTTTTTTTCTCCAATGTACCTCAAAACGGGAAATAATTATGAAATGTAAACATCTAATTTCAGGGCCGAATAGCCTACAATACTTTCTCTACCTATAGTTCTTACGTAACCCGAAGTCGATTTTTAAAATTGTTTAATGACTGAAGCGTACTGCAACCTAGGCCTTCGACCGTCGAAGGCGCAGGGATTTCTTCCCGCATAAGTTGCGTTTAATGCCTCTAATTTCACACACATAAGACTGCCACACTTACGCACAACCGACCTTGGTTGGAATCGTACCTATCAACTTGGGAATAGAAACCCAGTGCCATACGGGTCACTGACTTTACCCTGTAACCCCTACTGTGGGGCATAGGGCGTCCAATTGAAAGGGCCGAGAAATTTTGTCCAGAGGCTCTAATTTAGGTTTGGAGTTCTTTTAAGTGCCAGCTTAAGTCTCTTCCGGAGGACTCCGTGTCCAGTAGTGTCATACAGGTACAGGTAGAAAAATCACTTTGAAAAGAACGGACTGAAGATTAGTAGATAGGATATATTTGGGACTATAGTTGAGTGAGAATAGAGAGGATGAGAAGGAGGGAGAGAGGGCGGGAGAGGTTAAAAGACAATAGGTAGATGGAAATATAGGAGTAAGAAGAGGAATTACCTACAATGAGCACTGACATCTAATAACTAATTTATTAATTTAATTAAAAGCAGATAAGAAGTGGTAGCCTATAACTACCGTCCTGCAATACATCCGCAGGCTTGTTGAGAAATTCTATTAATCTTTATTGGATAATGATAATTAATTAATTTCAGCTATTGGAAATTACAATTCAGCGATTGGAAATTACAATTCCGCATATTACCATCGTCACTGGACAATGTCATTCATAAAGACCAATAGAGTAGAGTAGAGAGTAGTAGTAGAGATATTATTTGTGAATCTGCACTACAATTCTAACAACTACCTATCAGATAGACGAAGGAATAGTCATTGCTGAATCCACCCGGAACAATCATGGTGCCGTACCATAGGAGAGCGTCGCGTCGTCGTCGTGGCATAACTGATGTCCTTTGTTTACTTTGAATATACTTTTGTGATTGCAGTAACTGGGAGCATACAATACAAAGAGTCTGAGTTCTTAAATTAAAACAGTACTGAATAATATTATATTGAAACTATACATTTATGTATCTTGGAACACTTAATACTCACAGTGCATTCGTATGGAGTGCTGTATTTTGTGTTCCTTGATGGTAGACTTGTTGAGTAATTCCTTTGCTTTGCCTACCTAATCCCCAGTAGCATTTCTTCTTAGAGATGTTCATTTAGAAGCCCTCTATGCTACGTTGGAGTTATAAGTAACACAACGTTCTAAGAAAATTTTAATCCAAGTCTCTTCGGCCGATTGCACAATGGTATGTTTCCAACTTTGAGATCCCTGCCATTATAAAGAAGAAATCACTTCGTGCAGCATTCGATATCAGCAACAGCAACACCTAAGCAATCGTCACATTTCCTTAGTCATCAATCTTCTGGACAATAGTTTTTCAGTCAATCATGTGTTTAGTTGGCATTCCGATTCATTGACTAATCTTAGAGGGTTGTTTTACAGTTCTCTTATAATTACTGTGACATTTATACCGTTTACTGAAGTTCTTATTTGAACATAGGCCTATTGTTAGTCTCCCGAATAATTTTTTTAAAAATTCTGAAGACGTATCATTATGTGTTGTGTATCCATGGAAACCATTAAGATGTATTAATTCGTTTCCGATATTCATCCTGCATAATTCGAAAGCCAAAAGTTAAACCTGACCTCACCAAACCTTTGCATTCCACTAAGACTTGAATCTTTGTCCCATCTAAACACAAGCACTACTACATGTTTTACTTATACATCCTAATCGACCTGTGACGTATTTATTAAATTTTTCTTGAAAAAAAAGTTCATTCTCTTTAACTTTGTTCTCTCAAAACTACGTTTACATCGTTAAAAACGTCGTTCCATTTGCTTTATTTAAAAAACATACTCCATCGCAAAAGGTAGTCCAAGAAATCGCCTTTTCAATGAAAACTTTCATGATATGCAATTTAATAATTTGAAAATTAATGATAATACAAACACAAAATTATCATGTAATGGAAACGAGATATTAATAGTTATACTAATACCCGTTGTTAAAAAAACATTCATTTGATAAAGATACATAAAAAAGACACAGGCGTCATTATATTACAGTTACTTATTTTTCCTGGTTTAACGTTAGAGAAGATTTATATTAATTATATTCTTAAAAACACATGCGTTTTAAGTAAATTTCAAAATAAGGAAGATTTCATTTAAAACAGAGACAGGAAGGTGGTGTGTATTATGTAATGTAATGCAAGAAAGCGTTTAATTTATAGTATTTATATTAATTATATTCTTAAAAACACATGCGTTTTAAGTAAATTTCAAAATAAGGAAGATTTCATTTAAAACAGAGACAGGAAGGTGGTGTGTATTATGTAATGCAATGCAAGAAAGCGTTTAATTTATAGTGTTATTCATATAGGCATAATAGTAATACTCTTGCATCATAAATAAAAATCACTCTAATTCTTTATTGTAATACAAAATTTTGTTTTAACTTACACATGAAGTTTGACTGAATACATTACCCTTATAGAACTTATAAAGAAATTAATAGACATTTGTCTTTATTGTAACACTAAGATAATATTGTTTTGTTTATTGTAGTGTAAAGTCTATGTTTTAGTCTAAGGACTTCAGGCCTACACGAAAACTTCCTTCAGTGCAAGAAGAACTACAAGTCTTATGCAGAATTAATATAGAGGTTTCCATTCCCTATAACAGCGTTTCTCAACCTTTTTGAACCCGAGGACCTCTAAAATTTCTAAAAAAAATTGCGGACCCCTAATTTTACATCCCATTTTTAAAAGACCTATATTCTTAATATTTGGGGTATTAATTATAGGTCGTTGTAACAAAAAATTTTACTCCTTTACATTCCACTTGCTTTATGATATTTTTTAAATTATGTCTGCGGACCATCTGCACCATCTTCGCGGACCATCAGTGGTCCGCGGACCATAGGTTTAGAAACGCTGCCCTATAATATAAAGCCGCAAGGCTGACTCATTCATTCACTCACTGACATTAATGTTTACCCAGTTTCAGATGAGCTAGAAACTTGATATTTGGCACACTTACACCTTTTAGCCTGTAACTGAAGGGGGAATTCCAAAAAGTTCAGTTTTTTTTAATTTTTACCCCTAACAAAATCTTCAAAAGGGTGGACGCGCTTTAAAGTCTCTGCTCAGTTCTCATGACAACAATATTATCTACAGTGTTCACATAGAGCTTTGGAAGTTTCAATGCACTACAATTTCGGTAAACCCAGCGAGGTGGCCGAGTTGGTAACGTCTTGGACTCGCATTCGGGAAGTCCCACTTTCAAATCCCTAGCCGGCCAATTTTACATTTTTTTTCATGTTTTCCCCAGTCGTAATATCAAATGCCGAATTGGATATTTACATACCATGAATCATCCTCGCTATTTCATCCTTTAATATCAGTTGCAATGTAGTCCATAAAATACATCATTAATGTTTTCCCACTTCCAGATGAGCCAGTAACTTGAAATTTGACAGACTTATACCTTTTAGCTTGTAACCGACGGCAAAATTAAAAAAAATTAACATTTTAATGTTTTACCCTGAAAAAATATCCTAATCTCTTCCCGCACTTATTTAGGTTTTTTCCTGCCGGATGATTATATGGATGTGAGACATGATCGCTTACTCTTCGGGAAGAATATTATCTAAGATTATTCGAAAACAGAGTGCTTAGGAAAATATTTGGGCCTAAAAGAGATGAAAATGGGGACTGAAGAAAACTGTATAACGACGAGCCTCATAACCTGTAGCTTACTCGTCACCGGATATAGGTAGGGTAATTAAATCATGGAGGATGAAATGGGCTGGACATTTCGCACGTACGGGGGAGGAAAGACATATCTAAAAAATATTGATTGGGAGACCCGAATGAAAAGACCTCGGCGAAAGCCAAATACAAGGTGCAGTTTAAGCTCCGCCCACCGATATTCACATTTTGTTTTTCATTGAAACAGGGTGACCAATTATCCTTGTATATTGTCGCCGACACTCCCGATCATACCAAATATTAAAATTTCGAACGTGCCCCTTGTACCAAATATTAAAACTGCGAGAGTGCCCCTTGTACCAATTATTAAAAATTCGAAACTGCCCCTTCTACCAAATATTAAAAATGCGAGAGTAAGTGCCTTGTACCCACAGGTTTGCCTTGTACCCAAACAGGTTTTTCAGCCTGTTCATCCTCGAAGAATTCGCTACATCGGGGTATAAAAGGGACTGCTTCACTGAGGGTGGGTTGGGCGGGATATGTCTCATGCGAAGGTGCACCTTATATTTGTTTTTCCCAAGACCTCTTGGAAGACCTAAACGTAGGTGGGAGGACAATATTAAGATAGATTTAAAGAAGTAGGATTTGCGAGAATTGAGTTGAATGGCGGGCTCAGGTAAGCGCAGCAATGAACCTTCGGGTTCCATAAAATATATAATATTCCTTTAGCTTGCTTAGGAATTGTCTAGGGCCATTGAATGAGTAAGTATGGCTAAGTGAAAATAGGCTATAAGGCAGTCTAAATACACGGACTCCGATACGGTGTCAATTCAGAAAAAAACATTTTTCAAGAACTTTACTGGGGGTTACGAAGCGAGTTACTTCTCTAGCAGACCAAGTCACTAACATATTTATTAGAGTGAAACAGATAATTAGTCTCGCATTCGGTTTTGGTCAGCCAATGACATATTCCTCAGTCATAAAAAAATTGTCTGTAGAAAGCAAACAAGCTATACGCATTTAGTATATTAGTTAAACACATTCAATAGGAGAGATAATCCTGAAATTTAGCCAATATACATGGCATTTCTTGCCTTCAGTCCATGTTTTACGATCAGCATGATGAGCATGCACTTGTTTAAATCGCTTTGTGTAAGAACGTTTCCTTTGCTACCCACTACTGTTGGACGTTTATTCTTTGGAATTTACGAATAATATGCGTCCAGAGGTTGTTTTTGCTTTTTGTATCGTTTTCTAATTCCTTATATTGAGAGAATCTGGACCTCGCGCTCTTCACGCAGCGGCGGGCCCAAGTTCTATTCCCAGTGGAGACAAATTTCCTCGGTGGGGGGTTTTTCGGAGGTTTCCCTCGCCTATAAGGAATGTATTGGGAAACTTTAGGACACCTGTTGTCCCTAGACGTCATAATCTGGCCAAAATTGTTAGTCAAATCCGCCTTGTTCAGAGCGAGTGTGTAAGTGACCGGTGTGTCTTCTGTCTTCGTGTTTTCTTTGAGGTGACCCGGTGTCTGGCTCATCATTAGACCTGGGATTTTAAGGCAAATGTCTATTTTGTTCCTTATGAAATAACATGAAAATTTTTAAATATGTGGACGTTTCATGATAAATCACTTACATTTATAGAGTTTTATAGTGCCCTAAAATGCCTATTTGGATTATTTTAGTGCCTAAAATGCCTATTTTGTACATTTAAACATAAAATCAAACTTCTGTAATTTTTACAGTCTTATAATGGACATCCCTCAATGAAAATCAGAAAAGCAGAGGTGGGTTTTTCACATAAATTTGTTTGTTCCAAACAATTGTCGCTAAAGGAATGCTGACTGACGGGGGAGGGGGTGGATTGAGGGGGAAGGACTACTGTGTCAAGTCACCAGTGAAAGAACATCTGTTTAAGTGAATATAGTTCGTGCTGCCTAATTTTGCAGTTAATTCTGTTAAGAATAGGTGTACCACGTTTCTTGTAATAAAAAAAGACCATGTTACAGTGAAGTATTCTGTCTATCTACACATTTTAAAGCATATTTTAAGTGCCTATTTTCTCTTTTAAAATCCTATTTTCTATTTTTAAAGCCTATTTACTTGTTTTAAAAGCCTATTTTAGGTGCCTAAAACTAATCTTTTAATCTCAGGTCTACTCATTATTCATCCGTGGAGGCCCTCCATGTCATTACCTGGTGAAAATAGTTTGTAAGTTATAACCCATTCGCTATTCCTTTTCCCGAAAGGTAGCGGTCCTGTAAGGTCGGGCGATGTGGGCAAAAAAAGTTCCTACATCGGGAGTTGTAACACTGAAGAGTTCCTTTATTTTATAACCGTGCTATGGGACTAGCAAACAAGACAAGTTCCACTAAGCGTTTCGTTTCTCTGTGGTTGTAACGTGTTAAAATATGATAGGTTATTATACTCATAATCTAAGTTCCAAACACCGTTACATGTTTTATTATAAATTAAAATGTTTTTAATACTATAAAACATTGACAACTTTTTAAAGTGTTTTTAGACAGCTTGAATAAAAAATAAAACGTCTAACGCAAGACACTTGAAGCAAAAGTTGCACTTTATCTTTCTAGTGTTAAAAAATACACTTTAAACAACATTAGTTTCATCAGCATGGGTGGCACAGTTAGTATCGCGCTGGCTTTCTGTGCCCAAGATTGCGGTTTCGATCCCTGCCCAGGTCGATGGCATTTATGTGTGCATAAATGTGACAGGCACATATCAGTAGATTTACTGGTATGTAAAAGAACTCCTGCGGGACAAAATTTCGGCACACCAGCGACGGTCACAGGCCTAAGTTGCAGTACATCCTCATCGTTAAATAACCATATACCAACCAACATTAATTTCAATCTGATACAAAATACTGCTACAGTATTTTGATAAGGTAATTATAAATAGGCTCTCTTTGATAAAGAAAATGAGTATGTTGAAGTCCATTACACCATTGTAAATGTTAAATTTCTCATAGTGATGGCTGCAAAATTCTTCATACTCGATGGTTGAAAAACGTTGTCGACTACATTCCTTATGTAGGCAGCTGTACACCGGAAAATCAATGACCTGTGTCTGCGCATGTGCATATGGAACTAGATGGTTGGATAGCTCGAGGCTCCAATATGACTCCATGGTATGTCATTCATTATAATAAATTTTAAAAGATGTTACTATTTCACAAGTCTGAAAAATATTGTATAATAACCATTGTAAAATAATTTTTATTTTGCTCGTAGGACTGCTCGAACTTATGGACTTGTTTGTCAAATTTCCCTACTCCCAAAATTAAAGGTATATTTTACCAAATAACTATTATCATATTACACAATAACTATTGTTATTTTTCACCCATGAAAATGAAAAAGTAGCATAATCGAAGTGTAATCTTAATTACTTCGGCTAAAAAAAAGATAAATAGATAGGAAAAACAAAACAATTAACCAGTGCCCACAAAGAAAATAAGTTTATAAAAAGAATAGCCTTTATTTTATTGGCCAAAAACAATTTAGCAATTTATTTTACTGATATAAAAAGTCCTCTTGTAAATGAATCAATACGAACAGACTTTAAATATGAACCTACTTCAATAGATAGATAGATAGATAGATATAGTTTATTTGCCAGAACAATACATTATTGTATAGCAACGTCAGAAATATTATAAAAATCAGAGTAACAAACACTTACAATCATGAAACTCAGCAACGTTATACAGAGGATTAGAAAGTAAAAAAGACTTAACATTTCTTTTGAACATTAACAATGGCAGTGCTTTAACATGATCAGGTAGACTATTGAACAAATTTAAAGATGTTATTTCAAAAGAGTTTTGAACTTTGCTATATTTGCATTTAGCAATATAAATATTAGCACTGTTTCGTGTGGAATAACTATGTACAGAAGAACATAGTGTATAAGAATCAATATTCATCTTAACAAACAAAAGACATTTCATTACAAACAAGGAGTACATAGTCAGAATACCCAATTTAATAAATAACGGTTTGCAGTGTGTCCTGGGGGATACACTACATATAAGTCTAATGGCTTTCTTCTGAAGTATGAAGATTTTGTTTGCTGAAGAATGGTTACCCCAGAGTAGAATACCATAACTCATATGGCTATTTATACACCCATAATAAATAGTTTTCAAATAATTAAAAGATATATGATTTTTTAAAATTCTAAGCACAATAAGTCCTCTACTTAATTGTCTAGCAACACTATCAATATGAGTTCGCCAACCCAAACAAGACTCAAGGTTTATGCCTAAAAACTTGGCAGAATTATTAGGAAAATCAAGGCTAAATGAGTTAATCTTAAAAGGTAAGTCCTCAGTTTTACTGTTATTGACACTAAGGCTGTTGTTTTTACACCAGTTTTCAATTTTACTCGACAGTTCAACAATTTTTGGATATAAGTAGGAGTTGTCCTTAAGAGAAATAATAACTGCCAAATCATCAGCATAAAGGTAGGTCTTTAGGCAGCTATCTTGAATATTGTATGGGAGATCATTAATGTATATAATAAAAAAAACAAAGGTCCAAGTATGGAGCCTTGTGGGACACCATGTTTCACCAATTTAAATTGAGAAGATTCGCCATTAGCATAAACAGACTGATATCTATCTGACAGATACGAGCTAACCAGTTTCAAACTATCATCCTTAAAACCATAGAATTTAAGTTTTTTGAGCAGAGTGTCATGAGAAATGGTGTCAAAAGCCTTTGTTAGGTCAAAAAGTCTACTATGTACTGTGTCACCTCTTTCAAGGCTATTATAACATGTTGTCAGGAAAGAGACAACGGCATCAACAGTACTATGCTTGTGCCTAAATCCAAATTGGCTATTGGAGAAAAGTGAATTATCTTCAAAATATTTTGTTATCTGCTTACTTAATAGAATTTCAAACACCTTAGAGATAATTGGTAAAATACTATCCGGTCTGTAGTTTGCAAGTTCATGTTTATCACCTTTTTTATGTATGGGTATAACTTTAGCATATTTTAAAAAATCAGGAAAAACACCAGTATCTAAACAGAGATTAAAAATGTATGTTAAAGGCTCGGCGATATGTGAGGAAGCAGTTTTAAGAATTCTTGCATTAAGACTAAAATCATCAAGACAAGCACTATTATTTAGCGCCAAAATAGTAGAATGGACATCTTCCACTGTCAAATTACAAAATTTGAAGTTACAATCTACTTTGGGAAGGTTATTCAGGAATAAGATAACTTCATTATTACTATCAGGTAGAGTGCTCACGATCTCCTGAACCTTATCAATAAAAAATGAATTGAAACTATCAGCATTCAAATCAGAAGGAATATTGTTGCTTTTAGAACTGCTATTAATAAAAGTAGAAGCCACAGACCAAATACACTTTGATTTGTTCCTACTGTTTTCTATTAAAGAGGAATAATATTTCCTTTTAGTACATTTAATCAGAGCTATAAACTTCTTCTTAGTTTCAGTATATTTAGTTTTTAGTTCGGTAAAACCAAAATAAACATACATGTCATAGAGATATAGACATTCAAGTTTTAAGTTCTTAAGTTCAGTAGTATACCATTTCTTACTAGATTTCTTAGTAGCCTTGCCAGACTGATATGTTAAAGGTAAATATATTTCGACTAGCTCCAAAAATAGGCTACCCATCCCTTGTTTTTCCTTAATTGTCTGTACCTTTACAGTTACATTTTATTGTGAATTGACAATTAATGTGTATTATTATGATAAATATAGAAAACATACAACTTGTGTTCCATACGGTAATGTAACTGACCTCAATAGATCTGGCTTCTTAAACCAGAAACGAACAATGGCACCCTTCCTTCTTGGCTGAAGTCGATTTCAATTGTTCAACTGCATTACCAGAGCCTGCGAACGTGGACGCGAAGGATAGGATTTTCTGTTATTCCTTTAATCTTGAAAGCAATATTTAGGATTATCAATGTCAAATTATTTTGCAATTAAAATCAGATTGTAAAGGAATAACAGACGTTAGGCTCCGTTTTCGCTGCTGTGTATTAAACAAAGCAGCGATTCACCAAAGACCAGTTCTCGTTTAACCAAAATGCCAAAATTGACTTATTCGGCAATCTCCGAGACGGAATTTCTAAGACCACTAAAACAGTGAAAGAAGAAATATAAAGAACGGTATAATGTTAATAGTCAAATTCTTCAATCAAAACTTGGTTTAATTCAATTTAAAGCTCTCTTGAAAGTCTGTAACTTGAATATTTAGTAGCCAGGTGTTATAATTAGAATGAAAATATTACGCGAATGTGATATTAATCAAATTAAACAATTTAGTTTGGAGCTGAGATCTGGTCTGTGGTTCTATGAATAAGTTTATTTATATGTTATACTTAAAAACTCGAACATTACAGTGATTTCCGGAAGACTTAACATCAAAAACAGTTTCCTTTGTCCGCAGTCATCTCCAGTATACGCTAATGTTAGTATCTTTTTCAGTTGAAATGTTACCTATACCTTAGTCCTTTCAATTTCCTAAAATATGTTTTCCATTTACACTCACACTGGACAGAGTTTCATTCTTCATTAATACAGAAAACACTTTCCTTCTTCTGCAGTCATCTCCAGAATTGCCGTAGATCCCACAGCATCATTGGTCACCATTCCCATTAATCCTTGCGAAGAAGGTCTAGACAATATTTATGTACCCTGCAGAAATGAGAATATTACATTCGCTTTAATATTAATTTTGAAATGACATACACTTGGATATAATGTAAAGCGGAGATATCAATTCTGTAAAAAGCTTATGCACGGAATTTTTATTATTTTCTGATTTTGACACCTGATTCAATTCTTAGGAGTAGGCCTTTATAGGCGTAATAAGTTATATTAAAATTGTATAGCACTATTCTAGACTGGCTTTTCATTAAATACAGTAAATTCATATGCAATACATTACCCTGATGGTATTAATTAAGTCTGTGATCATTATTTTAATTCTCCTCCCTTAATTTTATATACTATCCGAACCCATGTAAATAGTTTTTCATATATAGGCCTAATGCTTTTAAATTTTGATGTTATACATTTTATTTTTAATTAACCTGAAATACGTTTTCTGTTTCTGTAGAAACTGTTATGGAAATATAACGTATTGTTTCATCTTGTAAAGCAGTTGTCGTTTATCTGTCTACCTTATATTATGTATACTATATTTCGTAAATGTGCCCTAAAATGTATGTATTTTAATTTAATTAAGTATCCTATACAAGTTTCCCTGAAATATAAATGAGTAAGAAATGACTGTAAGTAATTGGAATAATGTTATATATATATATAAACCAGTAAATTCGTGAAAATTAATATATATATGTATTATTTTTTCGTGAAAAATAATATATATATATATGTATTATTTTTCACGAATTTACTTCTATTGTCTGATTAATATGTTTCTTAGCGAATTGCAGATATTTGGAGTTTCAGAAGTTGGTACTAAATTTACAATTAGGTTTCCAATTCAGAAGTGAACTCTATTTAATTTATTTAGACCATATAACTTACATTTATCCCCCTTTTTTATATTATGTACAACTGTACATGAATATTTTAGCGAGTAACTCTATTATATAAGCATTTAAGTTCTTTATTCCTGTTATTTATCAAATAAATAACGCTGAATTTTGTAAATATTGCCTTTCATTGTTTTTTATTGCATTGTGTACAGTAACCGAAACAACTCCGAACACATCGTAGGCCTATTTCAGCCCAGATCAACAAGTGCGTGGGGGGTGCAATAACATTATTTCAAGGTGTATGCTTCTAGTGATATAGGGTTAAATAATAGACTTCGTTAGTTGTTTAAATTAAAAGTACATATTTTAATACCATGAAACATCGTGACCAAGATGGTTTATAAAGCATTTTCTCACTTTTTACATTAAGCATTGTTATTTTCATTAACAAGAACGAGAAAAGCATAGCATAATCAAAGGGTAGCTTAAATTAATTGGAACAATTGTTATTACCTGCTGTCATAACTCTTTTAAAAGAATATAAAACAAAGATGAAGGAAGCCAAGCTGGAGTGTTGGAAAAAGTTTTGCGCACTGGAATCTAGCAGAAACCCATGGGACATAGTATATAAAATTTGTCGCAATCATCAAAACTTTAATAAAATTATCACTTCAATCAGTACTATAAATGGACATACAAGAACGGCGCTGGAAACCGCCACCGTCTTTACAGAGAACTTCTTTCCTAATGAGTTGCAGGATGACGAACTTCAAATGCAAACACGAAGAGATGTCATTTTTCCCCCATATAGTGACGAGGATGTGAAATTTTCTAAAGAGGAACTTGAAAATGTTATCACAGCACAAAATGACAACAGGGCACCGGGAATGGATGCCATTTCGGCGAACATTGTTAAAAATGTTTATAAGTGTGCCTCCACGATCCTTTTGAATATGTATAACAAATGTCTGGAACTAGCGACCTTTCCTACAGTTTGGAAAGTGGCTATGGTAAAACTTATACCCAAGCCAAATAGTGTGGATAAAACGAGCGTGAAGGCATTTAGACCAATATCTCTACTACCAGTTATGGGGAAGATACTGGAAAAACTACTTAATGACAGATTAAAATTTCATTTATATAATAATCACCTTCTTAACAGCAACCAGTTCGGTTTCACGCCCGGTAAGTCCACTGAAGATGCTGTATTTTTCGTTACACAATGGGCACAAGAGGTGTTTAATAATAAAGAAATAGGTATACTTATATCATTGGACATTACAGGTGGCCATGCTTGGTGGCCGGGTATCTTATACCAATTAAAGAAGATGCAGTGTCCTCGTAATCTTTATGTCTTAATACAAAGCTATTTTAAGGAACGCAAAGTTCATTTACAGATTGGTAATGCAACTGTTGTTAAGGAAGTGAGCGTGGGTTGTCCTCAAGGATCAGCCATTAGCCCACTTTTTTGGAATATATTATATAATGATATCCTGGAACTACCACTCTCAGAAGGAAGTAAAATAATAGCCTACGCAGATGATGCATTATTGATGTGTACTGCTAAAACTGTACCTATTCTCAATAGCAATGCTAATTCAGCATTGGAAAAGATATATCAATGGGGCAGGAGTAATAAACTACAATTCAATCCTAGTAAAACAACTGCAATGATAGTGTCAAGAAAACGGAATCTCGCAGAACCAAACATTCGAATGAATAAAGAGAAAGTCAAATTAGTTAAAAATTTTTCGTACTTGGGCGTCATTTTGGATAATCACATGACATTTAGACTGCACTTTGATCATATAGCAGTCAAATGCAACAAACTCCTTGCCGGCTTGACATCGGCATCGAGGCCAACTTGGGGGATAAATTCAGATGCATTGAAAATTATATACAGAGGGGCTGTTGTACCTCTCATACTGTATTGTGCCCCTGTCTTTGCTCACTGTTTCAATAAGATATGGTATCAAATTAAGCTAACTCAAATACAAAGAGGTTTTATTCTTAGAATAATAAAGGCATATCGGACTATATCAACGGATGCCGCACTGATTATTGCGGGCATCGAACCTTTGTTCCTTACTGCAATAGCTAAAGCCGAACTTACTTTAATAAAGAGAGGAGACCAACAGGAGGGAAATTTCACAGAATTGCAAGTGGAAAAGCCTGTGCATTTCAGTAGGACTGGACATCCGGCCTTCTATCAAGAATTAGGTGACACAAACTTCTGCGATGAATTTCATGAAGTTGAGATTTACACAGACGGTTCAAAAATCATTAAAGAAGGTAGTGCAAATCAGGTAGGATGTGCCTTTGTGGTTTTTCGCAATGATGTCGAAATTCATTATCAAATGTTCAGATTATCACCGGAATGCTCTTTAGTGCAGGCTGAATTACTGGGCATTAAAGAAGCAATGGCTTGGATAACGACTAACACTTTGAACAGTGGCATCATCCACAGTGACTCTCAGACAGCCCTTAAATCTATCAATAATAAATTTAATTTAAACCCTATAGCGGAAACAATCAGAACGAATCTTCGAATATATCAAAAACATATTTGTCTGACCTGGGTTAAAGGACACAGTGGACAATATGGTAATGAAAGAGCTGACGAATTAGCCAAAAGTGCTGCTGCCTCTGATCTAGATTTCAACTACAGTCTGTGTCCTCTCTCATATGTTAAAAAGCGTATTAAAGAACATATTCTTGTTAAATGGAACAACAACTGGCTCAGTACCACAAAAGGATTAGTCACCAGGGAGACTTTCTTTCCGACGGTTGAAGCTCGTCTCAGATGTGTTGTTAAACCAGACTTTATAGTGACCCAATTTCTTTCTGGACATGGTAACTTTGGCTCCTACTTTGAAAGATTCAAAGTGATAAGGGAAAGTGGTTACCTATGCAAATGTGGTGAACAACAAACTGTGGATCACCTTTTATTTCATTGCCCAGTATTTGAAAGAGAAAGATATATTTTAATAGGACACTTAGACTATTGTAAACTTACTTACACCAAACCATTATTTCATATTTTGTTAAAAAAATGCTGTTCTAGACAATTCTACTATTTTCTTTCTCATGTACATAATCGATTATAGGTTAAAGGCATTATGTGATCAATGATACACAGGCTTTGCTAGTATAGAGCAGATGGTATATCTTAGGTTAAATGACATGGATAATTAAGAAAACACTGTAATTTTGTAACAACTATAACCCTAATATACCTTCGGGTCAAATAGGGTTTCGTTAAATTGTATATTCAATAAATAAATACCTGCTGTCATAAAGCAAATAAAATCACCAGTAAAAAATGATTCGTCAGTATCCCAAATAATTCTGATACCTAATTAATTTAAATTCCTCAGCAGAATAACATAAATATTAATATATTTACCGAAAAATCATAAACTTCAATAACTTTCCATAAGTATTATCTTCTAATATATAAAGTCGAATGTATGTTTGTGGATATGTGGGTATGTATGTATGTTTGTTCCTTATACAAATCCACATTTTTTCACCAATTTGTACAAAATTTTGCACACATACCCAGTTAAGCCCGGGAAGTATCGCGGTCAACATTAAAATTGAAATGAATCAGTCCTTCCCTTGAAAATTATATAATTTCTGAGAATATTATACTGAAAAAAAAATGAAATGCTGTTCAGTTCACATGACAACAGTGTATTGTTTACTCTGACCACATAGGGCCTTGGCAACTGGACTTGAACGAATTATGATTGAATCGATGCACTATATTGGCGAAAATAATTACTGAAAAATGAATTACGGGTCAATCCATTAGAAATGAACCAGGCCAAGCTGCTCGAAATTTTTTATTTTCCTAATTTTTTTACCAGTTATTTCCCAACTAAAGGTGAGTTCAAAACTATGGTAAAAAAATTTTTGGGCTCATACTTTTTTGGCGGCCATTTTAAGTTTGCTTTTTAACCGTATTTCAGTCGAAAACATGTTTTGCACAAATGTATGTAACTCTGTTAATTTTGCAGATAATAAGACAAAATAAACACCACAATTATCAGAATGAAATGCTCTACATTTTTGTTTTAACACAATATTACCTAAGTAGTGAGGAAAGTGAAGAAAAAAATTCAAAACTACAAATTGAAAATTGACTTAAAACGGCAGGTTTAGTGGCGCAAAATTATTAGAAGGAAGAAAGACTAGCCCTTAATTTTTTTTCTGGTGTAGACCTACTATAGGACTACACGCTGTAAAAGTTTAAAGCTTGAGAACTTTGCGTTTTTTTAATACAATTTTTAAAAAATGCCCATAAGCGTATTTTGGCAATATTTGAAGTAGAATATCTCAAAAGGGACTGAGTGAAAAATTATGAAATTTATATAGATAACACCTCTTTATGATATAAAGATGTGATACAAATTTGGTGACTGAGACTCAACTGGTTCCCGAGTTACAGTGCATCGAATTTGGCCAAAACTTGCATTATACGCACATGAATTTTAACGGTAATTTAATAGTAAAAATCCACATTGTAATTTTAAATGCAAAATTTTAGTGAACCTAAGTATGTTACACAAAAGAGTTGTACATGTAGGCTACATTTCATCAGTTAACATGACAAATTTATAATTTCCTCAAAGCGTTGAAGAGCGTTGAAATTTCGGTGCATAGTTTGCAATTTTTGGCCAACTTCGATGCACTGGAACTCTGAAACCAGTTCAGTCTCAGTCACCAAATTATTATCACATCTTTATATCGTAAGAAGGTGTTATGTGTATAAATTTCATAAAGATGTGATAAAAATTTGGCGACTGAGACTCAACTGGTTCCAGAGTAACAGTGCTTTGAATTTGGCCAAAAATTGCGTTATAGGCACACGAAATTTAACGGTAATTTAATAGTAAAAATTCACTCTGTAATTTTAAATATAAAATTTTTGTGAGCCTAAGTTTGTTACACAAAAGAGTTGTATATGTAGGCTACATTTCATCACTTAGCATGACAAATTTTTGGTTTCTTCAAAGCTTTGAAGAGTGTTGAAATTTCGGTGCATAGTTTGCATTTATAGGCCTATAGGCATTTATAGGCCTATAGGCATTTATAGGCCTATAGGCATTTATAGGCCTACAAGACTGTATTGACATTCGTATAGGCCTATTCAGAACTACTGCTGATTGCCTTTTCATGATAAACCGTACATTCATATGCAATACCTTTCCGGATGGTATTAATAATACCTGTGATCAATATTTAGATTTTCCTGTTTGATTTCAGGTTCGCCTATCCAAATCCATTTTTAAATTTTGATGTTTCACATTTTATTTTCATTATCCTTAAATTAATTTCTGTTTCCATGGAAACTATTCTGTAAATATAACGAATAGTTTTTCCCCTGTAAAACAGAAGCTGTTAATTAAATATTATGAAAGCAGAAATTGCCTGAAATTAAGCATTTCTACCAGAAAATATCGTCATTTACCACTCATATCCACATCAGATGAGTTTTCAAAACATATCGAAGGACTTAAAGATTTGTGATTGATCCTTTTTTCCTATTTATCGTAATTATATCAATACTGCGATAATTGCCGCCATCCGCTATATAGTGTATTTCTTCATAGACTTGGAGTCTTTTCTCCTTTAGTGCCTTGGCTATAAGGCTCCTTTTGGTGTTATGATGTTTTATGCATAGGGATTCTCTTTTGGGGTTAAATGTTAATTAACTTTACAAGAAAATAGATGAATGTTAGGAAATGAAACAATGGTGGAGCAATTTTAAATGTATTACCTAACTCATCTAGATTCACAACGATTAGCCTCACGTTAGCTTTGTTTCTAATCTCATCACATTGTTGTGTATACATCTACAGGCATGTCAAAGAAATCGTGGGGTACAAAACTACGGCACGCCGACCTAAGTCATAGTAAAGGAATATTGCTTCCTCAGAATTTTTTTCCATTAGTAAAAACGTTAGGGATTTAACTCTAATCTTTTTTCGGGAAAGATTTTGTGCAATTTAATACTGGAATTGGATAAATGTTTTGATAAAGAAAGTTAAACATGGGTGCTCCTGAAATCCTTAGGGTTCCTTTCCTGAGATTTTTGAAATCCTTTGAATAAATTTATCGTTATTCGTCTCCCATTAATGCCATGGTTCGAACTAATGTGACTGACATAGTTCCTGTGTGATAAAGAGCTTCGGCCGTTCAATTTGTAGATAGATGACAGGCTATTTTTTTTTCATAATTGCCATGAACTATTATGCTATAAATTAAACAAGTGTGTGTGTTTTTTTAAATTCAACTGTGTTTATACTCCTTTTAGCTACGAGGCCATATCAGGAGTTCGGATCTGTGTCTTTACAGTAGGATAGGCCATAGAACTATTGTCAATTATTTCTATTGTTAGTGCATTTTATGGAGTGAATTTTAACTGATACCAATTTTAAATGGATATGATACAGAATGAAATGATGAGGATGATTCATGATATGTAAATATCAAATTCGGCATTTGCCTTTTAGTCCAGTCATTTGGTAGTTTTACCTGGAAAGTTTTCGGGGAGTTTTTGAAAATTTGTGATTTTATAGATTTCGACGTGCTCTTTTCGAATGTTTACTTTGCTACCTCGTATCTTTGCCGCTCTCGCCGCCATATTGGAAAAATGGCGCGCAAAAACAGTTTTTTCACAATATCTCCTTTCCGTCTCATTTTACGATGAAAATAGTTATGTAATAAATTAAACTAGAGAAAATTTCCTATAATTTATATAGTTACGATTTTTTTGTAAAATGAATAGTTTCAGCGTACGAGCGCCACGAAGTCTACTCCGACACACGTTTTGGCCAAAGCCACGGAAGATGCGGATACGCCATTGTCCTGTAGCCTATCATTTTCCGGTAAAGCATTTAATGAGCGATTTTAACTAAATAAGGTCTCCTGATTTCAAAAATGTCATTATTTTTGTTGTTTCACATCTAGTTTTCGTGTTTGCTGTTATGGCGGACGCAATTTTAAGGTCTGTGTAGACTTTTTGGGGGGCTTATAGTAGCTAAACGGTAAGTCGTATAAAAAAAACCTGTTGCAGAAGCAGTAACGGATTTTTAGAAATCTGCAAGTTTGGTCTTATGGCTTTTTGACGTATCTTCATCGGTTGTCCCTTAGATTGAGTTAGATTTTTTTATTTTAAATAAATTCTGTATATTTTTCTCACATTATGTAATATTGGCACACATGGTATGAAAGATAGAATCATACAATTTGGTAGGAATTTGGGCACATAAGCGTGCTAAATTTGGTGTTTCTAGCTGCCCCATAAGTATAGAAAAACTTGCTGGATAGCCGTGACATCATTCACATCTACGACAGTCTAATCTTCCACTTATTAACATTGATGTTTATTCACTTCCAGATGAGCTAGAAACTTGAAATTTGGCTAACTTATAGATTTTAGGTTTATTAAAATTCATGTTCAAAACCGTTCAGCTCGATCAATGTACAAGATAAATAAGATACCATTTGCTCAACTAAAATACATTTTATAGATTTTGACTTATAACCAATGTAAATATTCCCAAAAGTTCAAATCCTTAATATTTCCCCCTCCAAACAAACTTCGATTTTTTTGTCACTGAGCATTTGTACGGCATCAGATGATTTGGCAAAAATAAATTTATTTGGCCTGCACTCACAAAAGGTACTGGAATACATACGTCTTGGACTGTTTGAAAATATTATTTGATTTTTCCCCGAAAACTACTATAAAAATTATCCAAATTTTTAAGTATTTTTTAATCCTGTAAGTTAGTCTTAGCAATAACTTATATCTCTCGTTGTGAAGTACCTATTGCAAGAAAACATGACATGTTACGTAGAAACGGTCAACGGATTCATGTTCAGTGACCCAAAATTGGTTAAGATCACCTATCACACCACTTACCGCAAAGGAAAAAGTTTCAAAATCCAGCATCAAAGCTGCATACAGTTATTTTACTATACAAAATGTCAAAATAATATTTTTCACAAATGTCTATTAACCAGATGTGATAGAGAAAAAAGAAATGCATTTTCGAATTTAGCACAGCGAATTTAATCAAACACACCTATTTTCGTTTTTACCGCAGAAGTTTTCGTCTTTTTTTCTAGGCTGATATAATCATACGGCAATCAGCATTTCATCTACATTTGATTCCGTAATAGTTGTCGGCGAAGATGTAGATCTTCTTATTCTTTTGACGGCTCTATCTACGCGTTCAAACATAGCCTATATAATCTCAAACCAGGAATAGGAACAATTTCGCAACGAATATATTCAACTCCATACCACTGCTGAACCTGGTGATAGGTTTGGAACGAATGTTGTCGTGCTACTGCTTCCGTCGGTGGCAGCGATGCAATATTAAATTTATTTTCATATGCTGATTTTGAGAAGCATGTATATCTATAGTTGTTTAACGACACACTTTTCACGGCACTGTAACCATACAATGCAAGGAGGAAGCTTCAGCAATGATCTTTGGATCTGCATTTTGGTTTTTGAATACCTGGACAAGCTCGTTTAATTCTGTTTTTTTTAAATACATTAGCACATTTTATTTTTCTTTGTTTAAAGAGTGCTGATGTTGTATCACAGCCACTGAAGGCGTGCAGAAATAATATTATGTTATCTGCGGCTGTTTTATCTACGATACTTTTTGTTGAATATATTCGTTGCGAAATTTTCCCTTTTCCTGGTTTGAGAGTATATATATATATATGTGTGTGTGTGTCTGAACGCGTAGATAGAGCCGTCAAAAGAATAAGAACATCTACATCTTTCCAGACAACTATTACGGAATCAAATGTAGATGAAGTGTATTGCCGTATTGATTGTTATTAGCGTATCCGCATCTTCCGTGGCTTTGGCCAAAACGCGTGTCGGAGTAGACTTCGCGGCGCTCGTACGCTGAAACTATCCATTTTACAAAAAATATTGTTACGACATATATTATAGGAAATTTTCTCTAGTTTAATTTATTACATAACTATTTTCATCGTAAAATGAGCCGTAAAGGAGATATTTTGAAAAAACTGTTTTTGCGCGCCATTTTTCTAATATGGCGGCGCGAGCGGCAAAGATACGAGGTAGCAAAGTGAAAATTCGAAAAGAGCACGTCGAAATCTATAAAATAACCAATTTTCAAAACTCCCGGAAAACTTTCCAGGTAACCCCATTTTTGAGCACCAAATGACTGGACTATTTACGACTGGGGAAACCATGAAACAAACCCATGTCAAATTGGCCGGCCACGGGATTTAAACCAAGGGGCCTTTTGAATGCGGGTCCAAGACGTTACCAACTCGGCCTCCTCGCACGGTTAAACAAGATTTTTTAGCTCTTGTTTATCGTTTGCTTCTTGTAAAGAAGGTTGTGTTCCACGCTCATTTCTACCCACAGAGCACAACTACTGTCCTGAAGGCTTGCTGGTACTTACTTGAAATAAAAGTACAGTTATTGAAACAGATTTCATCTATATTCTTGCTTAATTTAAAGAATATTTTAGTAAAATTTTATACCATCATTTGACTTTCAAATGAACGTGCAAGAGGTAACCTTGGGAATACTACAATGTAGTAAACAATAACATATGTTTAGCGAAAATCCTGTCCCCACTGCGGAAAATTCTTTTTCTTTCCCAGAGATATTGCTGTCCATTTACTAGATCTCATCCAGACGTGAAAATGCACAGAGATATTCCTGTCCAATGAGAAACTCCCAGCTCCCAAAGAATTTAAAACGAGGAATCTGTGAAAATAGGTATGTTTCCATGACCAGTGCTAGTACCTTGATAATGAGTCTGGAAAGAACCTGGTACTATCTCAAGTCTATTGTCCGACTATGAAATACAGTTAAAAGCCTGGAAACTAAATCCTGTGTTGATTAAAAGAAGAGTTCTTGGATGGTCTAACAAGCGAGTTTCTGAAGTTATTTCTGAAGGAAAACATTTCTTTTAGGTCCTAAACAGCCAGCAGGGAAATTTTACGAAGCAATGAAGAACCAGAGAAATATATACTGTCAAAGATTTTACAAACAACTTTCTAATTCCAAGCGAGCTACCGAAAGGAAGTGAGAATAACGAAAGCTTGAATACCAATATAAAAAAAACCTCGATTCTACTATTCAGGATAAGTAACTCGGACATTCCCTGGTATAAGATAGACACTGATGAGTTTACGATGAATTCACTTCTCTCTTTTCCAAACCCAGCAATTTGTGTGCCATGTAAGTACTCTTCACATGTTACCGAAGTAGAAAATAGAAAATTGAATGATGTATTTCAGACATAACTAAAGAAGTAATTGAATTCCATTGTTCAGGTGCAGCATCCGGACTGGATCATGTTTACTTGCGAGTGTTGAAAAATGAGATTACAGTAGACACAGTTTCCCTTATTGCTACAAGAATGCTTACAAGAAGTCATATTCTGTCATATAATATAAATTAGGTGATGTTAGTGACATAAAGTTTGGCGTCCAATTACAATCTCTGCTCAGCACTTTGCCATGTTGTTGAATGGACTCTAGATCTAAGTCTTTGAGAATTTGTATCCTTCAGTAATCATCACAGTGTCTGTCCGTCCGTGTGCCTGTACGCGCGATAAATCAAATACGCTTTATCGGATTTTCATGAAACTTGGTTTACGCATTTATAACGGCCATGGCAAGAAGCCTACATATTTCGGACCAACGAATGGAGGAACGACTAATTAAAGGTCGCATACTTCTTAAATGTGAAATCATGACTATACTGCAAAGCCGCTTTGCTAATCATTGAGGACCTTGACACCATTGCAGTCATATGTTTGTTTATTTCGTTGTTCAAGTTGAACTGAGTACTACATGAATATTGTTATATACAGAAGATATGTTACTGTGAAATAATTGGGCCTATATACATTAAGCGGAGTTCTCTGCCAATGCATTTTGTTAAATGTTGACATATTTTCAAGAATTTCTTATATCAGTATCTACGATTATGAATTACCGTTAAGCATCACATTTTAGACATTTGTTCTTCCGCAAGTCGTGTTTATTGAATCGATCTGGAACTATCTAGGAGACCGATTACAAAAATATTTTATTTTCTGCATATCATATTGCAATTATCACTGATTAAACAAAATCATTCTGGATTTGGTTACATCAGTTAACCTGATTTTATTATATTAGCTAAAATGTTATCTCAACCATAGGCGTACCGAGGGGGGGGGGGTTTGGGGGTTTGAACCCCCCCAATTGATTAAAAAAAGGAAAATTATATAATTTTTTTAAGTCTGCCCATAAATTACTTAATACAAGTATAAAGCGTGGGAAGCTTAAAACTCGTTATTTTGCGTCTTAATTTTTAAAATTTTCCGGGGGAAGGCCCCGGGACCCCCCTCTCCCTGGGGGTATTCCATACCCCCCAGACCCCGCGGATGTTATAACCCCCCCCCATATGGTCAGTTGGTTACGCCTATGATCTCAACCTGGCATTTTTTATCGTTTTACCTTAAAATGGCATTTTGCACTTCTTCTAGTTGCAACAAGCAGGTCAGTTGGGGTACTCACATCCTTCTCAGCGAGTATTCGAATTTTTCGTTGTACCTAGTTGTCTGTTGTGCTTTTAGGGAATAATATCACCGCCAAAGCTTCCACTGTTCCTTGAGGGTTTATAGCAAAGCCTTCTTCTGTTTCTATTGTTAAATATGGTCTGGTTAAAAATTCTCCGGATTTCGGCACTCTTTGTATATTACATTCCAAAGATTATTTCAAGTCTGTGCTGTGCAAAATTTTTTCTAGCTTTCACTTTTGGCTTTCAAGATGTTCAGTCTGTACTCAGCACTAAGTAATGAAAATAAGAGTGAAAATCAATATTCAGCCTTATATGGCTGATCTAAGGATTTCATGGCCAGAATCTTCGGAAGTGCCCGGATTTTGAAGCAAGGAGACATAGAGACCAGCTACCGAAGAAGTCCCTCACAGTCAAGAACGAAACATATTCCTTGACTATCGCCGGAAGATATCCAGCACTGAAAGCCGGTGTGGGTTGATTACTCATGAAGGTACATCATTATGTTAAATCCAAGTTATGGTCTAAAATCGTCTTCCGCTAGGTGTCAATGCAGCAGTGAACATTCATTAACTTTAATTCCGCACAACTGACACGTAAGGTGTTAATTTTTGAAAACTTCAAAGTAAAAGGCCTACCTATTGTCATTATGGATTGCATACGGAACGTACGGAATCAAGTAAGATCGGCCTCTTTAGCCACCGTAGCTAAAATATGGCGCCGGTGGTGAAGGAGGCTGCGGTTTTCATAAAAAAAAAAAATAATAAAACACATTGTAACTAAACTGAAAGCAAGGAAACCATTTCAGGAAAATTGGCCTATCGATTAAAATGAATGCTTCACCTCAAAATTCAATCAAAAATACGCATCATGCGACCGCTGTTAAGCTACAGATCTCGACAATTAAATAAAAAAGCAGTCGGGCAGTGGAAAAGTGAGTTTAACATGCCAATATTAAGTTGTGCATCATTTACGCAGGGAATATCAGTAGTTATTATTTTGGTGGCTTGTACATGCGTGATGTAAAAATTACACATAGGCCTAGGTTTATTATTTTAGTAGATTGAAAGAAAATAAAGTATAATTCCACAGAACTTGACTTAAAGCTGTGTCCCAAAACCATAAACGCCAGCCAAAATTACTGTAAGCATCCTGTTATAAATAAATCTTCCAAACGGACATAATTATATGAAATCCCAATGCAAGACTCACCCAACTTTTCATTAGAAGACTGTTCTTTTGTCTTCCACAGTTATGTTATTAAACAATGCATCTTCTGAAAATACAACTATTGTTACATAATGGAAATAAACCTGAACAGATTGGCCTCTTTAGGCGAGAACAAACAATGTTATCAATACGATAGCACCCTTCCTTCTTGGCTACAGTTGAGTTCACTATGATTGTTCAACTGTATTACCAGAGCCTGCGAACGTGGACGCGAAGGATAGGATTTTCTGTTATTCCTTTCAACTTGAATGATACATTTAGGATTATGAATTTAAAATTATTTTGAAATCAAAATCAGATTGTAAAGGAATAACAGACGTTAGGCTCCGTTATCGCTGCTGTGAATTAAACAGAGCAGCGATTCACCAAAGACCAGTTTTCGTTTTAACATTTGCCGAAATCAGTCTTGGAGACTGATTTTATAAAAACACTAAAATAGTGAAATCAGATGCATGGAAAAACATAATTCCAATATAACCTAAATAGATTAACTTCTTCAGTTAAATTATGGCTCTCTCAAAGATTCGTAACTTGAAGATTGAGAGGCTAGTAGGCAGTAGGGTGTAATGGTACAAGGAAAATAGTAAATGATCAGTTAAGATTAATCAAGTTACCGCATTTTAGTTAGAAGCTGAGATCTGGTCTTTGGTCCTATAAACATGTTTATTTATGTTTTCTATTTAACACTCAAATAAACTTTACAGTAATTTTCACTCTACCTAACGTCGAAAACTATTTCTTTCTCCGCAGTCATCTCCACCATAAAATAATGTTGTTTTAATTGAGATGTGATCTATATAGTCCTATCAATTAATTCAACTACTATTTTCTGTTATCCCTCACATTACACTGATCTTCACTTCACATCAACAAAGGAAAACTTTCCTTCCTCAGCAGTCTTCTCCAGCGTTGTCTCTTTCCATAGTAGATCCCCACAGCATCTGTTCGGTACCATTCCCATTCATCCTTGTGAAGAAGGTCCATATAATGCTTGTGTTTCCTGAAAACATGAGAAGTCCATTTTAAATATTACGTTCATTTTATTATGAATTTTAAAATGACATACACTTGCGTGTAGTTTAAGAACAGATATCGAAGTGTAAAACATGATTCTTTTGATACTGATATTTAATTCAAAACCCTCTACTAGACCCATGTTGATTGACTTTCATGACATGCAGTAGACCTATGTTACATTCAAACTAAGCATTACCTTTCCCTGTAATCACCGCTTTCCCTTCTCTCTGATTTCCGAATCCATATTTAGATCTTAATCTCCATTTTTGGGAAACCATTTTATATGGTCACTAGCATGTGCCCGCGGCTTCGCCCGCGATAATTATTTCAAAAATTAAAAATTAAGTGCATAATAGTTAAATCATTATATTTATTAACACCTAAATCACGTGGACTACATACCACGATTAGATAGCGTCGCCTGGTAAAAGCGACCTCAGATTCGAGTTCATTGGTCCAGAAATCCCATGTATAGTGAGTTTCGTCCAAATAAAACAATGTTTGACCATATTAGGGCTTACAACATTCAAGCGATCGCGAAAGTTTAATTTCCAAGGTATGACAAAAATAGACAAAGCCAACTGTAATTGTCAAACTTCCATTTAATTTAATTCCAAACCCATCTGAAACCCACTGGCAACAATATGTTTTAATGTCAAATGTGATTCGGATTCGATAATTCTGTGTAAGAAGGGATTAAGTATTCTCAAAAACATTTGATTTTTGGCATTTAAAATCAGAATTTTTCAAAATCCTTTCTTAGTGAGCACCTACATTATGAAACGAAGGTACTGTCAAAATTCCAAGTCTCTACCTGTTATAGTTTAGGCTCTACGTTGATTCCTGTCAGTCAGGACAAAGCCTTTTATATAGATAGAGATTAATTTGGATAATATCGATTTAATTATCTTCTTATTTATAATTTCTTTCCTTCGTTTAATTAATGTAATTCTTATTTCTCTGTCTAGTTAAATACTTTTACCTTTCATTCGATGCAGTTGTTGTTTTATTTTGTATAAGTGTTTCCTTTGTTTGGTTGATTTGGTATTCTTTGTTTTTGGTAACCTTGATTGACGGAAAAATTTAATAAATGAGAATTAATTTGAAACTATACATATATATAATATTTTTCTTTTATGTCCACAAATACGCATTTTGTTTCCGCGGAAACTATTACGGAAACAAAACGTATTGTTTAATTTTGTAAAGAATTAGCTTAAATTATCATCATAATGACAAAGAATGTTTTACCCCCTTTTTTTTAAGTTTGTATAAGTTCAAATTCAATGGTGAGAGACTGGGTTTTAAATTTCATTCAAGATTTTTTGAACATCAACAACAAATTGACATAGAAATTGAATGTGTAGACAATTCCACGAATAAACTGTAATGGATTTTGTAAATAATAATTATTTTCTTACTTTGTAGTCAATATTCTGTCAGCAGTAAGATCACGGCATACTAGATGAATGAACAGTCCATGAATGGATTCGATGAATCGATCCGAGTTCCCAATGCAACCATTAGTGCGCGTCACAAGATGGAGGGCGTCGCGGTAGTTGCTTACATAAAATATCTATAAAAGCACACGAACTGGCTCGCACCGAATCTAATTTGTGTTTTTAATCAATGGACATTTATATTATTTCAATTTCCAAACACGTTATGCTGTATAAAACGAGCTGAGGATTTTATCAGATAAATTCGCATCCTCATATTAATAGCAAGCATTTTATTAGATACACGATCGTGAATTGTCCATATCCGAGGAATTGTTAATTGTGAAGGTTGATGGTTTTACCCGTGACATAATACGAAGAATGTTTATGAACTTTATTTAAACCAAACAGCTCCAACGTTAGACAAGATTCTAAATGCACTCCGTGAGAAAACAAGAAAAACAGTCTTTGAGTTTCCATATCAGAGAACGTAGGTTATGAGACTTTTAAAATCCAGTAATCTTTAGATTTAAGAAGTACAGTCTCCACACACCAGCAATGTGAACAAAAACAATACAGATATGGCGATATCTATTAATGTTTCCAGATACCAATGCAAATGTGAACTGAAAATATTTTTAAAACTTGTCTATTGGAAGTAAACAACAAGGAGGAAGAGGTAATTGTGATATTACTTGTTACTGTCCCTTAAAATTTAAGTTACAGTAACACCAAAATATTCGTCACTCTTTCTCGGAAAATAATTTAAGCCGACAATTTATTACACCCCTACTGTAAAATTCTGCTCTTTTTATCGAATTTATAACTGAAATATGACGTTAAATTACAAATATTACTGAACTATGACCAAGACCATGAAAATTACCAAAATATGACTTTGTATGCAAAATAAAAAACGGTCCTATTAGAATAACAAATGTGCAATTCATGTTTAATCAGTCTCTCAAAAAAGTGTGTCCTGACTGTGCGACTAGTTGCGTCTGTTCCTGCTTGGTTGATCGTAATTTTACATATTGACTATATAATTTAGGCTATATTAATTTTATGTAGAATATAATCTCCCATTACCTGCATGGACTTCTGCATGAATGCACATTTCTTTCTACCTTGCAAGACTAGGCATGATTAGTCGTTAAACGGCCTCACTTTTCTCCTATTGAGAAGTCTTTCTAGTTAGTCTTTCATTTCAGTGGCTTAACCGCATTACTAGAGCCTGCGAACGGGGACGCGAAGGATAGGATTTTCCGTTGTTCCTTTCAGCTTAAATTCAGAATTTGGGATATTAAATTTCAAATTATTTTATAGTAAATATCATACTGTAACGGAATAACAGACATAGGCTCCGTTATAGGTGATGTGCATTAAACAAAGCAGCGATTCACCAAAGACAAGTTCTCTTTTATGCATTTGGGAAAATTTGCTTTATCCGGCATTCTTTGAGACGGATTTACTAAAACTACTAAAACAGTGGAAATAGGATGGCTGGCAAACTTAACTAAATGATAGTCCAAATAGAACTATATAATATTCTTCAGTCAAATCGTCATTAAATTTAAAGCTACCTGAACATTTAGAAACTAAAAGGCATATACAACATGAAGACTATTAATTGTAGACCACGAATTAAAAAAAAAAAAAAATTAAAAAAAGAGGGAAAATAGTAAACGGATGGGGTATGTTAATCAAATTAAAATTATTTAGTTTGGAACTGTGGTCTAGTCTGTAGTCCTATGAACACACTCAGATCAACATTATTGTGACTTTCAAAAACCTTACATTAGAAAAATTTCCTTCCTATGCAGTCGTCTCTAACTTTTTGGAATTTTCTCTTCGGTTATAGACTAAAAGAAATAAGTTTGCCAAATTTCAAGTTTCAAGCTCATCTGAAAGTGAGTACACAACAATGTCAGTAAGTAGATGATCTAGACTTAGTGTTCTTCAATCGGTGGGTCTCGACCCGCAAGTGGGTTACTAAACATTTTCTGTTTGGTCACGGAGCTTGAAGCGTGTAGAAGCAAGCACCTGTGTGCAGGTGAAAGCATTGGCGATTATTGGGAATTCGCAAAATTAAGTATAGGGTCCGCCATTTTTAGTGTTTTTCAGGGTAAACAATTAAAAGTATGATCGTTTTGTACTGTTTCCGTCGGTTACAAGCCATACTATAAGTATGCCAATGTCAAGATTCTGTCTAATCTGGAAGTGGGCAAACAATTAAGTCAATGAGTGAGTTAGCCACGCGGCTTTATAGTATAATGATGATTTGCTATTTTTAAACAATTAATTGAGCGTTACTCCGGTACTGGTCAACCGATTTGGTCCAAAATCAATAGGCATGAAAATCTGATAAAGCCTATTCGTGTTATCGTGCATAAAAACACACGGACGGGCGGACAAACAGATAGACATTTTCCCGTCCCCCATGTAATCTTAGAAAGTTCCCTACTGTCACTTGGTAGTTAAAACTGAAAGGCTCGTCTTAATTAATTTAAAACAGGGGAAGACAGAAGGTTGCTCTGTGACGTCACTGCTTTCTACTCTCACTGCTCGCGTTGTACCTCTGCGAGGAGTATGTGAAATGTAGGCATCAGTGAACAGGGGGGAAGAGAGGGGTATTAGTATTGCGGGCAGGGGGAATTTAGGGGGTTAGAACTTACGTAATACGTGTTTCCGAGTTAATGAAACATCAATCGATTTTCATGATAGTTTATCGGTTAATTACAGCACAGTAGTTTAACATATTATAAATGATTCTATTTTTCTATTCTGCGAGAACAATTGCCTTTCCACAAAATCTATGTTCTTTGACACAAATAGACAATACTGTCATTTGAATTAACATAATTCACTACTATAAAAATAATTAAAAAATGAACTGAATTAATTACCATACAAGCTCGTCTGCACCTTAGATGATACAAGATTACAGTAACAATTTTCTGACTTTCCTATCTCTTTTTTCTTTAACAAGTTTATCAATGTTGGGACGTAATGTTTGAGCAATATTTAATCGAAGACTACATTTAGGTTGTGATTTGACAATGTACTTCTTGATTTGAGCTTTGCACATTTCATTAGTGAAGAAAATTGTTCGGCCACATATGTCGATCCAAAATTACATAATATTCGTGCGGCAAGTTTCGGGAATCTGGTTTCAGAGAAATTTCTGTAAAAGTTACCCAAGACCACTTTACGTTCGGATTTGTCCTTTAACAGATCGTCGCATTGTAAGTTTAGCAGTTCCAACTGATACGGGCAAGGAACGTCTTTGACATTAACTAAATATGGGGTAGCAAAAAGTTTAAATATTGGAGAAAGGTTTTCCACATCCTGAAACCTCGATTGGAACTGAAGAAGAATGTTTTGCAGAACTAACACATGTTCTGCAGAGAGAACACTATCAGGATCGCATCTAGCATTAACTTTGAAAAATGCTCCGTATTTCCAACCAGAAGTTGTTCTACCCACAGAGCTAAAGTGAATAGGTCCTCTAGTACCTAAATCTAGCGTACTCTAAACACCCCTACTACCGTGCGCTCTCGCTGTCGTCACACACATGGGATCCGCATGCTCTTGCTCCACAAACGTCATCACAAGACGTAGTTGACTTCCCCTGATTTAAAATAATGTTTATTATCTTCGGTTAAACAACATGCAAAATCTCTTTAATAAAAATCATTAGTATTACAACTAATTCTAAGCACCCAAACAGCAATAGGCTAATAATAAAATAAAATTATACAGGCGATGTATGGTTGATTACTTGATAACCAGGAAAACTGTACTATTTTCAACAATAACGCAGGCCAACAGAAGTTTTGGTGCCGGGGTATTTGGAGCAGATTTCATTTGAATTGTTGCCCTGAATTCAAATATGACATTACTGTTTGCCTAGCAGCTCAAATTTCTATAAGATATAAACATTTTAGAGAAGCATACGTTACACTATTTTAAGTTAAATCCCTGGATAAATAAAAAAACTAAACACGAAATTGTTATTATATTATACAAATATTATAACAATTACTTGTAATATAATATATATAAAACAAATATTACATTACATACAAAGATAGAGGAAAAGTCATCGATGAAACCAACTAAGGAAGCTTCTTTTCCGTGACATTCTTGAATGTATTTTCGAACACTCCCTATTTAAACACCAGCAGTAATCTGCCATCAAGTGTGTATCCCATCTTGCTTGGTAGCGATCCTCCATTGTTGTAATATCCTGGTGAAATCTTTCATCTTGTTCATCACTGATATCTTCTAAATTTTCCGGAAAAACTGTCTAAGTGCCTGTGTAAATAGTGCACCTTAATACTCATGTTACACCCAAGAGATTTGAAACTGTTAAAGCATTTCGTTAACCAGTTCAACATAGTTTTTAGATTTGCGTTTGCCCAGAAAATTTCCGACAACTGCAAGAAATGAAGTCTAGGCTTTTCGCTCAGCCTCATTCATCGAATTTGCAAAGTCAGAGTCCTTAATGAGTTGCCTTATTTTTGGGCCGTTAAATATTCCTGCTTTAATTTTTTCCGTACTCAACTGAGGCATTTTCCTCCTTATATATGCAAAGTATGATCCGCTCTCATCAAGAGCCTTTACGAACTGCTTCATAAGGCCCAGCTTGATATACAGTGGAGGAAAGATGATTTTCCTGTAACTAACTAGCCGCAGACGACATTAGGGCAAATATACAGGAATCAATCCTTGTATATGTGATTTAGAATGGCAAAAATGGAGTAAGATCTGTACATTTCCTGTAAATAACTGCACGATAAAAAACACTCAAATAAAAAGTAGAGCTGATGGAGAAAAACTGATTTCATATTAGATTCAGCGACCCAAATATAGCTAAAATCAGTTCCAAAATCCTTGGCACAAAAAAAAAAAAAAAAAAAAATATATATATAATAAAAAAAAAAATATATATATATAGTTTTGTAGGACTGTGTAATCCCCCCTGTATGTAATAAAAGTTACACAGGTTTTTCTTGTAGATCGTCATCGAAACATCAAGGATGCATCATAATGCAGGAAGACTTTCCTTCCCCGCGGCGTAGATGGAATGTGACTGCATTATCTCATTAATATGATCTATGGATAATTATGATACGACAAAAATTGTTTCAGTATTCCATTAAGTTTTCAGATCGATAAAAGATCATAAATTAGAAAAATGTTATTAAGAACACTGTAAAGGCGGCTAACGATGTTTCGTAAAAATAACCTCAAAATTCAATACCAAACTCCTGATATGCGACCGCTAATAGGGCTACAGATGTCACCAATTAAATCAATAAGGGCGTCAGGCAGTGAAAAAATGAGTGTAACTTGACTAAGTTAAGTTACGCACATTGCTACTTTTACAAAAAGATCATTGGTATTGTTCCGTGACGTGTACGGGTAAAAGTTACACATAGGTTATTAATAAGACTTCATTCCACAAAGCATGACTTAACTTCAATAAGCTGTGTCCAAAAACCATAAACGCCAATACATTACTGATCTTTAGCACACAGCAGAAAGTCCGAACACCCAGATGATCCAAACCCAAAATTTGGAATCACCATTCACCATCTTATTCAGCTGGAGTGCTTTTCTTGGATTATAGGACTACTCAGTGGAAATCTCTGTCGTTCTTACGAAAACCATCCAATAACTGCTTCATCAAAATTTGTTAAACATTTTGTTCAAGTCTGAAATTTTTTTGTATGCCACTCCTAGATTATCTTCTCGGTCACAATTCCGCAATTCTGCACGTTACAACAACCGAGTACAATTGACTTGTAGACACCATATATATGCCTAATTATATAATATAAATCAAACCCTTAGTTCGAATTTTTGTCGATTTGAATTTTTCTCATTCCGAATAGGCCCCAATTGGTTAGGACTAGCGGGGTTCTGCTGTACTCTTATAAATGAATATTGCAAACGGACTTTCATGAAATCCTACTGCAAAACTCGCCCGGATTTTCTTTAGAATACTATGTAGTTATACTTGTATAATTAAATTGGCCTATAATGCGTAGACATTTATGGTTATGATATAATAGATCTTCTGAAAATAACCCCCAGGTTATATAATAGGAAAAACATCAACAGATACGATCTCTTTACGCTAGAAACAAAAAAATTGTTATCAGTTATCAATATGATAGCACCCTTCCTTCTTCGCTGCAGTAGAGTTCAATATAGGCTGTTGTTTGCTCTACTGCATTACCAGAGCCTGCGAACGTGGATGCGAAGGATAGGATTTTCTGTTATTCCTTTCAACTTAAATGCAGCATTCAGAATTATACATTTCGCATCATTTTGCAGTCAATATCAAATTGCAAAGGAACCACAGACGTTAGGCTCCGTTATCGCTTCTGTGTATTAAACAAAGCAGCGATTCACCAAAGACCAGATCTCTTTTAACCAAAACGCCAAAACTGACTTATCCAGCAATCTCTGAGACGAAATTAATCAGACCACTAAAATAGTGAAAGAAGAATAGCCAGAAAAATAAAGTACGGTATAATGTAAATAATCAAATTCTTTAGTCAAAACTTATTTAAATTTAAAGCTCTCTTAAAATTTAGTAACTTGAAAATTGAGAAGCCGGGTGTTATAAGTAGTCCACAAATTAAAGTGTAGAGGGAAAATATTAAGCTGATGCGATATTAATCAAATTTCAGATATTTATTTTGGTGCTGAGATCTGGTCTGTGGTCCTATGAACATATTTATTTATATTTTCTACTTAACACTCAAATAAACATGGCAGCAATTTTCAAATGACCTAACGTAGAAAATTTAGATCCTCCGCAGTTATCCCTTGCATAGGTTAATGTCCGCTTGTCTCTATCAATTAATATATGATCTGTAGTCTAATCAAATTCTTGGACTTCTTCGTTTTTCACTTAATACCCACACAGCATTGATTTCCACTTCACATTAACATAGAAAACACCTTCCTTCTTACGCAGTCATCTCCACCGTTGTCTCCTTCAATTGTAGACCCCGTAGCATTTATGTTACCATTCCCATTAATCCTTGTTAAGAAGGTGAAGACAATGATGATGCATTCTGCAGAAATGAAAATTTCATTATCATATTAATTTTAAAATGGCACACACTTGCATATACTCGTGCTATAACTGAAAACACGAAATTTTTATTCTTCTTAGAATGTAAGGCATATTACAGATCTTAGGAGTGGGCGTATATAAACTTGCTAGCAGCATTGATGTTTGATAGGTCTATACTAGACTTTTGCTATTGATCTTTCATGAAATACAGTCATTAATAATAAGCAATACCTTTCCATGATGATATTAATTATTCCTGTGATCATTGTTTCCAATCTCTTCCATTCCAGCAATCTGAATCCGAAGGCCTTTTTAGTTTTCTATCTGTAATGTTTTAACTTTTGATTACATATAATTTCCTTATATTTACCCTAAAATATGCATTCTGTTTCCGTGGATACTGTTGTGGAAATATTTCGGATTGTTTAACCTTCAGATATAGATTCAAATTATCGACCCAGAACTTTGATTTGAATAAAGCTGTGCTGATAGAGTTTACGGTCATTTAATCTCTATTTTTATAACACTGATTAATCCCATCAATTCCCTACAAAATTTCATCAATCGGACAGTTAGCTTTTGCGATAAAGTTACAAAATTATTCTTAAATGAAAATGTCGATTTGTAGGCCTGTAGTAACCAGTGCAATTTGTGATATAGATGTTTTTATCTATTAGATTATCATAGGTAATCCCACGAGAATTGACGAGTTTATCGAAAACATTCGCGACTGCGCAGCAGGAGTGAAATTCATCTGATGAAACTCGTCAACTCGAGTTGGATTTATTAAGACTATTCCATGAATAAAAATGTAACGGATTATACAAATAATAATAATGACTTTCGTGTTTTGGTGTTCAAAAACAAAACTAACCACTGCGAGATCACGGCATACTATGAATCAACCGTCCATGAATCGATTCTAGTTACCACGATGTAACCAGTGCTACCAATGGTGCATGTATTACATAGTTAACTTCATTTAGGTAAGCTAACAGCAGAAAAGAATAAAAGCACACGAACGGACTTGCTCCGAATCTAAATTTGTTACAATCAATGTACATTTCTATTATTTAAATTGCAAACATTTTATGTTTTATAAAATAATTTGTTTTCGTGCTGCTTAATGGCAGCGTATGACGTGTTAATCTTTGCACACTGATGCTGACGTGTCCAATAACGAGCAGCACGTTTTACCCAATAAAGTGGCATCCTCGCGATTCCTACAAGAATATTGTAAGATAAACGGCCGCGATTGGTCATTATCAGAATTGCTAAACGTTATTGGTTAATATCAAACAAGTGGAATAGTCACTGTAAAAATAAAAATAGTTTTCATAAATACTAACAATATAAATACTATCCCAACTTGTTCAATCCGTTCTGAGATTTCAAGCAACCTACCTTTCTTAGATTAATTGAATGAGTTTAGAATAATATTTGGTTTCGTCATAACTGCACTTCAGAAAGTTCGTTGGGATCTACGCAAGTTCAACATGAAGCAAAACTAAGAATGCAATTTTCGAAGAAAAGTTTAAAACAGACATAGGCCTAATGCCAAGAAAACATTAAGAATGTTTTACGTCACACAATATGAAGACAATAAACGTAAATTTAGTTTTCTTGAGACTTCCTCTCACTACCTATAAATCAGACGAAGATTATATTTCAGAAATCAAATTTTCATACCCGCGCGTCGAAGTGCTTTTAGGTAGAGGGAGGCATCTTTGAAAATCTGATGGCAAACTGAGATAAAGGGTGAAATGTATGTTAAGTATGTGAATTAAAGCCATTTTGTTTGTTATTTTCAGTTTCTGTGCCGACTTATTGCCGAATTTATTGCTATATTGTCACGAATGTAGAAACTTCAAACGCTTATATTAACGTAACTACAAGTCAGATCACATTTTTGTATTTACATTTTTTGTTCCAAATATCCTCAAGAATGCACTCAGAGAGTGGCCGTAAAACTTCGTGAAACACCCTGTATATCTGAGTAAATCCTTTAACCACATTGAAAACCATATTCCAGTTCATGGTAAGCATTACATTAGGAATTCTGTGATACAAAATTCCACTTCGATTCCAACAACTACCTGTCATATAGACGGAGTAGTCATTGCTGAATACAAGCCGGATACTACCGAACTACAGTATAGCAGAGCGTCGCGTCGTGGCATAACTGATTTTATTCTAAATTTGTTTACTTTGAACATCCTTTTGTGATTGCAGTAACTGGGAGCCTACACATACAAAGAGTCTGAGTTCTTAAATTAAAACAATACTGAATATTATATTGAAATTCTACATTTATGTATCTTTCAACACTTAATACTCACAGTGCATTCGTATGGAGCGCTGTATTTCGAGTTCCTGGATGGTAGACTTGTACTCGTATAATTCCTCTGCTTTGCCTACTCAATTCCCAGTAGCATTTCTTCTCAGAGATTTACATTTAGAGGCCCTTTATGCTACGTTGAAGTTATAACACAAAATTTTGTCTGCCGTTATTAGAAGATTTGAATCTAAATCTCTTCGCCGATTGCACCGTCGTATGTTTCCAACGCTACATTACATCGTGACTTGGAGAACCCTGCCATTAAAGAAGAAATCGTTCCGTACAGCATTCGATAACAGCAACGCCTAAGCATATATCCCAATTCTCTAGCCATCAATCTTCAGGACAATAATTCTTCAGTCAATCGTGTGTTTCGACATAAGACTTGGCATTCCACTTCAGTGACTAACTTTAAAAAAATGTTTTACAGCTCTCTTATAATTACTGTCATTTAAACCGTTTACTGAACGTTCTTACTTGAACTTATTGCAAATCTCCAGAATAAATTTTTAAAAATTCTGAACACTTATTATGCGTTGTGTATCCATGGAAACCAATTAAGGTGTATTAATTCTCGTGAAAATGGTTACTTAGTGGTGTAGTAATTGTGTGCACTGTCTGGTATTGCCTCTGTATAGTATGATAATTTCATCTACGTATCTGTGCCAGTAGATTATTTTGTGTGCCTGTTTGTTGTTGTGGAGGATTTTGTTGTGTTCTATGTGTTGGAGGAATATCTCTGCTAGTATGCTGGATATGGGGGAACCCATGGGAAGTGTAGTGCTTGTTCTCGAAGGTGAAGTAGTTCTGTTTTGTGATGGTTTCTAGGATGTTTACGATTTCTGTTATGTGTTGTTCCGGTGTGTTGTTTTCTTGCATTGTGGTTTTTAGGATGTTCAGGGTTTCCGTGACTGGTATGTTTGTGTATAGGTTGGTGATGTCGAAAGATGTTAGAGTTGAGTTGTGTGGGATTTCTATCTTTGATTTTCTGTATTAGATCATTGCTGTTCTTTAGTTGTGTTTGTGTGTTGAGTTCTATGTTCTGCCTGATTATCTTGTCCATGTATTTGGGTAGTTTGTATGCTGGGGCTTGGGTGTAGTTGACGATTGTTCGTATTGGCATCATGAGAGTCAGTTGCTGAAGATGGCCGCTCCACGCGGTTGAAAACACTCCAAGAGGTAATAAAATACCGCAGTAGTGAGTTCCAGTGGAAAAGCTTTATGCTCTATATAAAAAAAATTAAGATTTACATCACTATAGAATGGACAAAACTCAAGTAAAATTCTGATGTAAAACACTCAACGTATCCTATGTACCCTTCATATTGCGACTTATTGTAAGTGGCCGTTTTGCGGGGATTGTCTAGATTTCGTATTATTTCCAAAGCAAGAACACTTGAATATTTGCATGGTATGAGTAGTTTATACCTATTAATTAGAAAATTTATGGGCCTGCGAAAAGTGATTCGAATAAAGGTTTATCTCTCAGTAGTCTAGGAGTAATTTGTATAGAAAATTTAAACACTATCTTTAGAGCTGTTCTCGAAATGTGAAATTTTCATCATTTAAAATGATACTTATATCAAATTATAAAATTTCGTTTTTATGCTCCTTTTTATATTTTGAGCATAGTAGCAGTCATTGCTGGAGAAACCCCAGCAGATCTGCTATTAGAGGAAAAGTAAATGCTTGCAAGATACGAAAACACCTTCCTTCTCGGAACTAAATCAACATATTTACGAAAGTTATAACCGTTCAGAATTAATAAAGTAGCTTTGAAGCGAAACTGTACATGCGTAGAAACGACGCTTGAAAGATGCCCAAAAGGGCCTCCTAACAAAGGACTATTTGCCTAGCGTCCGCAGAAGACTTTGTCAAAATTGAATCGTTCCTGATTTCTCAACATCCCAGTTCTATTCGGCACATGTCTACTTCACAGCAAATCTATTTAGGTTTAACCTAGCAGAGGATTATTTATGTTACTGTGAAGACTGTGAGCCTGATACAATGTACCATGCCCTCTATACATGCGCGAGATATAGGGAAGCACGTATTAACCTAAGAGAGGTAGCCAAACAAGTAGGCGAAGTATGGCCACCAGAACTTAGTTTTTGGACGACAAAGGGAGCTAACACTGCTTTCAGAACGTTCACACGCCACGTGATAGAAAGCAAGAAAGAACAAGAACAATATGATGCCTAAAGACACACCGAATTTGAGACGAAACTACCTTGGGGAATGCTCAGATCCCCTGGGGCGTAACGAGCAAGACGGATATGGCAGATTGACCAAGACTTGCCTCGAAAACTGCAGGATAGCCTCGCAGAAATCGATCTGAGTGAGGTTTTCGCGGGGTTTCCCTCACACCTTTAAAGTGAGTACCACATCGGAGACACGACCCCGGCGACAACAGACAGATGAATAAGAGTAAAATTAAATGAATAAAATGCCAAAGCCAATTCATCAAACATTTTCCTTGGGTTCTATGATCAAGAGAAGGCGACGCGACGATCTTAGAACAAAAAATGCGAAATCGGTTGTTGGACCGGTAATATAGCCTATGGCTCAGGTACTCCGGCGGTGGAAGGCGGGGCAAAAAAAAAATACAGTTTACACACACAGACTGATTTTTTCTTCAATGTATCTAAAACGTGAAACAATTATGAAATGTAAACATCGAATTGTTTAATGACTAGAGCGTACTGTAATTTAGCCTTCGACCGTCGGAGGTGCAGAGATTTTGTTTCGCATGAGTTGCGTTTAATGCCTCTAATTTCACAAACATAAGACTGCCACATTTATGTATACACCGATCTTGGCTGGAATCGTACCCACCACATTGGGCCATACAGGTGACTGACTTTTCCCTGCAATCCCTATTGTGAGGCATAGGGCGTCCAATTGGAGGTTTCAATACCTATAGACTACTAATTTTGTTGCGCTTATTTTCCGAGAGAGAGAGAGAGAGAGAGAGAGGGCAGAGGAATACGTGGTAAGGACAACGCCTCACAATCCTCTTTCAGGAAACTAAGGTATTACTTGGTGGTGAAAGGGCCGAAGGATTTTGTCCAGAAGCTCTAATTTAGGTTTAGAGTTCTTTTACATGTCGTAAATCTACGACATTGACCTCCCAGCTTAAGTCCTTCACGGAGGACTCATTGCCCAGGAGTGCCATAAAGGAACTGATAGAAAAATGACATTGAAAAGAACGGACTATATAGGTAACCTACTTCTAGTAGATATATTTGCGACTAGAAGTTAGTTGAGAAAGAATAGAGAGATTGAGAGGCGTAGGTAGGGAGAGAGGGCGGGAGAGATTAATTGGGCAATAGAGTAGAAGGAAAAATAGGTGTAAGAAGAGGAACCTACAATTAGCACTAACATCTAGTAACAATTTAATTAACGGCAAATAAGAAGTGGTAGCCTATAACTGCCTACTACAGGTGATATAGGAAGAGAAAGTAAAAATTTAAAGGAATATAGAATATCGTGACTCAATTAATATCAACAACAATATTTCTCTAAGATTAACGGAACCTTTAGGCATTTTCTGAATTTAAAGTAATGCATATAAAATAAGGAAGTGGAATGAAGAAATTGCAAAAGCAGTTGAAGAAGAAAAAGAGCTTATCATAGATATTTCCAGACAAAAACAGAAGAAAATAAAGAAATATACAAAGAAAAAAGAAATAAAGCCAAAAGTTTAGTGAGAAAAATAAATTATGAATCCTGGAATAAATTTATAGGAGAAGTAGCACATGATATACATGGAAAACAACTCATTGCATATAAATTGCTGAAACAAATAAATAAAAATGAGAAAGATACCGCAAATTTAAACTTAATACTTGAAAATAAATGGATAGAACATTATAAAAATTTATGGTATAATAAAAATGCAGAAATAAATTATGAAAACGGAGGAAATGGCACAGCATACGAAGGAGATTTAATTAAAATTGAAGAACTCGAAGAAGCACTTGCAAAAACTAAAAATAGAATAGCTAGAGGTCAAGATTGACTGAATGAAGAGCTACTTAAGTATGGTGGAATATTGCCAAAGCTTCAATTGCCACATCTGTATAATATGTGCTGGAAAAAATTGTATATCCCAGGAGATTGGCTTACTGCTCAAGTAATATCTATCTTTAAAAAAGGAAAACGCAAAGATTGCAATTATTACAGAGGAATATGCTTACTTGATACTGCCTATAAAATATTTACAAGAATAATAAATAAAAGATTACAAAATATAGCAGAACATTCAATTGTAGAAGAACAAAACGGGTTTAGACGAGTCAAATCTTGCGCTGATAATATATTCAGTATTAAACAGATCATTGAAAAACATAGAGAATACAATATCGAAACACAAATGGCTTTTATTGATTTCGAAAAGGCGTTCTATAAAGTAGATCGAGAAAAATTATGGAAAATATTAGAGGATAGAGGATATCCAAAAAGCTTATAAGAATAATACAATGCTTCTACAATCAAACAAAAATAATCGTAAAAAATATGGCAAAATTCCTACATCAATATTTACTAATAAGGGTGTTCTTTATCACCTACTCTTCTTAATATTTATATTGACGATCTAGTGAGAGAGTGGAAGCAATTAGTGAATACAGGTTTTAAAATATCAAAGAAAAACATACTTTTATTTGCAGATGATTTGGTTATTATTCAAAAGAATGAGGCAGCCCTACAGAAATCAATTTTTAAACTAAATGAAATTTGCGAACAATATAATATGAAAATTTTGGCTACAAAAACGAAAGTAATGGCATTCATAGGAAAAGAACCAATCAGAACAAAAATAATTGTCAATAATCGATGTATAGAACAGGTGAGTCACTTTAATTACTTGGGAAGTGATATTGGGTACGAAAGAGAACATGATGTGGATAATAAAATATGTAAATTTCAGAGAATATGTGGATCAATTAATCGGACGTTTAGAAACAAAGTACGCAAAGATACGAAGCTAAAGTTTTATAAGGTTATGGCTGCACCTGTTCTATCGTACGGAAGTGAATCATGGACGTTAACAAAAAAAAACAAAAAAACAAAAACAAGAAAAAAGTATAATACAGGCTACAGAGATGAAATTTCTAAGACAAGACCATCTAACAAATGAGAATATAAGAAAAGAACTAGAAATTTTTAATATGAATAACAGATTCATCAATTTTAAAGAACAATGGAAAGAACACGTTGAAAGAATGCCTGATACAAGACTAACAAAACAGATTATGAAATATAAACCTAAAGGAAAGAGATCTGTGGGCCGACCCAGGAGACGATGGTTGAAAGACTTTGAAGGCGGAACAGGCAATTGATTGCCTATGCCATGAAGTGGAGAAGAAGAATAAGAAGACGGATATAAAATAAGTTAACAGTTGGGTCATTCCACACAAAATTTATAAGGTTATGACCGTGGGTCTCAGATGTTTTTCACATTCTAGTTTGTAAAATTTTAAGTTGTGGAAAATGAAATGGTCATGTATGAAAGTGATACGATTGGTGGTTTAACTGTAGTGAAGGATGGAATATTATAGGCGTTAAGATGGAGGCGTCACTTTAAAATATTCTGAAAAGCATCTATTTCTTGGCAGTAAAATTAACTGTATGTAATTATAAAAATATATTTGCATATTTTAAAACCTAAATAAAGGATATTCGTAGCTTTGAAAACTAGCAACGATTTAAGTAATTATTTGTACTGGAAAACGGACCTTACTTTATCTACGATGCGTTATTTAACGCGAGATAAACACTTGCTTAAACTGTTTTGTATGAATTGACTCTGTAACAGTTTTATCTTGATGATAACTTAATATCATTATTAGTCGAGATTCACAATACATTTAACGATTTTTTCAACATAGCTTTGATTTTAACTAAAGAATATTACCTCTTCAGAACCCAAGGACGAATGGGAAGGCGAAGCAAAATTAATTTTTAGGAGAAAATAGTCTGCCTATAACTAAAGATAATTCAGTTCCGAAAGAAACCATCCAAAGGCATCTTCTACTGTTTGCCTATGACGTAATACGTGTGTGAATTATATACGACTTACTTACAAATCGTCTGTTCTGTAACGAGATTTACCACATGGCTTCGAAATACAATTTCAGTTTTGAAACTGTCTGACAATAATAAGAGAATGGATTTTCTTTTAAAAGAAAGCAACCTTGTTAGTTTTCTTGAATGTAATATCTGCAACGAATCTTGAGTGTTGCACTTCGCAAACAAAAATGGCATGGTTCATAAATTGCTTGTCTTTTTTATGAATTTACTTTCTTTTCCTATTTCAATAGTACAGTACAGTAGTATTATTTCTGTCTGACACTGCTCAGAAAGATGCGCCGTAGACAGACGAGTCCACTATAGAAAAATTGTCATGTTAAGGGGTGGTTGTTTATTAGTACACAGGTCTCGGAAGAAGGAACATCTCTTGTTGCGGTGCCTAACAGACAGTGCTTCAGGTGAGTGCAGTTGTGCGCAAGACTTTTGCAACATGCCTCCGATTCATAGTAAACTGGGAGGGAGTAAAGTTATTCATTCGCAGACAAGAGAAGTAGTATATAATGTATATAAATATTTTCGGGATGTGAGGGGTCAGCGTGCATCTGTATATAAAAGGGTTTCAACAGCTACAGGTGTATCCATTAGTACTGTGAAGCGAATCGTGAAAGAGGCCAAAAGTATTGAAGAAGGAGCTTCTAATTCTTTTTCTACCCCTGATAAAGAAAGAATACGTACCTCGAAGAAATCATCTCCTGACAATTTTAACGAAGAAGTAGTCCGACGAACAATTAATAATTTCTATATTGAAGAAAAGCAGAGACCGACTTTAAAAAAAATACACTCAAGACTAAAAGAAAAAATTGACTTTCAGGGTAGCATCTCTACACTCAGGAAAATTATTTTACATATTGGTTTTCGGTGGAGGAAAACAAGAAATAATAGAAAAATTCTTGTGGAACAACAGAGAATAAAGTCCCTCAGATGTGCCTATTTAAGGTCTATTCATCAGTATAGGACTGAAGGGCGTTCAATAGTGTACATGGATGAAACCTACCTTCACACAACACATACTACACCATGTGCCTGGAGTGACGAATCGCTGAGTGGACTCTTCTCGCCAGTTTCGAAAGGACAACGGCTTATTATAATTCACGCTGGAGGAGAGCATGGCTTTGTGCCCAATGCTTATTTGAGATTCATTTCACACAGAAAAACAGGGGACTATCATGGGGACATGGATTTCAATAACTACGAGCAGTGGCTAAAGGAAAGACTAATTCCAAATCTTTCTCCTCACTCAGTCTTGGTTATTGATAATGCCCCTTACCATAACGTGCAGCTGAATAAGCCTCCCACATCGAATTCTCGAAAAGACGTGATTATATCTTGGTTGCAGTCCCACCTTGAAAACGATAATTTTGAGAAACAAAACTTTCATAGTAAGACAAAAGCTGAAATTTATGAACTAATACTGACACTTAAGCCACAACACCGAAGCTACAAAATCGATCATCTTCTCCAGCAACATGGCCACGATGTTTTAAGGATCCCCCCTTATCACCCTGAGCTCAATCCGATAGAACTCATATGGACTACTGTAAAAAATTGGGTAGCCGAAAACAATGTGACATTTAAAATGGAAGATGTCATGAAGATTACGGATGAGAAGTTTTCCTCAATATCTGCAGAGGAGTGGAAACGGAGATGCCAGCACGTGAAGAATATTGAACAGGAATATCTGGAAAGGGAGGGACTCCTGGATGCGGCTCAAGAATTGGTCATTCATTTGGGTGGTGATAGTGATGCTTCTAGTGAGAGTGATTCGGATGCTAATAATGTTGGTGGTGATGGTGATGATGATGCTGATAGTAATGGTAAAGGGGAAAGACTCTCAGTCTCTGGTGTCACTCCTATGGAATAATATCCAGTCCTGTAATTGAGCACAGCGGTAACACCACACTTGGTATGTAGAGTAAATATATTAAAGTTCCATAGGCCTACTGTATGTTAGAGTTAAAACATTCAATGTTAGTGTTATAACATTTAACGAATGAGGTAAAAATATCTGCCAGAGCTGTACTTGGATAGGGATTTGTTTGTAAACACAAACGCTGACTAAAGATATATAAGCTACTACTGTCATGATCGGCGGGATGGGAAGGTCTCTGAATTAACCCACACCGCTGGATTCTCTTCTCCTCACTCGCGTTTCGTCGGGGTCAGACAGAAATAATACTACTTGTAGATAACAAGGTCTTCAGACGTTCGTGATAAACTTGTATTTATTTTTTATTCAACATATACTTGTGAATCTGCGTTTTAAAAAAATGAGCTATATAAAATTACATTTAGATAACGTAACATCCCGTTTTATATATTTCCTCCTATGTGTTCATATTGTCTTGGAGGTGGCCCCGTCATTGGGCTGATCACTCATCTGGGGAGGCCTTTGATGTCCTTGTCTGGTCAAAAAAGTATGTATTGTGTTCCATTATATAATACCTACCCCAACAGATTACGGCCCTGTAAGGCCCGGGTGGCGTAGGTCGCTTTGCTCTGTTGTAAGGCAAATAGAATAGAATAGAATAGAATACTGTACAAGGGTGATGTAAAACTAAGGTGAAAAAGAAAAGAATTTGATGCATATTTAAATAACGTAAAATTTTAGTGAATATTTTGAAGGAAATAAGTTATCTTATTGCCCATCGCTGTGGCGTTTGCTTAATGTTCTTTCTCCTCATGCAGCGGGTCCTAGTTCGATTCCTGGTCTGGACAAGAGTCAGAGTGAGGAAACGGGCTTGCCGTCACTTATAAAGCGAATTTCAGGAAACTTTAGAGCCCTGTGGTCCCCGGACATCATCTAGCCATCGTTATCACTTCCATTACATCGACTCTATTCAGACTGTCTGTGTGAGCGACTGGTGTGACTTGTCCTCTGTCTTCGTGTTTCCTTGGAGGTCGCCTCGGCATTGGGCTGATCACTCATCCGGCAGCCTTCCAAATCCTTGTCTGGTCAAAATAGATATATGTGATCCAATGGCTAATCCTTCTCCCGACAAGTCGTGGTCCTAAGACAGTAATGTTCACAATAGTTCCTTCACCGGGAGTGGTAAAAGTTGATGTTCCCTAATTTAATAACCATACTATGGACCTAGGGAGCAAGACAAAGTTCATCTAAACGATTCCTTTGCTCTGTGGTTGTAATGTGTTGTATGGTTAAATAATTCCTTCATTTCAACCAATGGCCATAGTATGATGAATGGAGCTCTGGTGGAATAATATATGGCAGGGTAAATAGGAGCACCCCGTGAAAACCTGCCTCGACCCCATTTTGTCCACCACAAATTCCATATGGATCCACCGAAATTCGATCCCGGGTCTCAGCGATGGAAGGCGAGCGATCTAACCACTCAGCCATGGGGGCGGGCTGTATGCTTAAACAATATGCTATTATACCTATAAAGGATATACTCTTCTATTAGAGGCTCGTTTCGCAAACATACGTTCTTTTAAACTTGTCATAGATCTTAATAATTGTAATAATTATGGTATACAAAAACCATTAGCGTCAATAATTTTCTAACCTAAAAAGTTATCTTATAAATGAACCCTTACCGAAAGACTTTAAAAACATATACTTCACAACCCACTCAGGTTATTCGTTGGTCGAGTGTATCTTTATATTTACATTTTACATTAACAATAGCCGTATAGGCGATCATTAATTTCGGTTATGGTATATAGCCTACATATAACAAAAATACACCTTTTGTTCAAAACAGTAGTTTAATGGAACTGTTCTGAACAGTTTCGGCCTTTTAAATCAGAAAAAAAAACAAATGTTATCAATATGATAGAACCCTTCCTTCTTGGCTGCAGTCGAGTTCAGTATGTTTGCTCAACTGCATTACCAGAGCCTGCGAACGTGGACGCGAAGGATAGGATTTTCTGTTATTCCTTTCAACTTAAATGCAATATTCAAAATTATAAATTTCACATTGCATTGAAGTCGATATGAGGTTGTGAAGGGATAACAGACGTTAGGCTCCGTTATCGCTCCTGTGTACTAAACAAAGCAGCGATTCACCAAAGACCAGGTCTCTTTTATCCAATAGGGCAACATTTCCTTATCCGGTAATCCCTGAGACAGATTTTATAAAATTTAAATAGTGAAAAAATAATGACTGGCTGAGAAATATATTACACCCTAAATATATTAAATTCTTTAGTCAAAACTAATTGAATTTAATGCTCTGTTAAAAATTTATAATTTTAATATTGAGAGTACAGTACCCACGATTATAAGGCAAGATCGAAAATAGTAAGGGGATGCGAAATTATTCAAATTACTACAATTTAATTTCGAGATGAGATCTGGTCTGTGGTCCTATGAATATGTTTATTTATATTTCTTACTTAATACTTAGGTTAACAATACTGTGAATTTCCTTAACACCGCAGTCACCGCAGTCGCTGATTTTCACTTCACAGAAAACTTTTTCCTTCTTCTGTAGTAATCTCCAGCATTGTCTTTCGAATGTAGATCCCACAGCATCTATTGGCCAGCATTCCCAATAATTCTTGTGAAGAAGGTCCAGGCAATGTTTGTGAATCCTGCAAAAATGAGAAGTCCATTTTAAATATTACGTTACTAAAAAACTAAACTAAACTCTGTGGCGCGACATCCCCGAAGGGACAAGGCCTACCACTAATACGCGTTAATAATACGCGATCTAATTCTATTAAACGTTAATACAATTTTTTAAATTTTAATAATATGATTAAAATGTCCCTAAAAGGGAGAGGTAAAATTAAAGGTAACGAAAGGAAGATTCAAATAGGCTGGCTTTAAATTTCTGAAGACCTATCCCAGAGCTATATTGATTGGCCTCTAATGAAATTCAGTAGGCCTACATTTATATTCTGCAATACCTTTTCCTGATGATATTAATTCCTGTGATCAATGTTTCCTTTGTCCTCTTTGAATTCAGATATCCGAATCCATATAAAAGTTTTTTTAACTTATGTAATGTTTTTAAATTTTGATGATGCATAATTTCCTTTTATTTATCCGCAAAAAGGCATTATGTTTCCGCGGAAACTGTTGTGGAAATATAACGGATTGTTTAACTTGCAAAGCATTATGTTTAAATTGCAGCGCAGACCTTGCTTGTAAATAAAGCTTTGCGGATGGAAATTACATTCAATCACTCCCTGTCTGGAGAGGAAGAGAGGATGAAACGTTAAGATGGTAAGGATTTACACATTTTGTAGTAACTGAAGTATTCAATTTAAACTTGAAGCAAATTAAGCTGAATATTTCGAAGAAATGTAATAAAATAGACTGAAGGGAAAGAAAAGGTTAAGAAGTGTTTCACGCCACAACCCATGAAGACACCAGATGCAAACATAAAAATAATTTTCATGCGACTTTCCTACGCGGTTTCAAAAATTAAAGATTGCGATTCACAAATGGACGAATTAAAAGGAAATTGATCGAAAATGTATTAGCCTCCTACGTCGGTTTCTTGTAAAATGGTTGTCATTTTAGGACTTCAAGCTTCTAAGAGGTGATTGATTTTTGCTGATTATCATGAAAATATTTTTTAAGAGAAAATGTTACATGAACTTTAATTAAGACGTTTTAACGGAGTGGGGTTGAATGGCGGGCTCAGGTAAGCGGGGCAATGAACCTCCAGGTTCAATAATATAGATCATATGTATTCCTTTAGCTTGCTTAGTAATTGTCTATTCCCTGTAAGTAAGTAATTAAGTAAGTCAGTAATAGATTTAATTCCACACTATTCAGCAAGTTTTTCGGCCATTGTAAATGAGACCAATATGAGCCCTTTATGACCATGTCTGGTTAAAAAAGTATATATGTGATCCACAGGAACTTCCTCTTCCGACAGGTCTCGGTCCTGTAAGGCTAGGGCGGCGTGGGCCACGTAAATTACAATCCAATGGGGAGGCAAAAGTGAAATAAATAAGTAATTTGGTTATAAAGTGCCATTATAACGTTCGAAAGAAATCTTTTTACGAAGATTGAGGAATTTGGCAGCCTAAATATGAGGAACATTATTTGCCCAACGCTTTTTAGTGATCGGGCCAAGTAATCAAGACAAGGCAGGGTTGAACGCATCTTCAGGAGTCTACTTATAGTAACAATGATACGGATTGATGTAAAATTTTTGCGTGAAACATTTACATTACTACCTCCAACCCTCATATTGCGACTTAGTGTAGGCCTATGTGCGCATTCAGTTGTCTAGGATTCGTTCAAAGCCAAGTCATGAACAAAAACTTGAAGTTTTGGATGAATACTAGCTTATAACTATTCTTAGAAAATATAAAGATCTACCAAAAATTCTTGAAATAAAGATTTTAGATCTCAATAGTCTATGTATAGTTTATGTAGATTTTTTTAAATCATTAGAGCCGTTTTCGACAACAGCGAAAAATGATATTTTAATGTAAAATGATAAAAAAAACGCAAAAATTAATTTTTATGCGACTTTTTAGTTTTCGACGCAGAGTTCACACACACCCACATATAGACATGAAATTCTAATTTTTTGGTTCAGTATACCTCAAAACATGAAAGAAATTATGAAAACTCGACATTCAATTTTAGGCCCTAACATAATATTTTCTCTACTTCAGTCTTATGTATGGGGAAGTTAATAGTTACGAATATTTGATTTCGCTCGTTTAATGCCTATACATTTTCAGACATAAGGACTGAATTTGACAACTGGTGTACACGGAATGAATTAAGCATTAGCACCGGGAAAACAAAATTCTTCATTTATAAGCCCAGTCACATGGCAGAGGATTCTATTATGAACACAATTTCCTTCAAACAATCTTTCCATTCAAGAAGTTAAACTATCTCAATTTCAATTATTATTTAAATACAATATTATTTCATGGGGTGGTGCAGATCAGAATTTAATCGAAAGAATTTTTATTCTAACAAAATGTAATCAGAATTATCTTCAACGCAAAACTCTTTAAAGCGAATAGTATCCTTACTTTATCTTCCTTTTGAGGGTCAACCCTTATCAAATGAACCAATGATAATTGCTGACGAAATTTATTTATATTTGAGGCACCAGGTTCCAAAAACCGCCTTATCCACTTTTGGTCGAAATTGAGTTAGCAGTGGTTTCTGAATCTACTCCATCTTGTCCATCATCCTGTTAAAACATAATGTTCCAAACTACGTCGTATCTCCCTCATTATAAATCGTAAACTTAGCTAAAGTGCACTTATGGCATTGCTATATAGACAATGAATATTAGAACAAAACCATCCGTTCCTTTGTTACATATTGGACATTATATTAAATTGAAATGTTTGTTTCTTGGAGTTATTTTTTCATTCTGGCTTTTTATGTCAGCAGTTAAGAACGTTTGAATATTTTAATAAAATAAATGATAACCACACCATGACATCTTTTATGAAAATTAAATAGGTTTTCTTGAAGATAGAAGGTAGGTTTTCGTGCCAAATACCCTCTAATCCCTGCGTTGCAGTTCCAGAACCCGCCTTGTTCAGTGTACAGTTCCAAATAACTTCTTATCCAAAATATTATTCCTTATTTTGACATAACCCTTAAAGTTTGAAGGATTAAACTTTGCAGTCTGATTCTTTGTGTTGTTACCTATTGTTTGAACTTTAGGTTTAAGCAGAATATTTAAGAAAACCTTATATAAACGTTTTTCGTGGTTTGTGAAAAATCATACAAAATGGATAAGAAGCTTTTTGGATCCTGATGCCTATTTAATTTTTTATCTATATTTGTACTATATTCATAGAGTTGAAAACCGGTATTCATGGATTTTTTAGATGTTCAGTTTTTTTTGAGCGGCCATTTTGTATTGGTGTGTCAGCCTATTTTACATTTTAAAGATGCTTGCCTTTATCTTCTTTGTTTTTTATCATAATATATTTGGTTCAAACAAAAACTGTGTTAAAGATCATAAAGATACAATATTTTCTGTTCAGTATATATAGGCCTACTTAAATGTAAATAAACGAGAAAATTGATAAATGTTAACGTTTTCAAAATAAATACCTTTTCTTTTAAAACTAAAAATCTTGAAGTTAAAACTAAAACTCGCCTTAAATTTTCTTCTAGATATAGTGTTTATAGTATACTACTTCAGGAACGACAGCTTATTTAAAAATACCTCTATGTACAAGAATCATCTCCATATTACCTCAACCCTCTCCTTTTTGATATAACATTAGACACTACGACCTTTCCAGTGAAGTGCTTTTGTGTTTGTTTTGACTGTTTTGAAATAAAATTTATTATTGTATTTAATTTATGGTGTTGATGTTAATGATATTGGAATATGATTATTACTTTAAATTCTGATACATTAGGCCCAAACAATTTTATAATTAATTCTACTTCATAGTATTAGATCTGAACAAATTCCAAACTAATCAGAAGGTATCGATCAAAGCATAGAATCTCGGTTTAGTTCAATCTGGACTTATTTAGTGTATTTTACCTATTAAATGTTACAAATGGTATTTTCTTGCTTTCAGGTACGTATACAGGAGTAAGCCTATTCGTACTGGAATATAACCCCATCCGATGGATCTTCTGATAGACTGGTAGGAAAGATATCCCAACAAGTATTCAGTTCTACAGTTAATTATTATAAAAGCTCAAACTGTATTAGTATAACAATTTTAATCTTTCCTTACATTATAGTAATTACTAGAAACAATCAAACTATAATTAGAGCGCCATGGCCAGAACCTTGAACTCTATGTATCGGACACTCAGTGAAAAACACTCGCGTATTTCTTTATGACATTCTTCCTTGCCTAATCAACAGGAGTTCATTGCGATTGCCCAGTTTTAATCTACAGGCAAGCAAGATCAGGAACAGTTCTCAACTTGACTCCATAAATTTACGAGTATTTTTTTAGCTAATGATTTCATGACAGAATTAAATATTATTTGGAATACCATGATCTGGTAACTTTTAATTAACAGTTCTGGAACAAGATTTTACATGCATGAATATAGTATATATTACCCACGCTCAAACTCTCAAGTAACAATATTATGTTACATGAATAAATATGATTTTGTAAAAAATATGCTATATAATTAATTTTCCTAGCAAGGGGGGTTTCTTTTAAAATCGTATACGCACTCACAAAATTTAGATGGCTACAGTCACTCTGAATAAGGAAGTGGTAAAATCCAATTGTAAGGACCCGTATTTTAAAACCGAGATCCTCTTCATAAAACACCTAATAGCACACGAATTTTGTTATAGATGGTTATGTAGAGAGGTCTTGGCGAATGATTCGGTCCAACCCGCTCACCCTAAATGATACACACTTCAGTTCACACACAATGATACACACACAAATGATACACTTTCTTTTATATCAAGAAAACTGTATATGACTATTATTTATTGGAAGAAATTGAAAAATAAAGTGTCAAGTTCAAACCCCCATGCATTAAAAGAACTTAAAGGCAATATCACAAGAGAAATTAATTCTATCAGGGAAGCTGAATTTATGCACGTGCCACAAAATTTTCTAAAATGGCCCCAGTGTTGTGTGGAAGCAAGAGGCGGACATTTCCAACATCTCTTCTTAATTAAATTGTAATTTTAACTGAAATCGTGAGAACCTGAATCATTACACCGTTAGCGACGTTATTTGTGTAAATATTTCACCCGATCGCGCGGGAGTTAGAGCTGTGGTCGCCGCGAAGCAGAAACCCTCACGATTGGCCAACTCTTACGTGAAACGCACTGTACATTGAAAGGAACAGATATCTAGTAGATGTAGTTGGGACTATAGTTAAGGGAATATACGCCTAGTAGAAAAGATAAGAAGTGTAAGAAGAGATAGTCACTTACTTACATTTATCAATGACATATTTATTAATTTCATTAACTCCATTAAGAGGTAGCATAATTGATGATCGTGTTCTAAATTTGATTAATTTGAACGTCCTATACACGGAGTCTGAAATCTTAGATTTAAACGAAATTAAATATTTTGTTTACATTCCACATTGATGTACTTTTGTACATTTGATACTCACAGTACATTAGTGTGGCTCATTGTATAATTCCTCTCTTTTGTCTTCTCAGTTCCCCATTGCCTTTCTTCTCAGAGATATACATTTTGATTCCCTTTGTGCCACGTTGAAAAATATTTCTTCTGTTTACGTATTAATATTCTATGTATATCCATGGAAACCATTAAGACGTACTGTTTATCCTGGTGAAGTGTTAAGTAAAATTATGAATACTGTGAAAATTGAGACTTGTACATGATCTTAACTCTTTCTACCATATACTTAATGACTTTTCCGAGATTCAACCAGCGTAACTCGAAAACTAAAAATCAAACGTCACCAAATCTTTGCATTGCACTGAGACTTGAAACTTTAAGCCATCTCAACACAAACTACGGTACAACTACTAAAACTGCAACTATCCAGCAAGCTTTTAGAATGATTGAATTATATATTGTAAGGGACCGTATGGCGGAACCCTTAAATCATTCTTGAGATAATGTTCATTCCCTTTAACTAGGTTTTCTCGAAACTACTACATTTGGTTATACTAAAAAAGTCCTTTGAGGTTTCCATTTGCTTCTTTGATTTGCGAAAATACAAAACATACCCCAACGCACAAAGTAGTGCATGGAATTGTCGTTTCAACGAAAATTTTCATGATATGGATTTTTACTATTTGAAAATTACAAAAAAATCTGATGTAATACATAACTTCCTCTGCCCATTATTACGTTTGTCATTCTCTTCATGTAAATTGGTTTTAAAAATGAAAAGTATGTCGTTACTCCAAAGTATCGCATCCCCGAAGGAAATATAACCCAAATAAAATATGATTAATGCACTCACGTAACTTCCTTTACCTAAAGCATGGTCAATATATTTTCTCGCTTTCACATTCTGATATAGAAAAAGAGGCCGTACTGCAAAGAGCGCATACTGAGTGTGTGACTTATAACTACCCTTCAGATTATTTTTTAGAAAAACATGTTGCGAACAAAAGTTTTAGCTCTTAGTATAAGCACCCCATATAGAAAATTTAAACAAAATCTTTTGATCAGTTTTCAGGAAGCTTTTCTACTAGAAAATATCGTCATTCATCCTTTATGTCCACATCAGATGAGTTTTCAAAACGTATCGAAGGACTTAATGATTTGTGTTTGATCCATATTCCTATTTATGGCAATTATAACAATACTGCGATTATTGCCGCCGTCCGCTAGAGTGTGTATTTCTTCATAGACTTGGAGTCTTTTCTGCCTGAGTGCCTTGGCTATAAGGCTCCTTTTGGTGTTATGATGTTTTTTGCATAGGGATTCTCTTTTGGGGTTAAATGTTAATGAACTTTACAAGAAAAGAGACGAATGTTAGGAAATGAAACAATGGTGGGGTACAAAACTCCGGCACGCCAACCTAAGTTGTAGTAAACGAACTTGCTTCCTTAGAACTTTTCTCCATTAGTAAAAACGTTAGGGATATAACTCTAATATTTTTTCGGGAAAGAGTTTTTTGCAATTTAATATCATTAACAGGGCCCGGATTCTGATGACCTAAAATTGTTTGAAAAATTATCTATTAAATTACCCTAAATTTTAAAGAAAATGACTTAATAATTACAAAAAATGAGCTAAAAACTGATATTCTCTTTATAAAAAGTATTATTGTACACACAGAGTTATAGACTAGTTTGTAAATAATTGTAAAAATTGTAAATAGTCCTAACTGTAATGTTATGAATGTTCTTTTCTTACGGAAATTTATACTGGCACTGAGGCACTGGCGAGTCAAAATTCGGCATTTCCTTTTATGCTCTGACGGATTATATTGTTGTTTATTGAGGGTAAACAGTAGTTTGCACTCTGAAATCTAAGCAGGTGGCAGACTGTGGTGTCAAGTCAATCTAATAACAATAGTAATATAATACAACATTTTGGCGTTTCTTTGATTCTCATTTCCGACTGAGACACGACAACACTTTAACGCTGAATTTTTCCTTCTTGAATTAAACTAACAACAGTTCAAAGACAGCACCGCTAGCGACGAAAAAAGTTAATTCACTCAATGTAAATACATGAAAATGACTAAATAAGGAAGCAAATGACACGGAAATTACAAAATTATGACCTAAATTGGAAATAAATTCCCTAAAAATATAAAATTGCATAAAATGTCAAAAAATTACTTAATAAAAATGCATTTATGTAATCTAAAGGCCATGATTAGGATTTACCTACAAGTTGGCAATGTCTATGCAGCATCAATAAAAAGATGACATGTCGTTAGAATTCGGGCCCTGATCATTACACTGGAACTGAATAAATGTTTTTGTAAAGGAAGTTCAACATGGTTTTGAGATAATTGGAATAAATTTATCGTTAATTCGTCTCGCATCTAATGCTATGGTTCGAACATACGTGACTGACATAAAGATCCTGAGTGGTAAAGGACTGCGGCCGTGCAATTCGCAGATAGATGACAGGCGATTTATTTTTTCATAATTGCAATGAACTATTAAACTATAAGTTAAACAAGTGTGTGTGTGTGTGTGTTTTCTTTTTAATTCAGCTGTGCTTCTACTCCTTTTAGCTACGAGGCCATATCACGAGTTCGGATCTGGTCTATACAGTAGGATAGGCCATAGAACTATTGTCAATTATTTCCATTGTTAGTGCATTTTATGGAGTAAATTTCAATTCATACCAGTTTAAATGGGTATGATACAGGATGAAATGATGTGGATGATTCATGGTATGTAAATCTCCAATTCGGCATTTGCCTTTACGACTGGGGAAACCATGAAAAAGAAAACCCATGTTAAATTTGCCGGCCACGGGATTTGAACCTGGGACTTCCGTATACAAGTTCAAGACTTGACCATCTCAGACACCTTGATCGGCTAAACGTGTGTTATTATCTCTTGTTTATCGTTTGCTTAAAGCTTATTTCTTCCCACAGAGCACAACTACCGTGCTAAAGGCTTGCTGGTACTTACTTGAAATAACAATACAATTATTGAAGCAGATTTCGTCTATATTCTTGCTTGATTTAAGGAATATTTTAATAAAATTTTATATAATCATTTGACTTTCAAACGAACGTGCAAGAGGTAACCATGGGAATACTATAATGTAGTAAACAATAACATGCATCTAGCGAAAATCCTGTCCCCACTGCGGAAAATTCTATTTTGTTTTCCAGATATATCCATTTAGTATCTCTATCTACTCCCATTTAGTAGACTCATCCAGACATGAAAATAAACAGAGATATTCCTATACTGTACAACTAGAAACTCCTAGATCAGAAAGACTTTGAAACGAGGATTCTATGAAAACAGGTAGGCCTATGTATCCATTACCAGTGCCAGTACCTTGATAATGAATCTGGAAAGAACCCAGGTACATATTAATGAATTTCATCTAGTATACGAGGGTATCTTAGAATATGGCATTGAATTTTTCATTCTGACTTCACCTTTCCATCTTAGCCTACACACGGCCAGTGGAATTATCATTCCACTGTGACCTACTAGTGGTTTACTATGAAGCCCAGGTCTTAAAGTACTTACAGGTTTGTAAGTCGCCACTGGGTTTGTATCTCATATTGAGAACACCTGGTGGTATACTGGGATCGTGAGTCAGTTGGAGAATTTAATGTTGTACCGGCACGTTGCCATGGTAGCTCAGTTGGTTAGAGCTTCGGCACGGAGAGCCGAAGACCCTGGTTCAAATCCCGGGTATGGCATTGAATTTTTCATTCTGACTTCACCTTTCCAATACAACACTATTATTAAAACAGCTAAAAATAATGGCTATAACAGCCAAGTTGTCCATAAAATAGTTAATAATTATAAAATGGAAATGTCAAATAACAATAACCACAACAGCAAACTGATCCCTATTAAAGAGAACAATAAAAAGTTAAATTACGCCATTTTGAATTATACAGACAACAAAATACATAAGATTACGAAGATACTAAAAAGAAACGATTTCCACATTGCTTGCAGAACGAATAATAGCCTAAAGAACAAACTTTACAATTTAAACAGTAATCAAGACAATAACGGCGTATACAAATTGGAATGCTTAGAATGTAACAAAGTCTGACTGGCAGAAAATTCAAATCAAGGTATAAGGAACATAATTATGCTCGAGTTCAAGGACAGAAGATACAAATCAGCCTACGCTAAACATTTAATCACACATAATCACAAATATGATAAAATAGAAAATACGTTAACTTGTATTCATAAACACAAAAAAGACAAAAAATTAAACACCTTGGAATCACTAGAAATATATAAAAACAAAAACAATATTCTAAACGAAAACACAATTGGACACAATCCACTATTCGAACTTACTTTACCACACTAAGCTCTCTTCTCTGATTACACGACTCGTTAGTAGTAATAAAGCAGTCAACATGACACCATCAAATTGAAAACGTCAATTGGATTTACAATGTTAGTTTTCAGATCTTGAAAATGGTTCATTTAAATATTTATATTAAACTTTACCCTATGTTCCATTAATTCCTTCTTATTTTTCTGTTATTTTAAAGATTCTATGACTGAAGGTGGTATAACTTATACCGAAATGTACATCTCCATTTCACCAGCTATACAACTTGGAAGCGATTGACCACATCTGCTCTTCTACCTTCATTAGTGAATACTTATGAAAATTCATATGATAATAAATGACATTATTTCCCAGATATGAATCGTAAAACCAAAATAAGACTATCTAATATATTTATGTTAGTAAGCTTCATGCGAGCTAGGTACGCACTGATTTTTGTTTAGGTAAGGTTAGAATTACCAAAATGTAAAAAAATCCTTGACACGTATCATATATTCATGGTATGAGTATAGTATGGTATCTATGAATCTACAAGAAGTTATTATTATCTATTATTAGCTTTTTAAGAACAATAGGCCTACGAGAATGAAAAGTATCCTATAACTTTTCTCTATAATTGCTATTCCACAATTAGATATATACAGAAGAATTTCACAATTACTTAATGTTATTGGCAGGAAAATATACCTTTATAGACATTGTATACCACTTAGATATAAAATAAAAATAACATGTAATATATGAGATATTTCAACACTATTTAATTGTGGATACTTATTAAACAAGCTTCATATGTGAATTCTTTTTAAATCTTACTAAGGTTAATTAGCTGCAAACTTGTAAACATTTTATAAGCAATTGGTATTTTCTTATGATTTTAACGATCCCGTAGTATTATAATTGTGGCTACTAATACTTGAATAAATTAAATATTAACAGACTTCATCACTAATGTGTAGGCCTTTCCAATCTGTCCAATTGGTGCTTGTATTTCATAATTGGTTGATACTAATATCTATTGGGATTGTTTTATATATTATACTGTTGCACATGTATATTTTGACTTATCTTAACATTTAGACGTAATTATATATTTTGTACTTTTAAACCTTATCTGCTACTTGGTTATTCTAACCTAAACTTTTATAATAGTACGTGACAATTACAATATAACGCAGATCAATAAATTCATCACGCTATTATTTAAATTTTTCTATAAGAGTATTTTAATTATATTAATAATTTTATATCTTCTAAGTATTACACGCTTGTCTTTCGCTTCGTTAGTTGGCTGCTTTTTTACTGAGGGTATAGGCTAAGATCCCTATAATTTTTCTAACCCAGGTACGATCTCAGATCTATTGTCCGACTATGAAATACAGTTAAAAGCCTGGAAACCTGAATTCTGTGTTGATTAAAAGAAGAGTTCTTCGATAGTCTAAAGAGCGAGTTTTGAAGTTTTATTTTATCTGTAGGAATAAACTTTTTGCTAGGTGCTAAACACCCAGCAGGGAAATTTTACGAAGCAAGGAAGAACCAGAGAGATATAAACTGTTAAAGATTTTACAAACAATCTTCTAATCCCGAGCGAGCTACCAAAAGGGGGGGGGAGAAAAAAGAAAGCATGAATACCAATATGAAAAAAATGCTATTCGACTATTACAGAGACGAAAGGCAGTCAGGATGATAAGTATCGGACAAACCCTCAAATAAGATAGACAATGATGAGTTTACGATCAATTCGCTTCTCCCTTTTCCAACAGTGAGAAGTTGAATTTTCTCGTGTAAAATGATGAGAAGAGACTTAAATGAAATATATAATCGCATTATTATAGCCAACTATTTTCACTGTTACACACACTGTTCACAGACAGACAGATTCACACAAACACTAGACATTGAATTGCGTGATTTAATTATGAAAACCCCACATCCAATTAAGAACCTAACACAATTTTCTCTGTCTATAGAGCTTATGATACGGGAAATCGATTGTTAAGATTATTTAATGAGTGATGGGTACTGAAACTTAGGCTTTTTACTATAGCAGATGTCTGAATTTTGACCCTCGTGAGTTGTGTTTAATGCCTGTACAAATATTAATATACATAAATATCCAATCGACCTGGGCCGGGATCGTACCTAAGACCTTGGGCAGAGCATGCTAATGCCACACAGGTACTGTAGAAATGCGCATTGAAAATTACGTCCTGTAGATAACATACATCTATTAGATCAAGATCAATAAACTAAGTTATAGTTTACAAGCTTTGCTATTAGATAGCCTAGAGTTGGGAATATAGTTGAGAGAGAGAAAGAGTTTAAAATTAGAGTAGAGTAGAACGAAATAGAGGTGTAAAAAGATGAAGTTCGTCAATTAGCAGTAACATTACTACCTAAGTCATCAGTTCCACTATCATAAGATAAGAAGCGTCGTAAGTAACTGATGACCTTAATTTTTTTTTTTTTTTTTTAAAAAGAACCTTTGAGATTGCTATAACTAGGAGCTTTCAGCGTAGATGGGATTTGATATCTTAAAATTTAAACAAAATCTAATGTAATATTAAGATTCAACATTTATTTATTTTTGTACACTTAATACTCACAGTACATTCGTATGGAGTGCTGTATTTTGAATACCTTCGTAGTAAGCCCATTCTTTAGTTCCTCTATTTTGCCTTTCCAACTTGAGATATAAATTAAGAAACCGCTTATCCCACTTGAAGTTTTGGTATAAATTTTCTCTTCCCATTTCTTGAATTCATGTCATTGTGCCTTGTACATCCATGGAAACAGAGCCTTAGGCAACACTATAACACGATTAATATTAGACATTTTAGGATTGGTTGATTTTTGCATAGCACTATTCGATTCTAACCGAGATTGTACAATCCCTGCAGTAAACAAAACCCTAAAATGTCATAGGTAATATAACGATAGGTCCTGATTTTACCGTTAAGCTAATTAGTCTATGGGAAGACAATGGAATCGATATATTATACTGTACTTGGCAGAACTTTTACAAGAATGTAATTTTTACGCGATTTAATGTTATTCATAATGTAGACCTGATTATCATTATCCGACATTTATAAATGACCAAGCGCATCGAGACCCTGTTTCAACTCGGCTGTTCTGCATTTCGTGTGGTAGTGGGGAAATTTGTATGTCACGCAGTTACGACCAAAAGTTTTTTTTTCAATGTAGTGCCAAAAAATTCATACTAAAATTCAGATGTATGACTTTTATTTCATGAACTTCAAATACATTTTTTAACAGTTTTATAAATTCTTAGTAGGCCTAATACTCATGACTAATTTATTGTATGTACGTATACAAATTTTAATATTTCTAGACTAGTAGCCTATGCTACTTATATATGTTGTCTGGAATAAGATAAGTTATGTTTTTAAAGTAGGTTAGATTTTTAATGTGTTAAATATTGAGCATAGGCGAATATTGTAATTTAAAAGCAAAAAGTTAAAGAAAACTCCGGGCACTTCGTGTGCCGATTTTAGTACAGATCGGAAACATTCGAGCAAGTGCATATAAATTTACGATTACATAAATGCAAGCATATTTGTTTTTTTGCATACAACTAAGCTTACGTCTTACTCAAATAACAACTAAAATTGAATTCAATTAAATTAAATTGAATTAAAAGAAATAGAAAGTTCAGTTTTGTGTAAATGCTTTAAGAAATAAATTCCCTTATTTAACAACTACCATGGGTCTAATAGACAAGACAAAGTTCCAGGCTCAGTGGGTTTAATGTGTTACAGGGTTAATTATTTCTTCACTCATGGATTAAGTCCGAAACTTCGTCAGATATTAATAAAATCAGGATATACGGGAAGGAATAAGTGGGATAAATAGAATATTAACAGAACGAATTTATAACAAATTCCGCATGTCCACAATAGGCCTATTACTTTTTTTTGTAAACATCTAAAGCCGTACACAGTCAAAAATGTTCAAAGTTTATTTTGGAGAAAAAATATTTAAAAATCTGAACTTTTTTGAATTTTTCCGTCGGTTATATAATAAAAGCTATAGGCCAAGTTTGCCAAATTTGAAGCTTAAGCTCATCTGGAAGTGAGTCAACATCGATGTTAATAAGTGCCTGATCTAGACCAGTGTTCTTCAACCGGTGGGTCGCTACCCGCAAGAGGGTTACTAAACAGTTTCAGTTTGGTCACGGAGCTTTGAATTGAAAATGTAAACACAATCACATGTGTTCAGGTGCAATCATTGGTGATTATTGGGAATTCCCAAAATTAAGTATATATATGTATATGTATATATACATATATATAAATATATATACGTATATATATTTATATATAACTAGCTGACCCATCAATGCTTCGTATTGTTGTATTTATATATATATATCTACATATATATATATATATGTATATATGTATATATATATATATATATATATATATATATATAGTTTAAGTGAACACAATTTGAAGTCCGTTTGATGTACTTCTATAAATCATCAGCCGTTCAGCCAACACGGTGGACGTATTTATATTCCACCTACTTCTCCTCCCGTAGTTTACTCCGATTATGTCTTAAAAAATTTAATCGTTCTGTTTCAATTTTGGCAAACATACAGTAAATAGCTGAGCAGAGGGGATGCATTTGCTCTTCACACGCATCGGGCTCCGGGTCGAATCTTGGTCGGGACAAGTTACCTAGGTAGGACTTTTTCCGGGATTTTTCCTCAACAAAGAGACAAATGTCTGGTAACTTTAGGCTCTGGTAACTTTAGGTCTTTGTGGTCCCCGGATATCATCTGGCCGACGTTATCATCCTAATCCCATCCTCGCCTTGTTCCGAGTGAGTGTGTGATTGGTGTGTCTCGTCCTATGTGTTTGTGTTGTCTCGGAGGTGGCATTGGCCTGGTCACTTATCCGTTGAGGCCCTCCTTGTGCTTGTCTGATCAAAAAAGTATGTATCTGATCCATAGATAATCCCTCTCCCGACAGGTCACGGCCCTGTAAGGCCCGGGCAACGAGGGTCGCTTAATTGACCCCAGAAGGGAGAGGTAGAAACTAAGGTAAAGACAGAGAGATAATATGGTAAATATAAATAATTAATCAGGAAATTATAACTATTGATATTGTATGAACTATCTTTCCCAATGCAGGTCTAGGATAACTATAAGAAAAGAGTTCAACTCTTAAGAATAGAACCCAGGACCATCTATATTTACTTCGTCACAAAATAGTTTAGAAACACTTTTCAACACTTCACATGTTGTCACGTTGTCATGGGGATTGTGTACATGTAGTATGATTTCGTTTTGGTGAATTACATAACTTTAACAACCCTATTTTGGCCCTTAGAGGCCCTTAGAGGCCTTAGAGGCCAAAGCATTTTAAATCCTTAATCAGTGCGCATTTAGAGCCTATGAGCAATAAGTGTACCAAGTTTCACGTTCCTAGGCTGTATAGTTTTTGAGAAACTGCGATCAGTGAGTGAGTGATTGAGTCAGTGGGTTTTGGCTTTTATATATTACTAGCATGTGCCCGCGGCTTCGCCCGCGATAATTATTTCAAAAATTAAAAATTAAGAGCATAATAGTTAAATCATTATATTTATTAACACCTAAATCACGTGAACTACATACCACGATTAAATAGCGTCGTCTGGTAAAAGCGACCTCAGATTCGAGTTCCTTGGTCCAGAAAACCCCTGTCCAAATAAAACAATGTTTGACCATTTTAGGGCTTACAACATTCAAGCGATCGCGAAAGTTTCATTTCCAAGGTATGACAAAAATAGACAAAGCCAATTGTAATTGTCAAACTTCCATTTAATTTAATTCCAAACCCATCTGAAACCCACTGGCAACAATATGTTTTAATGTCAAATGTGATTCGGATTCGATTTTTCTATGTAAAAAGGGATTAAGTATTCTCAAAAACATTTGATTTTTGGCATTTAAAATCAGAATTTTTCAAAATTCTTTCTTAGTGAACACCTACATTATGAATTGAAGGTACTGTCAAAATTCCAAGTGTCTACCTGTTATAGTTTAGGCTGTACGTTGATTCCTGTCAGTCAGGACAAAGCCTTTGATATATATAGAGATGGAGAATAACACGGTTCTGCTCCTCCTTTGGTTTCTATTAATAATATCCTCCAAACCAATATTTTTGGGGGGGGGGGGTCTTTGAAAATTACTTTTAAGTCATTTGGGTCGCATGTGAAAAAGAGGTTGAAGATCACTAATCTAGACTGTCGTAGATGTGAATGACGTCACGATATCCAGCCAGTGTTCACATACTTATATGGCAGCTAGAAACACTAAATTTTACAAAATTATGGCTGTAGTATGTGCCAATATTCCTTCCTAATTGTACTATTCTGTCCTTTTTGTATGTCAAAAATTACATAATTTGAGGAATATATACAACATTTTCTTAACTTCAAAAAATCTAACTCAATCTAAGGTATAACCGTTGGAGATACGACAATAAATCAAAGGACCAAACTTGTAGATCTCTCAAAATATGTCGCTGCTGGTGCAATCGGTTTTTTATACGATTTTCCGTTTAGTTACTATAAGCCTCCATAGACCTTCATGTTGCGTCCACCATTTTGAATGATTTTCGGGGGTAAACAATTAAAGGTCTGAACGTTTAGGAATATTTCGTCTGTTTCGAGCCAAAAGCCGTCAGTATGCCAATGTCAAGTTTCAGGCTCATCTGAGTAGGTGCAAACAATTATGTAAATCAGTGAGTTGGCCACGCGGCTTTATAGTATAATGATCATTTGCTATTTTTAAACCATTAATTGAGCGTTACTCCGGTACTGGTCAACCGATTTGACCCAGAATTAATAGGCATGAAAATCTGATAAAGCCTATTCGAGTTATCGCGCGTACAGACACATGGATGGACAGACAAACAGACAGACGGAGAGACATTTTTCCGGTCCACCATGCAACCTTAGAAAGTACCACACTGGCACTTGGTGATTAAAACTGAAAGTGTAGTCTTAATTTAAAACAGTTTTACTCTTTAGTAAAAAAAAAAAATCGAAAGTAACTTATTACTAATAATTCTAAGCACCCAAACTGCTACAGGCTAAAAATAAAAGTAGATTGTACGGGCTTTGTATAGTTGTATAGTTCATAACCAGGCAAATTTTACATAACCCGTATTCAATTTGTTCACCAATAATCCCCCCTGTAACCGATAACATGTAGGCTACATTGGTTTTTCATGTAGATCGTCATCGAAACATCAAGGCTACGTCATAATCATTAAGATGTAGGAAGACCTTCCCCGTGGCGTAGAAGGAATGCGACTGCATTGACTCCTTAATGTGATCTATGGATAATCATGATAATATGACATCTTATAGATCTATGGACAATATGAAGTAAAAAAAATAGTTTCAGTATTCCATTAAGTAATTTTCAGAAGAACGTAATCATGGTTCAAACTGATAAAAGAAGATCAGAAATTAAAAACATGTAATTAACAACACTGTAAAGACAGCTAACAATTTTTCATAAAAAATAACCTCAAAATTCAATACCAAAAGCCTGTCAAGCGACCGCTATTTGGGCTACAGATGTCGACAATTAAATATACAAGAAAGTCAGGGTAAGAAAAAAAAAGTGTAACTTGTCAAGGTTGAATTATGCACATTGCATCGTTTACGCAGAGATCATTTCCGTGACGTGTATATGTCTGATGTAAAAGTTACACAATAGGTTATTAGTAAGAGTGAAATAAATAAGACTTAATCCCAAAGAACACGACTTAACTTTAACCATAAACACCAATAAATTACTGAATTTAAGCATACAATACTTTTATAAATGAATCTTCCAAACGGACTTTCATGAAATCCTACTGCAAAGCTCGCCCGGATTTTCTTTCGAAGACTGTGCAGTTATTCTTATATAATTAAATTAGCCTATAATGCAGTCTTTCGTGGTTATGACACAATAGATCTTCTGAAAATACCCCTGATGTTACTTATTAAGAAAAAACCTGAACAGATCCGGCCCCTTTAGGCGAGGAACCAACAATTATCAGTATGATGGCACCCTTCCTTCTTGGCTGCAGTTGAGTTCAGTATGTTCGCTCTACTGCATTACCAGAGCCTGCGAACGTGGACGCGAAGGATAGGATTTTCCGTTATTCCTTTCAACTTTAATGCAGCATTCGGAATATTATAAATTTCTCATTGTATTGCAGTCAATATCAAATTGTAAAGGAATAACAGACGTTAGGCTCCGTTATCGCTGCTGTGTATTAGACAAAGCAGCGATTCACCAAACACCAGTTCTCTTTAACTAAAATGTCAAGGTTGACATATCCGGCAATCTCTAAAGAGGGATTTCTAAAAGCATTAATTTAGCAAAATAGAAAAATTAATATTATTATAGTCTAAATATATCAAATTCTTAAGTCAAAACGTCGCCAAATTTAAAGCCCTCTGAAAAATTTGTAAGGTTGATAGAACAGACATACTGGTTAGAACACGACTGTAAGGATAGAGGGAAAATAGTAAGCGGACGCGGTATTTATCAAATTACAACTATTTTGTTTGGAGCTGAGATCTGGTCTGTGGTCCTATGAACATGTTTATTTATATTTTATACTTAACATTCAAATGAACATTACAGTGATTTTCAAATGACCTAACGTAAAAAACAATTATTTCCTTCCTCCGCAGTTATCACCTGCATATGTTAACGTCCGCATGTCTCTAGCAATTAACATGTGATATTTTCTCCTATAATATTCTCATGTGATTTGTAGTTATATCAAGATCTTCAATTTCTTCGTTTTTCGCTTATTACTCAAACTATATTGATTTTTACTTAACATAACACAAATCGCACTTTCCTTCTTATGCTGTCATTTCCAGCATTGTCTTCTTCAATTGTAGACCCCATAGCATCTTTGTTACCACTTCCATTTATCCTTGTGAAGAAGGTCCAGACAATGAATGTATCCTGAGGTAATGAGAATTACATACAATTATACATACAAATATTAAAAATATTAATTTTAAGATTACATACACTTGCATATACTATAAACACGGGATATCAACTCTGTAAGTAAAAAAGAAAGTTGCACGAAATTTTATTCTTTTTAGATTATGATGCATAATACAGATGTTGGAGTAGGCGTATGTACACATATTAGGCAGTATTGATGTACTGTAGGTCTCTGCTAGACCTTTACTATTGACCTTCCGTGAAATACAGTACGGTACATTAATAATGAGCAATACCTTTCCCTGATGACATTAATTATTCCCGTGATCACTGTTTCCAGTCTCCTCTCCGATTCCAGTAATCTGAATCCGTAAACATGTTCATATTTTTATCTGTAGTGTTTTTAGTTTTGATCACATAAAATGTCCTTTTATTTACCCAACATATGCATTCTGTTTCCGTGGATACTGTTGTGAAAATATTTCTGATTGTTTAACCTTCAGATATAGATTTAAATTATCGACCCAGAACTTTGCTTTGAATAAAGCTGTACTGATAGAATTACGGCTATTTACTCTCTATCTGATGGTGGTAGATGTGGTGGAGTGCTTTGATTTTGGTCCCCTTATTTTTGGAAAGTTGGATGGTCACTAGGACCGAGTTCTGATAATTCCAGATTTCGTAGTGAATGCTCCGTATTTTTGTAACACTTTTTAATCCCATCTATTCCTACCAACCCAATGGGACAGTTAGCTTCTGCGATAAAGGTTTTTAACGATTTTTTTTTTAAATATGGTTTTGTCGGTCTATAGTGATCAGAGTAATTTGTTGTAAAGATTTATTTTATCTATTATTATCACTGTAAAAATAACAATATGTTTTTCATAATACTAGAAAATGTAAGTATTATCCCAATTTCTTGTATGTTGTGCGTCCGTTCGAGCAACCTACCTTTCTTAGATTATTTAAATGAATTTAAAATAATAGTTGGTTTCGTCAAAACTGCGCTTCAGAATGTAGGTTGAGATTTACGCAAGTTCAATATGAAGCAAAACTAAAGAAATGTGTTAAAACAGAGATAGGCTAATGGCAAGAAAAGTTAAAGAATGAAGAAGACAATAGACGTAAATATGAAATTTAATTTTATTGAGACTTTACCCCTTTTAATTGCTTTTAAAAGAGAAGACTTGAATAAATGGGTTTTTACTGATGCTATTGGAATTTTCCCGTGAAAAACATTACCATTATGACAATCATTACCATCACAGTTCTCTACGAATCTGTGACGCTGAATTCTAATATGTTACCCGTTTTTCAAAAGCACTCCCAGATTTTCTAATATTACAACATAATATTTCTTTATATTCTTTGAAATATGCCTAGGGAATTTAAAATTTAAAATTCCAAAAATTTTAACTTTTAAGGAGCTTGAATGATATAACATCAATCAATATTTTATTTTATTATTGACAAAGCGTGCTATTGTTTGAATGGAACTGATGTTTATCACTCAGATCACCCAACTTGACAGGGGATAAAGCAAAATGGGATTGGAGGAACTCCTGCTTTAGCCACCTAATTGAGTTCCTTATTTTTTTGGGGGGGGGGGGAGATGGGCAAATTACAGCATGTCTTTAAAGAAACTGTGTAAAAGTTCTCAAGGCAATGCACAAAATTGGGCCTATACTATATACACATAATCTATCATATCACATTATAAGTGTTTATTACAATAATTAACTTTTTACAAATTCCAATGCAAACAATCGCATGGGTCCGCATGCACCGTACATCCTTACGCAAAAACACACACACACAAAAGAACAAATAATATAAATACAAAATAACACAAACAAACTAAATCTATTCCTCACCCTCTACACCCGCTCTCCAATTTGTCGCTTTTTCAAACCTGAGCTGTCTCGTCTTCATTATAAACTTCCCAATGCCTTCCTCAACGTTTTTTTCCCGTCAGTAACTCCAAACATTTCCGTTGCTCCCTATTTGATTCCATAAAAGATAATGGTAAATATTTTTCCCTCCAATTTTCCAAACCTTCACAATTCGCCAAAATATGAAACCATGATTCTTCCCTCTTACATAATGGACAAACTCTCATTCCGTTTTCATCTGTGATCTTAATCATTCTCCACGCACCGAGTCTAATCCAAGCGAGGCCTAGTTTACTGACTTTAGATCCTTTTCCTATGTATTTATTTATTTATTTAATAATAACGAACATTACAGGTATAAAACCCAATTACAATGTCCATGCCAAAAATACAATGCATACATACAAAACAATTAAAACATAAGATACAAAAGATAAGAATACACAAACGATAAAAGTAAAAAGTACACACAAAAAAACATTACAAGCAGAAAAAGAAATTCCTAGCTACTTCTGGGTTCCAGCAGTTGCCAGGTTATAATCACAGTACATAATGCCTTTGAGAATTAAGATAAGAAAGAAAGAAAGAGTGAGGAGAATGTTTGGCATGATACATTAAACCAATACACTAACTACAATTGATTGTAACTACGTTTACTGATTTTAATTCAGTATTAAATCAACTTCAACTAAAGCGTTTTTGAATTCATTTTCGGACATGCTAAGTATATCAAAATTTAAAAAGTGAATTTTATTATACAAAGTGGTTACTTTATTTAAAGGTGAATTTTTATGAATATCAATATTTACCCTGGGGGTAAAAAATAGCTTCCTGTGTCTACTTAGTTTACATGGCTCGTAAAAATAAATCTCCTTAACAATATTATTATCATCAATTTTTGAATGCAATAATTTGTGAAGAAATATTAAACCTTGACTATTTCTTCTAAATTTTAAACTTTTAATATCATATAGTTCTAAAAGCGTTTGGTAATTCAAATATGTTGGATAATGGCCAGTACTTCTGAATATCAATAATTTTTAAAACTTCGATTGTATTTGTTCTATTGAATCATAAAGTTTAATAGTCATTGAATTCCATATGACTGTACCATATTCGAGGTTTTGTTTGACCAATGAATTATGAAGTCTGATTAATGTATTTTCGCTAAATGTGCATGAATTCCTTATGATAAAACCTAGATTTCTTAACGCTTTTAAAACTATTGTTTCAATGTGGCTGTTAAACCTGAGATCCTTGGTAAATGTTATCTCTAAATCTCTAGTTTTCATTACTTCATCAAGTTTAACGATATTTATATTATAGGCATATGATATAGTCTTTTTACATCTATTGAATGTCATTTTAACACATTTCTTAATGTTAAATGGATGTTTATATTTATTACTCCATGTATATAATTTATTTAAGTCGTTTTGGAGTTGAAAACAATCTGAAACTGAAGCAATACATTTATATATTTTAATGTCATCAGCAAATAATAAAATATTGGAGTTGTTCACCACGTTCGGTAAATCATTTATGAAACATAGAAACAATAAAGGGCCTAAGTTTGATCCTTGAGGAATTCCAGAATTAACCACAAACTGATCAGATAAGTGATTTTGATAACTCACTACCTGTGTTCTATTTCTTAAGTATGAGCACATAATTTTCATAAAGTGAGTGGAAAAAGAAAGTTGAGCTAATTTGTTAAGTAAGAAGTCATGATCAACTTTATCAAATGCCTTTTGAAAATCTGTATATATTACGTCAACCAGTTTATGTTGATCTAATTCCAATTCCAATGGTGATTGCTCCTTCCCCACTCCAATTTTAACCACAATTGTAATTTAAGTGAAACCATAGTCTGACATTGTGCATTTGTCTGTTGTCTATCAATATCCTTCAAACGGTTCTTAACCTTCCTCCACACACTTCTCCTATTTCCCTGCCCATCCATCCAAACGTATCCCATCCCAATTGTTTCTAATCCCTTTCTTAATTTGGAAGTCCACGTATTTCCTCCTATTCTTAGCTGTTCTTGATAACATATTGCTCTAATTAGAGACTGATCCCCCAGCATAAGTTGTAACCAATATTTCACCGCCCTAATTTTACACTCTATAGTCTCACTATGCGCTCCAAACTCTCTCATAATGCCACAGTTTGCAGTACCCCTCCCTTCCCCCAAAATCCCTTTAAAAAAACGCGTCCTGACCTGATCTAGATTCCCTGTTTCTTCCCAACGCCATATCTCAGCCCCATAAGTCATCGTCGATCTCACTATTGCCCCGTACAGAGTTTCCATAACACTTATTGGCATGTCTGGATTTTGCTACGTATCAGAAGAGTTTCAGCGGATTTCAGTCCCGCTTTATGTTTCGTCACCTCAATGTGCTTTGCCCATCGTCCGTTCATTAGTATTAGTATTAGTATTAGCCCGTAACATCCCTATCGGGCAAGGGCCTCTTTCTATGAAAGGTAGCTGGGTTCTTGCAGACCCGGGTAGCTAGTCCGGGAGAGATCAGTCTTTGATAGTGTCCGAGTTGAGTTTTATAAGGTGTCTCCAGGTTTGACGGTCCTTGGCTTGCGTCGTCCATCGGTTACCAAAGGTGTGCCTGATGTCGTCTGATCAGCGTGTTTTCTGTCTTCCTATGTGCCTTTGACCTGTCCTGGGGTCCCATGAAGTTATTCTGTATGTCATAGTAAGTCCGTTCATAGTAAGCGTCAATCCTAAATACACGAAGTTCTTCACGTTATCCAAAGATTGTCCCGCATACGCCCATGTCTCTTCCCTGCTATAAACTGATCCGTTCTTAAAGGTCATAGTCTTAGTCTTTTTTTCTATTAACAGTAAGTGACCATTCCTCGCAGTAAGTTTGAAGCCTGTCTAATCCCAGTTGTAGTCCGTGAATCGTCGTTGAACATAACACTATGTCATCTGCGTATAAAGCACAGGAACATTTACATTCCCCATCTCAGGTGCTTCCATATGTATCTGTCCCATTACATCAACAATATCGTCTATACACATATTAAATAATAAAGGAGACAAAATACAACCCTGCCTCACCCCCATTTCGCTGAAAAAACTCTCCGATACCCTTGTACTGTCGTACTTTACACAAAATTCCACATTTTTATAAATAGCCTGCAATGCTACAATCATCTTCCGCGACATCCCTTTCACCCACAATTTATGCCATAACGCCTCACGATTAATTGTGTCAAACGCCTTCTTCTGATCTACAAAAGCACAATGCAGCTTTCCACGTTTTAATGATATTTGTCTCCCACGTAATGTGTCCAGAATAAATACTCCATCTATGGTACTATGTCCTTCTCTAAAGCCGAATTGAAATTTTGAAAGTTTACTAAATTCCGTTGACCAGTCCTTAAGTCTGCTATACAGTATTCTGCAATGTATTTTCTCCATAGTAGGTAACAGAGTGACTCCCCTATAATTGTCCGGAATTCTTTTTGGTCCATTCCCCTTATAAATTGGCTGAATTATTCCCTTGCCCCAACACTGAGGATAATTCCCACCACGAAACGTTTTCTTGAAAATCTGGAGCATCACCAAACCAAACTCATTACCACTTGCAGCGGTTTTAAATACTTCAGGCGGTAATCCATCAGAACCCGGAGCCTTCCCACTTTTCAACCCTTTAATTTCCCTTATGACCTCCTGTATAGTAATATCTTCATCCAACATTGGTACTTCCAGCCACTCCCGTCTTTGAATCTCAATTGCTTTTCCCGCCCCCATTTCCCACCACCGAAAACTCCTATAAAATGTTGAAGCCATTTTTCCGGAGATATTTCACTAATTATTAACACATAATCTACTAGAAGTTGTAATTTTCTGTTGTTCGCATCTCCTACCTTCTCGTTTTGACCTTTTCACTGCTACTCAGTGCTACTGAGTAGCACAGGATTGTTATTGTTGTGATTGCCATTAAGTTTAACTTTACGTTTGGTGAACACTACTTTAGAACCAGACTACTGGAAAACAATAGGTGCTAAAGTTTACTAATCGTGCCAAGACCCAGTGAAAATTCCCTTCAATCTCGAGGTATGTTTTAGTATGGAGAAGGATTGTTATACTGATATCACTACATGTTACCAATTGCATTTTCTTTACTAAAATAACACTTTAAATCTTCAAATTAAATTGCTACGCCACTGATGCAGCTTTTGACTGTACGGAACTGACTTCGACTTGTGTACATGAACGGAATGTGGAGTGAGATGTTACGACGAATCTCCCTCACCGTGAGCTCTCATTCCCTGAGATAGATGAAGGGATAGTCATTGCTGAATAGAATACAAGCCGGAACAACGATGCTACCGTACCATAGGAGAGCGTCCCGTCGTGGTTGCATAGCTTATGTCCTTATTCCAAATTTGTTTACTTGGAACATCCTTTTGTGATTGCAGTAACCAGGAGCCTACACCGTACAAAGAATCTAAATTCTTAAATTTAAACAAAACTAAATATTATATTGAAATTCTACATTTGTGTATCTATGAACCTTAACACTCAAAGTGCATTCGTATGGAGTGCTGTATTTTGGGTTCCTTCATGGAAGACTTGTATAATTCCTCTGCTTTGCCTCTTCAATTTCCAGTAGCATTTCTTCTCACATATTTACATTTAGAAGCCCTTTATGCTACGTTGAACTTACAATTACAATTACAATTTATTGTTTCACATTACACGAAAAATATACATAAATAGTTCATACACCACCCGAAGAAGCAGAGCTTGTGTTCGGGGGTGGTTCAGTTCTATATATGAGAAAAACTTATACTAAATAATTACTAAATTGTATTAGTTGAGCCATAAAAAGCTATATCCAGCGTTTTCTGATGGAATAGTTTGAGCGTGATAAATATTTTTCTTCATTTCAAGTTCTACATACATAAAGTCCTTCATAAGTTAATTTCAAATTAAAAAATACAAAGCCCGGGCGACGCCGGGCCTTTTCAGCTAGTAATTATATAAATTTTCTAATTTTAGACCTAAATTGTTTGTTGTTTAAGCTATTTAGATCAGGATGGTTGGTAATAAATGAATTGAATAGTCTTGGGCCAAAACTTGAACAGTGCTTAGCTCCAGCAGTTGTAACATTTTTCGGTTCAAGTAATAAATTAAATTGATTCCTTCGCGTGTTATATACGTGAGATTCTGACTTGTAATTGTCACGATGTTTATGAAAATAATTCAGTATGACATACTTGTAAATTTGGTCTATGGTGAAAACGTTAAATTCAGAAAATAATAATTTGGAAGAATAGTCAGGAGGCTTAGATAAACAAATCTTTATGATGCGTTTTTGAAGACAAAGCAAAGGGCTGAGGATCGTTTTTGCAACTCCTCCCCACCCAATTATGCCATTATAACACAACATTTCTTCTGCCGTTCTAAGAAGATTTGAATCTAAATCTCTTCGCCGATTGCACCGTGGTATGTTTCCAACGCTACATTACACTGTGACTTGAAGACTTGGCATTCCGCTTCAGTGACTAATCTTAGATTGTTGTTTTACAGCTCTCTTATAATTACTGTGTCACTTATACCGTTTACTGAATGTTCTTATTTGAATGTATTATCAATCTGCAGAATGGATTTTTAAAAGTTTTGAATGGGCGTGTTATTTTGCGTTGTGAATCCATGGAAACCATTAAGTTTTATTAATTCTCGTGAAAATGGAGACTTATTACATATGATCTTTACTTCTGGTGCCATTTACTTAAGGATTTTTCCGAAATTCATCCGGCATAATTCGAAAAACAAAAGTCAAACCTCACCAAACCTTTGCATTGTACAAGGACATGGAAATTTTTCCCATCGGAATAAAAACTACAACTACTTAACCTTGAACTTGTGTTTTAATTATACATCCTAAGGGAATATGACGTATTTCTTAATTTTTTCTTGATTAATATTCATTCTCTTTAACTTTATTCTCTCTAATATTCATTGATATAATTCAAAACATCGTTCTATTTGCTTTATTAAAAAAAAATATTCCGTGGAAAAAAGTACTGCAAGAAATCGTCTTTCCGATGAAAACTTTCATCATATGGCTTTTAATATTTTGAAAATTACTGAGAATTACGAAAAAGATTATCATGTAATAGAAGCGAAATATTAAGCGTTATTTTAATGCCCGTGGGAAAAAAATTCACTTGAAGAAAGAACAGGTGTACTTATGTACAAAAGTCTTACTTAGATTACTGATTTTATTTTCCTCTTAGGATTGCTCAACTCAACCTTAAAGACTCGTTTCTCAAATTTACCTACTCCCAAAATTAAAACTATTTTACCACTTGTATCACAAATAACTATTATCACATTATACAGTAACTATCGTTATTTTTCACCCATGAAAATTAAAAAATGTAGCATAATTAAAGTGTAATCTAAATAACTTCGGTCTAAAAATAAAATATAAGTAGGTAGGAAAAACAAAACGATTCATCAGGGTCTGAAATATTTCAGTACCTACAAAGAAAATAAATTTATCAGAATAATAACATTTGTCTTAACTTTGTAGCCATAAATAATTAGCAACAGTTGTTCCTGATCTAAGAAGTTCTCTTGTAAATGAATCCGTACAGACTTAAAATATAGGCCTACTTCACTACCCACCAGGTTTTTCGTTGGTCGACTTTACCTTTACAGTTACATTTTATTGTGAAGTGACAATTATTGTGTATTGTTATAATACATCTAGCAAATATACAACTTGTGGTCCCATACAATAATGGAACTGGCCTTAACAGATCTGGGCCCTATTTCATAAAAGGGGAAAAGGTAATCTGCGCCACTTCTACCTTTCTCCCCAACCTACACGATGTAAACTGCGTCACCGACATATGTAAACTGCGCCATCTACATTTAAATGGCGTCACCGTCATGCTAACGCACTAACATTTTCCTTCCCACTTCTCCAGACTTACGACTGACTATGAAATTGCGACCACTAGAAGATATGTACACAATGACTCTGAGACTGTAAAAAACAAGTGAATGACTCGTTAGTGAAAATGTGTTTTGATGTGCTTCGCTAGAGAAAAGTTGTTACCAACCTAAAGATAGAGCAGGTAAAGCATTCGTTACCAACATACAGAGAACGATACTAACCTACAGATAAGTACGCTCCCATCACCTCATATGCAAAAACTTATTACTGAATAGAAACGAACATTCACATATTAGGTCTAACTTTTGTTTGCCTATAACTACTGCCGCAACCTACATATCTTCGTGGCGCAGTTTACATATCTCATTTTTATTCTATTTCAAATTCTGTGTGAACCGTGGCGCAGATTACACACACCCCATAAAAGTTACAATTTTACACGTGACAGGTATCAGTAAATTGTTTTACAGGTTTACATTTTAACATTTGTGTTTTTCTTAAAAGCTGACAACTTTACTTTACAATTTTGTACATTTGTATGGCAATATTACACATTGCTGTTTCTCAAAACTTTTGAGTTTATAGGTAAAAGTCTGAGAAATATGTCAAATCTTAGGATACCTACCATTTATAAAACATTAATTTTTGTTTTCATATTTACAAATTTACAAAAAAATGTAGAATTGTCATTACAGAAGTGACGGGCAATCTTTCATAATTAGGCCAAGTCAGTAAGTTATGCAAATGTGTGTCATAACGTGGCAAACTGTTTTTGTGATTTAAACTTTCTTGTTAATAAATTTGCAAAATTGTCTTGTTAATATTGAACAATAATAGTAGTGAAAGTGATGAAAAAATATGCATGAGAGCACGCAGGGTTTTTAGGCAATGGATTAACCTAGCTTTCAATTTCAGTGACTATATTCAGAGAGAATTACAGGTATAGTTCAATATTTTCAATACTAATCATCGATTACTTAGGTATCACATTCTATGTTGAGATAAATAACTATTTTAGTCTGATAATTATATTAATTTGCCTGTAATGTAAGGAAAAGTTGTAATATTTATGAAAAATACAATTGTCGTGACATATTGACAAATTTGTTAAACTTGACATAATTGTTGTATTTGACACACCTGTAGAGTTTTATGAAACAGGGTCCGGCCTTTCTAAACCAGAAACAAACAGACATTAATACGATGGCACCCTTCCTTCTTGGCTGCAGTCGAGTTCATTATGTTTGTTCAACTGCATTACCCGAGCCTGCGAAAGTGGACGCAAAGGATAGGATTTTCTGTTATTCCTTCCAACTTAAATGCTTCATTCAGTAAAGCACCAATAAAAAGAAGTTATTTAAACAGTGGAGTATACTGATAGAAATTCTGAATGATAAAAACACTGGCTGCTTGGGTCGCTTAAATCCTAAAAGGGAGAGGTAAAACTACGAGAAAGGAGAAGAAGAAGAAGACTCCATTATCGTTGCTGTGTACTACTAAACGAAGCAGCGATTCACCAAAGACAAGTTCTCATTTAAACAATTTGCCAAAATTGACTTATCCAGCAAATCTGAGAGATTTTCTAAAACCGATAAAATAGTGAAAAAGAATGACTGGAGAAAACTAACTACTGTATAGTCTGAATATATCAAGTTACTCAGTCAGAAATAAATTAAATTTAAGGCTCTCTCAAAAGTCTGTATCTTAAAGGTTGAGATGCATGTGTTACAATAAGTACACGAGTGTAAGGAAAGTGAAAACAGTTCGCAGATGTGATATTAATCAAATTACAACTATTTTGTTTGGAGCTGTGATATGGTCTGTGGTCCTATAAGTATGTTTATTTATATTTTACACTTAACACTCAAATGAACATTGCGATGATTTTCGAAATACCTAACATCAAAAATAGTTTCCTTTGTCCGCAGTCGTCTCCAATATACGTTAATGTTCACATATCTTTTTCATTTGAGATGTTATCTGTAGTCCTACCAATTTCCTAAACTATGTTTTCTATTTACACTCACACTGAACCGAGTTTCATTACTCATTAATACAGAAAACACTTTAACTTCTTCTGCAGTCATCTCCACATTGCCATAGATCCTTCAACATAATTGGTCACCATTCCCATTAATCCTTGCGACAGAACAGAAATGTGTATGTATCCTACAGAATGAGAAATTGATTGTAAATATTACATTCAATTTTATATTGATCATAAAATTACCTATACTTGCATATAATATCAGGAGGAAATACCAATTCTGTAAAAAAAATTGTTTGCATGGAATTTTGATTATTTTCAGATTATGACCCTTAATTCAATTTCTTGAGTAGGTCTTCATAGGCTTAATATGTTATATTAAAATCTGTATGGGACTGTTCTAGACTGGTTTTTTATTAAATACAACACATTCATATGCAATACATTACCCTGATGGTATTAATTATATATGTGTTTAATGTTTCTATTACCCTCCCTTAATGTTAGATACTATCCGATTCCATATAAATAGACTTTGATCTGCAAGGTTTTTAAATTTTTACGTTTATACATTTTATTTTCCATTATCCTCAAATACCTTTTTCTTGTTTCTGGGAAAACTATTATAGAAATAGGCTATAACGTATTGTTTCATCTTGTAAATTAATCTATCTATCTTGCATTACTTATACTATTCTCTACATAGTATTAAATGTGCCCTATGTATTTTAATTTAATTCAGAATCCTATATAACTTTGCTTGAAGTATACCTAGTAAATGAGGAAGGAATGTCTGTAAGGGAATAATTTGAATTTCGCACACATGAATGGTATGGTTTATTTATATATTCACGAATTAACTTGTATTGCCTGTTCAATATAACTTTCTTAGCGAATTGCAGACATCCAGAGTTTCAGAAGTTGGTACTGAACTTATAATCATGTTTCTTATTCAAAAGTGAGCTTTATCAAATTTATTTAGACTACGTAACTTACATTTATCCCCCTTTTTTGTATTGAGGTTGTTGGTAGTACAATAGTACACTAGTATTTTACCGAGAAACTTTATTATATAGGCATTTTAAGTTGTTTATTTCTGTTTTTTGATAGAATAAACAACGCTGAAGTTTGTAAATTTTGCATGTATTGTTTATATTTTATTTTAGTCCAAGAAAAAACCGAACACATCGCAGGTCTTTTTCAGCCCAAATCAGCAAATGCTTATGGCTGTGCGTTAACATAGTTGCAAGGTGTGTGCTTGTAGTGATATAGAGTTAAATAATAGACTTCGTTAGATGTTTAAATAAAAAAATATATTTTTTAATAATATAAAACAGCGTTTCTCAACCTATGGTCCGCGGACCACTGGTGGTCCGCGAAGATGGTGCAGATGGTCCGCAGACATAATTTAAAACTATCATAAAGCAAGAGGAAAGTAAAGAAGTAAAATTTTTTCACATATTTTGTTCCCAAATATTAAGAATATAGGCCTTTATTTAAAAATGTGATGTAAAATTAGGGGCCCGTAAGGTTTTTTTAAGCATTTAGAGGTTCTCCGGTTCAAAAAGGTTGAGAATCCCTGATATAAAACATCTTGACCAAGGTGGCTTATAATGCATTTTTTATTTCATTTTCTTCAGAATAAGCATTGTTATTTTTACCCACTAGAACGAAAAAAGTATAATCAAAGAGAAGTCTAAATTAATTGGAATAATTACTATTACCTACGGTCATAAAACAAATAAAATCACCAGTAAAAATTATTGGTCAATATCCCAAATAATTCTGAAACCTAAAGAAATTAAATTCCTCTGAAGAAGAACATAAATATCAATACACTTCTTATAAGTATTCGTTTGTATATGGGTATAAAAAAATTAAGAACGAGCTTTTAAAAATCCTGCCATAAAACTCGTCCGGATTTTTAGTTTTCCACTGTATTTAGGTTTAACTGCTTATTAATAATTTACTGCATAATTAATTACGCTTATGAAAGAATACAACTAATGAAAATACAAATACCAAGTAGTTGTGTTAAGTAGAAAATACACTAAGGTCTGAACAGACCCAGCCTTTTTAGAAGAACAGTTGTCAGCAATATCATAGCACCCTTCCTTCTTGGCTGCAGTAGAGTTCAGTATGTTTCCTCTACTGCATTACCAGAACCTGCGAACGTGGACGCGAAGGATAGGATTTTCTGTTATTCCTTTCAACTGAAATGAAGCATTTAGGATTATGAATTTGAAATTGTTTTACAATAAAAACCAGATTGTAAAGGAATAACAGACGTTAGGCTCCGTTATCGTTGCTGTTTACTAAACAAAGCAGCGATTCACCAAGGACCAGTTCTCATTCAAACAACATTTCAAAATGCTTTATCCGGCAACCTCTGAGGATGATTTCTTAAAAACCAATAAAATAGTGAAATAAAGAATGACTTGTTATAATCGAAATGTTTAAAGTATTCTTCAGTCAAACCGTCATTAATTTAAACTTACGTGAACAATTTATAACTTGAAGGCTGAGAGGCCTGGCATTAATTGTAATTTAATTTGGGGCTGAGATCTGGTCTGTGGTCCTATGAACATGTTTATTTATATTTTCTACTTAACACTCAAACATTACAGTGATTTTTCACATAACGTAGCGTAGAAGACACTTCCTTCTTACGCAGTCATCTCCATCGTTGTCTCCTTCAGTTGTAGACCCCATAGCATCTATGTTACCATTCCCATTATCCTCGTGAAGAAGGTTCAGACAATATTTGGGTATCCTGAAGAAAAGATAATTTCATTGTTACATTAATTTTAAAACGGCATACACTTGCAAATAGTATAAAGACGGGATATTAACTCTGTAAAACAAGTTTGCACGAAATCCTTAATTTTTTTTAGATTGTGATGCATAATACAGATCTTAGGATAAGCGTATATACACCTACTATGCATTATTGATGTTTTATAGGCCTATTCTTAATAAGCAATACCTTTCTCTGGTAATAATTATCCTCTGATCACTGTTTCCTTTCTCCTCTCTGATTCCAGCAATCTGAATCCGTAAGCCTTTTTTAGATTATTATCAGTAATGTTTTTAAATTTTGGTCGTACACAATTTCCTTTTATATATCCGAAAATATGCATTCTGTTTCTGTGGATACTTTGTGGAAATATTTCGGATTGTTTAACCTTCACATATAGATTTGAATTATTCTCTCGGACCGAGTTCTGATAATTCCAGATTCGTACTGAATGTTCCGTATTTTTATAACACTGATTAATCTCGTCAATTCCCTACAAAATTTCAACCTAATGTATAGTTAGTTTCTGCGATAAAGACTGTAAACAGTTTTCATATGAAAATATGGTTTGTAGGCCTATAGTAACAAATGAAATTTGTTGTACATATTTTTTATCTATTATTATCACTTAAAAATAAAACAATAAAAAATAATTAATGCTAAAAAATATAGATATTATTCCAACTTATTCATTGTAGTGCATCGTTTGAGAATTCAAAAAACCTACCTTTCTTAATAAGTAAACTAATTTAGAATAAAGGTTTTCGTCATAACTGCGCTTCAGAAAGTTGGTTGAGTTATTTGCAAGTCCAATATAAAGCAAAATTGATAATTCAATTTTGACCGTTATGACTTCATTGGGTGTTGCACTGTTGTACATGGGTGCCCCGCTCAGCGTTTGCACCAAAGAAGAACAGCATGCTGAACTGAAGGAAGCTGTGCATACATGGCTTTCTACTCAGCCGAAAAAAAAACTATTTTTCTGAGGGCATCAGGAAGCTTGTGCAATGATGGATCAAATGCATTAAGAAGCAATGGGACTATGTTGAAATATAAGGTAATTTAAAGTACCGGTATTGTATTATTGTTGCAATACATTTAAAAATGAGAGTGCGAATATTTATTGACTTACCGATACTACGACTTTGATGGATTTCAGCTTCTGGTACACCTTCAGACTTCAAAAACTGATCACAGCAGGCTGTTGTTCTTTGGTGCAAACGCTGAGCGGTGCAGTCATGTTTAATGTGCCACAGCCCAACACTCAGTGGAATAATAACGGTAGAACATTTCACAAATGGAGACAAATGAACAACTTGTCGACGTGCGCAAGCACAAAGGGGTACAGCCAACCTACGAAAGATTAAACAATTAGTGCGGATACTTATTGAATTACCCTCGTAGATCCTACAGCATGTGTTGGTCACCATTCTCATCGAGAAGTTCCGGGAAATGTTTGTGTTTCCTGCAGAAATGAGAAGTCTACTTTAAACATTAATTTTATAATGGCATACACTTGTGTGATCTAAATTCTTGAAATGTTCATACTAAATTTTGATTCTATTCTGACTACGATATGTAATTCTATTCTTAGGAGTACACCTAGGCCTATAGAGGCTTTGTACTCTATTGAAATTTAGACCTCAATTGACTGGATTGGATATTCATGAAATACAGTGCATTCTTATGCAATTCCTTTCCCTGGTGGTACTAATTCCAGCGATGTGTTTTCCTTCTCGTCTTTGATTTCAGATATTTTTGAATTTCGGTTAACATAATCTTACTTTATTTATTCATAAATCCGCATTCTGTTTACTGGAAACTGTAGTGGAAATATAATGTAAAGTTTATCCTGCCGCCTCCGCTTCGCGCACTTAACTATGCGGTTAGTGTTATGCATTATTTAGCTATATGCAGAGGTGGATACAAGGTACTTGCGACAATATACAAGGGCAGTTGGTCACTCTGCTTCGCTCAGAAACAAAATACATCACTCAGTCTGTGCAAATGTGAATATCGAATGGGCGGAGCTTTAGGGGCAACTTATATTTGAATTTCGCCAAAATTGCGTTCAATCACTCCCTATCTGGATAAGATAGATAGGGTGAAACGTTTTGTTACTTATACATTTTGATAACTATAGAGACCATTGGTGTATTTTCTGTAGCTCTTCTTACCCATTCGTAAGAGTTTTTGAGAATCCAAGTACCTTTCTTTGCTTAATTAAATTGTTCAGAATAAGAGTTGTTTATCTTTCTAAATTCTGTATTCTTAACTTTATATTACTTTTGAACTTTGATAAAATTTTAAAAATAAGTCTTGATCGCAAATTTTACCAAATATCTTTATACGTTGTTCACTGTTGAACTATGTAAAAATATACATAAGAACTAAGTTAAAATAGACATAATGGCAAGAAAAGCTTAAGAAATGTTTCACGTCATACGCGATGAAGACTACAGACGTAAACATGAACTCTGCTTTCCGGACGACTTTCCTTCTTTTGAATACTTCCAAAAGAGTAAAGAGGCGTCACCAAGCAGAATATCTGAATGAATTAACAAAAAAATAGTCTGTTATATAAGCGGCTTTTTCAGGTGGTCGTTAATTTTGGACTACAAGCTTTAAGAAGTGCTTAATTTTTAGCGAAAAATTTGAAAAATATTTTTTTTCATTTCTTTGCGATATGTTCCATGAACTTTAAAAAGGTGTTGCAGTAAATTTTTTTGTCACATTCCTCACTAAGTTATCAGCCATTTTGAATAAAAACAATGCACTCATCTGCAGCAGTGTTGCTGCATCGTTGTAATTTTTCCGTCAATTTGCTTTTTTTCTTTTCCTCGTTGTTTATGGGTGTGGTTTCGCTAGATTGCTCAGCCGCGGTTCCAAGTTTCTAGAGATTCGAGTACTTAGTTCGGCCGCTCGGGTTGTCTGTGAATTTCTTTCATAGTGTCGTGAAGTTGTTGTGGATTTATTCATTTTCAAGTTTTCCGGTTATGGGCATTTACTCTTTAAGGTTCCAAAATAAAATAAACTAAAAGATATAAATAAATCTCAGATTCACTTGAAAGCACTAGGCTATACAGCCAGGTTAATGACGTTAGTGGTTTTGTCTATAAATACCTTTTAGTGGCATATATGGGCTAATTAGGCTGCTTTAATTGGGACGCCACTCCGGTGTGTTGAGCTGTTAGCGGTCATATGAAAATCTTCTGCATGAGAAGTGTATTATTGTTTTCTGGCGTTGTGAATTTTTGCAAAGGAAAAGTTAACCAGCCTATACTGCAAAGAAGATATGTGCGATAATTAATGGGCCTTGACTTGATTTGGCTTGGATGGATATTGCTGGAAGTGTTTTACTTGAATTTTGTCTGTTTGAGTAATTAGATTACGTGGTTTAATAACAGTTATTGATCAGCTTGATATTTGGTATTTCTACAAGTGTTGGAAAGCAGTTTCCATCTATAAATACTGAAAAGTCTTAATATTTTCATCATACATTCATTCATTGTGTTCTATCAAGTTGTTTACTTTGCTTGGATACCATTTTGTAAAATGAAGTAAGTACATTTAAATGAATTTTGAACTGATAATATAATGAAGAGCGTCATGCACCATACTACTAAAATATTTTAAACCATAATCCATGTTAAGAACGGTTCATTTCATGAATTATGATTCTGAGGTGCCTTCTACATCCACGAATTCTGATTTAACTAGCCGGTCTGTGAAGTGTCAATTGTGTGGAAAGTCTTTTACCTCTCGGGGTATTAATATTCACATAGCTAGGAGTCATGGATCTTCTCAAGAATCCATCGGTAATGAAACCTTATCAGAAATCTCACTAGTAAATAGTGAAGTTGAGGAACCTGTCATTCAAGATGACATACATTCTGCTGGTAATAGTTATAGTTGTTCAGAATGTGGGCTATGTTTTAAAACAGAAAGAGGTGTTATTATTCATCAGTCTAAAAGACATGCATATTCGTCTAATAAGAAAAAAATTGACAACATTTTAAATAGAAAGACGAATGAAGCAGCATTGTACACTTCCAAACAATCTCAGAATGCCCATAGTAGTCAAAATGCAGAATTAGGAAAAGACGTTAATGATTGGCTCCACGTCTTTGAAAATTTGCTACTGAATATTGATACGTTTGATAGTTCTGTATTTGATGCTGCAATAAAAGACTTTTTAGACTTTTTGTATGAAGCCAACTCAAAACTTCCAGGACCTCAACATCCTGCAATTCGATTTTACCAAATGAGAAAGAAAAACAAACATACTGGCGAGGAAATCAATCACAAAAGTTCTTCAAATCCACAACGTTCCTCTACGGCTAGACGTAAAAGAAATCAAGGACGTTATGCTTATGAACTTGCCCAATTTCAATATCAGAACAGACGAAAAGTATTAGTTAGAAAAATTATGGATGCTGATAAGCCGAAGCAATGCCCAATTGCAATAGACGCAATAGAAGAGAATTTTGGTAATCAATTTTGTTCTCCTAATAATGAGACTAGAGAGATGCATTTATCAGCCGACTTAAATAATGACCTTCGAGAAGTCTCTATTGCTTCTGCAAAACAAGCGATTAAAGGAATGTCAGTGGATACATCCCCTGGGCCTGATCGTATACTAATGAGAACAGTAAAGGAACTAGGGATTTCTGCTATTATTGTAGTTATCATTAATATCATGCTCTCTATATCGTATGTACCTGAAAAACTTAGAGAGGGAAAGACAATATTGATTTACAAGGGTAAAGGAAATACAAATGATATGTCTTCCTGGAGACCTATAACTATATACTCAGTGATAAGACGCATCATTGAACGTGTGCTAGATAAGGAATTAAAACATCAGATTGACCTTAATCACAATCAGCGGGGTTTTATGGCAAATGTAGCAGGTTGCCACATAAATTCACGCATCATAAATAATTGTTTGAAAGATGCCAAGATGAAACAGAAGGACTGTGTGGTTGCATTTTTGGATGTCTCACGCGCCTTTGACAGAGTTGGTCATGCACATATTGAGAACTCCCTTACTGCTCAAGGCATTTCATCTGATCTTCAAGGATTAATTCTCTCCTTATTGATAAATAACACAGTTAAAATTGAAGTTGGTAATCGTCGAACTAAGAAAATACCTATAAGATGCGGGGTTCCTCAAGGTGGACCACTTTCGCCAACATTATTCAACATTGCCATTAATTTCCTTTACACTGAAGTCTGTGATCCAGGTTTTGCAAGTAAACATGGGTATTGTTTTGATGATACTATCGAACCACTTTGTCTCGCGGGTTTCGCTGACGATCAAGCTGTAACAGCATGTAATATTGAATCAGCAGTCCGAGTAATTGATGTCACACGAAGTCTATTACAATCTATATGCTTAGAAATTCATCCTGGTAAAAGCACTGCAATTGTACTCAAACGAGGAGAACTTACACAGTCTGAGTTGCAGTTGTTTTCAGGTGAAGTGATTACATCTATAAATAAATCAGAAACCATAAAGTATCTTGGATGCACTTTTAATGATGAACTGTTATTCAATAAGGATTCATTAAAACACTTTAACCAAAACTTAGAGAAGTTGGCTAAGTCTCCTTTACTTCAGCCCAATCAGAAACTGAATGTATTAAATCAGTACATATTCCCCTCACTGATTTATCCTTTACAGACAGCGCCCTTGCTTAACATTCCCTTATACATTCTTGATGGGCTTGACGTAATCATCAGACGGACTACTAAAGACATCATGTGTCTTCCTGACAGAACGACAAGTGCGATGTTGTATGCTCCACGCAAGTTGAGAGGCCTTGGCTTGATTAAATGTCAATGGGAAGCCCCTTTACAACATATTTCTATAGCTAATAAACTATCAAACTGTGACGATCCACGTTTTACAAGGTGTTTCAATTTTGATGAAGAACTTCAAACAAGCCTTACTCGCCTGAAAATAACAAATAATTTTGAAGCATTTCGAAAACCAAAAATGCTTCTTAAACATCTTAGGCAAATGTCCTTTGAAGAATGGTCTTCTATGCCATGGCAAGGAGTTGGAGTAGTTCACTTTTCTGAATTTCCACCAGCAAATAACTTCATGACTACTAGATTAAGTTTAACTTCTTCTGAGTGGACATCTTTGTTGAAATTGAATGTAAATTATGCAAATCTCAGAGGCGTCCCAGGAAATAATGGAGGATTGGATGGTACAACCCTTTGCAGAAGATGCGTTAAGGAGACTGAAGCACCAAGTCATGTACTCGGGTCCTGTCCATTCAACTCTCTACTTATTACCCGTAGACATCATAAGATCAAACATATCCTCACTGATTTGTTGCATGATAAGACCTTTGACTAGGGTTGCCACCTGTCCCGAATTAGGCGGGACATCCCGCATTTTAAGGACATTTTCAGCGTCCCGAATTATGCCTAAGAGGGACGCATTATATTGCGGGACGCCAAATTATTCCAAAACAAAATATGAGACATCAATTCTTGGTGGCGTCTTTTGTGAATTTCGTCTCATGGTCAAGATATCGATGTCGTACCATCGTGTTGGCAGCATTGAAATCACCGCCCATGATGTTATTCTTTGCAATTTATTTGTATAAGTCGCGCGGGCAATCTTGGGGTATGTCCGTGATCTGTACAACCAGCGTGCGAGCCATTAACTGGTGAACCGACGGGGAAGTACCGAAAACAGATCATATGACACTCTGCACTGATTTGCCAAGTACAGCTCCTTCTGGAATTATAGCACAGCAAGACGTGTGTAGTGTTATCAGTTGTAATTTTAATCCACGTTCTCTGTGTGTTTTATGTGTCGTTCGTTGAGTAGGAACTAATTAAATATTTATCCTGTTATTCCTAAACCTAGTGGTAAGCCATTATCTAGTCAGAGTCTGGATTGCCAATGTTCATAATTGTTTCGAAACATGTCTATGAGTGTACATTATTTTTGAAATTATATGAGAAAGCTTTAAGTTCCTTAGAGAAAGTATTTGACTTCACAGAAAACAATCTTATGGAACACTGAAGAACTTGAATCTTAAGAGTTCACTATCTTTCAAACATCTCAAAGACTCTGTGAAGGCACATAATGTAGAATCTGATGTTAATTTGGATGAGTTAGGCCTATATGAGGAATTCTGCTTTAGTTCAGATATGATAAATGCTACTAAAGTGAACTATACAGAAGGAGAGACTAAGTATGAGTATGAAATGGAAGAAAATTATTCAGGAGATTGGTAAAGAACAATCTCAAATGCTTTGTTCTAAGCATTCCTGGTAGCAATGCCTTTGTGGAAAGAGTGTTCTCTCTCTTGAATCTAAAATGGACAGAATCCAGAAATAGGTGCTCAGCTGACCTCATAAAGAGTGAAATCATTTCTACAAATGTTACAGATACCTGCAAAGATTATTTAGTGAGGGTGAAACAGAACAAGCAACTATTAGAAGCTGCCAAATCAAACAAGAAATACAACTTCAAGTAATGAATTTGCCCAGGTTTTTTTTAATTTTATTGTTTTGCTAATCTTTTCTTTTCTATTCTAATTAGTGTTACTGTTACATAGCCTATTCAGTTTTGGCTTTGTAATATATTCCGTCTTTCAGTTATTAATAAATTGTTCCGTGTACAAATTTAGGTATGAAGATCGGCGATCTGCATATATTCGATAAGTGTCCCTCCTTAGCCTTACCAAAAGGTGGCAACCCTACCTTTGACTGTTTCGAAGAAGTTCATGTTATTGATGAAGCGGGATCCAGTCGATTTGCAGATATAGTGGCATTCAAAAAACAAGATAAAAAGGCCTACATCCTGGACCCCACTGTGCGGTACGAAAATAATGATATAGACCATGCTAAACAAGTTGATCAGGAGAAGAAAGCAATTTACAACAGCTGCATACCATTCTTTCAGCAAAAGTATACATCTAGATATGGAAACCGCAATTACATCGTGCAAGGACTTCTATTTGGAGCACGGGGTACAGTCTAACAGTTTGTAGCTGACTTCCTAAAACAACTTGGAATTGATAAGCGCCACCTGATAACTATCTCAGAAACTATAATATCCGACTCTGTTGGAAAAATACATCATCATATTTATGAGAACATGCATTGAATCTCTGCTTATCTCTACTTGTCAATTTAACTCAAAGCAAAAACAAAAATTGTGTTTGAATTGTTATCCATTGGCCTTCATGGCTTGAATGGTAAGCTGTGTCTTAGGGCAACTACTTGTGTATTCAAGCAGCTTCATTTTTTTTTTTTTTTTATAATAAATGATTTCTTCTTCTTCTTTGAACGAATTTGTTATGTATAATAGATTATGTAATTATTCTTATGATCACGAAGAACAGTTAGTGTGGTATAAAGATAAAACTTAACATTTTCTATTGCTGATTATTTTGCCCATATGTTATATTGGTTACATATTGCAATTGGATCTTGTTGTTATATAGTTATTATAATAATATTTCAAGAAGGTGGATCCATTTCAGATCTTGTATAGCCTACACATGATTACATTATTCTACATTACATGGTGATAAAATCAAGTCAGGTTACAAGGAACAAGTATTTTCATAGGCCTACTTCTTAATAAGGAAAATAATCTGTTACAAGGTTAAATTCGTTTACATTTCTGGTTAGCGAAATTAAAATAGTTTTGGAATTAAAATAAAACTTTAAATTTTGTAAAACTCTTTAATCTGACCTTAACTTATCTTGGCAGCCATATTGATATTGCCTTTTATGGTTATATACCAAAGTCAAGTTTTGAAATAACATAACTTTAAATCTTCTGAAGGTCTGTAATTTGGCCATATGTTATATTGGTTACATATTACAATTGGATCTTGTTATATAGTTATTATAATAATATTTAAAGAAGGTGGATCCATTTTAGATCTTGTATAGCCCACAAATGATTATATTATTCTACATTACATAGTGATGAAATCAAGTCAGGTTACAAGGAACAAGAATTTTCACAGAAAATTTACATGGCTAGAGTCACTCTGAATAAATAAGTGGTAAAATCCAATTGTAAGGACTCGTATTTAAAAACCGAAATCCTCTTCATAAAACACCTAAGAGCACACGAATTTTGTTTATATGTGGTTATGTAGAGAGATGTTGTCTTGGCAAATGATTCGGTCCAACCCGCCCACACTTTCTTTTACATCAAGAAAACTGTATATGACTTATTTATTTGGGGGAAATTGAAAAATAAAGTGTCAAGTTCAAACCCCCATACAATAAAAGAACTTAAAAAACACTGTCACAAGAGAAATTAATTCTACCTCGGAAGCTGAACTTATGCGTGTGAAACAAAATTTCCTAAAAAGGCGCCATTTTTGTGTGGATGCAAGAGGAAGACATTTCAAAATCTCTTGATAATTTTATTTTAATTTTAACTGTAATCGTGAGAACCGGAATCATTACACCGAAAGCGACTTTATTTGCCTAAATATTTTACCCGATCGCTCGGGAGTTTGAGCTGTGGCAGCCGCGAAGCAGAAACCTGCACGATTGGCCAACACTTACGTGAAATGCACTGTACATTGAAAAGAACAGATACCTACATGTAGTAGATGTAGGCCTACTTGGGATTATAGATGAGGGAATATAGTAGAAAAGATAAGAACTGTAAGAAGAGTCAGTAACTTACTTACATTTAACCTATGAGTGACATGTTTATTAATTTCATGAACTCCATATAAGAAGTAGCATAATTGATGATCGTATTCTAAATTTGAATAATTTTAACGTCCTGTTCTGAATGAAATAACAAAGAGCAAACACCGTACACTTAGTTTGAAATCTTAGATTTAACCAAAATTAAATATTCTTTTGAAATTCTATATTTATGTAGCCTACTTTTGTACACTTAATACTCACAGTACATTAGTATGGCCCGCTCTATAATTCCTCTCTTTTGCCTTCTGAGTTCCCCATTGTATTTCTTCTCAGAGATATACATTTTGATGCCCTTTGTGCCACGTTGAAAAATATTTCTTCTCTTTACGTATTAATATTCCAAGTATATCCATGGAAACCATTAAGATGTACTGTTTATCCTGGTGAAGTGTTAAGTAAAATTATAAATAACGTGAAAATGGATACTTATTATACACGATCTGAACTCTTGGTACCATGTACTATGTTAAAAACACTAGGGTGGAAATCTTTAGAATCCAGAAGGAAAATAAATAGATTAAAATGTATGTATTGTGTATACACGAAACAACCGGCATGGGAAGAGCTTCATAGCAAAATTAAAGAACCAGATTACAAAAGTAGGAAGGATCACAAATACAAAATAAGGGGTAGATCTCAGAGAACAAATATTGCCAAATTTTCTTTTTTAAATAGAGGGATCCAGGATTGGAATGATTTACCTGCAGAAATCTTCGAAACGTTTCCTGCTAACGCCAAAATTTTTAAAAATATATTGAATAGGGTATATGATGTATAATTTTTTGTTCTAAAATATTCACAGTATGCAATTTTTTTTATGTTATAGTTTTAAATGGAAATATATATATATATATATATATATATATATATATTTTTTTTTTTTTTCAAATATCAGGTACGTGGATAGATGTTGCGATATTTAATGTGTAAGTGTATGTATAGTGTGCCTTTTTTGTATATATGTATGGCTGGTATTTATTTAATGTGTAGTGTTATTTCTGTATATATGTATGGCTGGTATTTATTGCACCACTGCCACCGGGTTGTTGACCCATTTGCAGTGTAAGGAAATAAATACAAAAAATAGCCCATGTGACAAGTATGTCTAAAAAAAAAAGTACTTAAGGACTTTTACGAGATTCAACCTGCGTAACTCGAAAACTAAAAATCAAACGTCACCAAATCTTTTCATTGTACTGAGACTTGAATCTTCATCTCCTGTCAACACAAACTAACTACTAAAACTGAAAATATCCAGCAAGCATTTAGAAAGATTGAATTATATATTCTAAGGCACCCTATGACGGAACCATTAAATAATTCTTGAAGTAATGTTCATTCTTTTTAACTTAGTTTTCTCGAAACTACATTTTTTATAACTCAAAAGTCCTTTAAGGCTTCCATTTACTTTGATTTGCTAAAATACAAAACATACCCCAACGCACAAAGTAGTGCATGGAATTGTGTTTCAATGAAAACTTTCATGATATGGATTTTTATTATTTGAGCAAAGATCGCGTACTGAGTGGGTGGATTATAACTACCCTTCAGAGAATTTTTTTAGGAAAAAATGTTGCGGATAAAAGTTTTCGCTCTTAGCATAAGCACCCCATATAGAAAATTTAAACAAAATCTTTAGAGCCGTTTTCAGAAAATTCGCGTGAAACGAAATTTTCTTCATGAAAAAGTTCCCTTAAAAATAAGTGTAGGACATATCCAATCTTCGTGTCACATCCTCAGAAGGTACCTAACCCAAATACCAACATTTTGTTTTCATACGACTTTCCTTTCTGGAGCTAGGTTGTTCACAGACAGACACACACACACACACACAAACAGACGTGGCGAATAGTATTTTTGGATTCAGTGGACCTCAAAACATGACGTATTATGTTAAAAGCTCAACTTAAAATAATTCGTCTGGTCAACAATAAAGCTATGCATCAAATTGAAACAACTGAATGCACACTCTTTGCAATGTGGCCTCATGATCTATATCAGAATGTAAAGTGATAAGGATATATTGGCCATGCTTAGAATAAAGAAAGTTACGCGACTGCATTAATCAGATTTTATTTGGGTTATGTATCAGGAATGCGATGCGATGTAATAACGACATCATCTTCATTTTTACAACCAATTTATATGAAGAGAATGTCAGACATAATTAGGAGTTGTAAGATAATTTCTTAGCCTAAACCCTTAAAAATCAATTAACTAATGAAGCGAAAGACTATAAAGAAACGTGTATTGATTTATAAAATATATAAATTGCTGTAATTATGTTAATAATAAGAAAATAGAAAATGAATTGAACTATTATTCACCATGTATTTTATTATATTGACATTAGCAAATAATCAGTTAGTTTAGAAAAACCTGTTGGCATAAATGATATTAATATACACAATATTTAATCTCTATATATATAAAAGGCTTTGTCCTGACTGAATGAATGACTGACTGAATGACAGGAATCAACGTACAGCCTAAACTATAACAGGTAGAGACTTGGAATTTTGACAGTACCTTCGCTTCATAATGTAGGTGCTCACTAAGAAAGGATTTTGAAAAATTCTGATTCTAAATGCCAAAAATTAAATGTTTTTGAAAATACTTAATCCCTTTTTACATAGAATTATCAAAACAAATTCACAGAACGTATTGTTACCAGTGGTATCAGGTGGGCTTAGATTAAATTAAATGGATGTTTGACAAATTAGAGAAGGTATCATTATAATTCATATTATCTATATTAATAAAAGGAATTCTCCTCGATGTTGTGATAGTTCTAGTTTATAAGGGAAAATTCTAACCTCCCGCACATTTATAAGGACATTAAACGCTAATTACAACTATACTATTAGAAGGACAATAAGACCAAGTACACCAAAAGATAGCTGACATTAAGGACGATAGTTTGACATATAACACGACATAATTAATTGAAGGACGATTACGCTATTAATAAATAATCTATCAAAACGACTAATTATTACAGGACCTAATATAAATTTATATCATTTGAACCGGACGACTAATCCCTTCAGGATGACATACTTTTTATTAACGTTACATCTATAGAATTAGAGTAATTAGACAATTCAGATCATATAATAGAAAAATAGGCGTTCCTGACCGCAAAGTCAGACTCGTGGCGCCCACTACTTTGACAGATGTTGATGAATCGCTAAACGGACACCACGCTTAAACTCAACGGAAAGAATTTTGAAGACTTAGCAGAAGAGATTGTTAATGAGCCAATAAGGAAAGACTAAAGGCAGAGTCAGACCAATGACATAACTGCAGAAAAAACTAAACCCATGAGATATTAGCAAAATCCCAGGACGGGAGCGACACTATCTCGGACATTACTTCACGACTCGGACTGCAACTTCAGACATCGACATAGATTAGAGACTACGACATTTTAGCTAGCATTAGGCAAGTTTTTATTAACCCGCGCAGAGAAATAGATTATATACCATACAGACATGGGAACGCGCGAGAGTAATTTATTATATAGTAATCAAAGTAAATATTATTATTAAGGTGGAGCTATTAATTGTCACCTAAGTTATTAACGAATTCCGCGCTATAGAAATTGAGGATAGAAAATCTAAACATTAAATTACCAGCGCGTGTGTAACACTTTATACGGAAGTGAACAACATTATATTATAATTAAAAGATACAGCCTAAGTACGACGACGTGAAACATTATTGACAAACTAAAAGACGACCTTACATCATCTGTGATTTCTGATAAAATTATAAAACAAATCTGCAAACTTTTTGGAACAACTTAAGAAATAAACTAAATTTATCTTCACTATTTTAATTTATGGACTTATAAATATTTCAACCTTCAATTATATCCCTTTCTAGCTTCCGATTCATTGCTCACCTAGCCACGGAGATAAGATCTCGCTCTACCGAACTGAGAAACTAGCCGGACAGCCGACACAAAGCTTGCGTTGCGGTAAATTGCGGCTGTACTTACGAAATCCACCGTAGTACAGCCAGCTTATAAACCGAGCCAAGCGGCGTGCGGGCGCAAATTGGCACCCATCGTAGTGGCTTGAATAGTGAATAAGATTGGAAGCTGGAGCTACAATTTGATATCACAAATTGGAGCCCAATCTTAGGGGCACGAATAGTGAGTAGGATCGGAGGTTAGAACAATTTGATAACACAAATTTATTTGTTCGACTCGTCGATAAGCACCATTCAATAATAAAAAAAACAGTTCAACACACTTCATCACAACACGTAAATTCAGTGTTAGTTCACAGTGCAGGTAGGCCCAGAAGGATTATCATCATTCACCAGTCAACGGCCCTCCCAATTTTTTTTAAGAGACCACCCTCGACCCACAGCTGAAGGAAGGAAGGAAGAGCATCTCCATCCACCAAGGACTACAGAAGGGTATTGTTAATCAACTCCTTTATCTGTGAAAATTCTGGCTTCACAGGGTAAAATTTTAAAGTAATTTTTAATTTAAAGTAAATTTTTCATTTGCATAAAAAAAAAATTAGTTTAACGTAGTTAGAGTATTCTTTTTCTCTCTCAATAACTTTTTAATATTTTTGATTAATTCAATTGATATTTTGATGCGATTGCGCTCAAATAAAATCACCATGCCTGTGAACCCAGATACCTCGGTTGCATGTTCAAGTGAAACTATTACCAATCCTGAAACTCAACATAATGTACCAGCAATAATATCTAATGTACAGAGTATAGAGCATGGAAGTGAACACAGGTCAGAAACCTCTGTTAGCCCCTTAAATTTGACCCAAGGAACTCTCAATGAGGAAACAGGTGTGCACTCCCGTAGCGAGTCTCCGCAACCTTGTCTTCAACATACACCGCTTGCTTCACCCATCCCTACAGCCCCCACTACCGACCTACTACAACAAATACAGGCCTTGATGACCGCTCAGTCTACTGCCTTAAATGCGGCCATAAATTCTCAGTCGACAGCTTTGAATGCGGCAATAAACATACAAAACATTTCCTTAACAGAACTGCAAAATCAAATTACTACACAGAACATTTCTTTGAGAACAGAAATCACCACACAATTAGCCGAGACACTAAATTCAGAATTAAATAATCACACTACTCAAATCAGAAATGTTATACAAGAACACAGGAATGAAGTCACCCAGGAATTACAGCACATAAATACTCAAGTAACAAATCAGATATCCACTACTGAGAACATTTTGATTGGGCAGATTGACACAGTTCGTTCCCAGGTCAGTGTTGTGGAACAAGCCACTCATTCTAACAATACCAGATTGCTTACCCTTCAAACTGAACTTGACCGGTTAAGACAGAGAGTGAGAGACCAAGAAACTCTCATAGAAAATTCAAGAGAAAATTTAGTTGTTCCCCATCAATGTAATACCCCCTCAACTTCCACGGGACCCCCTGAAAATCCGCCCAATGAACCAGATCTGCCACCTCCACCTGTCAACCTTCCTCGTTCTAATAACGGACTGAACCCTCCAGCAGCTGACAATGGGAATGTAAACAATAACCATTTAGGATTTTTGTTGAGCAATAATGATTTTCCATTGCCAAGTTTCGAAGACCCTCAGAAAACTAACCCGGTTCGATATTTGCAAGAGTTAAAGACTTTCTTTCACCTGCGTAATGTGCCAGAACATCTTAAGATGGTACTGGTAACGCGATCCCTAAAATCAGCAGCTGCTCGATGGTTTCACGTCGTGAATACTGATTGTGAATTGAACATGTCATCATTCGAAGAAGCATTTCTTAATCAGTACTGGTCAATTATAGAAATGGAGAAAATTAAGAAAAAAATATTCCATGGACGCTATGAGCGCACTTGTGGTCAGAGTTATTTGGAGTATTTCATATCCCTTTGTGATAGTAAGCAATTACTGAAGCCCCCCATAGAAGATCTCATATTCATTAAGGCCCTCTGTTCACACTACCCCCTCTCTACCCGAAATAGTTTGATTGTTGCAAATCCTCAGTCGGCTTCAGAAATGCTAAGATTACTGAAATCCCTCCAAGATCCGCCCCCACAGCCTCAGAAAGTAAATTATCCTCAAGTTTCTGCAAATAATTCTCAACGTAGGAATATAAATTTTGTACAAACCAATCCGAGTCAGACATCTTTCGGATGTAGGATGCGGTCAGACGCAAATGAGAGTAAAGAGAATTACAATCAGGTGAGCGACTACGAGCAAAGTGTACCTCGAAGTCCCGAGCCTTTCTGGCCTAATAATTCATATCCAAGAGGAACTCGTAATACTTATTGGAGAAATAGAGGATACAGACCCCGCCCCTATCAAACCAATTTCTCTCGACGATACCAAGGAAACAATAACAATTTTCATAATTCAGGTTATCGCGGACAAGCTAGGAGACCCAACAATGGAGGCCCTAGTTGGATTAACAGATCACAGTATAACCAAGGTTATTTCCGGCCATACATCAGAGGCAGAACAATTAACAACAACAACAGATATACTAGATATCCAAACAACCAGTATGTCAGAAACCACACCAATAATCAAAATTCACCTAGGAATGAAACCAGCGAAATCTACTGAACGCAGAGATCTGAAATTTTAAACATAGGTGTGCTGAAGGGTCGGAAAATGCACCTCGAAGCCGGAATTTAGTTTTAGTTTTCGTTCGTGAGTTATGAGTGAAAAACAGGCAAAAAACGTGCATTTTTTGCGTTTTCAAAACATAAGTTTTCAGTTATACATTTCAATGTCAAATCAATTACAGTTGGCTTTGGCTATTTTTGTCAAACCTTGAAAACAAAACTTTCGCGATCGCTTGAATGTTGTAAGCCCTAAATATGGTCAAACGTTGTTTTATTTGGACGAATCTCACTATACAGAGGTTTTCTTGGCCAAGAAACTCGAATCTGAGGTCGCTTTTACCAGTCGATGCTATCTGATCGTGATATGTAGTCCATGCGATTTAGGTGTTAATAAATGTAATGATTTAACTATTATGCTCTTAATTTTTAATTCTTGAAATAATTATCGCGGGCGAAGCCGCGGGCACATGCTAGTAACGTATAAACGTTAAAATGTAATATTAAACATGTGAAGTACCGTATCATAATACAATAGATCTAATATTCATTATTATCACATCGAATTAAATGTAAGACACTAGTTGACAGATTAAAATGGTTAGACCTAATGATAAAAACAGTTATTATTGGTTAATTTATTCAATTACTGATAATTAAGATCATTACAACAAAATTCAGTTTTCATTAAAAATCACAATAAAGTACCAGTTGGTATTATATATATTTACAAAGTTTGTAGAAAAATTAAGATATGTTAAGTGCAATATGTACCAACCTTGTTTACAAGTGTCTACAAATGTATAAGGTTGTAAAGTCTTATGATTATATATTAAAATTAACACATGTGTGTATGGTACAATTATATAAAACAATGTTAAGAGATTCACTCTTCAATAGACTAGTTTAAGTTCTAACAAAGCTGATAGTAGATATTAACAATAACAAAATTATAGGCTACATGTGCCATATATTAATTATATCCTACATAGGAGAATATATGTCCATCACACTTATTTAGATAATTCTAACCTAACTTGCATTAGCAATATTGTGTAATTGGAACGTGTATATCTCAATAAAATTGGATAAAATGAGCAAGTTATCTATTTTTAGCTATTAGCATATCTTTATGAAGGATGATGTCATTTATTATCGATAATTCTCATAGAAATCACTAATGAGTTTAGATGCGTAGCTTTAGTCATTCGCTTCTTAGTTTGTCAGATATAATATATTCTACTAGACGGGAAATTTTTATTTGGGCAGAGGAAGTTATGTATGTTTCAAATAAAAAAAATTACACTATTTTAACATTGTGAAAGTTCACTGGATAGGTCTACACTTCAATTGTAGAATTTGTAGTAAAGCCAATGGTTATTTGCTCGTATATGCTCGTATATTTCGTTTCGCCGTCACCTGATACTAATGCTGTGAATCAAGGTGCTTAATTTAGTCTGAGAGTCTTTCTTTAATGGAAGGAAAAAAAGACGTCGTTGTTGCTCCTTCTGTTGTGGTGTCCCATCTGCTCTGCCAGTCCTGTAGCCCCCTTTCTTCTATTTCCACCTCGATATTTGATTTTGATGTCCTGTGATAAACTGTTTCTATTTCCATTTCCTCTGCTGCTTGTTTTGCCAGTTTGTCTGCTAGCTCATTTCCTATGTACGAGTTCCCTATTTCCCTACCTTGACATAGACTCTGAAAGGGCTCCCTCAACTGAGCAGTGTTTTGACATTCCCAAACCACATGCTCAGGAGTACCTATTCCCCCACACGAGCATGCGTTAGAGTCCGCAATACATTATAAAAGTTATAAAACTTATTTATAAACTACAGTTAATACGGTTTTAATGGGTAATACATGTTCCATACAATAACGGAGCTGGCCTGAAAAGCCGGCCATTTTAAAGCATGCTATCAGTACAATTGCACCCTTCCTTCTTGGCTGCAGTCGATTTCAATATTTCCTCAACTGCATTACCAAAGCCTGCGAACGTGGACGCGAAGGATAGGATTTTCTGTTATTCCTTTTAACTTAAGCTCAGGATTAAAAACTATAAATTTCATTATTTTGCAGTCAGTATGAGATTGTAAAGGAATAACAGACGTTAGGCTCCGTTATCGCTGTTCTGTATTAAACAAAGCAGCGATTCATCACAGACCACTTCTCTTTTAACCAATTTGAGAAAATTGCCTTATCCGGCAATCTGTGAGACATGATTTCCAAAAGTCACTAAAACAGTGAAAAGAATGAGCTCTTTGAAAAATTTGTAACTTGGAGATTGAGAAGGCAGATACAGTAAGTAGATGACGAGTGTAACGGTAGAGGGAAAATATTAAGAAGATGCTATGTTAATCAAATTACAACTATTTAGTTTGGAGATGAGATCTGGTCTGTGGTCCTGTAAATATGTTTATTTATATTTTCTACTTCACTAAACTTTACATTACAGCGACTTTCAAACGACCTAACTTAAAATAATTTCCTTCCTCCGCAATTATCACCTGTATAAGTTAATGTTCGCATGTCTCTTTCAATTGACATGTGATCTACAGTCCTGTCAATTTCTTTAACTACTTATTTCGCTTGTTACTTACATTAAAATTATATTCACTTCATATTAACAGAGAAAACACATTTTCCTTCTTCCGCAGTCATCTCCAGTCTTGCAAATGTAGATCCCACAGCATCTGTATGTTCCATTCACGTTGTGAAGAAGGTCCAGACAATGTTTGTGTTTCCTGCAGAAATGAGAAGTTAGTTTTAAATATATTAATATTAATATTAATTTTAAAATTACCATTAAGACGATAAATCAGTAAAATAAATTTACACGAGTTTTTTTTATTATTTTAGACTTTGATAAATATTAGAAACCTTACTTACTACGCTTGATATTTCATGGGCCTATACATGACCTTTCGTTATTGGACTTTCGTTTAATACATTATATACATATTATCCAATACCTTTCCCTGATGATATTAATTATTCCTGTGATCCGTGTTTCATTTCTTTCAGATTTCGAGTCCGTAAACCTATTCAGACTTTTATCTGTAATGTTTTTATATTTTGATGATATATTATATTTTCGTTTTACTTATGCTAAAATATGGATTCTGTTTCCGTGGATACTGAAGTGGAAATAACATAATGCATTGTTTAATCTTCAGTAATAGGACTAGAAGAGAACGTAAATAAACGAAGTAGACCTATATGAACCTAATAAATAAAGAAGGTGCGAGAGGAAGGAATATGATTTGCAAGGAAAGGAATTCCAAATAGAAGTAATTAGATATTTAGGCTGAATAATAACTGCAGAGAGGGATGTTCAAATCCAGGAATTGAGCGAGAATATCAAAATGAAAATATACACGACAGTCTTACGACTACCGGAGATGTAGAGTATTGGTAATGACGGTTAGAAATTAACAATGTTTATTATGATGGGAAAGGAAAATCGTGATATTTAGAGCAATAAGAGAGAAAATGGATGGTGAATGAGGACAAATGCAGAGTGCAAGATCTGTTTCGTCAACCAGATATTGTTGGCAAAATTAAACTTAGAAAATAGGTGGGAGGACATGCACAATGAATGCCAGAAACGCGCTCGATTATTAGATATACCCAGAGAAACCTGAAAGGAGGAGGAGAACAGGAAGGCCTAGATGAAGTTGGATTGCAGATATCGAACATGACCTTAGAAAGATAAATGTTAAACGCTGGATATAGATAGATGAGGACCGAGATGAATAGAAACAAATGATCACGGAAGCCAATGTCCTTTACGGACTGTAGAACCGACCATTAGTAAGTAATAGATTTCCATTATCAACTCGTAGGGCGACCCCATGGCTGAGTGGTTAAACCGCTCACCTTCAACCGTTGGGATCCGGGATCGAATCTCGGTGGATCCATGTGGAATTTGGACAAAATGAGATCGGGGTAGGTTTCCTCGGTTTTTACATATATCATTCCACCAGTGCTTCATTGATCTTAATATGACCATTGGTTGCAATAAAGGAATTAATTAATTATCAACTTATAACTTTTCTGATATTATTTGATACCCTTTACTCCATTCTCTGAAAGAATGGAGTGTTTTGACCTTGATCCTTTTATTCTTTAAAAGTCTGAGAGACACTTGGACTGAATATGCAAGTTAACTGAAGGAAAATTAAGACCGCAATTTTCGGAATAATAAGTTAAGATCAAACATAATGGCAAGGAGGAATAAGAAAATTGTTTTACGTCATACCCTATGATGACACAGACGTGACATCTAATTTGGTTTTCGTGTGAGTTTACCTCTTTCGAGTGCTACCAAGAGAGTAATGCACAATACTGGGAGCTCTTGTGTGTGTGTAAGTACAAATATTTCAAGATGTTTATTTTTTAATATTCGCATTTCGAACCGTCTCTTTTAATGTTTCCTTTCAAAATATATGCAGCATAATCTTTTAACAGTTCATTCAACTAACGTTTTAATATAAATTACAAATTTTCGCATCAGTCAAATAGCGGAATGAGTGCTTTGTTCATGCCACTTCAAAGTAACGAAAATCGAAAACTAAAAACTAAAAACTAAAAAAGAAGAAAATAATATAATGGTCGTCTTCTATTCGTTATTTAGTATGTTTTCCAGAATATTAATATGCATGTAAACATTTTGTACTATTCAACCACCATTGTGGCTTCGAGGTTCGTTGTTTCTCCACTCGTAGCGGGCCCGGGTTTGGTTCCCAGTTGGGACATGTTTCCTAAGTGTGATTTTCCTCATCTGTGAGGTGAATGTCGGGAAACTTCATGCCTTTGTGGTCGCCGGATATCATCTGACCGTCATCATCACCTTCAACCCATCCACGCCTTGTTCGGAATGGGTGTTTGTGTGACTTGTATATTATCTTGCCCTTATGTTTTCTTGCTGTGTAGGAGGTGGCCCCAGCATTGGGCTGATCACTTATCCCGAGAGGCCCTCCATGCCCTAGTTCGGTCACAAAATATATGTGATCTAAGGAAAATGTATGTGATTTAAAGAAAATTTCACCCCCGACAGGTCGCGGTCCTATAAGGCCCGAGCAGCGTTGGCTGCGTAAACGTCCCTCCAACATGGAGTTAAAACTGATAGAAATAAGTGAAAACGTTCATTATAGAGCGATTATTTATACTTTTCTTACAATCCTCTCTGTTAAGTAGCCCATATGAGGAAAATATCCCAACGCTCTTTGCTGGTGCATCATAATGGATAGCATTGTGTTCAAGTAATCAAGAAACATGGCAGGTTTGATTCCATTTTCAGGATTAAGGAAGTATTTAAAATTCTAACACGAAACCCTGAACTGACTTTCTCTACCCTTCATATTATAACATAGAAACGTGGCTGAATTACGCTTAGGTCTCATTCAGAACCGTATTACTAGCCAGGTTAGATTTAAAACTTGCATTTTTGGTGGAATAAGTAGCTTACATCTAAAGTTCAGAAAAAATATACGGTATAATACTTCGACTATTCTTTAGCTCTTATGTTGCAATTTGTGTATACAATAGAAAGAAAATCGTTAAAGCAGTTTTCGAGAAAATTCAAAATATAAAACAAATAAAAGTGTATAAAACGTAATATAATGTATCCGCTTCAGAAGATACATAAAATGTAAAATTTACCAGTTATACGGTTTTAATTTTCTAGCTATGCAGCATCAAACACAATGCTATCTCTACATATAGTAGCTATTTTGCGGGTTGAGAAAGTAAAATTTTGAGGCCAACTTGACTTTTCTTTACCCCTCATAACAAGATGTAGTGTAAATTACTTTATTGCGGGGGTACGCATTCAGTTGTTTAGGTTCCGTTCTGATTTGCCAAGGAAATGCTTAAACTTGAACTTTAGATGAGATGAATAGCTTATAACTTCTATCTTTTAGGTAACTTATACAAATAAATGTCGACATGAATGTTTTAGCGCTCAGTAGGTTATGTGTAGTTTGTGTAGAAATTTTCAGGAAAATCGTTGGAGACGTTTTCAAGAACCACGTAAAGTGAAATTTTCCTCATGTAAATTGGTAGGAGCAAAATAAGAAAGTCCTTCCTTTGTTTTGTTTCTCTTACTCAGAAGATTCTTAATTCAAATATTTCATTACGTTGCTGACAGACACATTTAGGCCTACACATAGACACGCAAGCCGACATGTTCCCAAAAATTCAATTTCAGGCACGCCGCATAATTATGAAAACTCGACAACGAATTTTAGGTTCGAACACGACACTTCTTCTACTTATATGTTATGGAAGTAGTTTACTTTTGTTCATGACGACATGGACGGTATATGGAAGGTATATGGAAGGTATATGTGACGTCATGGACGGTATATGGAAGGTATATGGAAGGTATATGTGACGTCATGGACGGTATATGGGCGGTATATATGGGTGGTATATGTGACATCATGGACGGTATATGGAAGACGGTTATGACCGTTGGCGCCTTTTTTTTTTGCATTGTGACCAGCCCATCACCTGGTCAAGATAAGACCACCTGGTCCATTAATGCGCACCCGGTCAACCGTATTCGACATGGATGGGGTTAAGACCTTTTGGCTATTAAGTCGCGCATCCGGTTAAATGATAAGACCTTTTAGCCGAGTCTCTTTATGGTGATAAGGAATGTTACGCATGAAGGGTCTAGCGCGAAGGTAGCCATTGTTAAGATAAGGAGTGTTATGCGTTGTTATATTCCCACGACAATTTTTTTTATCACGGTTGTATATAAAACATTATTTCATTCACTTTGTAAATATATGAATAGCCTCTACAAAAAGCAAATTATACAAATGTTTTGGGGGTTCATTCCTTGGAATAAACGCGATTTCGATAACTGATACAACGATGGCTATTCCGCTCCGTAAACATATGCTTACAATCAGACTTGCTGACCTTGCTACGCGATCTCTTTCACTCTCGCGAAACATACCAGAGCAGCGTGGATCAGCCTTCCACATTGAGCTGTGGTCAGCTCGCTACTGCCTGTGATACATGTTACAGCTGGCTTTTCACTGAGACCACAACCACAACTGCGCGCGCATCCTCCGTGGTCAACCACAAGTTTCCAGTTGACTGTCTAATCACTCATCTTTTTAACATTACAATGTTATTTTATCAGATCTCAACATTGAAAATTTTTTTTTTCTGAAACTCGTATTCATACATTGTATAGTATGTAAAATTACCTATCACCCAGTTGTCATCGGTCAACCGTATCCAGCATGTTGAGACAAGTTATATTGCTACATCACTTATTTTTTTATGTCAGTAACTGACTGTCATCTGTCGAGTGGCCATCGATCGATATGAATGAAAGGTATAGAATGTTAAATATGAAGTGTGTATCAGATCGCAGAAAAACGTTTGAAAGATGGCCTATTACGTTTATCGATATTGATAAAATGGTAGACAACGGTTTTTTCTATACAGGATACGGTGACGCTACAGAATGTTATTTTTGTCGCATAATTATAGGCCAATGGGAATTAACTGACGATCCAACAACTGAACACAAAAGGTGGGCACCCAACTGTCCATTTTTAAATTTAAACACATCTGGTGAAGATGTCTGTGGACACGGAGGAAATTCTGACGTCATTTCCGGTCGTTTCTCACTGGCCATATTACTTATCACGCTAACATTGATCGTGATTGGTTATAATAAGACCATATTTGATTGGTTGAAATAAGGCGATTTCTGATTGGTTGCAGTAGTGTATTAATAGACGCTAGACCCTTGACTAATAATCAGTGTTCGAGAAGCTAGGAGAATGTCTACTTCAAAGCGACAGCGTAAACAAGCACCCAAGCCAGCCGTGGAATTGGACATCGCATTACAGGAGCTGTTAAACTCCATGCAGGCGTCCGAAACGCTAAACACTCCCGCTACAGAGCAAACTGCACCCACTCCGCCTTCGGATCAAATCGCTCCGATGGAGAAGCTTAACATTCCACCCATAGTTGCAACACTGCAGCGATATGGTAATATGGACATTACTACCAGTGAGATGAAACCGCTGCAGGATTTAGAAATTGGTAAGCCCTATCACATCAAACAAGCACGTTCTACGTTCACCAAGTATGGTCGTCGCATAGTGTTGGATCTCCGTGATGGATTTTCAGTGTTTCTACCAAACAGATTTAATAAAATGACCGAGGAACAAATTCAACAAGTGAACGAAATAAGCCTTTCTTTTGTGTACTACGGATTAGAAATTAATCCCAGTGGTTTTTATTACCGTAACGTAGCCTTTGTTTAAAAAAAAAAGACACAAAGTTTGCATTTGCAATTTTAAAACTAGCACCGGCAAAGTGTTAAGTGCATATAACAGTATGGATACTAAACCGGTTTTTTTCCCTTGGGAACATGAGTGCAACTTAAACATTACCCCTATATCCATGTTCTATCGAATTTTTTTTACCTCTACAGATGTCCAGTATACTGGTACTCTATTTTTGCAAGAAAGAACTTGCTAAATTTTGACAATGGACACAGCTGTTGGTGGGCGGAGACTTTACATATATATAGAATAAGAGTTGCGATAACACCATTACTTAGTGAAAAATGTGCCCACGACGCGATGGTGAGATTTCCGAAGAGGTTGTACACATCATCCCCGATGATGAAGAGGACCAAACACCACCGCCACCACCCTTCATACTCATCACCCCGGACCCGCCAGAATATGCCATTATACATTCACACAATGAGCAGGGGGAGGCAACATCAGGACGAGAATACCACCTAATATATATGGTTATTTATGGAGAAGATGGTGACGTCGAGGAGACTGTCATCCTACCGTGTGGTCACCCGTACAGAGCCACCGCCGACGATGTGGCTACACACCCTTGCCTTACCCATCAGGAGGCATGCGATGGGAGACGGCATCTTGTCCGATGCCTCATTCCCAAGGTGGGACATCGCGATGTGTGGAGTGAGGCGTGTGACACGGAATGTGTTCTCTTCAAGAAACTCCAAAACGCTGTAAGTATTATTTTCACCGTTCTCTTCTATTTAATTTTCGTGACATGTGACTTATGATTTTTTTTTTTTTGTTCTCTGTGTTTTCAGATCAAAGGTGTATTCTTTCACGGTGGTTTTTGCAAGGACGCGGCTGAATGTGAATTGGAGGACCATGATCCAAACAAAAAAATAAAACACATTGTAAAAATGTTTCAATAAATGTGTTATTACCAAACCTGTGGTAAAAATTTTATTTCAAACCGAATTCATTCAATTTAAAAGATAATGAATGAATTCGGGACTACCTCATGACCACCCGCATGTTCATAATATTCCTACCATATGTCATATGCATGTTTTTACAGGAAACCAGTCTACCTTGGCAGCAAGAGGAGGGAAATGCAGGTGTGGGAAAAAAAAACAGATGTTGCTAAATAAAAAACAAGAGTTTGCTATGAATTGAATTTATTCAAGGGCTACATAAATCTTTAAAATCATAACGACTTTTCAACCAAAGATTCAATACAATGACGTTCTGCAGGGCTCAATTGAAATCTTGTCTGGGGTGAAATAGACACTTGGTTTTACAGTCTCTAATCTTCTTCAGCTTTGGCACACCGACATCGTCCAAATTTATTATTGGTCTTTGTAACATATATTCCAAGAATTTCGTTTTTTCAAGTCCTTTACAATAAAGTTTGTTATCATACTGCAACACGCTTTCCATCACAGTTTTCAAGTCATCGTAAGGCAAGTATCCGCTATCCCAAGGAATTCCGTGGATGCACGATTCTATATATCGTTGTGATTTCATGTCAGGTGTTACACCTACCGGTGGGCATAGAATAAAATGTGCCATTCGTCCCTCGTGGCTAATTAATGCTATCTCTTTTGCCACAAATTCCTTGCTACTGGACTGGTAACCTTGAACATCCAATATGACGAAATTTTCAGACGACATTGGTAATAATGTTGGTAAGAGCAGTATACTCTACGCAGCGATCGTGTAGGATTAAACAGTAAGCCTTTGTATTTGCTGGAATGTTGTTCGTAGCAGAAATTTCAACTCTCGTAGTGCAAGCACCAGACTTCAGATCCTCGTTCTGCTTGGTGCAATCCACCACAAAGAATGGTGCATGTTTTATAAAATCGGACCTTTTAAGCATCGGTGATGACGAACGCTCGTAGTAAGAATCTTGAAATCTGGCATACATCTCATACAGTAATCCATACGCACCATTGGTGCTGTCTACATTGAAAGAATGGTATGGATACTTTTTATCGTTTAAATATACTGACACGTCCCGTACATCAGGTATGTCAAATTTTGAACCGTCTGCATCGGGTTTGCTTCTATCAGTCTGAAATGCTACGATGACCATTCTAGGCTTTTGCAGCTGAGGGGAAGTTGTTACGTTCCATGAAACGTTGGTTGCTTGTGGTAAAGACGGATGTTCGTACAACTGCCAGCTCCGAAAATATATCTGCAGCGAGCTATCGCTTTCCAACGTGTTTAACAGTTTCAATCGTTCAATGTCTGATAGTTTAAGCATCGGAACAAACCATTCTATATCTGTGACTTTAATTTTACTAACTCCTCCCTTGGTGACGTGCATAGTGTTCTTGGATCTCATAAGTACGAGTTCTAGTTTGCAGTTTAACAGAATTTTCTTGTAATCTTCAGCGACGCCTAGAACATGGCTCAACGGCACGCAAACGTTGAACTTTCCAGATTTTACAATGTCATCAACAGTATCAACACTGGGGTGTACACATCCAGAGTTCTGCAGCCTGATACAATCAGAATTATTATAGGAGCAGATACCTTTCAGCAAGCTCGTAATACCAGGATTCCTAGTGCGATCCACGGTCTCTCCATGAATATTGAGTTTTATTTCATCGAATAAATGCAAAAACCCATTATTCACAATTTTACCGACGTATTCGGCGTCTTTGTCAGATGTAATAGTGCCGCATATCGATATGAAACTCTGATTGAGCAACGCATACAAGCTTTCTGCCTGAATGGTGATTCGTATCTCGTCGCTTTCGCCTAGAGCCGTAGTGTTATAAGGCTTAAATCCATGATATTGCGAATTTTCAATGGCGTCTTCAAATAAAGCTTTATTATTTACGCTTAGAACGTCCATTCTGCAATACTACAAATCCTAGATATTCCAGATACTTCTTGTTAGCAGTTGTTAACTTGCCGACGGTACAACGTTGATTACCGGGACGAGCACGCTGCACCGACTTATATGCCGATTCGGCTGGTGAAGATTTATTGACGTTAAGCCCCATTCTTCCTAATGACGATTTTCACCGACACTCGCTCACCTCTGAAATCGATAAGCCTTCCGTCCTGATCCACGAGCGATATGGTAATGTCTGTTATTTTGTCTATGTTGGTTAACGGTAGAAAAATCAGGTTCGTTGGGGCTTCTGATATTTTATACCCCGGTGGAACGGTTGGGAAAAAGTCGTATATGTTGTGTGCTGAACGTCCGTTAATGAATGAAGCTGATGTTAGATTACAACAAACAGATATAGTGTTTACATTATTAATGTCTGGTTGCTTTGTAGACACCACTGAAGTCGATGCAGGAATTTCATCCTCTGTTGTAAATCCTAGTAAAGGACCCACAGAGTTTGGAACTTTAAAAGAGAGGTCGAGAGAGCAAAATATTGTGGTGAGCAGAGTATTCGGATTCACACTGACTCTAAAAACCACATCAGGATCAAGAGTGGAGTTCGTTAATTTTTTATAACGAGTGCAACATACTCCGAAATGTCTCTAATCTCATATGTTCCTTTAGGAATGGTGATGACGTGTTGTTGTTCGCCCATTATAACCATCAACGAATTGTTGGTCTCTGTGACGTTTGGAATAGAGTTGTAAGCATCGAGTCGCAACATTGCAATCTCGTAGTCCACTCCATCTTTCAGCTCGATGGGAGGAAAAATCGTGTTGGTTATTTCGGACGTCGATCCGCTTAGAATGAACGTTTGAGACATTTTAACACTGTTAGATGGGAGATGTAGACTTTTATAGTAAAAACGCCAAGCAAAGGTGTCCGCAAATATCGGTGTTGTATTTTTGATAGCGTGTAAAGTTGTAAAACAGTTTAGAATGCGGACCAACATAATTCACAATTTCCGCAGGCGGTGACAAGTCGCCATAGCTGTCGAAATATAACGAACTATCACCACGCTTTTTCAACGCCACCCAATGCGTCCCAGGCCCCGAGGCATCATCGAGGTTTACAATGATTCGTTCCTGTTTATGCGGTCTGGGAGGTAGTTCGTTTCGCATGTACACACCTCTGAAATGGGGAATGCATAGCTTCTTTGCATATCGTTCCAAGTCGTGGTTCGTTAGGGCTTTTTTTTAGACGAATTCCTCTGCCGGACGGATAAGGTTTTAAAAATAGTCCCTTGCCGTCTCTGTGCTGACGAATGAGCTCATCTATCCCCTCCTTCTTGCCCAAAGCGATGCTTTCTAGCATGTGGTTATGTCGTATATGTTCTCCAAGCTGTTTCTTGTCGTTTTTTGCTGAGTTGACAGCTTTAGCAATCTGCGCCCCTGCACCACCTAAAGCCCCAAGGGCACTTAGACCTGCAAGGATAGGCAGCAGGGGTAATATACCGCCTATTTTTTTTAGGAGACTTCAAAACTCGTTTCTTTTTTTGTTTTTTGTTTTTCTTTGTCACAACTTTTCTGTATGCAGCCTTCAGTTTCTTAATGTTATCCAATCCAGCTCCCATTTTAACTTTTCCCTTCATGATTTTCGAGACGGCGTAAGCCGCTGCACGCTCCCCAAAACTTGCGTCCTGTGCTGTAACACGTTTAGACGCTTGCTGTGCCAATTTCAAGTCTGCTATGTGTCGATCGTTTATATCAGAACTCTGCGCGTAGCTTATATCGTGTAACTTGCAGGCTTCGTCCAGAGGATTGATTCCTGTATCGCCTCTTTTTAATCGTTTTTCTAGTTTCGTGCCTGGACCACAAAATTTATACTTTGGTATGTGTAGTTCGACAGGTAGTTTATTTATGAGCGTATTGATGATACCGTCTCCACGGCGACGTTTACCTCGTTGTATTCGTGGTGCCATACTGACTGCTCCACCTGCACCGTCTGGCTATTTATAGGTATAAAAGCGGTTGCTATTACACCCAACCTTATTATTCTCACCATGAAGTTTGAGAAGCAAAACGTCTCCTTGCAAGTCTGTCCCATAGAGCGGGCTGATTCGAACCATAAACGCAAACACAGCATATTACTACCCGATAATGTTCGGTCTATTGTTTGCGGCCCCTCAGGTAGTGGAAAGACAAACGTGTTAATAAATATTCTTCTACATCCCAACGGCGTAAAGTTTTCAAATGTTTACATTTTTTCAAAGTCGCTCTTTCAACCGAAATATAAATTCCTTGAAGAAATTTTAGCCAGAGTTCCAGAAATCGGCTATTATAAATACGACAGCTGCGGAGACGGGAAGACACAATTCGTTAGACATGTTTTATCTAGCCCAGTCGTATGCGAGAATACCAAAGCATCTGATAAGGGACAATTGTAACTTGTTGATTGTATTTAAGCAGGACGCGTTAAATCTAAGACATCTATACGACGACTACGTCAACGCAGACATGACTTTCGATAAATTCCTACAAATGTGCCGCGAATGTTGGTCTTTGGAGAAGTACGGATTCTTAACAATCTGTAAAGAGGATTCTATAGACAAAGGAAGATATCGGAGAGGATTGGACGAGTACATTGTTATATAAAGACTTGTAAAGTATAGACGGTACTCACAATGAACGACAGAGGGCTTATACGCGCATGTAGAGGTGCTATGGGTGTTGACAGATTTGGATCCCCGTTAATTGCGCGATACATCGATAAAATAGCACTACCTCGAGACGAAGTGGGTAATTATTCTGTCAAAGGAAAACGAATACGGTACGTTGGTCATCCCACAGAGAACCACAATGCCGCAACAAAAGAATACGTGGATAAAGTTCTTGCGCAGAAAGATTTTCTCAAAAATGATGATTTTATTGATTCTCGAAACTTTGAATTGTTTAAAGCCACGGGGCAGGTGATGAATAAATTTGCGGCTATGACACAGCTGCTCATTCAGAAACAATCGGAGCTTAATGACCATGTTACTGTTTTAAAACACGTCGTGCATAGAATAGCCACAGTTATGCGGGACACGCGCCAAACCAGTTTTTTTCAAGTCTACACCGGCAGCCGCTTGAAGCTAATTTACAACGGAACCATAGAGGTTGTCGACAAGGCCGATTCAGACGATCTGTCTGCTACGTTAAATGGAACACCTGTCCACATTAGTCATACCATACATGTCGCCAGAGGCGATGTGTTATTGTTTAAGACAGGCACATTTTCACGCGATGTTCCCCTCACTATCGAATACATGTATAAAAACAGCGAAATCTCAAACGAAAATAACACTCAAGATGAACCCGTCATTGAGTGATGATCAGAGGAGAATTAAGGAAGAAATTAAAAAACATGCAGATTCTATACGGGAGAAATATTTATCGTTAAAAAAAGCAGATATTCAGTCTAAACATGAGTTTTCCGACATCGTGCAGCCTATAACGCAACCATTGGAGCAGCTCGTCACTTTGAGCAAAGAAAAATCGCAACATGATAAAATGGAAGACACACCCTCTACGGATCAGACCCCTGTAAAACATTACCGGTCTATGTTGGAATCCGTCTATGGACGGGTAGCTAGCGGATATATTCAGAAACTAGTTCAATTGAGACCTAGAAACGTTGACACCATATACGGTATAAAATGGCATCCAGAAAAACAAACTTTTTCGATCGGTGCATTGCCTCTGTCGATAAGAAATGACGTTATACATATCGGTAATAAGAGGTACCAAGCCCGTCGAGGATTAATGGAGCTGCTTACCAAAAACATCCCCGACCCTAAGTTGTACACCGATAAAGACTTGGAGGTGTATAAGGAAATATTGGAAAGGTCAAGTGCGCATAAAACCGGTTACGATGACAATGAAGAAATACGAGTCTCAAACAGCCAGAAATTTAAAAACGTTATTAGAACGTTATTTCCCGATGAGGAGGCCGACGTAAATGATGATCTCCAGACTCGAAAACTTGTCAGAGGAAAAGGGCTGTGGAAACAATCACACGCGAACCGGAAAATAGACTATAAATATTGGGACAACTGTAATGAACTCGTACATCGACTTCGTCTGCTTGTTGCGTCGTCCGAGGCAGGAAACCACTCGCACAACAACGAGATATTGGAAATTATATCGGAATTACGAGAGAGCGGGCTGATACAATGAGCAAAAGTAAAATTGCCTACGAGCTTCATAAACCCGCTCGAATAAATTATCCGAGACGTCATGTTACAATGAAAGGACTAAATGATTTATGGCAAAGCGATCTGATTGAAATGATACCCTACCATAAGGAAAACAGAGGATTTAAATACATTTTAGTTTGTGTTAATACATATTCAAAGTATGCGTACGCAAGAGCTTTGAAGAATAAAACTGGTAAAACTGTTACTGCAGCCATGGATGATATACTTCAATCTGTGAAAACACCACCTAAAAATCTTCAAACCGATATGGGAAAGGAGTACTATAACGTTAATTTTAAAGCCTTAATGCAGAAATACGGCATCAACCATTATTCAACATATTCCAACGTCAAGGCTTGCATTGCTGAACGCTTTATAAGAACTTTGAAAACAACCATGTTTCGCGAATTTACGGCAAAAGGCAGTTATAAGTGGCTAGACCTGCTGCAGGAACTCATTATACAGTACAACGATAGGGTTCACTCTACCATTAAAATGAAACCTAACCAAGTCAAGGACAACAGCTTGTTAAGAACTGTATACTGTTACAAGAAGTCGCATGCCAAGCCTAAGTTTGCGGAAGGCGACTTTGTAAGAGTTTCAAAACACAGGAAGTTGTTTAAAAAGGGATATTTACCCTCGTGGACTACTGAAATTTTCAAGGTGAAAAGAGTCCAGAATACTTCTCCGCCCACATATCTGCTAAAGGACTTGGAAGGGACCAGGATTGAAGGTTCTTTTTATGCAGAGGAATTGCAAAAAACAAAGTATCCAAACACTTATTTAATTGAAAGGGTGTTAAGACGTAAAGGTGATTTAGTTTTTGTTAAATGGATGGGTTTTCCTACGAGCAAGAACTCGTGGATACATAAACGAAATATTGAATAAAGATTTCAAGTATGAACATGTGTTTTTTATTTACATTTCCTTTGTCTCTTACAAAAATACAATGCATGTACAAGACACAGAAAACATTAGACTTTCCTTTTTTAAGAGGGGGTTCGTCATCTCTGAGTTTGTAATGACCGTAGGCAAGTGTATCCACGCCATTAGGTAAAATGTGACGCTTGTCATCTGAAGCGTTTAAGGTGACTTTATTCACTGCAATCGAAAACACGTTATGCTTAAACGATCGTATAGATCTATTTAGCGAAAATGTTGTATGTCCGGTCTTGAGACATTTCAAATAATCTTCAAATGAGAGTTCTCTCTCCACAACAGATTTATTGATACCTTTCAATTTTTTTATGGAGCTACCGTTAAACCTTAAGGCGTACATTTTTGCCCTAAGGCCTACAAACTCAGTGATGGAACGATCGACGCACTCGTCTTTGAATTTACCTACAACTCCTTTGTTTTTCAATGAATACAAGGGATGTTCGGGTGGATACACACTAGTATCTAATTCATCTTTCACATTTAGCAGATCGCGATAGAGATTATCCGTTTCGATCTTGTATAGGAAGCTGTCGGTATCTGTGTAACATAGGCTTAGATTGTTTGCGAAATGTTTTTTCATGGTGTGGTAATGAAAATCATACATCCTAGTTTTCGAAATTTCCAAGATGACCATGCCAACATAGATTGCGGTATTTAGCACGAGTTTAGTCTTACCAAGGTGTACACCCACCAAGTTCTCGTTATAAATTGTTCTATCCAGAAAGTTTGACTTTGCAACCAATTTAGACAGTAACTTTTCATCAGACACCAGCCTAAAATCTATCCTTTTTCGCACATTTTCGAGAGTTTTTCCGTACACTGCATTATTTAGCAGCTTAAAAAAATCCTTCTCGAATTCGTTATTTGCAGCCTTTCGTTTCATGGTATTGAATTCAATATACGGTTTCAACCAACAGCTTTGTTCAAAGCTAATACCTCTATGTACCTTTGTCAATTTCAGTCCGTGTTGGAGCGCTTGTTTAAGTACGGTAAAGTGTACGATGTAGTTCTGCTTGGGTTCAAGTGTGGTTAAGAGCTTCTTGAATTTACTGCCAGGAGGGCATTTCATCTCTGGGCAGAATGGGAGATCAGTGTGAGCATCGTGTAGGTGTTCTGGATATTTCAAGTCCACCTCAAAAACATATCCTAATTTTGAATCGTCTGGTATGGAGACAATGTCTAGGGATTCTAACTCGTTTTTTTCGAGCCAACGGAAATTACCTATAGGCAGCGGCTGTGACATGGCATAACCGTATAGGTTATTAGCGTCGACGTAGTACAATACCGACTCGTCGTCTGCCACAGCATGCCGTTTTATTGCCTGACAAAGACCCCCACGGATTGCCTGTTCAAAAAACTGAACCATGTCGATATCGTTTAAAATAGGCAGCTTTACCTGTGTAAACTTTAACATGGCTGCATATGTAAAGCTAGGGGCAGTAGGGTAGAAGACACAATCTAAGTCGTAGGTATCGTGACACATCTGTCTAAAATTTTCAAACACGTCCGACAATATCATAACGTCCGATTTTAAGTACAAGTCTGAATATTCCCCTAAAGTCTTGACCGAAAATGATTGCCACACATTGACAGCATGAGAATAGTCTAGGTCTGACACATCCGCATTGGTAAGCTTGTTATAAAACTCCTCTTTAGGCGGTAGTTTTGTTTCGTTTAGAATTTCAAGCGAGGTGATGTAGTCATAGGGAAAAATTCCCTTCCTACACATCAAATCGGTTTTGTCGCCTAAGGCTTTCCGTGTCTCTACGAATTTATCATTGGGGAGATTTTTTGCTAATTTTTCCAGGCTCGTGGACATGAAGCGGAATGAATCTAAGAATCTAAGTTCAAGAGATCGTTGTTTCAAATAAGAGGAGGGAATAAATTTCGAAAAAGTTATGTATTTTTCCTGGGTATTACATATGACGTTGATACGGTTCTTGTCAAAACCAAGTTCTGTCACAATGAAGTGGCTATCATAATTAGACAGGTTGTGCAAAACAACAGGGACAAAAGATTGGTTTCTGTAATTCAAATTACAGTTTCTGTGCGCTGCGCCTCTGAACCGCCCGCTCACATGACAATGGTCACGGACTTTGTAATTTTCTTCGGTAAAGCCACCCTGTTTGCAGATATGACAGATGGTGCTGGTCGTGTACTGATTAATTTGTTCTGTCGTGAGAGGGATCATGGGTTTTATTTCAGAATTTAAAATGGCGTCAATAGCCTTTACGTCTTTTACAAGTGATGACATGAAATGTTTTCCTGCCTCGGGACCTCTGTACATTCTCAGATTCGAATGTTCGTCTTCCAAATCCTTAATAAAATAAGCGTAACTAAATGGTGTGTGCTTCTGATACTTTTGAGTCCAGGATCTAATAGGCTCGTTGTCACATCCTGCAATAGGCTCCAGTAAACACTCAAAATCCGCATAAATAACAAACCTAATCTTTTGCGAATGTTCGTGTTTAGTGAAGGACAGTTCTAAACGTTTAGGAAATTCACATTTGACTGGTGAAAAAGAATTGCAAACTGCTAAATGAGCCTCGTGTCTTTGGTCGGCTGACTGGTCGCCATAGGCTTGAAAGTGAGCGAAACAACGCTTGCATACTCTGGTTTGTTTGTGATTAGATGTGCGAGAAGGTCTAATGAATGCGTCGAAATCGGTAATTAACACATAATGAGAATCTAATTCGTCACAGACATAGAGCAGGTCTCTGTGATCTGACAACTCTTTCTCAGCAATCTTAATTGGAAAAATTTCGTCTTCTTCTAGACCAAACACATTGATCGAAACGTCATTTACTTTAGAAAATTTTGCAACGTCGTGGAATGACGGTGGGAAATTAATACAAGAGAAGTCGTATTTATTATCCAAGTCCGGTCTGTCAAGATAGGAAGTCCACAAGTCATTGTCGTCCTCTATGAATTTTGCTAGCACACAATATTTGAAACAAAAATCGTCATGATTATTGATATTAACTAGTGACTTTGAATATCTGTACCGTTCAGGCAACAACATAAACTTTCGGCCTCTAAAGGGTTGGTATTTATTTAAACGTAATTCTATTTTGTGTATGGAGTGGAATGTATGACCACTGCCCCTCAGTGAAATGTCGTCGTATTCTTGCACTATTTTCTCAATCTGATGATCTAGAATATCACTCACGTCGGATGACACAAGAACAACTTCGTTTTTACATTTGAGATTGTACACACTGTTTTTTTAATTAGTGTCCTGTAGATTAATTTCAACAAACAAATTCATTTTTAACGAGTTTTGCTGAAGTAAACAGTCTTGAACCAAGGCCTCCATTTGAGGTTTATATGATGATAGAACGGTGTGAAGATCTCCGGCGGGGATGTTCATAAGGGCATAAGTAGATATTCTCGATTTAAATGCAGATTCAATTCTCACGAAATCGGTCTGCAACACACAAATACGGAAAAATGAATGAGGCACTTTTATGAATGAAAACGTCGGCATGAATGAATGTGTGACAACTTACCTTAATTGAAGTGGTAGTTCCAGGCATGTTGATAGCTCCTCCTCTCACAAAATGGCTTTCGGGATGGTTCTGCTGTGACAGTGTTTGAGCAGCGCTAGTTCCAGCTTCTTGGTGTAGTCCGCCAGCGCTCTGAGTATATTCGGCCTGTTCCGTGACATTATAGCTGCTACACGCAGGGCGTGTTGAGACATCGCCTTCGGCAAGACAGGTTGAATTTGGAGAATGGCCGCCACAAAGTGCAGGTGCACTCGTTAGTTTGCTGTCTGCATGTTGTCTGCCTCGGGCACTCTGAACCGGTCTCGCCTCTGTATTGGTAGCTCGCACATCAGTGGGCTGTGACAAAATGAAACTAGTTGTATTAACCACACCTACGGCTGTTAATGGTGAAAACAAAATGGAGGAACATATATAAATAATATATATATATAAATATAATAATTACCTTATATGCAGTGATTTCCCCATTAAAAAAAGACTTCAGCACGCTCGGTCTGGTCTTGACTTGATGATCTAAGGCGACTCCGTGCTGTGTTGACGGTTGAGGCTGTAGACTTGCTGTCTCTGGTTCGATAACTGTTGCAGATGTCGCAGAGGTAGTGGTTTTGTCCCTATTACGATATAATTCGTTAGGGTTCAACAAACTGTGGGTATTATTCAAATGTCTATTCAGATTGCGATGAGATGTGAAACTTTTATCGCATTTTCCACACGATAACTGTAAACTGGAGTGTACCTCTCGTATATGAGTTTGTAAATGATCTCGTCTCGAGAACTTCACTTGGCACAAATCACACGTGAATTGAGAATCGCCATGTTTTTCCCGTATGTGACGGTTCAAAATATATTTATACTTATACTTTGCTCCGCAACGTTCGCATATGTGAGCCATAGCGGAATGAGATAAATCGAATAAAGTAGTGTTTTATATATATACAACCGTGATAAAAAAATATAGCGTGGGAATATATCTTGGCCGCATGTTCTTATCTTAAAAGGCTTAGCGTGTAACCGGTTGACCAGGTGGTGTTATCTTGACCAGGTGTTGGGGTGATCACAATGCATGACCTCCTTATCTTAACAATGGCTACCTTCGCGAAGACCCTTCATGCGTAACATTCCTTATCACCATAAAGAGACTCGGCTAAAAGGTCTTATCATTTAACCGGATGCGCGACTTAATAGCCAAAAGGTCTTAACCCCATCCATGTCGGATACGGTTGACCGGGTGCGCATTAATGGACCAGGTGGTCTTATCTTGACCAGGTGATGGGCTGGTCACAATGCAAAAAAAAAAGGCGCCAACGGTCATAACCGTCTTCCATATACCGTCCATGATGTCACATATACCACCCATATATACCGCCCATATACCGTCCATGACGTCACATATACCTTCCATATACCTTCCATATACCGTCCATGACGTCACATATACCTTCCATATACCTTCCATATACCGTCCATGTCGTCATGAACAAAAGTAAACTACTTATGGAAAATCTAATGTTAAAGTTAACCGATGACTTCAGCGTACATAAACTTAGTTCTGTGCCCGTCGCAGGTATTCCTTAATTTTGTCCATCATGAATTTTGATTAATGCCTATCAGTATACAGACATGATACATAATTGCCATCGACCTCAGCCGGTTTCGAACTTGCGACATCGGGCACAGAAAGGTGCAGGTAAAAAAATGTACATTAATAATAACATACTGTAGATAACCCACACATACGTAGATAAGGTGGGGACTACAGTATAGAGAGAAAGAGATACGGAGAGAGAGAGATGTTCAGGAGGGGGTAGTTGAAGGAAATAGAGGTGTAAGAAGAAGAATCGGCAATGACATCTGGAACCTACTTTATTAATTTCATTAACATCAGATAAAAGTGGCGTAAATAACCGATAATGTTAACTTCGCTATCGTCCTGTTGTGACTGAAGTAACTAGGAGCATACATCGTTCAAAGAGTTGGAATTTGAAACTCTGTATATAATAATATGATCTTTGTACACCTAATACTCACTGTACATTCGCATGAACTGCTGATTTCCTTGATTGTAGGCCTATTGAATAATTCCTCTCGTTTTGCCTACTCATTCCCATTTGCTTTTCTTCTCAGAGATCTAGAATTTTTGGCCCTTTGTGCCGTCTAGAAATGATAATATCGCATTTCTTCTGCATTCCTTGAATACGTATCGTTATGTCTTGTACATCCATGGAAACCATTAAGATGTACTGTTGATCCTAGTGAAGTGTTCGTGAAAGTATAAATAATTTGAAAGTTGATACTTATTATGGGGCATAGCTAAGTGCGCACATCGGTCAGGGAAATTATTACTGTGACTCTCCAGTGACCCTTGAATAACGCACACTTTGTAGGTTGGGGATTACTTTAACTGCGCAGATAGGATCTGGGTATTAACAACATTAAACTTGTTTAGTATATTGTGAATTTAAGAAGAATGAACATATTTTCACATGGATGAGTAAGATTTAAACATTTAGGCCTTTTCTTTTTCTTTTCTTATGAGATGTTACATATAGAGTGTTAATGAACAACACCGCAATAGATTCCCTTCATATAGCGGGGACACAGACGAGCCACTTTTGTTAGGAGATTTTAAGCTTTATGGATTCAATTTTTCTTATTATAGCACAAAATATCTCAGAGCATGGCCGTCACTGATTTCTAACGTTTCGAATTATGAGAAACACAGGAACTTTCACATGCATAGAAGAATTAATGCAGTAGCGGCCAGTCATGTGATTAGATTGTAAATTTTGCAGGTTATTACTTACTTACTTTCTCAATGGCAATAGACAATTCCTAAGCAAGCGATCTTAAAGGAATATTATCTATTATATGGGACCCAAAGGTTCATTGCCGCGCTTACCTGAGTCCGCCATTCAATTAAAAGTCTAAATTATGTTATAGCTTTTGATGAATGATTAAGAGTCAGGTTTTTTACGATCATTAAGAAGACAAATTAAGTTTTTAACCCCATTTCGCTTCATCATTGACTAATGAGCACCAAATTGTAATGACTTTAATGCCCTGTAGCATACACATTTTACGTATGTGAACATTGATCTCTTAATAAAAGCTTGTCTGTGTCCCCTCTATACACAGGTAAAGTATTGCGGTGTTGTTCATTAGCAATCTATATATGTGATAGAGCATTACTGAAAACATTAATGATTTTTTTAAAAATCTATACTGAATAATTAAGTCAGGTAAACTGATGTAACAAAGTGACAGAATACTTTTGTTTAATCTGTGATAATTGCAATTATCATAGGCCTATAAAGAAAAGAAGTTATTTTTGAAACAGATTTCCTGAATTAAGCTCCAGATCGATTCATTAAGCAGGACTTACGAAAGAACAAATGTCTAAAGTTCGATTATTAACATTAATTCATACTCGTGTACACTGATAGAAGAAATTCTTAAAATTTGTCAACATTTCATAAATAGCACTGGGAATATTAATGAATCAAGTGTACGCCTTCAATACGCTGACATGTTTGTTTCAGGTTTAAAGCAGCCGTATAGGTTATGAATGAATTAAATTCAATCTGAAATCAATCTGTCAGGAATTACATTAGGTATATTTGCTTCGACAGCAACGTTTAAATTCAAAAATATTTACATTAAAATATACTGTAGATATCGGTAGGTATACATTTCAATAGAATGCATAATATTATATGAATATTCAATGGCTAGTTGTGTTTTAAATCTTTTATTTAAATTTACTTACACTGACATCGTTATGAAGAAATGAATAAATCAAGGCGGGCTAACAATATTAATAAACAATTGGCAATTTATTACGTTATGTTTAATATACTGTAGGCCATGCAATAATTTGTAGCGTTTTATAACCGTTGACAAAATTAATATTAGAGTGTATATAGTATAGAGAAAAACTTTGTTTGAATAAATTAGAGTACTCCCCATGGAGTTCACAGTGACACCAACGATTCGGGGGCTTTGGGGGTACGAGTGAGGGTGGGGGTGGGGGATGGAAATTCGAAATTTTTTAAACCAAGTCTTGTGGGGTATCGTTGAAAAGCTCTTGATGAGTACTCTACATATCAATGACCAGTTTCTCGATGACTCTTATATAAGGCGAGACTTGGATGTTTGAAAAACAATAACACTTAAAAATATACCTCTGCCTTAAGGCCTGCCGAAAGGAATGTGTGAGGACCGGCTAAGGATAAAATTACCAATGTAATAGAGTTTGAAATATTAAAAATAATAATTACACACCTTTAGAACAATAATTCATGGCAAAATAAAAGATAAATAATAAAATATATCAATTTAAAACATAATAAACAACTCTCTTTTTATAAAAAAGATTTCAGATTTATTTATATTTTATATGGTGCATTGTACACTTTGATATTTGTGATAAAATAATTCTCATTAAAAAGGAGTTTAACATGAAAGTTAATATGAAAAAAAAGTGTTGTCCTCAAAGAACATTGGGACTATTGTTCAGTTATGTTGATACCTTGAGTTTGATAGAGTGATCACAATCATGGCTCTCTTTATGAATTATTATAATATCATTAATTTTGTCTTATTTAGCGGCAATGCTAATTTTATTCATTGCTGATCTTGCGCACGGCCTCCCAGAATATTATTTCCTTTTCTTGTTGTCAAAACAAATGATTGTAGTCTCTTCCTCTTTACCGAATTCAGTTCTTATTATTTCGGGTTTGTCATGGCATGTACTTCCCTTACATATACACAAACTCTTGCTCTTTCAATTGGTTGCGGATGTAACCGTTTACCAATGTATTAAATTGTAATCGTTTATTGCTATTGCTAGTTTACTAAAAGTATGATCGTTCTAAGAAGGAAACCTGAAGTAAACAAAAACCAGTACATCTGTCTCACTCTAGCATATTACTCGTATGACTTAAGAGTGAGACAGAAATGCCGGTATTTGTTTACTTCAGGTTTCCTTCTTAACTCATCTTGGTATAGTTAAGGTTCGTTTACAGGACGAAAGTAGGTTTCGTATCTAAATTTCGCAACTGTTTTTTCCTTGATTGTGCAAGCGCGAGATGAGTTAACGACACTACGCAGTTTCGGCTGATTCTAACTTTTCTTCTCCTTCTATCTTTACCTTAGTTTATCTCTCCCTTTTAGGGACATTTAAGCCGCCGGGGCTCTAACTTTTCACGAAACTATAATAGTAATTACAATTTTTGTGAGTGTATTTGTGTATGACGTGTGTGTGTGTTTGTTTTATGTAGCGTCGCTTTGCCCTGAATTTTTTGTTTGTAATTTCCATTGGTCACTCTTTCTGTTGCTGTGCTGAGCTGTGCCCGAGCACGAGCTTTTGCTCATTCGGGCATCAGTAATGAATGTATGTATTATGTTTTACGAAGGTAAAATAAATAATAAAAAAATACTTTACGCATATTTAGCTTTTTTGCGTTTTGTAAAATGAAGTGGGGAAGTGAGGAAATTGTGAAATACCTGGATTGATACGTGTTCCAAACGTGTATGTGGGATTACAATAACTTGAACATCAGAAATAACATGAAACGTGTGGTTGCATTGGAATTAGTCTTAAAAGAAAATGGGTGTAATTAGTTTCTCGAAATCATTTTCACGAAAGTGGTTACGAAACCTACTGTCATCATATAAACTAGCCTTATTTTCTGATAACGTAATTCTAATACGTGTATGCATCACTATTCTTTCGGATCTTCTGTAGATTCAGCACTATTCTCATATTGAGTTATTCGTCCATAAGAGAAACAATACCACGGTAGACATATAAGCATTCATGAACCTCAGATTATTGTCTCTGTTGGACATTACATGAGAATATTATAGGAGAAAAATTCCTCCGGGACTGGGACTTGAACCCAGGACCTTTGGCTATTCACGCCAATGCTCTACAAACTGAGCTAAGCCGGAGCTCAATTTGCAGGGCCAGATGGAACCTCTCTCCTATGACTGATTGCCCTAATGTTCTACCTCACAGACAGACAGATCACGAATCACAAAAATCACTACTTAGTATGCCTCACAGTACTGCATATGACATGACTTGTCAGCTCAGTTGGTAGAGCATTGGCGCGAATAACCAAAGGTCCTGGGTTCAAATCCCAGTGCAGGAGGAATTTCTCTCCTATAATATTCTCAGAATACCATGGGCATAACATCGATGTTGCAATCCCGCAGTTTACTCTCTTGGACTGCAGTCACACGCCTATGGAACGCGAGACGCATATCGTGACGTCTGTTTTCCCCTTCCATTGGCCCAAACGACTCTGAATGCAGTATACTTACTTTCGTCGGCCTGGACATCGAATTGACGGTAACAGGCGTAAGTCGCAGTCAACTCCCGTTTTTACAAAACTATATAGCTAACTAATAGTTTAGATATAATAAATCTTGTAAAAATACAACTGATGTTACGAAATAGAGAAAATCTGAATCAGTCAAGTATTGTTAACAAATGATGGCACCCTTCCTTCTTGGCTGCAGTCGATTTAGATGTTTGTTCAACTGCATTACCAGAGCCTGCGAACGAGGACGCGAAGGATAGGATTTTCTGTTGTTCCTTTCAACTTTACTGCAGCATCCACGATTATAAATTTTACATCATTTTGCAGTCAATGCAGGGTTTTAAAGGAATAACAGACGTTAGGCTCCGTTATCGCTGCTGTGTATTAAACAAAGCAGCGATTCACCAAAGACCAGTTTTCGTTTTAACATTTGCCGAAATTTCCTTATGCGTCAGTCTCGGAGACTGGTTTTATAAAAACACTAAAATAGTGAAATCAGATGCATGGGGAAATATAATTACAATACGACCTAAATAGACTAATTTCTTCAGTTAAATTGTAGCTCTCTCAACGATTCGTAACTTGAAGATTTATAGGGCAGTAGTACTATTTTGTGCAAGCATAGACCAAGGGTGTAATGGTACAAGGAAAATAGTAAACGATCAGTTAAGATTAATCAAATTACCGCATTTTAGTCAGAAGCTGAGATCTGGTCTTTGGTCCTATGAACATGTTTATTTATAATTTCTGTTTAACACTCAAATCAACATTACAGTAATTATCATTCTACCTAACGTCGAAAACGATTTCTTGCTCCGCAGTCATCTCCAGCATAAGTTAATGTTCTTTCAATTGAGATGTGGTCTATATAGGTCCTGTGAATTCATTTAACTACTATTTTCTCTTATCACTCACATTACACTGATCTTCACTTCACATCAACACAGCAAACGCTTTCCTTCCTCAGCAGTCATCTCCAGCGTTGTCTCTTGCAATTGTAGATCCCACAGCATCTGTTCGGTACCATTCCCTTTTAATCCTTGTGAAGAAGGTCCAGATAATGATTGTGTATCCTGCAAAAATGAGAAGACCATTTTAAATATTACGTTGATTTTAATATGAATTTTAAAATGATATACACGTGTAATTTAAAATCAGATATCAAAGTGTAAACGTCATAAAAATGTGATTCTTTTGATACTATGATGCTTAATTCGAATTCCTCTACTAGATCCATTTTAATTGACTTTCATGACATGTAGCATGTTACATTCATATTGTGCATTACCTTTCCCAGAAGGTATTAATTCCTGTAATCACTGTTTCTCTTCTGATTGATTTCCGAATCCATTTAGATTTTATATTCATTCTTGAGAAACCATTTTTAGGGTCGTTATTTAGGATATGATCGATTTAATTTTCTGGTTATGTATAATTTCTTTCCTTCATTTAATTAAGGTAATTCTTACCTCCTTGTTTAGTTAAATATTATCACGTTTCATTCGATACAGTCCTTGGTTTAGTTAACGATTTCCTTTTATTTAATGTATATTTCGTTTCTTTGTTCTTTTTGCTTATTTTATTGTGCATTTCATTTATGATCTGCTTGTTTCCTTTGTTTGGTTGATTTTGTATTCTTTATTTATTTCAATCTTTACTGACGGAAAACTTTAATAAATGAAAATTAATCTGAAATTATAGTGATATACAATGTTTATCTTTTATTTGTTTCCGCGGAAACTATTACGGAAATTGAACGTATTGTTTATCTTTGTAAATCATTAGGTTTAAATTATCAACACAAGTAGGGCAGAGGATTTTTTAAGTTTTATAAGTCCAAATTCAATGATAAGAGACTGGGTTTTATTTTTATTCAAGATTTTATTGAAGAGCAACAACAAACTAACACAGAACTGGATGAGTGACTTGAGGCTTTTCCGGCGTTGAGAATTTATAATGGATCTAGGAGGGTGTAAGGAATTACACGCTTACATGCTTAGATGGATTCCGAGCTTTCGGCAGCTTACTCTTTCGGAGTATCAGAATCAACTTACGCTTCTATCTAATGATAAAAAATTAATAATGTTATTAGTATATGTATTCGTGTTTAGGCTTGCTTTGAAATGTTGTAAAACTGCCTTAATTTTAAAGAGTTTTCAGCATTAAATCTTTCTATAGTGGAAAATATGAAGAAAGTAACGTGATGTGTACTATAGGTACCATTTCATATTTGCAATATTGTCTTTTTTTTAGACAACTTAAAAAGTAATATATTTTTATTTAATGTCAGAATGGTACTTTATGAGATTTGTAGGGGACGGGAAATGTCTGTCCCCCCGTCCGTCCGTGTGCCTGTCCCTGTACGCGCGATAACGCAAATACGCTTTATCGGATTTTCATGAAACTTGCTCAACGCATTTATAACGTCCAAGGCAAAAAGCCTATTTTTTTGACTAAGTCGATTGGCCTGTACTTCAGTACTGCCCAATTTAGTGGGTATTTTGTGATAGCATATTAGACTGAATGTATCAAATGTAAATCAGTTCTCGTGATAACATTTTGTTTTACAGTGTTTATATACGACTTTGGAAGTTGTAATACAGTTAGCTTTGGCAAATAACACTACCCACATGAGAATATTATAGGAGAAAAATTCCTCCGGAACTGGGACTTGAACCCAGGACCTTTGGCTATTTGCGCCAATGCTCTACCAACTGAGCTTAGCCGGAGTTCAATTCACAGCACCAGATGGAACCTCTCTCCTATGACTGATTGCCCTAATGGTCTACCTCACAGACAGACAAATTATGTCATATGCAGTACAGTGAGCCACACTAAGTAGTGATTATTGTGACCGGGCTTCCACTGTTATTGTACAGTAAACATTCTAGATAGATATATAAGCATTCATGAACCACAGATTATTGTCTCTGTTGGACACTACATGAGGATACACTACCCATACATTTCTTCACATACGCTTATCAAACTTTAGACCTCTGTTCTTCCGTAAGCCCTGCTTAATGAATCGGTCTGGAGCTTAACTCGGAAATCGATAACAAAAATGACTTCTGCATATCATAACTGCAATTATCATTAATAAAACAAAAGCATTCTAGCACTCTGTTATCTCAGTTTCCCTGATTTGACTTACATTGTAATAGCAATGATGTTTGAGGTGAAATATTGCTTGCTTATATTTAGCAAAGCATTAAAAGGAAATTAACAAAATGTTACTTCATGATACCAACAGAGAATTGGCTGTATCCAACCTATCCTTGTTTGATTTGGATATGTGGAGATGGACTTGTTTTATCAGTGATATAACTGGGACTGCGAGACAAGAATACACTGTAGCAATACGAGCTTGTGGAATGGCTTTCAAGCGGCATTCTCGCGCAGGTCATGATCCATGTCTCATCGGATCAGTTGTAGGCTAAAATAATGCGAATTGCGGATTTAATTACGATATTCTTTTAGTCTCTGTAATCGATACTCGACAAGTATTTTACACACTGTTGGTTCGTTTATCAGTCATATTGCTTATGTTCGTTATGAGTTTATACGACCTTCCGGAAGTGGACGATATTAACTAATTAATGTTTTCGTTAATTTTATTGTTTCCACCTATCAACCTGGCCTACACCACTGGGGTATGTACACGTACGACAGTCTGAAATCCTCTGTCCTAGGGAACTGATCAGCTAATGTTAGTCAGTTACAATTTCCATAAAGGTGTAAATCTCTCTAAAATAAACCGAAAAAATAAAATAAAAAACGGGATTGAGGGAGCATAATTAAAAACACTATATCCACGGGTGATAATATCTTATGGAACTAGTAGGAGAAAATTGATCTCCTTTCACCAAAAATACATTAATACTTTAGTCCTCTTGTGTGTGCTGTAACAATAACAGTTTTGCTATATAGCACATTACGTTTATAGTGTTCAGTAGATAATATTATATTACATTATATTTTATACAGAATATGTAGGCCTTTGTGCAGGAAACTTTCAATGGACAAAAGCTGAAAAAATACTAACAGCTGCTACCCTACTAATATAAATTTTGAAACATAATATATACATAATATACTACAGTATATACTATATACTATATACTATAGTATATACAAAACAAATGTTTTATATCAGAAAACTTACGATGTATGTAAAATGAAAATATTCTAATCTGCTATCCAACTAATTAAACTGTAAATCTTAAGCACTATAGTCAAATTCACAATGAAATAAACTAACTTAGCAAACCGAATCCTGTTTTAACTCGATCGTTCGGCGATTCCTTTGATTGTGTGTAAATTTGTTTGTAACGCAATCACGACTAAACTCGTTGCATTTTCTCTCAGTTTTACAAGAATGTTCCTTGAACTCTTAAAAACGACGTATGTGCGAGGATTATAAATTTGTTACTCCATTTCGAGTTGATGGCCGTTTTAAAGGTTCCGTTTCATGTAATGTTCAGTTTTTTCAACGATTCTATCCAAATGGTTCATGATATAAACATTTGAAGGATATTTCCACCCTCGAACTTACAATTTTCTGCAACTTTGTTTCAGTACAACTCTAAATGTTTACATTCGAACATTTTCGTCAGAATTTTATGCAATGTATCGTACTGTATAACTACTTAATATAAATAATGCTTATTGCAAATCACAAATTTTCGTAACAGTAAAGTAGTGCAATGCATTTCATAGCTCAAGTCACTTCAACGGTAAAGAAAACTGAAACAAAATTTAACAACATTTCTCAAAACCGTATTATTTGCCAAGTCAAGACAAACTTAAATATTTTTATGGAATGAGCAGTTTATAACTATCCTTAGAACATTTATAGGCCTACGAAAAATGCTTCAATGCTCTCAATAGTCCATGTGTACTTTGTGTTTTAAAATATCAAACAAAATCGTCTGAGGCGAATTCGAGAATTGCGAAAATCAAAATTTTCCTCCTGTAAAATGCTAGGAAGAAAACAGAAAGTCGACGCTTTGCTTTGTATCTCTTCCCCAGAAGATACTTAACTCAAATAATAATAATAATAATAATAATAATAATAATAATACTTTGTTTTTATACGACTTTTCATTTTGAGTAACGTTCACAAACTCATTCACACAAAAAAAGACAGACAGACATGAACCCGAAATTTGAATTTTTACGTTCAGAGGACTTCAAAACCTGAATTGAATATCATGTCATGTCCGAATGCAATACTTTCTTCCAAAAATATTTTGCCCATGTTACGGCGAAATCGATTATTAAGGTTATGTAGTTAGTCTACTGAGCGGTCCTGAAAATCAAGTCTGTGATCGTCGCAGGTGTACCGGAAGGATTCCGCATGAATTACGCAAACGTAAATGTGGCCGACTTGAACCGGAATCGAACCTGCGATATTGGGCACAGAAATCCAATGCTATACACGTACAACTAGAAGAAAATGTATATTAAAAAAATCACTGCAGATAACATACATTTATCCTAAATTAAACTTTGACACCAAGGTATAAGTTTTAGGCCTATATTGCCCATGTAATATATTTTAGAACTTTTATGTGAGAATGTACTGTTTGTTTCCTGTACTCTTTGTTTCATAATACATAGATCTATATTTTTTAGAAAGATCAACTTATTATGTCTTTTTATATTTATTTATTTATTTGTTGGTTTGCTCTGTTATCTGTGTTAATTGATAATCCAACATGAAGTAAAATGTAATTATGCCTGAATACCGTAGTTTTAACTTTACTGATAATTTTTAATTTTAATCTAATGAAGTCTATTGTAATCATTGCATTACTGAATGGCAAATAAAGATCTTGAATATACATCTAGTAGATATATTTGGGGATATTACACAGAGAGAGAGAGAGAGAGAGGTAGAGGGAAACAAAGGGAAAGCAGAGGAGAAGGAAATAGAGGTGTAAGAAGAGGAATTACTCACAATTAGTAGTGTCATCCGGTGACTAATTTATTAATTTAATTAACATCAGACAAGATAACCGCATTCTAAATTTGTTTCCATTTTGTATTATCACCATCTTTTTGTGACTGAGCAACTAGGAGGGCAAACATGCTATAAATAGGTTGATATCGGTAGTTTTTAAGAAAATGTATATAGTGGAGTCCCGGTATTCCGAAATATTTGGGACCGAACACCGTTCGGTTTAGCGGTAATTCGGAATAGGCTGATTTCATGAATAATGTCAACGTATTGACTTGTTAAGGCGTCAATTAAGTGCTGGAAATTGTATTAATGAAGCCGAAATTTGATGTAAGTAACAAGTCTTCCAATTTGGTTTCAGGCTTTTCCTCAAGCTTAGGCTCTGTGTATGTCTCTATTTAACTTCTTTGTATTACAATAAATGTACGTTTTTTCACGAACGTCGTTTTAATTTCTCCTGTTTTTAAGTTTAAAAATCGGTATATTTTCTGAATTCTGTTCGGAATAGGCGGCTTTTCGGAATAGCGGGACTCTACTGTATTATATTGAAATTTATTTATGTGCACTTAATACTTACTGCGCATTCGTAGGCCTACTGTTACTGTATGTTGGGGATCACGTTCATAGACATATTGAATAATTTGTCTCTTTTGTCTACCCAGTCTTCATTTGCCTTTTTCTCACAGATTTAAATTCAGAGAACCTTTGTGCCACGTTAAAGGAAGCTATGTTAACAAATTTCTACTGCCATTCCTTTAATATGTATCATGAAACCATGGAAACCATGCTAACAACTAAGATCTAATGTAATTCTCGTGAAGTGTTAAGCAAATTATAAGAAGTGAGAAAATGAAGGCTTTATTACACACGATCGCTTTCCTCCGGTACCTGTCAACCGATTTGGCCCAAAGTCAATAGACATAAAAATCTGATAAAGCCTATTCTAGTTATCTCATGTACAGATACACGGAAGGGCAGACAGACAGACGGAGATACATTTTTTCCCGTCCACCATCTCTTCTTAGAAAGTACCATACTGGCAGTTGGTAGTGAAAACTGAAATGTTAGTCTTAATTAATTTAAAACAATTTTTATTATCTTTGATCAAAGAACATGCAAATCTCTTTAGTAAAACAAAGTAGTATTACAAATAATTCAACTATAGTAGCTATGGCCTACAAATAAAAGTATATTGTACGTACGGAATTTGAATGGTTATATAGTTGATAACCAGACAAATTGTGCATAAGCCGTGTTCAATTCTAATCCCCCTGTATTTGACAAAAGGTACACTGGATTTTCGTGTAGATCGACATCAAACATCAAGGATACATCGTAATCATTAAGGTGTAGAAAGACGTTCCTACCCCGTGTCGTAGAAGGAATGTGACTGCACAATCTCCATAATATGGTCTATGGATAATCATGATAATATGACAGGGATCTATGGAAAAATTGTTTCATTATTCCATTAAAGGAAGGGTAAACTAAAAAAATACCATTTTCTAATTTTAATCTCATCGCACGGAGCTTTGAATTACGAAACGAATGGTGATCTCGTGAACTTCAGGTGCCCAATATTACGCCTTGTACGGGTGAAGTAAAACGCTCCTGTGACGTCACTCCTGACTAACTCTCTGGCAGGACAACAGCTACTGTAATGCTCGCGCCTGTGTTTCTAATACACCACAAAGTCTCATTTGTGTTTGTTGTTGATAGAGATGCCTGCAATGTTACCTTCTAAGGACAAATCTCGGTATTCACAAATTAATATCACACGAAAAGAAAATGACAAGGAATTATTTAAAGAGTTGCAAGGAAGAAAAGAAAATACGGAATGGTGTAAATGTGGGCTGTGTGTACATATGAAAACGGGCCACGAAAGTGTGTGTTGTTGGGACCGTGAAGTAATTTGTGAACAGAAGGGGGTTGTAGACTGTATAACACGACATTGCTCATTCGATAGCGTTATTATAAATAAAGATACACTAGTTGCCAGGCGTTATCAGTTAATACTTAGAGCTAATTCAGTTCAAAAACAAAACATTTTTCAAGATACGAACAGAGTCACTTTCAGATTCAGAATCATCTTTTGCGGTAGTAGAAATTTCTGAAATGCTAAAAGAGCTATCTAAATCACAATTTCTAGAAGAAACATTCAATGAATCTGTGCAAACATTGACATAAGTTTCATTTCCTAGTTCACACTGAACGCCTACTCTGTTAGAAACTGAATTTTCGTCATAAATACTAGATTCCACATTCATGATTTGTCCATTCCCGGATACTGAAGGATTACTATTCAAATCTTGTAACAACTCTCTCATTTCCTTCTTCCTCGAGTACGACGATTTTCTTTTCTTCATTGGCGGTGTTTCAGATTTCCCACGCAAAAGAAGTGATGGCACAGCACTTCTTTTTTAAACAGATTGCGGGGTTTCTCCAGATAACTGTGTTCGTAACTGTACCAAAAGCTCGGTACCATTTTCTTCAAAATGTTGTGAAAAAACCGTACTGTATTTAGTAGGAACAAATTTTTCTCTTTTTATTTTTATCAGCCATTGCTTATTTACGTTCGGGTGACTTATCTCTGTTGGGAAATCGATGGAAAGATTTTTAAGTGTGTTATCACTCTTCGACGATGAGTTTGTACACCCCACAACACAACAATAAACCATTGTTTGAACAGATACTCACTAAAAAACTGTAACAGTAGACAGAATGCCGTGAAATGTCTTTCACCGGGCGAGACTGAGCCAAGCCTTCGTCAAGCGTGACGTCACGCGCCCATCGCGTTACAATAAATAGATTCGTTTTGTGATTAAATGTGAAGGTGTAAAACATTTCTAACAGTGAATATCATTTCTTAAAAACATTCTCTTTCAATCCGTATGAAGAAAATGATACTGAATTTTTAGTTTACTTTTCCTTTAAGTTGTTTTCAGAAGGCTGTAATCATGATGAATTAATAACTTCAAAATTCAATATCAAACGCCTGTAAGCGACCGCTATTAGGGCTAGAGATGTCGCCAATTAAATAAATAAGGGAGTCAGGCAGTGAAAAAACTTAGTGTAACTTGCCAAAGTTAAGTTACGCACATTGTATCGTACACGCAGGAATCATTAGTATTTTTTCCGTGACGTATACAGGTAGGGAATAAAGCGGACCGACTATAATATCTAAGTTGCCGATATGAGCCACTGCGCATGCCTAGCGGCATTCACAGGATAGCAGGGAATGTATTGAAATTTGTTCTAGTGTCGACTATTGACTTAGCCCATTTCGAAACCCAGAATATGGTTTCTAGTCGTATTGTTTTATAACTGAATATATTAATTATTAATATTATTATAAAATACTAACACAAATTATATTATATTCAGCTACAAGAGTCGGTCCGCTTCCCCCCCCCCTACCTGTACATGCCGGATGTAAAAGATACTCATAGGTTATTAAGAACAGCAGAATAAAAGACTTAATTCCACAGAAGTATAGAACATGACTTATGTATGTAAGTTATGTATGTATGTATTTGGTCCCTTAAGGGTACGGTATCTCTAACAACTTCGGCCTTTCGACCCATTGGGCCAACCTCCGGAGTGTAATTATGTGCAAGCCCAACGGTCCCCTAACAACAGACCCTACCGCGAGCCCCCACGGAACTCCCCTACATCCAACAGATACCTCTAACATGCCACGTGTGCTGCTGCCTCGGTACCTCTTCTAGAGCCCACAGGTTGGCAGCACACCAGCCAGCAACTTCAGGACCACAAGCCACGGGGAGGACGGGAGAGGCCCACAGCGAGGCTAAACCGGAAACGGGATGATTATGAGGGGGAGTTTGAAGATGAAATGGAGAGTGTTGGTTGGAATGAGAGGGGGAAACGGGAGGATCCCCGAGAAAAACCCTCAAAGGTCACGGCTTTGTCCATCACGAATGACAAGCCCACCAGGACCGGGGATTGAACCCGGGACCGCTAGCATGGCAGGCCCACGTGCTAAGCATGAGCCACCGTGATGGCGAATATGACTTAACTTCAATAGACAATGTCCAAAAACCATAAACGCCAATAAATTACTGATCATTAAGCATAATGAACTCTTGTAAATGAATCTTCCATACCAACTTTTATGAAATCCTACTGCAAAGTTCGCCCGGAGTTTCTGTAGAAGCTTGTGCAGTTAAGCTATAGCATATTTATATAATTAAATTGGCCTATAACGAAGTCTTCAATAGTACAGCAATGTATCTTCTGAAAATAACAATGATATTACTTATTAAGAAAAAAATTGAACTGATTCGGCCTTTTTAGGCTAGAAACAAACAATTATTAATATGATGGCACCCTTCCTTCTTCGCTGCAGTCGAGTTCATTTTGTACTCTCTACTGCATTACCAGAGCCTGCGAACGTGGACGCGAAGGATAGGATTTTCTGTTATTCCTTTCAACTTTAATGCAGCATTCAGGATTATAAATTTCACATTATTTTGCAGACAGTGTCAGATTGTAAAGGAATAACACACGTTAGGCTCCGTTATCGCGGTTGTTTATTAAACAAAGCAGCGATTCACCAAAGACCAGTTCTCTATAACTAATTTGTCAAAGTTGACTTATCTGGCAATCTCTAAAAAGGGGTTTATAAATAGTAAAAAAGAATAGCTAGAAAATAATTATTATTACAGTATAGATATATCAAATTCTTGAGTGCCAAATTTAAAGCCCTCTGAAAAATTTATAAGGTTGAGTGAACAGACATTCTGATTAGAACACGAGTGTAAGGGTAGAGGGGAAACAGTAAGGCGATACGATATTAATCAAATTTCAACTATTTAGTTTAGAACTGAGATCTGGTCTGTGGTCCTATGAACATGTTTATTTATATTTTATACTTATCACTCAAATGAACATTACATTGATTTTCAAATGACCTAACGTAGAAATCAATTTCCTTCCTCCGCAGTTATCACTCAATTAACATGTGATTTGTAGTTCTATCAAGTTCTTTAACTTCTTCGTATTTCATTTATTACTCGCATTATATTGATTTCTACTTCACATTAGCATAGAAACACTTTCCTTCTTACGCTGTCATCTCCAGCGTTGTCTCCTTCAACAATTATTGTAGACCCCACAGCATCTATGTTACCATTCCTATAATCCTTGTGAAGAAGATCCAGACAATAATTGTGTATCCTGAATAAATAAGAATTTCATTGTCATATTAATTTTAAATTGACTTAAACTTGCATATAGTGTAAATACAAGGTATCAAATCTGGAATTTTTTTTTTTTTACGAAATTCTTATTCTTTTTAAATTGTGATGCATAATACAGATCTTGAAGTAGGCGTATATAAATTTACTAGGCAGTATAGATGTTTTATAGGTCTATGCTATGCTATTGAACTTTCATTAAAAACAGTGCATTCAATACCTTTCTCTGATGTTAATAGCCTAACAATTATTCCTGTAATCACTGTTACCATTTACCTCTCACATCCCAGCAATCTGAATCCGTAGACATGTTCAGATTTTTATCTGTAGTGTTTTTAAATTTAGATTACATACAATTTCCTTTTATTTATCCAAAAGTATGCATTTTGTTTCCGTGGATACTGCTGTGGAAATATTTCGGATTGTTTAACCTTCAGAGAGATTTAAATAAATTATCAACCCAGAACTTTGCTTTAAATAAAGCTGTGCTGTGAGAATTACGGCCATTCACTCCCTATCTGGCGGTGGTAGATAGAGTGGAATGTTTTGATTTTGGTCCTCTTATTTTTTGAAAGATGGATGGACACTAACACCTAGTTCTGATAATTCCAGATTTCATATTGAATATTCCGTATTTTTTTTAACACTGATTAATCCTGTCAGTTCCCAACAAAATTTCAACCCATGGGGCCAGTTAATTTCTGCGATAAAGATATAAACTTTTTAATATGAAAATATGATTTTGTGGCCTGTAGTGACCAGTACAGTTTGTTATATAGATTTTGTTTCATCCATTATTATCGCTGTAAATATAAAAATAGTTTTCATAAATACTAAAAAATATAAGTATTATCCCTACTTCTTCAATGTTGTGCGTCCATTTTGAGAATTGAAGCAACCTACCTTTCTTAGATTAATTAAATGACTTTAGAATAAAAGTTGGTTTCGTCATAACTGCACTTCAGAAAGTTGGTTGGGATTTACGCAAGTCCAACATGAAGGAAAACTAAGAATGCAATTTTCGGAAGAATGTGTCAAAATGGCACGTCATACACTATGAAGACAATAGATGCAAACATTAAATTTAATTTTCTTGAGACTTTCCCTCTTTTGATTGCTTTTAAACCACACGTAAGATTATATTTCAGAAATCAGACTACAGTAGAACTTCAATTTTCCGGATTAATTTGGACCGGATCCTATCCAGATAATCGGATAAATCATAAAAAATTGTATAGTTCAGTACAGTATTGTACTTACGTAAAGTTTCACATCCTGTACATAGGCCTATCAGTCAGTCAGTTATTTTGTTGACAAATTGGGGATTTTATCGGCCAAGAGTTTGGTTTCTCGCAAAGAATCGACCTTGAAATAGAATTTCCCAGTGCTCGCTGCTGCAAAAACCACTTGAATACGTCCTCAAAGCGATCCGGATTATTGGCGAACCGGATATTTGGATTTCGGATAATTGAAGTCAACTGTAGGCCTACTTGAATGAAACTGTTTGACTGATGTCATTGAATTTTTCTCGTAAAAAACATTACCATCCCCACAGTTCTCTTCGAATCTGTGACACTGAATCCAGATATGTAACCCGTTTTTCAAAAGCACTCCCAGATGTTTCGTTATAACAACATAATATTTCTATATATTCATTCAATAGGCCTAGGGATTTTAAAATTTTGAATTCTCAAACTTTTAACTTTTAAAGAGATTGAATGATATAACTTCAATCAATGTTTTATTTTATTACTGATAACGCGTGCTATTGTTTGAATGGTCCTGATGTTCATCACTCAGATCACCCAACTTGACCGGGGAGAAAACAACAAACTTAAAAGTTCATATTTCGAAGAAATGAATTAAAACAGACATAATGGCAAAAAAGTTCAGAAATGTTCCACGTCACAACTTATGAAGACGCCAGACAAACATAATATTTTTGTTTTCGTGTGTCTTTCCTTATTTTGAGCATTTCCAAAAGAGTAGAGATTATGATTCACCTGAATGAATTTAAAAAATAGACGATGTACTTGTCTGCTCTGAAAATGGTTTCTTGTAGATCGCCATCTATTTAGGACTGCAACTACAGGTATAAGATGTTCTTAGTTTTTAGCGAAAATCGTGCAAATTGGTTTTTAAGATGTTTAAAACAAAATGCTCCATGAACTTTATTAAGACGTTGTAATAGATTTATTCCACACTCTTCACTCGGTCTGTCGGCCATTTCAAATGAGACCAATACATTCATCCGGCGAGGCCTTCCTTGTCCTTGCCTGTATAACAGAACTTTAATTTGGGTTAGTTGGCCCCAAGTTGGGAGACCATTTATAGCAGATCTATGGTTGTTAGGAGCTATTTATAAGGGTACTTTGATTTCTGTTAATGTTAGCGATGTCAATATTGGAAATACGGGGTGTTAATTTTGATACGTAGAAGTAGGGGATGCCGGCTAGATTGCTCAGTGGATAGTTTGTAGCATGAGAGTTCTTATCTGGGTCGTGGCTAGAGAATATCGAGGTTATGTTAACTTAGGGGGTCGGTGTCAGGAATTTAGGAGAATTAAAATAGTTCAGGTGTTTTCAAGATCTATATATATATTGTTCCAAAAGATTGTCACTAAAATGCAGAATAAATGTTTTTCTTTAGGTTAGATGATGTAAGTTCATTGCTGTAATATATAATTCGTCGTCTATTAATTTTTGTCAACACTTTGTAACTAGATCAAATATTATACAAGTAATTACTTTGTTATTCTTACGCGCTATCTAACGTTTAATTATTTTCACAGGTAATAAGTCGTCGTATCTATTTATATTGCGCGGACAATCTACTCAAAGGATATTCTTTTTAACTTTCACAAATTATTCTTTCACTAAATTAATTATAATCAATGTCTCTATAAATTGATATTAACTTACGCGCTTCGATGCTTCTCTACAATTCCATTTATATCGCGCGGAGATATTTCACTTTGAGGTAAATAATACTACTATCTCACGAAGTTAATTAATATTTTACTGTAATGCTACGTTGTGTCGTTCTGGTCTCGAGTGTCGTGGAGTAAGTCTTGTGTGTCGTGATCGAATGATCATGAGTCCTGGGGCCGTTGTGATAATATCCCCTTAGGAGGTAGTGGGGGAGAACAGTTCTTATTGGTTGTGCTAATGTTTAAGTTATTCCTAATTGCTGTAAAATACTTAGGTCTGCTATTCTGTTTAAAATAAAGTTCGTTTCTCAGCGCTTGAGACGCTAAGAAGCTTGGGTCATTAATTTTCCAAAGTGTCAAAATGTCCTGGTGCCTTCTTGTCTGTAATACCGGAAGAGGGAGGAGTCGTGTTTATGTATTTGTATCAATAACTCTGATAACTGAAGGTTATTATAGTATTGGTTGTTTTATCCTGATGGGTCGATTTATTCCGCTTCTAATGAGGCTAGTCTGTAATTGGAGTGATGAAAATTAAAAGAGTTATTATTGTTTTTATATTAAAACTAGCTTAAAAGGCCCGGCGTCGCCCGGGTTTTTTATTTCGTAATTGGAAATGAACTTATGAAGAACTTTCGATTTTTAAATTCTAGGTCCTAATATAGGTATTTATAATCTGAAATAGGAAGAACGACTTATTACACTAAAACTATTCTCTCAGAAAACGCTTGATATAGGTTTTAATGGCTCATAGAGGATGTAGAATTCTGCATCGCATCGCATTTACACAGCAAGCCTGGTAAGGGTTCAAATAAGAAGAAACAGACATTTCTGTAACATAAAGTTGTAATACCGAGGTGGAAAATTTTATTTCTCCCTCTCATGTTACCATAAAACTGTTTTGGGGATGAAATTAAACAGAAAGCAATAACACTTTCATACTTCTCTCTCCAAAAACCTGCGATAAAATTATATACATAAGTTATAACCATACCTCGTATTGTTTTCTCTATGTCCAGGGTAGAGAAAAGTTATGTGACTGCATTATTTTCGTGGATTATATTCTTTAATATTTATTTAAAACATGAATTATAAATTGATACCTTCTCTTATTTGTCAAACTTGCATTTCTTTTTTTACCAAAGCCATCTGATACCATTAGCAACAATATGTTCTGTGATTTGGGTTTTATAATTATGTGTAAAAAGGGATTAAGTATTCTCAAAAAATTAAATTTTTGGAATTTAAAATAAAAATTTTGTAAATTCCTTTCTTAGTGAGCACCTACATTATGAAACGAAGGTACTGTCAAAATTCCAAGTCTCTACCTGTAATAGTTTAGGCTCTACGTTGATTCCTGTCAGTCAGTCAGTCAGTCAGGACAAAGCCTTTTATATATAGAGAGATGATTGAAAAGGTTAATAAAAAGTTGGGTGTTGTATATGAAACTGTAGTAGGTGTTGTTCGCTATTGACTGGTGTAATTGGTTTTGTTGTCACTATTTCCTTGATGGAGTAATTAATGTTTAAAGTTAGGTGTGTTATGTGGGGAAGGCTAAGCTGTAGGATTCATATTGTCAGTTGAAAAGAGGGCTATGTACGATATTGTCGGTTGAATGGAGTACTAAGTACGATAACACCTGGTAAAAATAAGTATGGATGTGGCCCACTGGTAATTCCCCAGGCCCGGGCGGTGTGGGCCATGTTAATTAATGGAAAAAGTGGTGACTTTGAAATATATTATTTGATTAATAAAAAACAATTGATTTATAATTTTTTTACTAATCTTGGCAAGGAAATTTATTATGAGGAAAGAAAGGACTTAAATATGAAATAATTTTCCTAATTCTTTTTTGTGGTATAATGGATAGTATCGGGCCAAGTAATAGAGAGAGGACAGGTTTGAATCCATCTTCAAGAGTTAGACAGTATTAAAAAATCTAACATAAACACTCCCATTGCCTTCACTACCCTTCATATTATTACAACAAAGAGAAAGAGACTGAAATGTAGGAGTACGCTTTCAGTTGTCTAAGCTACGTTCAGAGCAGTACTATTAAGAGGTTAAGCTGAAAACTTACATTTTTGTGTGAAAACAAGTAAGTTAGATTAAAACTATTCTCCAGAAAATTTTACGAAAAATGTTTAGCCCATAGTAGACCTATATGCAGTTTGTGTACAACATTTAAACATTTATGAAAAAGTGCAAAAATAAATGTAAAAGCAAGTGAATATCACCCTCCTTTTGTCACTTCTCTCAAAGATACTTAATCCAAATGTAAAATATTGCATTTATTCCTACGCAGGGTCGAAAGTAACTATAATACGGATTGAGGAAGTAAAATTCTGGTGAAACACTCAACATAAGCACCTGTTCTCTTCATATTGCGACGTAGTGTAAGTGGTCGTATTGCTGGGTACGCATTCAGTTGTCTAAGTTTCGTTCAAAGCCGTATTATTTACAAAGCAACACCTAACCCTTGGAGTTTTGAATGAAATGATCAGCTTATAACTATTCCTTAGAAAATTTATAGGACTATGAAAATTCTTCGAATATAGGTTTATCTCTTAGTAGTCTATGAGCAGTTTGTATAGAAAATTTAAACAAAATCTTTTTCTTCGAGAACCGCGAAATATGAAATGTTTCTCATGTAAAATGATGCTTAAGCCAAATTATAAAATTTCATTTTTATGCGACTTTTTTATTTTTGAGCGCACAGTTCACACGCACACAGACATACAGAATGTTTTTTTTTTCTTCAATGTACCTCAAAACGCGAAATAATTATGAAATGTAAACATCAAATTTCAGGACCGAATAGCTTACAATACTTTCTCTACCTAGGCCTATAAATCTTACGTTACGCGAAGTCGATTTTTAAATTGTTTAATGACTGAAGCGTACTGCAATCTAGGCCTTTGACCGTCGAAGGCGCAGGGATTTTGTCCCGCATAAGTTGCGTTTAATGCCTCTAATTTCACAGACATAAGACTACCATATTTATGTATACACCGACCTTGGTTGGAATCGTATCTACCACCTTGGGAATAGAAAGCCAGCCATACAGGTGACTGACTTTTCCCTGTAACCCCTACAGTGGGGCATAGGGCGTCCAATTGGAGGTTCAATTGAAAGGGCCGAGGCATTTTGTCCAGACGCTCTAATTTAGGTTTGGAGTTCTTTTAAGTGCCATCTTAAGTCTCTCCCGGAGGACTCCGTGCCCACGAGTGACATACAGGTACAGGTAGAAAAATTACTTTGAAAAGAACGGACTCTAATTAGTAGATATATTTGGGACTATAGTTCAGTGAGAATAAAGAGATAGACGGCGGGAGAGATTAAAAGGACAATAGAGTAGAAGGAAAAATTGGTGTAAGAAGAGGATTTACCTACAATTAGCACTGACGTCTAGTAACCAATTTATAAATTTAATTAATGGCAGATAAGAAGTGGTAGCCTATAACAACCGTCCTAAAATATATCCGCAGGCTTGTTGAGAAATTATATTTATCTTAACCCTGCTGCTCTGTTCACTTTCACTTTACGAATGTACTGTTCGGGTCAATATGACCCGACATACGAAAATGCTGTAGAAAACTTCTACACACATGCAACTTTTGTACAGTTGTTAGCTATCGACATCGTTGTTTCATTCCTGTACTTTGTAGGTAAGAATATTGATGATGATGATGATAGTAATAATAGTCATAATAATCATAGACAAAATTTTATTAAATGACATATCTTACTTAAATTCACATAAATTAGAAACAACAAATAGTTTTTCATACAGTATAGTATTAGAAAGCACTATGGGTTCTTGTCTCACTTTTGTTATAAATAATGAAAGGTTGGACATAAAGTATTCACATCGATTTGAAATTTAAAAAAAATTAAGCAGACATTTATTTTTGAAAGCATTATACCCTAGTCATTTTTTCTGTTCTTCTTACTGGTTGCAATTTGGACACAAATAGGTGGCATGTGTTTTGCAGATATGTTTATTACATTTTACACATGACATCCTCGTTTTGTTGTCATTGGTTGATGGGCAGAACTTACAGCGCGCACGTTTCAAAGGTTTTTATTGCTGTTGGTGATTCTGACACGCTAGCCACGTCTTTAGGGGTTTGGATGCTCCTGACCATTCTCACAGAATCCTCTGTTCTTGGGAAATGCTTTCTTGATTCAATGTGTTCTCTTACAAGTGACACTCTAAATTCCTCCAAGAATATTCTTCTTCTTGTCAATTTGTTTCCATTCCAGTTAGGATCAATCAAAGACCACAGAAAACTATCACTGGCCACCTATTGGTTTTTCGTTTGCATGTATATGTATCTGTTAGCTGATCAAGCGTGTCTACAGCCCCTTTAGTTGAATTATAGTCCAGAATCATTTTTGGCTTCTTATCAACCTTGGCACTGATTTCCTCCTCATGGTGTAGAGTGCTCATAAGGACAACATTTTTATTTCCCATATTTTGTGGAAGCTCCGGCTTATTCTTTCGAATAGTTCCCAACATTGTCAATTTACTTTTCAGAAGCAGCTGTCCCAAATTGTATGATGTAAAAAAATTATCGCATGTAACATTCTGACCTCATAACTCATAAGTGAGTTCAGCTACTACTCTCATTCCCTGATTTTTCTCTGGTGCTGCCCCGCTCTCCTTTCCTGTATAAATTTGGGCTTTCAATACATATGAAGTTTCGCTGTCACACAGGGTCCATATTTTGATCCCGTATTTTGCTAGTTTACTTGGGATATACTGCTTGAATGGACAGCGGCCTCTAAATGCTACTAACTGCTCGTCGACAGTCACATTTTGTCCTGGATTATACAGTTTAGGAAGGACTTCTACCCACTTCTCCCAAATATTACGAATTGCGACAAGTTTATCAGTACGTCGTCTTTCCTCTCTTGTAGATTTTTTGTCAAATCTCAAGACACGTGATATCTTACAGAATGTTTCAAGGGACATGGTTGCTCGAAATATGTTTCGCCCAGTATCCTTATCCCATAAACTTTTGTAGTGCAGTAAAAAGTATTGCTTCAGATGAAGTTTTTACATCCGTTATTCTGCTGATTGCATACCTGGTAACTCCTGGGGTATTCTTGATGACATTCGAAGCTGATAGGCGGCCATGTTGTGCTGGTGGATGTAACTGCCATTCTCTATTCCCATTTTTAGAATGAACACTCTGCACACTGTTTTGTGCAGGCTGTAGTTTGTTGTTACTGTCATCAGAATACTCGCTTTCAGATGCAATACTGACATGATCCTCGAACTCAGAAAGTGATTCATTGGTTGAGGCATTTACCAATTCTTCCAATTCAGCATCAGTCAATGGTCTAAACGCCATTGTGTCACAATTCCAACTGAGCAGAAACGGTAAAGCATTCAAATAGCTAAGAACTGCTAATTACATTTTCCTGGAGAAAGCTCGAAAATATTCCATTGTTGTAAACACCCATCGGCTTATTTGATTGTTGTAAATTGGAATGATAAACATAACTACTCGTATAAAATATAAAAAAGTTAAATATTTCCATGAAAGGTAAAAAAATCCGACATTACAGTAACCAAACTTGAGCTGGGTCATAATGACCCGAACGTTACACGAGTAACAATTGCAGTTAATGACCAAACGACTTAAAATATTTTAAAACTTTTTTAAACACATGCTACTCTTGCATTTTCAGACAAAGTCACCAAGTTTCATAAACATATATTGGTATTTAAAAAATAAAAAACGAAATGTATATCCATTTCGGGTCATATAGACCCGAACAGAACAGCAGGGTTAAATGGATAATGATAATGAATTTATGTCAGCGATTGGAAATTACAATTCAGCATATTACTGTTGTCACAGTGGACAATGTCATTCATAAAGACCAAACAGTATCCCAATAGAGTATTAATGGGGATTTATTTATGAATTATTGCACTTTAGTTCCAACAACTACCTATCAGATAGTCGAAGGAATGGTCCTGCTACCGTACTATAGGAGAGCGTCGCGTCGTCGTCGAAGCATAGCTGATGTCCATATTGTAAATGTATTTACTTTGAATGCCCTTTTGTGATTGCAGTAACTGGGAGCCTACACATACAAAGAGTCTGAGTTCTTAAATTAAAACAATACTGAATATTATATTTAAATTCTACGTTTATGTATCCTAGAACACTTATTACTCACAGTGCATTCGTATGGAGTGCTGTATTTTGAGTTCCTTGACTTGTTGAGTAATTCCTCTGCTTTGCCAACCAAATCCCCAGTAGCATTTCTTCTCAGAGATTTAAGCCCTTTATGCTACGTTGAAGTTATAACACAAAATTTCTTCTGTCGTTCTAAGAAAATTTGAATCTAAATCTCTTCGCCGACTTGTACCGTGGTATGTTTCCAACCATACATTACACCGTAACTTGGAGATCCCTGCCATTAAAGAAGAAATCATTTCGTGCAGCATTCGATATCAGAATCACCTAAGTAATCATCCCATTTCCTTAACCATCAATCTTCTGGACAATAGTTCTTCAGCCAATCGTGTGTTTCGATATAAGGTTTTAGAGTTGGCATTCCAATTCAGTGACTAATCTTAGAGAGTTGTTTTACAGCTCTCTTATAATTACTGTGTTATTTATACCGTTTACTGAATGTTATTATTTGAACGTAATATTGTAAATCTCCAGAATAAATTTTAAACAAATTTCTGAAGACATAATATCATTATGTATCCATGGAAACCATTAAGATGTAGTCATTCTCGTGAAGTGTTAAGTAAAATTATAAATATTGTGAACATGGGTACTCATTAAACACGATCTTTACTCTTGATGTCTTCAACTTAAGGACTTTTCCGATATTCATCCTGCATAATTCGAAAACCAAAAGTCAAACCTAACCTCACCAAACATTTGCATTCCACTATGACTTGAATCTTTATCCCATCTAAACACAAGCACTACTACTTAAACTTCAACTTATGTTTTACTTATTCATCCTAAGGGACCTGTGACGTGTTTATTAAAATTTTCTTGAAAAAAAAAGTTAATTCTCTTCAACTTGGTTCTATCAAAACTACGTTTATATCGTTAAAAACGTCGTTCCATTTGCGTTATTTACAAAACATACTCCACACCAAAAAGTAGTCCAAGAAATCGCCTTTTCAATGAAAACTTTCATGATATGCAATTTAATATTTTGAAAATTAATGATTATACAAACACAAAATTATCACGTAATGGAAACGAGATATTAATACTTATACGAGGGGTATTCCGAAAGTACGTTTCGTCAGTTTGTCACACAGACACTTTATTGACCCAAAAGCAATACAGCATGGCAGCATGAGCTATACACCGTGCACTACTTTTCGACATAGTCGCCAGCGACATTGAGACATTTGTCGTAGCGTGCGATCAGTTTGAAGAACCCACTGCGGTAAAACTCCGTGCCCTGCGATGCAAGGAATTGGCGCACAGCCTGCTCCACCTCAGCATTGTCGTGGAAGTGACGTCCCGCGAGTGCGGCTTTCAAGGCAGGGAACAGGTGAAAGTCCGATGGGGCCAGATCGGGACTGTAGGCCGAGTGCTCCAAGCGCTCCCATCCGAAGCGACGAATCAGTTCTTGTGTGAGCCGTGCTGTGTGTGGTCTTGCGTTGTCGTCCAAGAGCACCACACCGTCACTCAAGAGGCCTGGCCTCTTGCGTCGAATGGCGGACCGGAGGTGGGTGAGGGTGTCGCAGTAGCGTGCCGCATTTATGGTCCCTTCATGGAGGAACTCAAGGAGAAGCATCCCTTGCGCGTCCCAGAACACGGTGGCCATAACCTTTCCTGCGGAGGGTGCCACCTTGAATTTTTTTCCTCACAGGTGAAGTGGGATGCTTCCACGTCATTGAGGCGGCCTTGGTTTCGGGGGTAAAGTGGTGCACCCATGTCTCATCGCCTGTGATGATGCGGAACAGAAACGCATTGCCCTCTCGCGCGTACCGCATCAGGTAATCGAGGCTGCTTCCCATGCGTGCAGACTTGTGCTCCGGGGTCAGGTTGCGCGGCACCCATCGGGCCGACACTTTGCGGTAACCCAACACATCATTGATCAAATGATGGGCCAGAGCACGACCAATCCGCAGTGTGGATGCCACGTCGGACACCGTTATGCGCCTGTCCGCTAACACCATGTCCTGTACTCGAGCAATGTTGCTTTCATTCGTGGATGTGGACGGACGCCCACTTCGACCGTCATCCTCGACACTCTGCCGTCCTTCACTGAACATGCGACACCAGCGACCAACCATTTGACGCGACATGACCTCCTCACTATACATGGTCTGTAGGCGTTCCTGGATGACGGACACACTAGTCCCACGTGCCCATTCATACCGGATAACAACACGCACCTCCGTGGGCGACCACATGGTCAGTACACGTCTGTCTGCCATCGTGAGCGGTACACTAATACCCGCGGGCACGCCAGTCTGCTGCGACTCGCTCTTCTACGGCACAGTGCGCCTGCGTCATGCCTCCTCCGCTGACGCCACTTCCGTCGTGGAACCAGCCACGGGTGGGGATTCGTCTGGCGTTTGTTTGGTTCCCCTGGTGAACACGCCGCTCCTGCCATGCATTGACGAAACTTACTTTCGGAATACCCCTCGTAGTATTAATACCCGTTGAAAAAAAAAACATTCATTTGATAAAGACACGGAAAAAAGACACAGGCGTTATTATATTACAGTTACTTATTTTTCCTGGTTTAACGTTAGAGAATGTTTATATTAATTAAATTCTTAAAAACACATGCGTTTTATGTAAATTTCAAGTAAGGAAGATTTCACTTATAACAGAGGGAGGAAGGTGATGTGTATTTTTTAATGTAGTGCAAGAAAGCGTTTAATTTATAGTGTCATTCATATGGGTGTAGTTTTAACACTACCCTTATAGAACTTGTAAAGAAATGAATAGATATTTGTCTTTAATGTAACACTACCATAATATTGTTTTGTTTATTGTAGTGACAAGTCTATTTTTTGGTCTAAGGACTTCAGGCCTACACGAAAACTTCCTTCAGTGCAAGAAAAACTACAAGTTTTATGCAGAATTAACATAGAGGTTTTCATTCCCTATAATATAAAGCCGCAAGGCTGACTCATTCATTCACTCACTGACATTAATGTTTACCCACTTTCAGATGAGCTAGAAACTTTATATTTGTGACACTTACACCTATTAGCCTGTGATCGAAGGGAGAATTCCAAAAAGTTATATTTTTCATTTAATGTTTACCCCTAAAAAACCTTCAAAAGGGCGGATGAACTTTAAAGTCTCTGCTCAGTTTTCTTCACAACTATATTAACTACATGTCTCAAACCCACGATCATGTCTCAAAACCACGATCATGTCTCAAAACCACGATCATGTCTCAAAATATTTCAAGCATCTGTCTTGGCTTCGTTTGCAAAATAGACGTTTGGTCCACTCTCTGTGCTTATTATACCAAATTCTTAAGTTGTCCATACCTCTTTACTTGGCTCCCCGATTTACATTTCTATCCTCCTACCATAATCATGGTACACGCTCGCAGCACAACTCTCTGTTATCAATTCCTAGTCATCATACAACCTCATACTCTCATTCATTCGCCATAGCCACAGCCCGTTCTTGGAATTCCTTGTCACAAGATATTAAGGGTAGTCGGAGTGTACACTCTTTCAAATCTGCGCTTATTAAGCAATTATTGCCCACTGAACAGAACTAGCTCTTTGTAGTCACTCCATCTTTCACTGTATATAACATTACTTAGGCCCGTTATTACCACCTCCAGTAAAATATTTACGGCTACTTTTACGGTTACTTTACTGACAGTTCGATTTTACAATATCTGGTTAGGTGTTAACTGTTGGTAAAAAGCTCTTAACTGGCAGTAATCTTTACTGTAGGAGAATGTACAAGTAAACTCCTAACCGGAGGATTTTTTGAGGTTATACTTCTCGCGAACTGAATTAAAATGGAGAGATGAAGTTATTTAGCTGCTTTCGTAATGTCACTGGTGATGAACAATGCCAATATATGTAAAAATAAATAAAAACTATATTGAAAACTAGATCAAATTATTATGAAAGTTTGGACAAACAATTACTTTACTATTTGCTTCCTCTACCCGTACATCAGATCATATTTGGGTTTTTCATCCTTCGGGGATGGGGTTTCGAAACGTGGTACCTTTCTTTTCATTTTTACAACCACTTTACTTGAGGAGGATTTTATTCTTATTTAACAGGAATTGTATAATAAGTGTAGGCCTAATACATAAACTATATAGGCCTATATATAATGTATTTTAATATGTTATGCTAAGAGCTAATAATTTCATTTGAAAACATCTCGTAATAGGCTATATCCTGTAGTTATTAGCTACACATTTCATACACAAACTTATTAGGTTTTAGGTCTTGCCTCGCAAATTATCCGACTTGCACACTACTGCCCGTACTGTGTACTGTAAACTATAATTAAATTCAGAGGAAGTTACATATTTCACAATAGGTTTTTCTGATACGTCTTTTTGAGCTTTGCTCTTATGGCCACACCTTACTGTGTGTTTATTTAGTTTGAATTATATGACGCTTTTCGTCGATATCATTCAGAAACAATTATTCTTCACTTGAAAAGAAATTGCTATGTCTCTTTATTTCTTTTATATCAGCCATAACCTCATCCATTGCAAAATCACACGAAACAATTAAAACAGTTGAAAAACTGCTGCAAACAACTGAGAAACGCTCGTTCCAACTGCTGTGACTTTTGTCTGATTGCGTTAACCGGGAGTAAACTTTAACTAGGAGATGATAAGAACAAAGAAGCGTCTACTGGAACTTTACTGCGACAGTAAAATAAACTACCAGTTATCATTTACTCCTACTTAACTGGACATCGTAAGAACGGGCCTAAGTCTCCTTATAACGTATCTACAGCTAGACTTAAATTTCCATTATAACATAATTTTACATATTCCTTGTTTTACTTGTAACATTATTACTATTTTCTTTGATGACACTTACGCTCTCTATGAAGCCTATGCTTTTTATGAAACCTATGCTTTTTACTTATTTAATTTATTATTATGATTAGCCTTAACTTTAGTCTTAGTATTAGTCATAAGTCTCTTATTCACTAATTTGCTATTTATGTAAACCTACATTGTATATATTTTCTGAAACCTGGTTGAGTGGAAGAGAAGGCCTTATGGCCTTAACTCTGCCAGGCAAAATAAATCATTTACTACTACTACAACTACTACTACTACTACTACTACTACTACAGTGTTCACACAGGGCTTTGGAAGTTGCAATACACTACAACTTCCGTAAACCGAGCGAGGTGGCCGAGATGGTAACATCTTGGGTTCGCATTCGGGAGGTCCCAGGTTCAAATCCCGTAGCCGGCCAATTTTACATGTTATTTTTCATGTTTTCCCCATTCGTAATATCAAATGCCGAATTGGATATTTACATACCATGAATCATCCTTGCTATTCCATCCTTTAATATCAGTTGAAATTTACTGTTGGGTGTTCATTCTTAGGATTTTACGAATAATATGCGTACAGAGGTTGGTTTTGTTTTTTGTATCGTTTTCTAATTCCTTATATTGAGAGAATCTGGACCTCGCTCTCTTCACGCAGCGGCGTGCCCGAGTTATTTTCCCAGTACGGACAACAAGTTTCCTCGGTGGGGGGTTTTTCGGGGGTTTTCCTCACCTATAAGATGTTTATTGGGAAACTTTAGGACCCCTGTTGTCCCTAGACATAATCTGGCCAAAATTGTTAGTCACATCCGCCTTGTTCAGAGCGAGTGTGTAAGTGACCGGTGTGTCTTCTGTCTTCGTGTTTTCTTTGAGGTGACCCGGTATCTGGCTCATCATTAGACCTGGGATTTTAAGGCAAATGCCTCTTTTGTTCCTTATGAAATAACATGAAAATTTTTAAATATGTGGACGTTTCATGATAAATCACTTACATTTGTAGAGTTTTATAGTGCCCTAAAATGCCTATCTGGACCTTTAGAGCTTGTTTTACTATTTTAGTGCCTAAAATGCCTATTTTGTGCATTTAAAATAAAATCCAACTTCTCTAATTTTCACAATCTTATAATGGACATCCCTCAATGAAAAGCAGAACAGCAGCGGTGGGTTTTTCACAGAAACTTGATTGTTCCAAACAACTGTCGCCAAAGGAATGCTGACTGCTGGGGGATGGGGAGGATTAAGGGGGAAGGACTATTGTGTCAAGTCACCAGTGAAAGAACATCTGTTTAAGTGAATATAGTTCGTGATGCCTAACTTTGCAGTTAATTCTGTTAAGAATAGGTGTACCACGTTTCTTGCAGTAAAAATAAAGACCATGTTACAGTTAAGTATATTGTAATATTTTAAAGTCTATATTCTGTCTATCTTGTCCATTTACTTGTTTTAAAAGCCTATTTTAGGTGCCTAAAACTAATCTTTTTAGAGCCTAAAATCGCAGGTCTACTCATTCATTAGTTTCATCGGCATGGGTGGCGCAGTCAGTATCGCGCTGGCTCTCTGTGCCCAAGATTGCGGTTTCGATCCCGGCCCAGGTCGATAGCATTTATGTGTGTATAAATGTGGCAGGCACATATCAGTAGATTTATTGACATGTAAAAGAACTCCTGCGAGACAAAATTCCGGCACACCGGCGACGGTCACAGGCCTAAGTTGCAGTACATCCTCGTCGTTAAATAACCATATACCAACTAACATTAGTTTCAATCACATAGAAAATACTGTTATGGTTTAAAATATTTATAAATGGACTCTTCTTGATAAAAGATTAAGGATGTTGAAGATCATTATGCCTTTGTAAACGTTCAATTTCTCACAGTGATGGTTGCAAAATTCTTCATACTCGATGGCTGAAAAGCGTTGTCGACTCCATTCCTTATGTAGGTAGCTGTACACCAGAAAAATCAATAACCTGTGTCTGCGCATGTGCATAAGTATAAGCGGCACTAGATGGTTGGATAGCTCGAGGCTCCGATATGACTCCTTGGTATGTTATTCATTATAATGAATTTTAATACATATTACTATTTCAAAAACATTTAGGCTGTCTGAAGAATAGTGTATGATAACTAGGCTTCGAACTTTTAGGTCGCTAAAAATGCTGTTTTAGACCTAAAACAGGCTCTAAAATTTGGAAAATAGGTTCTAAAAAACGTAACAATCTCTTATAAAATCGATAAGTTGCCAATTTTCTTAAATATCTCAATTGCAATGCAGAATATTATATTTATTGAATTCACCATTTAATCAATAATCATGATAAAACACAGATACAGGCCTATGATACACAGAATTATATAGACCTATTACTAGGGCCTGTATCCCTACCATAACAGTGAAAACCTAATCCCTGCGCTCAGAAGCTGTGGGAGTCGGGAGAAAAACACTACATTCTCTTGGGAATTCCAAGGGATTTTTCTCCTGAAGACGAAACATTCCTTACTATTTAACCACATCACAAATGTGTCATATAATGCGCATTCAGGACTAAAAATTTAGTACGAACTGAAAATAAATGCTAGAATTTGTAACAAAAAATAACTTATTTTGAACTTCAGAGGAAAAAACAAGCAAACAGGCTATATTAGGCTCTAACGTAAAAATAGGCTGTTTTAGGTCCTATAAAAGTATCAGTTTTAGGCATAGTCACTTATGAAACATGCATATACAAGTTTTCGTCCATATATCACTTAAGCATTAAAATAGGGTTTTACCTAAAATCCGAAGTCTAATAATAACCATTGTAAAATAATTTTTATTTTGCTCGTAGGACTGCCAGACTCGAATTTATGGACTCGTTTCTCAAATTTCCCTGCTTCCAAAATTAAAACTATATTTTACCACTCGTATCACACATAAGTATTATCATATTACACAATAACTATTGTTATTTTTCACCCATGAAAATGAAAAAATAGCATAGTCGAAGTGTAATCTAAATTACTTCGGCTAAAATATAAAAGATAAATAGATAGGAAAAACAAAACAATTCATCAGTAACCACAAAGAAAATAAGTTTATAAAAAGATAATAGTCTTAATTTATTAGCCAAAAACAATTTAGCTATTTATATTACTGATATAAAAGGTCCTCTTGTAAATGAATCAATACAAACAGACTTTAAATATGAAACTACTTCAAAACGCTACCCATCCCTGGTTTTTCCTTGATTGTCTGTACCTTTATAGTTACATTTTATTGTGAATTGACAATTAATGTGTATTATTATGATAAATATAGAAAACATACAACTTGTGTTCCATACGGTAATGTAACTGACCTCAAAAGATCTGGCTTCTTAAACCAGAAACAAACAATGGCACCCTTCCTTCTTGGCTGCAGTCGAGTTCAGTACGTTTGCTCTACTGCATTACCAGAGCCTGCGAGCGTGGACGCGAAGGATAGGTTTTTCTGTTATTTCTTTAATCTTGAAAGCAATATTTAGGATTATCAATGTCAAATTACTTTGCAATCAAACTCAGATTGTAAAGGAATAACAGACGTTAGGCTCCGTTTTCGCTGCTGTGTATTAAACAAAGCAGCGATTCACCAAACACCAGTTCTCGTTTAACCAAAATTCCAAAATTGACTTATTCGGCATCTCCGAGACGGAATTTCTAAGACCACTAAAACAGAGAAAGAAGAAAAATAAAGAACGGTATAATGTTAATAGTCAAATTATTCAATCAAAACTTGGTTTAATTCAATTTAAAGCTCTCTTGAAAGTCTGTAACTTGAAGATTTAGTAGCCAGGTGTTATAATTAGAATGAAAATATTACGCGAATGTGATATTAATCAAATTAAACAATTTAGTTTGGAGCTGAGATCTGGTCTGTGGTCCTATGAATAAGTTTATTTATATGTTATACTTAAAAACTCGAACATTACAGTGATTTCCGGAAGACTTAACATCAAAAACAGTTTCCTTTGTCCGCAGTCATCTCCAGTATACGCTAATGTTAGTATCTTTTTCAGTTGAAATGTTACCTATACCTTAGTCCTTTCAATTTCCTAAAATATGTTTTCCATTTACACTCACACTGGACAGAGTTTCATTCTTCATTAATACAGAAAACACTTTCCTTCTTCTGCAGTCATCTCCAGAATTGCCGTAGATCCCACAGCATCATTGGTCACCATTCCCATTAATCCTTGCGAAGAAGGTCTAGACAATATTTATGTACCCTGCAGAAATGAGAATATTACATTCGCTTTAATATTAATTTTAAAATGACATACACTTGGGTATAATGTAAAGCGGAGATATCAATTCTGTAAAAAGTTTATGCATGGAATTTTTATTATTTCCTGATTTTGACACCTAATTCAATTCCTAGGAGAAGGCCTTTACAGGCGTAATAAGTTATATTAAAATTGTATAGGACTATTCTAGACTGGCTTTTCATTAAATACAGTACATTCATATGCATTTGCATATGCATTTTAATTTAATTAAGTATCCTATATAAGTTTCCCTGAAGTATAAATGAGTAAGAAATGTCTTTAAGTAATTGGAATAATGTTGGATTTCGCATACGGAATGATATGGTTCATATATATACCAGTAAATAAGTGAAAAATAATATATATATATATATGTATTATTTTTAAGAATTTACTTCTATTGCCTGATTCTTAGCGAATTGCAGATATCTGGAGTTTCAGAAGTTGGTACTAAATTTACAATTAGGTTTCCAATTCAGAAGTGAACTCTATTTAATTTATTTATCCCCCTTTTTATATTATGTACAACTGTACATGAGTATTTTAGCGAGTATCTCTATTATATAAGCATTTAAGTTCTTTATTCCTGTTATTTATCAAATAAATAACGCTGAAGTTTGTAAATATTTGCATGCATTGTTTTTTATTGTATTGTGTACAGTAGCCGAAAAAACGAACACATCGTAGGCCTATTTCAGCCCAGATCAACAAGTGCGTGGGGGGTGCAATAACATTATTGCAAGGTGTATGCTTCTAGTCATATAGGGTTAAGTAATAGACTTCGTTAGTTGTTTAAATTAAAAATACATATGTGAATACCATGAAACATCTTGACCAACATGGTTTATAACGCATTTTTTCACTTTTTAAATTAAGCATTGTTATTTTCAACCAATAGGACGAAAAAAAGTAGCATAATCAAAGGGTAGCTTAATTTAATTGGAACAATTATTATTACCTGCAGTCATAAAGCAAATAAAATCACCAGTAAAAAAAGATTCGTCAATATCCCAAATAATTCTGATACCTAATGAATTTAAAATCCTCAGCAGAATAACATAAATATTAACATATTTAGCGAAAATCCATAAATTTCAATAACTTTCCATACGTATTATCTTGTATATGAAGCCTTATGAACGACTATGGTCGAACAAATATAGTCGTATGCAACTTGCCTATAATGGTAATTACGATACTCTTATGAAAATTATGATACTCGCATTGCTCGCTTCATAAACAAGGTAAACTGATGTAAAAAAGTGCCAGAATGCTATTGTTTAATCAGTTATAATTGCTATTATGATAGGCAGAAAAGTTTTTTTAAATCGATTTTCGAGTTAAGCTCCAGATGATTCATTACGCAAGGCTTACGGAAGAACAAAGGTCCGTTTTTTTTAATCAGATTAAAATCGTGTAGCATTAGTAGAACAGTGCAGACTTGTGATATCTTGACAATCGCACACTCACACAAAAATACGAAAAAAGAATATCAAATTGGCCGGATACGTAATGTGAACCTGCAACTTCCAGAATGCGAGTCCAAGAAGTTTCCATTTTGCCCACCTCACTCAGTTTAACGGTCTAGTTTGATAAGCGTATGCGAAGGAATAGTGTTACTTGTCATAGCTAACTGTATTGCAATTTCCAAATCCGTATATGAACACTTGTAAAACAATATGTTGTCATGATAACTTATTTGCTTTTGTTAAATTCTTTCTGATATATTGCCATAAAATAGGCACTAAATTGGGCTTTACTCCGGTACCGGTCAACCGATTGATCCATTATCAACAGGCTTCTTCCCGTGAACGTTATAAATGCGTTTACCAAGTTTTATGAAATTCCGATTAAGCGTATTTCAGTTATCGCGCGTACAGACACACGGACGGACGGACAGACAGACATTTTCCCGTCCCGCACACAATCTCATAAAGTACCGTACTCTTATCTTAATAAATCCCAATATTTTCTTGTTGCATAATGTACTATTGTACGATTGTTAGTTTTCTAAAGTAAATATGATACAGATTGAGGAAATTAAATTCTAGGGATAAACATTCAACATAACTACCTGTAGGCCTACCCTCTGTATTGCGACTTGCGTAAGTGGCCGTATTGCGGGGGTGAGCATTCAGTTGTGTAGATTTCGTTCAATGCCGTGTTATTTGCAAAGCAAGACCAAACACTTGAATATTTGCATGAAATAAGTAGTTTATAGCTATTTCTTTGAAATTTTATAGGCCTATGGAAAGTTATTCGAATAAAGGTTTATCTTTCAGTAGTCTATGAGTAATTTTTATAGAAAATTTAAACAATATCTTTAGAGTCGTTTTCGAGAACCGAGAAATGTGAAAATTCCCTCATGTAAAGTTATACTTAAATCAAATGATAAAAATTCGTTTTTTTTTTCTACTTTTTTGGCACACATTCCACACACGCAGACTGATTTAATCGTCGCAAAACAATTATGAAATTTAAATATCGAATTTCGGGGCTGAACACAATAGTTTCTCTACCTATAGTACTTATGTTACAGGAAGTCGATTGTTAAAAATGTTTAATGACTATAGCGTATTGCAACTTAAGGGCTTCGACCGTCGAAGGTGCAGTGATATTGTCCCGCTGAGTTGCCAATCCTTACTGGATAATGATAATGAATTAATTTCAGCGATTGGAAATTACAATTCAGCATATTACCACCGTCACTGGACAATGTCATTCATAAATACCATCAGTATCCCAATATAGTAGTAGTAATTTATTATGAATTACTGCACTTCAGTTTCAACAACTACCTGTCAGAGAGATGAAGGAAGTCATTGCTGAATACAAGCTGGAACAATGATGCTACCATACTATAGGAGAGCGTCGCATCGTCGTCGTCGTGGCATAGCTGATGTCCTTGTTCTAGATTTGTTTTCTTTAAACATTATTTTGTGATTGCACCACCTACACCATAGAAAGAGTCTGAGTTCTTAAATTAAAACAGTACTGAATATTATATTGAATTTCTACATTTGTGTATCTTTGAACACTTAATACTCACAGTGCATTCGTACGGAATGCTGTATTTTGGGTTCCTTGACGGTAGACTTGTATGATTCCTCTGCTTTGCCTACTCAGTCCCCAGTAGCATTTCTTCTCAGAGATTTACATTTAGAAGCCCTTTATGCTATGTTGAAGTTATCACACAACATTTCTTCTGTTGTTCTAAGAAGATTTGAATTTTAATTTCTTCGCCGACTTGTGCCGTGACTTGGAGATTTCCGTCATTAAAGAAGAAATCACTTCGTGCAGCATTCGATATCAGCAATAGCAACACCTAAGCAATCATCCCATTTCCTTTGCCAAGAATCTTGTGGACAATAGTTCTTCAGACAATCGTGTGTTTCGACATAAGGTTTGATACTTGGCATTCCGATTAAGTGACTAATCTTAGAGAGTTGTTTTACAGCTCTTATAATTACTGTGTCATTTATACGGCTTATTGAATGTTTTTATTTGACGGTATTGTAAATCTGCAGAAGAAAATTTTAAAAATTCTGAAGACATAATTATGCGATGTGCATTCATGGAAACCATTAAGATGTAATGATTCTCGTGAAAATGGATCTTATTACATATGATCTTTACTCTTCGTGCCATAAACTTAAGGATTTTTCCAACATTCCACCTGCATAGTTCGAAAACCAAAAGTCAAACCTCACCAAACCTTTGCATTGTACAAAGTCTTGAATCCTTCTTCCCATCTGAACACAAACTAGAACTACTTAACCTTGAACTTGTGTTTTAATTATGAATCCTAAGGGACCTATGACGTATTTATTAATTTTTTCTTGAATAAATGTTCATTCTCTTTAACTTTATTCTCTCTAAACTAATATTCATATAATACAAAACATTGTTCTATTTGCTTTATTTATAAAACATACTCCATCGAAAAAAGTAGTGCAAGAAATCGTCTTTCCGATGAGAACTTTCATGATATGGATTTTAATATTTTAAAAATTACTGAGAATTACGAACAAAAAAATTATCATGTAATATAAACGAAATATTCAGAGTATTTTTAATGCCCGTGGGAAAAATAATACATTCATTTTTAAAAAGCACAGGCAATGTTGTTACATTTTGTTAGTTGACTGATTTTACTGATTTTATTTTGCTGGTAGGATTGCTACACTCAACCTTTCGGACTCGTTTCTCAAATTTACCTACTCCCACAATTAAAACTATCTTTAACCATTTGTATAACAAAACTATTATCATATTAAACAATAACTATTATTGTTCACCCACGAAAATGAAAAAAGTAGTATGATTAAAGTGTAATCTAAATTACTTCAGTCAGAAAAGAAAAGAATAAATAGGTAGGAAAATCAAAATGATTCATCAGTGTATGAAATAATTCAGTGCCCACTGAAACCCCAAACCCAACCCAAAAGCCATATGTCCTCTTCTTCTTTTCTTCTTCTCTTCTACTTTTGTGGAAAGCGAGCATCTTGGCACCTATTACCCAGGAAAGAAGGGGCGGCATTACAGGAGTTAGGGCAAGGCACTTCGTAACGAGGAGAATCTAAAATAAATGTAGATGCTCCTCGCAAGATAGTGTTATTATTAAACACTCTATGTGGAATACAGTTAGAGTTAAAATATAATTAAAATTCAGTTCGCTGTTACAGAAGGTTAACACAAGCTGACATAGGCAGATGGCCTAAGAAAATTACCCAAACAAAAGAACAAATTGCTCTGGTATCAAGTGAAACATAAACAAATACATAAGGCGGAAGGCCTGTAGTTTAAAACAAAAATTATATGTACATAAGTCAAGGTTTATGGCTATAAATTAGTCAAGTTTCATATTTCATCAGAGAAACTTACAATATAGTTATTTAAATCTGACACAGAAGAGAAGGTAAGGTAATATTAATTTCATTTCATGTGTTTACCTTCTCTTCAGAAAAAAACAAACTTTTAATCCACACATGTGGAGTCAAAGGATTATCACTTACCACAGCATGAAGTGCGTCCATGCAAGGCAGCCTAATAAGCAAATTTTATTATACATTACCATGAGGAATGTACACACGAGGTAAAAAAAAATAAATTAATTTCTGTTGACCGGCACACAATATCTGTTGACCGGCACACAGAATCACAAATGTTTAAAAGGAAAAGGCAAGGGTCAATTATTTTACTCAATAACATGGTGCCATTTATATGTTCCATCTCATAACCATGCAAACAAAAACACAAGGACCCAACCTAAAACAAACCCTTTTTAAATTTCGGATCACATTAACTAAAGCCAGGTCAACAATAAGTGAAATTTAATTCATAAGATTCTTTAATAAAAACATGCTAACTAAAACTGATTAGAATAATTCAAGCAGATAAGTACATACCTCATGGTAAGAAGAGAAGCCTTGAAAGCAATGAGGCCGAGACCGGCGCCATGTTGTTTGGAGAACGCTCCATGCTGTGTCCGTGATGGATAATGAGTGAGTCAGTGAGTACAGGGATGTTTACCCTTTTATAATCGCATCCCCGTCTTCTTCATATGGCGCCACCAATAGGCTTTTACAATACATGTAGAAAAAAAACAAAAGAAACACGCAAATGATACGCATCCAATAAGCCGAGCTGTATGACCCTGCTTAGAACACAACGGCCTGCTGCCGAATGAGCGGAGGGGGACTGCTAGCGCTCGACACTGCGTGAGCGAGAGAAGGGGGAAAGGCTTCCTCCCCTCTCAACAGCCAAGACATGGAATATTCCTCCCAGCTAGCCGAGAGACAGAACCCATTGTTACGTAATAATGCTTGCCTCAGCACATTCTCCAGGGCTGTACAAACTATATCCCCATCTTCTCAAACTTAAAAACAAATCTAACGTGTGCCTGTTTTACAGAAATTATAACATTTCGGCACACCACAAAGAAAATGACATTTATCTTGATTTATTAGCCAAAAACAATTAGCAACAATAAGTATGTTATTAATCTAAGAAGTCCCCTTGTAAATGAATCAGTACGAACAGACTAACAATATAGGTCTACTTCACTACCCGCCCAGGTTTTTTCGTTGGTTAACTTTACCTTACAGTTATATTATATTGTTAATTGACAATTATTGTGTATTGTTTTAATACATTAGCAAATATACAATTTTTATTCCATACAGTAATTGAACTGACTTCAACAGATCTGACTTTTTAAACCAGAAACAAATATATATTAATATAATAGCACCCTTCCTACTTGGCTACAGTTGAGTTCAGTATGTTCGCTCTACTGCATTACCAGAGCCTGCGAACGTGGACGCGAAGGATAGGATTTTCTGTTATTCCTTTCAACTTACATGCAACGTTTAGGATTATGAATTTGAAATTATTATGCAATGAAAATCAGATTGTAAAGGAATAACAGACGTTAGGCTCCGTTATCGTTGCTGTGTATTAAACAAAGCAGCGATTCACCAAGGACCAGTTCTCCTTCAAACTATATTTCAAAATGCTTTATCCGGCTACCTCTGAGAAAGATTTCTTAAAGACCAATAAAATAGTGAAAAAAATCTGATGTGAAAGTCACATAACTTCCTCTGCCCAAATAAAAGTTAGCAGTATTCACATATCCTTTTACAGAATCGCAAGACACAATTTTACGCTAATTATCCTATAAATACCTCGTATTTCAATGATGCGACTAAAAGCGCAGGCTATATAACAAACTTTAAAAAAAAAAACAAGTGACTGCAGACGTTTATTGAACTTTCCGCCGTAAAGAATAATTCCCGAAATTTGTCGAATATTTCCCTCAGATACTTATTTACTCTATACCTGGCCAACAATACATCTTTCTCACTTCACATTCTTATATAGAATAAGAGGCCGTGAAAGAGCTCGTATTCAGTTGTTCATCATGCAAGACAAAATTTCTACAAACAGTGGGTGAACAGTGGGTGGCTTGTAACTACCCTCAGAGAATTTTTTCGAAAAAAAGTTTCAAATAAAAGTTTTAGCTGTCAGTAAAAGGAACACATGTGAAAATTTTAAAGAAAATCGTTAGAGCCGTTTTCGAGAAAATCGCGAAAAACGAAAATTTCTTCATGTAAAGTCCCCTTAAAAATAAGAGAAATTTGTCGCCAATCTTCGAATCACATCTTCAGAAGGTATCTGACCCAATTACGAAATTTTGTTTTCATACGATTCTCCGTTTCGGAGCTAGCCTGTTCACAAACTTCCACACAGACAGACAGACACACAGACACACACACATACATGTTTCCAAAAATAGTATTTTTGGATTCAGGGGGCCTTGAAACGTGTATTTATGCTAAAAACTCAACTTCGAATTTTAGGGTCGAAAACAATACTTCCTCTACCTATAGTACCTATGGTACGGGCAGAGGAAGTAAAAAAGTGACTGGAAATATATGGCAATATTATAGTCAAATATTTAAAATATTCTTCAGTTAAAAGGTCATTAATTTAAACTTACCTGAACAATTTATAACTTGAAGGTTGGTAGGCAAGGTATTAATCTTAAAGGGAGAGGGAAATTAGTAAACGGATGGGTAAATTTTAATCAAATTGCGAGAATTCAGTTTGGAGCTGGGATCTGGTCTTTGGTCCTATGAACATGTTTATTTATATTTTCTACTTAACACTCAAATGAACATTACAGTGATTTTAAAATAACGTAGAGTAGAAAACACTTTCCTTCTTACGCAGTCATCTCCAGCGTTGTATCCTTCAATTGTAGACCTCATAGCATTTATGTTACCATTCCCGTTAATCCTTTGAAGAAGGTCCAGACAACGATAGTGTATCCTGAAGAAATGAGAATTTTACAGTCATATTAATTTTAAAGTAGTGTATCCTGAAGAAAAAGAGAATTTTACTGTCATATTAATTTTAAAGTAGGTTTTGTAGGCATATAGTATAAATTCGGGATATCAACCCTGTAAAAACATGTTTCCACGAAATACTTACTCTTTTTAGATTGTGATGGATTATACAGATCTTAGGAGTAGGCGGCTAGATCTTTGCTATTGACCTTTCATGAAATAAAGTACATTCATAATAAGCAATACCTTTCTCTGATGATATTAATTATTACTGCGAACACTGTGTCCATTCTCCTCTCCGATTCTAGCAATCTGAATCCGTAAGCGTATTGAGATTTTTATGTGTAATTTTTTAAAATTTTCGTCAAATAGAATTTCCTTGAGTTCATCCAAAATTTGCATTCTGTTTCCGTGGAAACGTTTCGAATTGTTTAACCTTCAGATGTAGATTTAAATTATCAGCCCAGAACTTTGCATTAAATAAAGCTGTGCTGATAGAATTACGACCATTCACTCCCTATTCGGTGATGGTAGATAGGGCAGAATGTTTTCATTTTGGTCCTTTTATATTTGGAAAGTTGGAGGGACAGTGGGACCGAGTTCTGATAATTCCTGATTTCATACTGGACGTTCCGTATTTTGTAACATTGATTAATCCCATCATTTCCTACCAATACAATGGGATAGCTAGTTTCAGCGATAAAGACAGTAATCGATTTGTATATGAAAATTTGGTTTTGTAGGCTATAGTTACCAGAGCAATTTCTTGCGTAGATGTTTTTAATCTACTAGTGTCACTTGAATATTTAAAAAATCTACTAACTAATATAAATTATTAATAAACTAAACAACTAAGTAACTAATAATCAGTACTAACAAAATATAAATATTATCCTAACTTCAAAGTTGTGCGTCCGTTTGAGATTTGAAACAACCTACTTTTCTTAGATTAATCAAATGAATTTAAAATAAAATTGATTTCGTCTAAACGCACTTCAGAAAGTTGATTGAGATTTACGAGAGTTCAACATAAGGCAAAATTAAGAATGGAATTTCCGAAGAAATGTGTTAGAACAGACATGACAAGAAAAGGTTAAGAATGTTTCACGTCACACTTTATGAAGGTAATAGGTTTAACTATTAAACTGTTTTCATGTGACTTTCCCCCTTTTGATTGCCTTTAATAAACGTAAGAATACGTATAGGCTATTACAGAATCAGACTACTTGAATGAATAGGTTTGACTGACGTCATTTAACTTCTTCCGTGAAAAGCATTACCATCTCACAGTTGAGTTGAAATAAACACGTGGCAACATATTTTAACTTTGAACGTTGTACAGAACATCATGATTCCCTACAAATCAATTACTCACACTACACTGATTTTCATTTCACATTAACACAGCAAACATTTTCCTTCATTTGCCGCCAGTATTGTCTCTTTCTAACATAGATCCCTCAGCATCTGTTCGTCACCATTCTCATCGAACATCAGAAAAATGTTTGTGTTTCCTGGAGAAATGAGGAGTCTATTTTAAGTATTGTGTTCACTTAAATATTAAATTTATAATGACATACACTTGTGTCCATTATAGGGACGATTCTATTCTTACTACGAAACTTAATATTAGGCCTATTCTTACTAGTACACTTAGGCCTATAAAAACTTTACAGTCAGAATTGAAACTTTATAAGCCTATATTAGACCTCGATTGATTGGATTTTCAAATATACAGTACATTCATGTTATGCAATTCCTTTCCCTGATGGTACTAATTCCAGCAATCAATATTTCCCTTCTCGTCTATGATTTCAGATGTCTGAATCCAGATATAGATCTTTATATGTAATTTTTTTAAATTTTGATTAACAGAATTTTTTTATTTACTCACAAATCCGCATTTTGTTAACGTGGAAACCCACATTAAAACATAATGTATTGTTTAACGTTTTAAATCGTTAGGTATAAATTATCAACGGTGAACTTGCCTGTTAATAGGCTTTGCTGATGGAAATTACGTTCAATCACTCCCTATTTGGATAGGATAGATACGTGAAACGTTTTATTACTTCTTTTCTTTGAAAAATACGTCGAAGGAGTTTTGATAACTCGATATTTCTTATTATTTCTTATTTTTATAACACTGATTATTGTTACCAAATTTGCTATGATTTGTAGTATAAAATAAGCAGAAATGTTACTTGGTTTACTAATTTCAAGAATTGAGAATACTTGGAAGAATAATGCAAGCCTACAATTCTGACTAAAGTCTTAATTAGGTTATCTTTCTTTTCAGGTGAGTATGCCATAAATAGAGGGAAGGAAGGTGTGTGACTGCGTACACATAGATCCATAGATATGCTCCGTAATCAGTGAGTGAAACTGGGGTTATATCAGCAATATAAGCATATTAAAGAACAATTTTTTAAATAAGTGCTTCTATTTATTTAAGAAACTTCATGCATAATTTGATTAATGTAACAACTGCAATTCAAATACGAATACTATTCCTATACTATAACGCCAGAATGACAACCTGACGTGCTTTTACTAAGGCCAGTGAACTCAATACATCGAAACACTTTATTGCCTAGCCTGAAGGGGCTCATACCCGTAATCATCATACGCTAGCAAGCTACAGCGTGTCCATTTTATGAGGAAACTTCGCATCATTGCCGCATTGCCGCGCTAGCATCGCATTGCATCGCAGTTGTACAAAGCATACAAGCGGTTAGTTGTTTCGGTGTGTTGTAGTGAGACGCTTGTCTATTGTTGTCTTGTGTTACATAAGACAATAATCGAAAATGTATACGGTTGAACAGCGAATTTATTTAGTGGAATGTTACTTATTGAGAAATAACCATAGAAGGCGCGGTCGGAAATTTTCTCCTAAATATCCGGACTGTACCATCTCAATATCTCAAATAAATGGTGAGCAATAAGCCTCTACATGTAGGTCTATTTTGATAATAAATTGGTTGAGTTATTATTTTGTATTGTTTCTAAAGTCTTGATTTGCCGGTAGTAACGCAACACGGTCCCCGCCGGTGCAAGCACAACAGCGGGGAAAGTGTGAGCAGGGGCAACGCGGTTAAAAAGTTTCCGCATAAAATGGCCTCCCTGTATCTTTACATAACTTGAGGGATTGCTGCAGTGACTCATATTTACGAACTTGAGCCAAACATTTTAAATGCATAATGTAGATATTTCCCTAACATTATAATTTACAAATATATTGTCTTATTAATAATTTATAGAATATTACTTGGCCAGCTGGGAAATCTTATACAAGAAATCGACTAGACTTTATAATTTAGCCATCAAACTATGTAGAATGTAGATCACACCAAAAATATTATTAATACTAAAAACATATGTACAAGAAACAGAATATAATATATTTACAAATACGGTGTGATTATAATTTAGTATACTGGGGCTAGTTTCAATGTAAATAGTTAACTACACAATGCATTTAAAATGGTTTTACTGTGTTTGTAATTAATAAAACTTTAGAACATGAATCAATATTAAATTTTGAATAACAAGTCGAGACATAATTTTGACAACCGCCAACTGGAGTATTAAGTATTACATCTTTATAGAGTACTCACATGATCCATCCAAGCTTCTACGTGGATCAGCTCATTTTTAACCGACCACAAGCCCAGCTGGCTGCCGTCTAGAAACCCGCAGAGTACATTTCTCAACAGGAAAGCTTGGACGACTGCGCGCGCATACAGCCAGCGCCAAAAATTGGAAATACCATAACATTATTCCGATTAGTCCCCTTCAGAATTTCAACCCAATTTGGTCATTAGTTCCTACGATGGAGTTTTAAAATTATTTTAATAGGAAAATAAATTTTCATAACTCCATACAGACCGTTGGTATATTTCTATAGCTCTTCTTATATGTTTATAATATTTTTTTTGAGATTGCAAGTATCTTTCTTAACCGAATTAAATCGTTTATAATAATAGTTATTTATCTTTATAACTTTTAAACTTAATAATTTTTAAAATAATCTTGTTTGCAAATTTTACCAATTATCTTCAGAAGTATATTGTTTATTCATGAATATAAGGAATTTTTAATCATAGTTGCACTTCAGAGGTTTAATATGAAATGTTATATTGTGTGGGATTTACATTTTCTAGAGTATCTTACATATTCAAGTTAAACTTCAAGGAAAATTAAAAGTGCATATTTTGAATAAGTAACTTAAAACAATCACAATGGCAAGAGAATATTAAGAAATATTCACATCATACGCGATGAAGACGACAGAACTAAACATGAAATCTGCTTTCCGCCTGACTTTCCTTCCTTTAAGCGCTTCCAAAAGAGTAAAGAGACATCACCAAACAGACTATCTGAATGAATTAAAAAAAGAATAGTCTGCTATAAGTTATAAGCAGCTTTTTCAGGTGATCGTTAATTTTGAACTGTAAGCTTTAAGAGTATCATAGTTTTTAGCGAAAATTGTGAGAATTATTTTCAATTGTTTTACAATGTGTTTCATGAACGTAAAAAAGGCGTTGCAATAGATTTTTATGCCACACTCCTAAGTTATTTGTCATTTTAAATGAAAACAATACACTCATCCAATGTCCTCGTCTAGTGAAGAAAGTACAGACATCGTATTATATCTCTGCCGGTCTGTCAAATGACTATTTCCTGGTAGGTGAAGAGATTCTACTAGCGTGCACAAAAACATGTCTTAAATTTACAACGGGCAGCAGATTTGAGCTCGGACAAGCAATGACTAGAAAGGGAACTGGATATATTTTGTATTGGAATACACGGACTACCTGCTCCTTGTAACAAAATTCCAACGGTCGGCGAGAGGCACAGATATAAAACGACAGCTGTACATATGTGTTCCTGTAAAATCCGGGTGAAGTAAACGACAGTCCCAGAGGGAGATAAAACTAATAGAAAGAAGAAGTGATGACTTTGAAATATATTATATGATTATAAAACGATTGATTTACATATATTTTAGTATCTTCGCAAGAAATCTTATGAGGAAAGGGAGAAGTTCATAGCCTTTATGAGGAATATCTTAAATCATTTTCGTTATCCTTTTTCATGGTATATGGAAAGCACCGGTCCAAGTATTAAATACATTACAGGTTTGAATACATCTTCAAGAGTAAGGAGGTATTTAACATGTTTAACATTAAACATTCATATAATTTCTCGACTCTTAATAATACAACTTACGTTAGAGAAAGCTGCTGATTGCAGGAGTACGCTTTCAGTTCTCTAAGCCTCGTAGTATTAGCGATGTTAGATTTAAAACTTGAATTTCTGGGTAAAATAAGGTCTAGCTAAGTGGAAGCTCGTCCAATAATGATGTTTGTGAAGGAAGTGTACGGCAAGTCGTGTGTGAGTCTGGCAAGAGCGCTCCCCTGCCATAATAAAAATGCCCCTTCCCCCTGTTTAATGGTGCCCACATATCACCAATTTCTCCGTTTCCGAGAAAGACACAATAAATGTCATGTAAAATGGTATTAAAATTAAGAAAAGGACTCAGCATTTCGTCACATCTCCTGAAGATGGCTACATAATCCAAATGTAAAATTTCGCATTCATATGATTTTTAATTTTCAAGGTTTGCAAGGTCCAACACAATGCTTCCTCTCTTTATTGTAATTTTGTGGTACGCGTTGAAGAAGTAAAATCCTGGCGTGCAATACCCAACATGATTTCCTCTACTTTTCATATTGCGTCTTGTGTAAGTGATCGTAGTATGGAGATGTGCATTCAATTGTCTAGGTTTTGTTCAGAACCGTATTATTTGCAAAGCAAGACTTAAAACTTGAATTTTTGGATGAAATTAATAGCTTATAATACATTCTTAGAAAATTTGTAGGGCTACAAACATATTTCAATTAAAGGTTTTGGAAATTAGCAATCTATGTGTAGTTTGTATAGAAAATAAAACAATCTTTAGAACGGTTTCCGAGAACAGCGAGAAGTGGAATTTTCTCGTGTAAAATGATGAGAAGAGACTTAAATGAAATATATTAATCGCATTATTATTGCCTTCTATTTTCACTGTTGAATACACAGTTCACAGACAAAGGCAGATACACAGAAACACATAGACAATAAATTTAAATTGTGGGTTCAGTGTATCTAAAAACGGGATTTAATTATGACAAGCCGAAATTCAATTTAGGACCTTAAACTATTTTCTCTGTCTATAATGCTTATGATGCAGGAAATCGATTGTTCAGATTATCTGATTCGAGATGAATACTGAAAATTAGACTTTTGGCTATCGTAGTTGTAAGAATTTTGAACTTCGTGAGTTTTGTGTATTGCCTGTAAATTTACAAATACATAAATATCCAATCGACTTGGGCCGGGATCGTACCTACGACCTTGGGCAGAGAAAGCTAATGCCACACAAGTACTGTTGAAAAGTACGTTCTGTAGATAAGCTAGAGTTGGGGCTATAATAGTTGAGAGAGAGAGAGAGAGAGAGAGAGAGAGCGGAGTAGAGTAGAACGAAATAGAGGTGTAAGAAGATGAAGTTCCTCAATTAGCAGTGACATCTGCTACCTTTGGGATTGCTATAACTAGGAGCTTTCAGCGTACAGGGAATTTGATAACTTAAAATTTAAACAAAATTTTATAGAGTATCGGAATTCTGAATGTATTTATCTTTGTACACTTAATACTCACAGTACATTCGTATGGAGTGCTGTATTTGGAAACCTTCGTAGTAAGCCCATTCTTTAGTTCATCTATTTTGCCTTTCCATCTTGAGATATAAATTAAGACGTTAAGACCACTTGACGTTTTGGTATAAATTTTCTCTTGCCATTTCTTGAATTCGTGTAATTATTCCTTGTATATCCATGGAAACAGAGCCTTTGGCAATACTATAACTCGATTAATATTAGACATTTGAGGGTTGGTCGATTTTTGCATAGCACCATTCGATTCTAACCGAAATTGTACAATACCTGCAGTAATCAAAACCCAAAAATGTCATAGTTTTTATAACGATAGGTCCTGATTTTACCGTTAAGCGAATTAGTCTATGGGGAGACAATCGGATCGATATATTAAACTGTACTTGACAGAACTTTTACAACAATGTAATTTTTACGCGATTTAATGTTTTTCATAATGTAGACCTGATTATCATTATCCGACATTTATAAATGACCAAGCGCATCGAGACCCTGTTTCAACTCGGCTGTTCTGCATTTCGTGTGGTAGTGTGAAAATTTGTATGTCACGCAGTTAGGACCAAAAGCGTTTTTCAATTTTCTACCAATCAAATTCATACTAAAATGCAGATGTATGACTTTTATTTCATGAACTTCAAATACATTTTTAACAGTTTTATAAATTCTTAGTAATACTCATGACTAATTTAATGTATGTACGTACACATGTTTTTATATATCTAGACTAGTAGCCTATGCTACTTATAGGCTATATGTTGTCTGTAATAAGACAAGTTATGTTTTTAAAGTAGGTTAGATTTCTAATGTGTTAAAAACTGAGCATAGGTGGAAATTGTAATTTAAAAGCAAAAAGTTAAAGAAAAATCCGTGCACCGATTTTAGTACAGATCGGAAACATTCGAGCAAATGCATATAAATGTGCGATTACATAAATGCAAACATACTTGGTTTTTGCAAACAACTAGGCTTAGGTCTGACTCAAATAATAACTAAAATTTAATCCGATGAATAATAAAAGAAAATACAAAGTTCAGTGGTGTATATGCTTTAAGAAATAGGTTCCCTAATTTAAGAACTACGATGGATCTAATAGACAAGACAAAGTTCCACGCTCAGTGGGCTTAATGTGTTACAAGGGTTAACTAATTCTTCACTCATGGATTAAGTCCAAAACTTCGTCAGATATTAATCAAATCAGGATATACGGGAAGGAATAAGTGGGATGGCTAGAATATTAACAGAAAGAATTTAGAAAAAAATTCCTCACGTCCACAATAGGTCTATTACTTTATTTTTTTAAACATCTAAAGCCGTACAAATACACAGTCAAAAATGTACAAAGTTTATTTTATAAGGAAAAATCTTAACTTCTTGGGATTTTTTCGTCGGTTATAGACTAAAAACTATAAGTTTGCCAAATTTGAAGTTTCAAGCTCATCTGAAAGTAAGTACACATCAATGTTAATAAGTGCAAGATCTAGACCAGTGTTTTTCAACCGGTGGGTCGCGAACCACAAGTGGGTTACTAAACATTTTCAGTTTGGTCACGGAGCTTTGAATTTAAAGTGTAAAAACAAGCACAAGTGTGCAGGTGCAATCATTGGCGATTATTGGGAATTCGCAAGATTAAGTATATAATTGTATATATATATATATGTATATATATATATATATATATGTATATATGTGTATACTGTATGTATATGTATATTTGTATATGACGTATATATTTAACACACACACACACATATATATATATATATATATATATATATAACACGGTTCTGATCCTCCTTGGTTTCTATTAATAATATCCTCCAAACAATTATTTGGGGGATCTTGGAAAATTACTTTTAAATCATTTGGGTCGCAAGTGAAAAAAGGCTGCAGACCACAAATCTAGACTGTCGTAGATGTGAATTACGTCACGGATATCCAGCCAGTTTTTACATACTTACGGGGAAGCTGGAAAACTAAATTTTACACAATTATGGCTGTAGTATGTGCTAATATTCCTCCCTAATTGTACTATTCTGTCCTATAAATGAGTAAAAAATTACATAATTTGAGGAATATAAATACAAAATTTTCTTAACATCAAAAAATCTAAATCAATCTAAGGTATAACAAATCGAGATTCGACAAAAAATCATAGGACCAAACTTGTAGATCTCTCAAAATATGTCGCTGCTGGTGCAATCGGGTTTTTTTATACGATTTTCCGTTTAGTTACTATAAGACCTTAATGTTGGGTCAGCCATTTTGAATGTTTTTCGGGGGTAAACAATTAAAGGTCTGAACATTTTAGAATACTTCCGTCCGTTACAGGTTACAAGCTATAAGTATGAAAATGTCAAGTTTCCGGCTCATCTGAAAGGTGGCAAACAATTATGTAAATCGGTGAGATAGTCACGCGGCTTTGTAGTATAATGATTATTCGCTATTTTTAAACCATTAATTGAGCGTTACTCCGGTACTGGTCAACCAATTTGGCCCAATGTCAATAGGCATGAAAATCTGATAAAGTCTATTCGAGTTATCGCGCGTACAGACACATGTGCGGACAGACAGACAGACGGAGAGATATGTTTCCCGTCCACCATGTGACTTAGAAAGTACCACACTGGCACTTGGTGATTAAAACTGAAAGTCTAGTCTTAATATAAAACAGTTTTTATTATATTTGGTCAAACAACATGCAAAAACTCTTTAGTAAAAAAAAAATCGTTAGTATTACAAATAATTCTAAGAACCCAAACAGCTACAGGCTACTAATAAAAGTAAGTTAGATTGTACGGGATTTGTATAGTTGTATAGTTGATAACCAGGCAAATTGTACATAAGCCGTATTCAATTTGTTCACCAATAACCCCCCCTGTAACCGATAACATGTACATGTAGATCGTCATCGAAACATCAAGGCTACGTCATAATCTTTAAGATGCAGGAAGGCCTTCCTTCCCGTGGCGTAGAAGGAATGTGACTGCATTGTATGGATAATCGTGATAATTTGACATCTTATAGTTCCATTAAGTTGTTTCCAGAAGGCTGTAATCATGGTTCAAACTGATAAAAGAAGACCAGAAAACTATATAAATGTTCTTAACAACGCTGCAAAGGCACCTAACGATGTTTCGTACAAAAATTGCCTTGAATTGAATTAATAACCTCATAATTCAATACCAAACACCTATCAAGCGTCCGATATTAGGGCTACAGATGTCTCCAATTAAATATACATTGAAATCAGGCGGTGAAAAAAAAAAATGAGTGTAACTTGCCAAAGTTAAATTACGCAGGGATCATTTCCGTCACGTGTACATGTCTTATGTAAAAGTTACACAATAGGTTAATAACTTATTAGTAAGAGTGAAATAAATATGACTTAAGGGGAGGTTGTAAGCACATTTGATCAAAAATGTGGATTTTCGGTTTATTGTATATTTCAATTGAATTAAGTATAATGTACATGTTACATAGTCGTTTTGTGCTATAAGGGCCATAATGGCGTAGTAAATCTCTTTAACTCATTGGCATACGTTACCGGCTGAGTGCCGGGCACAATAATGAAAGTCCATTCATACGTTGCCGGCTGTCAGACGGGACCAATTCCTTTTCCTTTTAGTTCTAGGTTTCCCTGAGTAGATGGCGCAATATGCTATGTACAAATTTACAGCTGAATATACTGTGTTTTTTAAAATGTTTTTCACGGAAGTCAGCTTAGCATATGCTTTCGTATCTACCGAGTGAATGTTGCAAAAAATTGTTATCTTACACAAGAAACAATAATTTCCCAAATATATATTCATAAAAATTAGATATTTCTTTTTTTGCATATCCCTCGCTTGTACTGTGCGCAACAGTGATCTAACTATATAATACAGTTCGGAGAGAACTTATCTCAACCTTAGCATTGTGGCATCCTGGCCAGATGACGCAATGTTCCCGGAGTATCCGGGGTTCGAGAGGCTCTGGATGCCTGTGGAACTGAGGTGGGAGGGCCCAGGTAAAATAATCGGTGGTTGGCAAGCCTGGAAGATGACGGGGTATGAAGGAGCCTCTCGAATAATAAGGTATTTTGCTCTTTTCTATAGTTAAAAAAAAACGTATCCATTAAATTTTAGCATGTACAGAAACGTATGGCCTCACGCCTTAGAAAATCGAGAAAAAAGTACAGTGGGAACCGTCTTGAAGCCACTCACACGGCAACGAAGGCCCACTGAGAAGGAGCTGCAATTGTACTATGGACAAGGTTTTAGCACTAATACAGATGTAGGTACTAATACAGATAGCTTGGAAAATATGAAGAGAGCAGTGTGGGCTACATTCTTCCATAGGGTTTCATCCGACATACAAGTTTTGTCCTGAATATGCACTTCGAGCACATTATGGTACATTTTATCTTTAACGTACTTTTTCTCTCGTTTTGTTTTTTGTGCACATTTGTTCCTTTTTCTCGGGAGTTATTAAGAGTAGAGATCTGATTTTTGTTCCAGTTACTAAAACTACATTAATACACAAACGGTGGTTTTTTAATGCATTTATCTTCAATGGTAATAAATTTATTTCAGTTTTAATGAATAAAACCGAATGAAAAAATTCAATTTTCCAAAAAAAGTTATAACATATTTGTTTACAAACATATTCCTTTAAAAAAACCAACGTTTAAAGACAAGATACAGATCAAAAAGTCTACCAAATTTTGTTTCAATTGATCAAATGGTTTTTGAGAAAAAGGAACATGAACATCAATAATTTAACATGGCAGAGATACAGCTTACAACCTCCCCTTAATCCCACATAACACGACTTAACTTTAACCATAAACACCAATAAATTACTGATTTTAAGCATACTGTACTTTTATAAATGAATCTTCCAAACGGACTTTCATGAAATCCTACTGCAAAGCTCGCCCGGATTTTCTTTCGAAGACTGTGAAGTTAATCTTATATAATTAAGTTGGCCTATAACGTAGTCTTCAATAGTAAAGCAATATATCTTCTGAAAATAACAATGATATTACTTATTAGGAAAAAACTTGAACTGACGCGGCCTTTTTAAACTATAATCAAACAATTGTTATTAATTATCAATATGATGGCACCCTTCCTTCTTGGCTGCTGTAGAGTTCAGTAAGTTCTCTCTACTGCATTACCAGAGCCTGCGAACGTGGACGCGAAGGATAGGATTTTCTTTATTCCTTTCAACTTTAATGCAGCATTCAGGATTATAAACTCCACATTATTTTGCAGACATTGTCAAATTGTAAAGGAATAACAGACGTTAGGCTCCGTTATCACTGCTGTGTATTAAACAAAGCAGCGATTCACCAAAGACCAGTTCTCTTTAACTAATTTGTCAAAGTTGACATACCCGGCAATCTCTTTAAAGGGATCTCTAAAAGCAATTATATAGTAAAAACGAATAGCTAGAAAAATCTATTATTATAGTCTAAATATATAAATTTTCTTCAGTCAAAACGTCGCCAAATTTAAAGCCCTCTGAAAAATTTGTAAGGTTGAGTGAACAGACACGAGTGTAAGGGTAGAGGGAAAATAGTAAGGGGATGCGATATCGATCAAATTGCAACTATTTTGTTTGGACCTGAGATCTGATCTGTGGTCCTATGAACATGTTTATTCATATTTTATACTTAACACTCAAATGAACATTACAGTGATTTTCAAATGACCTAACGTAAAAAAACAATTATTTCTTCCTCCGCATTTATAACCTGTATATGTTAATGTCCGCATATCTATGTCAATTAACATGTGATTTGTGGTTATATCAAGTTCTTTAACTTCTTCGTTTTTCGCTTATTACTCACACTATGTTGATTTTTACTTCACATAACGCAAAAAGCACTTTCCTTCTTATGCTGTCATCTCCAGCGTTGTCTCCTTCAGTTGCATACATCATAGCATCTATGTTACCATTCCCATTAATCCTTGTGAAGAAGGTCCAGACAATGATTGTGTATCGTGAAGAAATGAAAATTACATTGCCATATTAATTTTAAAATTACATACACTTGCATACACTATAAACAAGGGGTATCAACTCAGATAAAAAAGTTGCACGAAATTTTATTTTTAGATTGTGATGCATAATACAGATCTCAGGAGTAGGCTATGTACACGTATTAGGCAGTATTGATGTATTGTAGGTCTCTGCTAGACCTTTGATATTGACCTTCCGTGAAATACAGTACATTAATAATAAGCAATGCCATTCCCCGATGACATTAATTATTCATGTGTTCACTGTTTCCATTCTCCTCTTCCATTCCAGCAATCTGAATCCGTAGACCTATAAGGTTTTAATCTGTAAAGTTTTTAAATTTTGATCACATAAATTTCCTTTTATATACCCAAAATATGTATTCTGTTTCCGTGGATACTGTTGTGGAAATATTTCGGATTGTTTAACCTTCAGATAGATTTAAATTATCAACCCAGGACTTTGCTTTAAAGAAAGCTGTGCTGACAGAATTACGGCCATTCACTCCCTATCAAGTGGTGGTAGATAGGTAGATTGGTCCTTTTATTTTTGGAAAGTTGGAGGGACACTAGGACCGAGTTCTGATAATTAAAGAGCGCCTCGTGTATTCAAACGTTTTCCTCGATCCGGCCCTTGTATCGCAATATACTATAACTTCGAACATTCTTTTGTGATTCCAGTAACCAGGAGCCTACACCGTAAAAAGAATCTGAATCCTTAAATTTAAACAAAAGACATTTAAAATATTGAAACTAAATATTGAAATTCTACACCTAATACTCACAGTACATTCCTATGGAGTGCTGTGTTTTGGATTCCTTGATGGTGGACTTGTTGTATAATACCTCTGCTTTGCCTACTCAATCCCCAGTAGCATTTCTTCTCGCAGATTTACATTTAGAAGCCCTTTATACTATGTTGAAGTCATCACACAACATTTCTTATGCCCTTCTAAGAAGATTTGAATCTAAATCTCTTCGCCGTTTTCACCGTGGTATGTTTCCAACGCTACATTACACTGTGACTAGGAGACTTGGCATTCCGCTTCAGTGACTAATCTTAGAGAGTTGTTTTACAGCTCTCTTATAATTACTGTGTCATTTATACCGTTTACTGAATGTTCTTATTTAAACATATTGTCAATCTGCAGAACGGATTTTTAAAAATTTTGAAGGCGTGTCATTTTGCGTTGTGCATCCATGGAAACCGTTAAGTTGTGTTAATTCTCGTGAAAATGGAGACTTATTACATATGATCTTTACTCTTGGTGCCATGAACTTAAGGATTTTTCCGAAATTCATCCTGCATAATTCGAAAACCAAAAGTCAAACCTCACTAAACCTTTGCATTGCATGAATCTTATGGCATCTGAACACACACTACTACTACTTAGCCTTGAACTTGTGTTTTAATTATACATCGTAAAAAGAATATGATATATTTATTAATTTTTTCTTGATTAATATTCATTCTCTTTAACTTTATTCCCTATAAACTACATTTATATAATTCAAAACATCCTGCTATTTGCTTTATTTACAAAAATATTCCATCGAAAAAAATTAGTGCAAGAAATCGTCTTTCCGATGAAAACTTTCATCATATGGATTTTAATATTTTGACAATTACTGAGAATTACGAACCAAAAAATTATTATGTAACAGAAACGAAATAATAAGAGTTATTTTAAGGCCCGTGGGGAAAAAAATTCACTTGAAGAAATAACAGGCGTAATTGTATTACACTTTCTCTTACTTAGTTTACTGATTTTACTGATTTTATTTTCCTCTTAGGAATACTACACTCGACCTTACGGGCTCGTTTCTCAGATTTACCTACTCCAAAAATTAAAACTATCTTTTACTCTTTGTATCACAAATAACAATTACCACATTATACTATAACTATTGCTATTTATCACCCACGAAAATGAAAAAAATGTAGCATAATTAAAGTGTAATCTAAATAACTTCGGCCAAAAAATAAAATATAAGTAGATTGGAAAAACAAAACTATTCACCAGTGTCTGAAATAATTCAGTGCCCACAAAGAAAATAAATTTATCAGAATAATAACATTTGTCTTAATTTAGTAGCCAAAAATAATTAGCTACAGTTGTTCCTGATCTAAGAAATTATCTTCTAAATGAAACCGTACAAACAGACTTAAAATATAAGCCCACTTCACTACCCACCCAGGTTTCTCGTTGGACGAGTTTACCTTTACAGTTACATTTTATTGTGAAGTGACAATTATTGTGTATTTTTATAATACATCTAGCAAACATACAACTTGTGGTCCCATACAATAATGGAACTGGCCTCAACAGATCTGGGCCCTATTTCATAAAAGTTACAATTTTACACGTGACAGGTATCAGTAAATTGTTTTTCAGGTTTACATCTTGACATTTGTGTTTTTCATAAAAGCTGACAACTTTACATAAATATCATGACAATTTTTTACATTTTTATGACAATATTACACATTGCTGTTTCTCAAAACTTTTGAGTTTGCAGGTAAAAGTCTGACAAATATGTCAAATCTAAGGATAGCTGTCATTTATAAAACATTAATTTTGTTGTCATATTTACAAATTTACAAACAAATGTAGAACTGTCATTACAGAAGTGACAGGCAATCTTTCATATTTAGGCCAAGTCAGTAAGTTATGCAAATGTGTGTCATAACGTGGCAAACTGTTTTTTGTGATTTAAACTTTCTTGTTAATAAATTTGCTAAATTGTCTTGTTAATATTGAACACTAGTAGTAGTGAAAGTGATGAAGAAATAGGCATGACAGCACGCAGGGTTTTTAGGCAACGGATTAACCTAGCTTTCAATTTCAGTGACTATATTCCAAGAGAAATACAGGTATAATTCAATATTTTCAATACTAATAATCGATTACTTAGGTATCACATTCTATGTTGAGATCGATTATCGCACCCGTATATGAGAGCAATTATTGCAGTTCAGGTACCTCAGCAAAAATAATAAATAAGATAATCAAATTAAATACAGTAAATGAATGATAAATTGCCCATATCAATTCATAGTAGAATCATAAAATCCCATAGCCCTTGTTTGGTCTCAAAATGACCGCGAAAAGACGAAACATTCATTATTAATATTAATAATTAGGAATAAAGCAAAGGGAAAAAGTTAAACAATATAATTTAAAATGTTTAATAAAATGATATTGCATTTATGAGCAAGGAATAGAAGAGAAGCCAGGAATTCCCATTAGCAAGCCTAACGGACCGGAGTAAGGCAAGAGCAGGTAGCCAGGTATGCTGGGACAATAACTTCCCAGATGAATACAAAAGGGTATTGATACACTCAGTTATTTTAAGAAGTCGCCTATTATGTTCAGGTTGAAACTTCTGATTTGACTGATGATACAAGCGCTAGATAGATTTCCCACTTAACCCTTCTTAGAAATCCGAAATATTAAGATGTAGGTAATGAAACAGAGGGAAGTCCAGTTGAGTTCCGTGGGCGGCTAAAATATTATTATTGGTCGGAAGAATCACCAATAAGAAGATATCCATAGTACCACGTGCCGCGATTCACCAATAATAATTTATGAGAGTGGTGGTAATTTTTGTTCATGAGAGTTTTCCTTATGCCTAGCGTGGCTGAGTAAATTCATTGTACTCTGTGGCATTGAGTCCACTTTATTAGAGTCCATTACATGGATTCTGATTCTGCTACATTCTATTCCGTGGCATTGAGTCCACTTTATTAGAGTCCATTACTTGGATTCCATTACATTCATTTTATTCTTCGATTTGAAGTGGGAGCGCGGCTCCGATCACACATAAGTTTTGAGCTTCACTCTGAAAAGTATTAATTGGACTTAGAAAATGTTTGCATCGAATAATTAATTAACTTAGAAGAATTGTTGCATATAATCGCGAGCAGTTAAGATTTTATACCGCGAAGCGATTGTATCATCACCAGCGACGTACCTGAGAATTTCTTAACAATAATGTTTGTTTTGTAACAGTGTTGTAATAATTAACGGCAAAGATTGTCTATACAAGTACTAAATAAATAGCGAATTCCTTCAGTGTTCAGAGAAACTGCATTATTATTCCAATAATAGTATTAAGGTGTTCTTCGCTTCCTACCCTGAAGCTAGAGGGAAGTGTTCAACGACCGACTGACTGCTGAAGGCGGGTTCTACAAAAAGACAGAAATTTCAGTATATGCATTATACTGTGGCGCCCAAACAAAACACCCGCCTTCTCATTACCGAACCGCCGTACAATCTACAGTGTACGAAGGTAATCTTTAGATTTGACATAAAATTGTCGTGTTTATGTAAATGGTTGTTTTAGTCTGATAATTTACATTAATTTGCGGTAATGTAAGGAAAAGTTGTAATATTTATGAAAAATACAATTGTCGTGACATATTGACAAATTTGTCAAACTTGACATAATTGTTGAATTTGACACACCTGTAGAGTTTTTTGAAACAGGGTCCAGCCTTTTTAAACCACAAACAAACAGATATTAATACTATGGCACCCTTCCTTCTTGCCTGCAGTCGAGTTCAATATGTTTGTTCAACTGCATTACCAGAGCCTTCGAACGTGGACGCGAAGGATAGGATTTTCTGTTATTCTTCCAACTTAAATGCTGCATTCAGTGTTATAAATGTCACATTGGTTTGCAGTCGATGTCAGATTGTAAAGGAATAACATACATTAGACTCCATTATCGTTGCTGTGTACTAAACGAAGCAGCGATTCACCAAAGACAAGTTCTCATTTAAACAATTTGCAAAAATTGACTTATCCAGCAAATCTGAGACATTTTCTAAAGCCGATAAAATAGTGAAATAGAATGACTGGAGAAAAATAACTACTGTATAGTCTGAATATATCAAGTTACTCAGTCAGAAGTTAATTAAATTTAAGGCTCTCTCAAAAGTCTGTATCTTGAAGGTTGAGATGTAGGCTACGTGTTATAATAAGTACACGAGTGTAAGGTGAGGGAAAACAGTACGCGGTTGTGATATTAATCAAATTACAACTATTTTGTTTGGAGCTGAGATCTGGTCTGTGGTCCTATACATATGTTTATTTATATTTTATACTTAACACCCAAATGAACATTACAATGATTTTCAAATACCTAACATCAAAAATAGTTTGCTTTGTCCGCAGTCATCTCCAGTAGACTATACGTTAATGTTCGCATATCTCTTTCATTTGAGATGTTAACTGTACTCCTATCAATTTCCTAAACTATGTTTTCCATTTACACTCACACTTAACAGTTTCATTACTCATTAACACAGAAAACGCTTTACTTCTTCTGCAGTCATCTCCAGCATTGCCATAGATCCCTCAACATCATTGGTCACCATTCCCAATAATCCTTGCGACAGTGCAGAAATATTTATGTATCCTACAGAAATGAGAAGTCGATTTAAATATTACATTCAATTTTATATTGATCATAAATTTACCTATACTTGCATAATTATAATATAAGGAGGAGATACCGATTCTGTAAAAAAAAAGTATGTTAGCATGGAATTTTGATTATTTTCAGATTATGGCACTTAATTCAATTTCTTGAGTAGGCCCTCATAGGCTTAATAGGTGATATTAAAATCTGTATGGGACTATTCTAGACTGACTTTTCATTAAATACAACACAATCATATGCAATACATTACCCTGATGGTATTAATTATATCAGTGTTTAATGTTTCTATTATCATCCCTTAATGTTAGATACTATCCGATTCCGTATAAATAGATTTTGATCTCTAACGTTTTTAAATTTTGATGTTTATACATTTTATTTTCCATTATCCTCAAATATATTTTTCTTGTTTTCTGGGAAAACTATTATAGAAGAAAAGGGCAATAACATATTGTTTCATCTTTTAAATTAATCTATCAATCTTACGTTACTTATAGTATTCTCTATATTGTATTAAATGCGCCCTAAAATGCGTGTATGTATTTAATTAAGAATCCTATATAGCTTTGCCTGAAGTATAAATGTCTGTAAGGGAATAATTTGAATTTCGCACACATGAATGGTATGGTTTATATATATATAATGTTTCACGAATTAACTTATCCTGTTCAATATAAGTTTCTTAGCGAATTGTAGACATCCAGAGTTTCAGAAGTTGGTATGTTTCTTATTCAAAAGTGAGCTTTATCAAATTTATTAGCCTACGTAACTTACATTTATCCCCCTTTTTTGTATTGAGGTTGTTAGCGGTACAATAGTACACTAGTATTTTACCGAGTAACTTTATTATATAGGCATTTAAGCTGTTTATTTCTGTTTTTTGTTGAAATAAACAATGCTGAAGTTTGTAAATTTTGCATGTATTGTTTTTATTTTATTTTAGTCCTAGAAAAATCCGAACATATCGCAGGTCTATTTCAGCCCTAATCAGCAAATTATTATGGTCGTGCGTTAACATAGTTGCAGGGTGTGTGCTTGTAGTGATATAGGGTTAAATAATAGACTTCGTTAGATGTTTAAATAAAAAATATATATTTTTAAAAATATAAAACATCTTAACCAAGGTGGTTTATAATGCTTTTTTTCATTTTGTTAGAATAAACATTGTTATTTTTTACACACTAGAAAGAAAAAAGTATAATCAAAGGGAAGTCTACATTAATTGGAACATTTACTATTACCTCTTCTTCTTCTTCTATGGCGCGTCGGCCCGTCTTCGGGTCATGGCCTCCTCAGTTGCTCTCCGCCAGCCTAGGCGATCCTGCGCTGCGACTTTCCAATTCCGGATCTTAAGAATATGCACTGCATCCTGATCTACACCATCTTCCCATCTACTGCGTGGCCTTCCCACCAGCCTTCCTCCTCCAAAGTCTCCTGAAAATACCTTCTTTGGAACTCGATGTTCATCCATCCTAATTAGATGGCCTGCCCATTTAAGTCTTTTAATACGAATAACATGTGACAAGGGTGTCTCTCCATATAAAGAATAGAGTTCATTATTATATCTTATTCTCCATTCTCCTTGCACACATACAGGTCCGTAGATTCTCCTCAGGATTTTCCTTTCGAAGGAATCGATTTTTTCCACGGCATTTTTTGAGAGGGTCCACGTTTCACTTCCATACACCACTATACTGCGTATAAGTGTTTTGTATAGTGTTACCTTTAAACTCTTATTTATGTCCCTACTTCTGAACAGGGGTAATACTGAAAAGTACGCTCCATTGGCAGCCTGTAATCTTGCCTGTATTTCTACCATTTCCTCATTTTTGTTAGTTAAATGTGTACCAAGGTATTTAAACTCATTCACTATCTCCACTTTGGATCCTTCTGGAGTAAGCTGTTCATCTGTATATTTCCTTCTCCGAGCCTGTACCATTACCTTAGACTTTTGTTCATTAATTCTAAGACCAATCTCCTTACTTGCTCTACTCAGATCTTCAAACACTTCTTTAACTGTTCTGGTTGTTCTTCCCATCAAATTAATATCGTCAGCATACCCAACTAGTTGAGCTGTTTTATATAAGAGTGTTCCATTGGCGTCCACCCTCAGTTTCCTGATAACCGATTCTAGGGCTAGGTTAAACAGGAGTGGCGCAAGTCCATCCCCTTGTTTTAAACCCTGTTCCACTTCAAAGAAGCTGCCTACTTCTGCCTGTATTTTCACTCCTGCCATTGTATTCCTCATGGTTAGTTCCACAAGCCGTATCAACTTTCCTGGTATCTTGAATTCTCTTAAGATTTCCACTAATTTATGTCTATCGATGGAGTCATAAGCTTGTTGAAAGTCAATAAACAACTGCACCACATCAATGTTCCGTTCCCAACACTTCTCTAGCACTTGTTTCACAGTAAATATCTGGTCTATAGTGGACCTACCCTTTCGGAATCCTGCCTGATATTCACCTAGAATATCTTCTGTCAGGGGTTCTAGTCTCTTCTTCAATATAGAGGTAAACAGCTTATACGTTGTGCACAGTAGTGTGATCCCCCTGTAATTATTACACACCAGTTTGTCTCCTTTCTTATATATCGGACATATGATGCATTTGTGCCAATCTTCAGGCATTTCTTCTGTGTTCCACACACTCACAATTAGGTCATATATTGCTTCCTGTAATGTGATTCCCCCATACTTCCATAGCTCTGCTGATATTCCATCAATACCTGCAGCTTTATTATTCTTCAGCTGCTGTAGGGCTTGTTTTACTTCATATATAGATGGCGGTACAACATCTATTTCATATATTACCATATTATCTCTTGGGGTGACTGGTGGTTCTCCTTCCATTTCTACTGGGTTCAGAAGGTTTTTGAAGTATTCCTTCCATCTATCCTGGATCCCTTCTTTATCTCCTAATAGCTGTCCATCCTTATTCTTACACATGTTTGTTCTTGGTTTGAATCCTTCTTTTACTTCCTTAATTTCTTTGTAGGCCATATAGGTGTTATCTTCCTTGAATTCCTCCACTATTCTAGCCATTTTCTCATTTAAATTCTTTCTTTTCTTTCTTCTGCATATATTCCTTACTTCTCTGTTTTGTTTTTCGATCTCTTGTTTCTTTGCCCTTGATGGTCTCTCTAGGTATGCTCTGTGTGCCTTATCTCTTTCTTCTACTGCTGATTGACATTCCTCATCAAACCATTCCTTTGTGTTCCTTTTATGTACTATATCCAGTGTATCCTTTGCTACAACCTTAATGCTTTCCTTCAGAACGTTCCATTTTGCTTCGACTGTTGCTGCTGTACCTAGATTATAATCCTTTGCCAGTACCTCTACCATCCTCTTTTCATATCTTTCTGATACTTCTTTCGTCTTTAGTTCACTGGTATTGTACTTTTCTATCCTGCTGACGCCTCCCTTTCGAGCCTTCATAATGCGGCACCTTAGGGTTGCCTTTACTAGGAAGTGGTCAGAGCCACAGCTAGTTCCTCTGTATGATCTGACATCAATAATGTTGGATGCCCATCTTCTCTCCATCACTACATGATCAATTTGATTGTATGTCTTTCTGTCTGGTGACATCCATGTCTGTTTATGTAAGTCTTTGTGAGGAAAGCATGTTGACATCACTTTCATATTTCTGCTGGCAGCAAGGTCGATCAATCTCTGTCCATTATCATTAGTCTCATTGTGTAAACTATGGTTTCCGATAGTACCTTGATATATCTCTTCTTTTCCTATCTGTGCATTTATATCTCCTATTAGCATCTTGGCATCATTCGATGGGATCGAATCTAACACTCGTTCCAGCTCAGCATAGAACTGATCCTTGATCGTCTGTTCCTTATCTTCTACTATTACCTACGGTCATAAAACAAATAAAATCACCAGTAAAAATTATTCGTCAATATCCCAAATAATTCTGAAACCTAAAAAAATTAAATTCCTCTGAAGAAGAACATACATATTAATACATTAGGGAAAACCATAAACTTCAGTGACTGCTTATAAGTATTCGTTTGTATGTAAAAAAAACATTAAGAACGAGCTTTTGAAAATCCTGCTATAAAACTCGTTCGGATTTTTAGTTTTCCACTGTGCTTTCATATTAAGGTTTAACTGCTTATTAATAATTTATTGCATAGATAGTTACGGTCATGACAGAATACAACTAGTGAAAATAAAGCTTGTGTTCTTTTATGGAAAAGGTCTTTACAGACCCAGTTCTTTTATAAGCACAGTTGTCAGCAATATGATAGCACCCTTCCTTCTTGGCTGCAATCGAGTTCAGTATGTTTGCTCAACTGCATTACCAGAACCTGCGAACGTGGACGCGAAGGATAGGATTTTCTGTTATTCCTTTCATCTTGAATGCAACATTTAGGATTATGAATTTCACATTATTTCGCAGTCAATATCAGTTTATGAAGGAATAACAGACATTAGGTTCCGTTATCGCTGCTATGTATTAAACAAAACAGCGATTCACCAAAGACCAGTTCTCATTCAAACAACATTTCAAAATGCTTTATCCGGCAACCTCTGAGGATGATTACTTAAAAACGAATAAAATAGTGAAAAAAGAATGACTTGTTATAGTCGAAATGTTTAAAGTATTCTTCAGTCAAATCGTCATTAATTTAAACTCACGTGAACAATTTGTAACTTGAAGGCTGAGAGGCCAGGTATTCATTGTAGACCTCGAATGAAAGGGAAGGAGAAAGTATTAAACGGATGGGGTAATGTTGCACCGACTTGTATTTGAGGCCGGTGCAATTAGTTCCTTTCTTCCCGCCAGAGTTCGCCATCTGCCTGACAGAACAGTTGGCTGCACTGGTTGCGAGCTTGTGCTGCTCTTGACTGAGTGTCACAGGCTGTGGCTAGTGCGCTGTACTGAGGGCCGCGGGCAGACTATAGTGTGGCTTTGTTCGCGCGTCGTTGCGACTCTGTCTTGTGCTGCTGTCTGGCGGCGGCTTCTGGCTGGGCTGAGGAAGCGTTCTCGTGGTTTCTTATTCTCAAAATGGCGTTCATACAGGTATGTTGCTTTCGGGTGGTGGTCCAAACAATGGCAGGTTTTAATACCTGTTAGCCTGTAATTTAGCTGTGATTAGATCGCTTTATGTTTGTTTGTGATGTGTACTTTGCTTTGTCGTAGTTTTGTGATCTAAATACTCTTAAAATGAAGAAACATGTCCACGGCGTCATCATGCCGGGGGCAGAAGCTTAATTCCCTTTCTCTGCGCGCAGTGTAATATTTCCCCCCTGTTTTCGGTGACTGATTCAGTTTAGTTCCGGGTTCATTTTCTATCTAATTATGTACACATCACTTGTTCTTAATTAGTTTCCGTATTCTTTGCACATACCAATTTTGCCTTTTAGGAATCCCGTAGCGTGGGTACGGAGGCGCCCATGTGGCGGTAATTTAGTGTTGCCTCCAATTTAGCTAATCTGTATTTATTTTCCAGCATCCCCCCCTCATTTCTCATGTTATTTCTCAGCATCACATAGTACTTAAGTGTATCTAAATGTATAAATGAATTGTTAATGTTAGTTAGGGCTTTAAATGTATAATAATTTGAATCAAATTGCTATGTCGAAGCTTTATGAAATTGATCAGCATATTTTGTTATAAATTGAAATAGATTTAATGGAATGTTGTGTCTTCAAAAGTTTATGTAAATTATTATTTAATTTGTAACTCATTGGTCTTAGAAACTCCTACTTAGTAATTTGATTTCTTTCGATATTTTAGATCTCTTTCAAACTGTAATATTCATTTTAAATTGAAATTTTGTCAACCATGTATCACTAAAAGCAGAATCAACAAAAGAAAAACAAATCTTACTCAGCTAAATATACTAAAACAAACAAAAGGATTCTTTTGTTGCTCTGTTTAGTTTAGTTGCCCCACTCTGGGTTCACATTTATCCTTTGGGCGGGCTCACTGGTAAGGTTAGGTTAGCTTTCCTGCGGGTGGTTACCTTTGCACTCCTTTCCACATTCCCATAGGGGTGGGCGCAATAGTGGTAGCAGAGCGTGGTTCAGTCCACAATTATCTGCAGCCCTTAGCTTTTGCATTTTCTTTTGTCCCATTAGTCATTAATGAACTTGAGCAACATGAATACTTTCTTGGTTTGGTTTTAGAATTATTTTATTTTAAACGACCGGTTTTGCTCTATTATTTGCTTTTTTTTGCCTGTTAAATATTCTAAAGTCTGTTTAATTTGCTTTTCATGTCCAAAATGCAACGAGTACCAGTACCTTCTCAGTATTTGCTGAGGGATGATCTAGAATATGAGTTGAGAATAAGGAAGGTACCGTTTGCTGCTAGTGAAAAAGTGGCTAAATTGAGAGAAAAACTGGACAAGATGGCCCAGGCACCAGTGGATCTACAATGCCTAGGTGAGTCCGATGCAGAAACTCAATTGAAAATAATAAGTGATAAACTAAATAATATTAAAAATTTAACTAGGATTGGGAGACTAACTCCACTACAAGAACTTAAATATACTCAAAAGCTGAAGCAGCTTTTTAATGTTGTTAGCGATAGGCTGCATGTAATAAAGAAACCTGAGGTTTATGCTCAGTTCTTAATGATTCTGGAGGAAATCACAGAAGTTTTGGAAGGATTTGAAGAGGTGAGAGACCTTCCTCAGCTGTCTGTTTGTCCTGAATTCAGTGAAAATTTGTTAATGCCTCCCAGTAAAGATATCTCTAGTCAAGTCCAAAATGAGATCCCTTTGCTAACAGCTAGTGCTGTTGAGCCGAAGCGTTTTTCCCCTGAAAATCAATTTGAATTTTCTCTCCTGAACGTGTCACCTTACCAGTCAGTCATGTGCAAATTCCTGACTCACCTGACTTTAGCCGCTTGCCTCATCCTTTGGCCCAATCCCTGGAGACGGTCTATCGGTTTAGTGATAATTCTTTAGAACATGTTTTAGAATTTTTGAAATTTATTTGTGAGCTGAAAAGACAAGCTGTTATTTTCAAATTTAACCAAGTTTCTCTACTGGCGATCATGGCGGCCAAGCTTAATGGTGGGCTTAGAGAAGTGGCAAATGACGCGGTATTTTCTGGTTCGGACTTAGAGAAGTTTCATGTAAGATTACTCGAAATTTATTTTCCTGTTAGGGCAAGAAGCTCTCTCTTGAATAAGTATTTCTATCGTGTACAGGAGGAAGGCGAATCTTTTGCTAGATATGTTTGCTCCATTAAACAGTATGCTGTAATCTTCCGCCTTGAGTTAAGCGATGTAACGCTGTTTAAAGTTGCCGCGATCCCATCCCCTCCGCCTACACTCTCTGTCTTAAGTAGTGTACGATTTCGCCGCTGCATACCGAGCCGTAGTGGTGAGCATGTTTCTTACTGTGAGCCAGACTGTGTTAGGCATCTGCCTGGTTTGTGTGGGAGCTGCGAGGATGAGTCAGCCTCTCCGGTTTCTGTGTGAGTAGCGTGATCGTCACTACTTATTATGTAAATCTAATTCTAAGTGCCTTCAGCACATCATGCCAGAATTCATATTTTGCTGTTAATATAATTTAGGCAGGAAAGGACATGGAAAAGTCTTATTATCAGGGTTAGTTAAATTCGTGTGCTTATAGTTATGGACCTCTTGGATAAGGAACAAATTTTGTATCAAGTTACTTATTGCTAGGCATCATGAAAACTGTCATGTTGAAATGCGTCCTGTCTGAGATCAGTGACCTTGTAGTGTTCGATGCCCGTAGTTCATGAGATTGTAGTTTAGCACAAGAAATTATTACTTACATTCTCTTAATATGTATATTTTGCGGAATAATTGTCTGAGGTTTCCCTGCTAGAATTAGTAGGATTTTGCCATTTCATAGTTGCTGCTTAAAAGAATTTCTTTAGTGGGCGTATCGTCGCCATTTGCTTACCCCGTTGCATCTTGGGTAGAACTTGTCACGTAATTGCTGTCCCAGATGATATATTTATATAAGCCATTATCTTACGTTTCTATTTGTTTCAAGTTTAGTGTTAAATGTCATCATGCCATTTGAATAAAGTTATCTAGCCTGTATTCCGTATTGCATTTCATAACTTGTTATTTTGGCTTAAAAAATTGTCTTGGTTATAAATTCTAGTATACCCTTCTTTAGCTAGCATATTTCAGAAAGATATTAGCATTCAGATACTCGAATTTTTGTATAGTCTTATAGGACTTCAACTGAATCATTATACAGGTGCTGATATGGCTTGTTATTTAAATAATTCGTTCTGGTTCATATAGCTATTTTGCGTAGTCTATGTTCAAGTTGCAGGCTAAATATAGTTGTACCAAATATACATAATTATGTGAAACATATAGCAGGGTTCAAGGTTCGTCATTCTAGGTCATGCCAGAGATTATTTGTATATTTATGGAAATTAGCCTTCCTTCTATGTATAGTGATACATGCCAAGTAGATTACCTTTTTTTAAAATTTTCTACCAGATTTCAATTAATACATTACTGATTTATGACAAGCTAGTTTCTTCTTCTCTTTACATTGTAGTTAAAGTATAGGGTTAGTTTCAGTTCTTGTAGTTTCCTTTTTTTTTAAATAAATAAAATCTATTTCTTTTCTGCACCTATAGCTTGTTTAAATTTTCTAGGCTATTCTTATAGGCTACATTGCGTGTAGCTTGCTTGGTTATATTCAGTGAACCTTTGTATTTGACATTATTCTGTAATTCTATAGTTTGATTTATGTATTCATATTTTGACTATTCTGCAGGCTGATTTTCTTAACTTACTTGTTCAGTTCTTTGCATTCTTTACATAAATATTCTCATATTAAATTCCTTTTTCAAAAGTAAAACTTCTGTTTATGCAGTTTTTCTTTGATTAAATATTTTGTGGGTGCAGTTATATTTAATTACATTCTGGTTCTGGGTTTTTCTTATTGTTTTTCTTCTTCCTATTATTCTAAATTATTTTACCTACTATTGGAAATTAGGTAGGCCTAATTATAGTTCATTCTAAAATACCTTGAAATATTACCTTCTATTGGAAATTAGGTTGGCCTAATTGTAGTTTATTCTAAAATACTTTGAAATATTACCTACTATTGTAAATTAGGTAGGCCTAATTATAGTTCATTCTAAAATACCTTGAAATATTACCTTCTATTGGAAATTAGGTAGGCCTAATTATAGTTCATGAGTATATTTTCTTAAAGCGAATTCTAGATAATTTGTGTATTCTAAAATACTTTGAAATATTACCTACTATTGGAAATTAGGTAGGTCCAATTATAAATTATGTTAACCTTAATGTAAATTGTAAATAGCCGTGGACTTTGACTTTCTTCTCTGGTATTCTAAATATTCTAAATTATTATGTCTGGCATTGAACTTAGATAGGCCTAATCATTATTGGTAACCTATTCATATTTATGCTATTTATACAAAATTAGGTTTTGGAGATTAGGTGATTTGCGATTCCAGAATTATTCTTGGTATCTTACTGAGTCTTGTGACTTTAAGGATTTCTTAATAATTAGAGATTTCACCCTTTTAATAATGAATTTCTAGTCATTTATGGTCAATGTTATTTATTCAAGAATACTTTATATTGTACATTATAGTTAAGTTATACATTAAAACTCATTGTTGGAATTTTGGGGATTTATGTTCAGCTGCTATTGCCCCTTTGCTCTCCCTTCCTTCTCTCCCTGTATTGGAGATGTATCTTCGGCCTTTCTGGGACTTGTCCACATGCTCTTCCAGCTTTTGAATTTGAATTGTTATTATGGAAGTTTGGTACCTGCAAATAAGTATCAAGTAAGACATAAAGTATATATATTATACATCATATTTATTCCCTTTATTATGAGTTACTTCATTTAAATAAGGTAATCATTTATATTAAACAATTCTAATAATTACTACATTCTGGTTAACGCTAGCAACGAATAATAACTTAACCTACCCCATCAAGCTCTGTAAAGCGTTGCAGCGAGTCAGAAATTGTTGATAATGTAATTGATGGCATGGCTCCGGCAACAAGGTCACAAGTTATTTTCCAAAGGAGGCCATCTTCTTTCAGAGAGTTGGAAAACTTATGTGCTCGAGTTAACAGTGTGAGCTATTCAGATTCACTTCGTGTAAGCTCACAGACTGTAAATGTAAATAATAATCCCAGATTTGACAGGAACCAGGGGAGGAATGTGGCTAATAGGAATTCTAATGACAGGCGTAGGTGTTATGAGTGCGGAAGTGAAGAGCATTTGAGGAATGTGTGTCCCGAGCGCAGGAGACCTTCTGGTGGTGAAGGTGGTGACCGGTCTGCTCAGAGGCGTTGATATCGCGCTCACCCCAGCCGGCAGGGCGTGCGTGGTATCGAGCGGAGCCACCGTCAGCATCTTCAACGACCTGGGTCGGGTTGTACTGCGGGTGTGCATGGATCTGTATATAGGGATGAATGTGAGGTTAGGGAAAAAGTTTCTTTTGTACATAGTTCTTCATCGCCTAGTCAAGATTGTGTTGCTGCGGGCAGCAATATTGTAAATAGAGAAGCCCATGTGTTCCGAAGTAAACCGAAAGTGTCTTGTAAAAATGTTAATAGGCTTAAACATGTAAACTGTCTGCCGCACAGACAACGGAAGCATTTATCTACTGGAGTGAAGGGCTTGGTTGATTCGAGTTTGTCGCTTGTAGAAGTGGAGACTTGCAACCATCTCTTTTCAGCTCTTTTGGATAGTGGTGCGACTGTGAGTTTGCTCTCTTTGGATTCTTACAATAGGTTGCGCTGTCGGGAGAAAGTACCTGGGTTGACCAATGACGTGGAACCTTGCAGCACTGCTGACTCAAGGTCCCTCGCCATTGCGGGGAAAACCAAGTTGAAAATCCGAGTCCTCGATTTTACCTGGATGGTAAATTTTGTGGTCGCGGACAACTTGGTTATGCCCATGATACTTGGTGCTGACTTCATGCAGCGTACCGGCCTGTTGTTGGATGTGCAGGAGCGGCAGGCATTTTTCAGGTTTAGCCCAGCTTCTAAAGTAAAGTTTGTGAACTCATATTATTGTAGACAGGTAAAACCCACTAGGCCTATTGAGTCGGAAAGTCATAATTTATCGGTTGAGGTGGAGAGTTCAGTTAATGTTGTAGGCATTGATCTTACTCACTTGCCGCAAAAACAAAATGACCAGGTTACTTCACTGATTAATGATTTCCCGACGTTTTGACTCCTGAATTGGGACTGACTAATGTACTTGAGTATGAAATTGAACTAATCGACGATCAGCCTGTTAGGCGTCCTCCTTATAGGTTAAACCCAGATAAATTAAAAATTCTGAAGGACACATTCAAACTATGTTAGACCAAGGTGTCATTACAAAGTCCAAGTCTAACTACAGTAGCCCCATTTTTCTAGTCGAGAAGTCTGGCGGTAAGTTTCGTCCAGTGGTTGATTACCGATATTTGAATTCTAAGATTAAAATTGACTCAGTTCCAATTCCGGATATTCATTCGTCATTTAGTTTTTTTTTCTAAAGCAAAATTTTTCACTTCTTTGGATTTGAACCAAGCCTATTATCAGATTCCATTGACGGAGAAGTCTAGGAGACTGACTGCCTTCGCAACGGACTGGAATTTGTTCCAGTTCACCCGCGTGCCTTTCGGGTTAGCCACGGGTGCCCAAGTCCTGACCAGGCTCCTGGATGACATTTTCTCAGACGTCAAGTTTGAATATGTCTTCCACTACCTAGATGACTTGGTTATCTATTCAGAATCGTTTGATGAACATCTAGGTCACGTACGGGTTGTGCTCGAGCGCTTGAGAGCGGCTGGACTCACAGTGAATCCGGAGAAAGTCACTATGGCTGCCCGGTCATTGTCGTTTCTTGGTCATATAGTTTCTGCGGATGGAGTGACTATTGACCCGGAACGCACTCGTGGGATCCGAGAGTTTCAGCTACCCAGAGATGTCAAGGGTGTAGCTAGATTCCTCGGCATGCTTAATTTTTTCAATAAATTTATTCCCAATTTTGCCCACATTGCTTCTCCATTAAATGCCTTGCGTCGAAAAGGTTCTAAATTTATTTGGTCTGAGGATTGTCAGAAGGCTTTTGATAATCTTAAACTTTGTATAGTTAATCCCCCAGTACTCATGATGCCAAATTTCAATAATAGGTTCATTTTGCAATCCGATGCTTCTCATGTTGCGGTTGGCTGTGTTCTGCTGCAAGAATCTCCTGAAGGACGTAGGCCAATTGCCTATGCTTCTAGAACTCTCACTGCCCAAGAGCGAGTGTATAGCACTTACGAGCTTGAAGCTTTGGCGGTTCTGTTTGGGGTAGAGAAATTCCGCATGTATTTAGAACATGTGGAGTTTGACCTGGAAACGGATTGCCAAGCTCTCAGCTGGGTGTTGGCTAAGCCAAGAACTACCGGTCGCATTGCTAGATGGGCTATTAGACTTTCCGCTTTCAAGTTTTCGGCTAAACACATCAAAGGCACAGATAACAAAATAGCGGACGCATTATCCCGTATGTTTTATCCAGACCAAATTCCAGAACCTCCCCCAGAAGTTACTTCCGATCCAGAACCTCCGCATCAGTTAGTTGCTGGCATCTTGTCAGATTTCCCTCTAGCATTCAAGTCCATTCAAGAATTTCAGAGCAAAGATGAGGAGATTGGAGCTATTGTTGAGAGAATAAAAGCTGGTGAGCAGATGACTCAGTTTGTTCTAAAGACTGGCATTCTTTATAGTGCACCCTCTAGGAGAATGCCGTCTTGAATAATTCTGCCATCAGCACTGATTGATATTGTATTTAAGTTTTTTCATGAGTCTGCGATAGGAGGTCACCTTGGTTTTGATAAAACAAGGAGTAAGATCAAAGAGTATTTCGTGTGGAAGGGTATGGATGCCGACGTCAAGGCGCGTGTCAAAGGTTGTCAGGTTTGCTCCTGCTCTAAGCCGGCCCAAATGACGAAAGTTGGTTTTCTTGCCTCGGAAGTTCCGAAAGCTCCTTTGGATCGGCTATTCATTGATTACGTGGGAAAACTACCTCGAACAAAATCAGGGAATGCTCATATTTTAGTCATTGTGGATTCTTTTACTAAATTTGTCTGGTTGTTTCCCGTGAGAGTGGCTAATTCTAATGTTACCATAGAATGTTTGAAAAAGGTATTTGCTGTTGTTGGATTTCCTCGGTCCATAGTGTCGGACAATGCTGCGTACTTTGTGTCGAGGCAATTCAACAAGTTTTGTTTTGAATTAGGTATTAGACATATTACGACCTCTCCGTACCATCCTTCTCCCAGTTTTGCCGAGCGTTTTAATCGTAATCTGAAGGCTGCGCTGATTGCTTATCACTCGGAGGATCATTCCTCCTGGGATAAGAATCTGTATTGGCTTCAGTTTGCTTTTAACTCTGCGAAGCATGAAGCTCATATGTTCCCACCTGTTTCACTCATGTTAGGTTTTCGTCCAAATAATCCATTATGTAATTTGTGGTCTATCAATGACCTCCTTCCTGACCCTAGAGATAATGTAAAAATTAAGGAGATGTGGAAGAAAGCTTCAGCAAATTTAAAACTTTCCCACGACAAATTCATGAGTAGGTATAATAAAGGCAGGCAGAATGTAAAATTTAAGGTGGGAGATGAAGTTTTTGTTAAGAATTTTCCTCGCAGTGATGCTGCTGCCAAATTTACTTCGAAGCTCGCTCCCAAGTTCCATGGTCCACACGTTGTCGTTGAGTTTCTGACACCGGTCACCGCTTTGGTAAGAAATAGAACCACTGGTAAGACCTTTAAGTGCCATGTGTCTCATATTAAACCAAAATAAGATGTGAAAATTTAATAATCCTGATGACACTGGTTTTAAATTACAATTTTAGTAAGAATTTTAAGATCTTGTCACAAAAGGAAAATTTTAATTTAGATTAGAGTGTATTTTACTTGTACCCTCCCTTTTCACATGAATTTGTTTTGTTCTTTTGGCTGCCGCTTGGAAATTAATGTTTCAGAAAGACTGTAAGCTGTCAAATGGGAATGGTTTCTGACATGCTCTGGATGATGGACTGGCGAGGACAGAAAAGCTACCCTGTTTGCACTCATCAGTGATTGTTGGTCTGGCGCAGGCTCTGTACACGTGTAAAACATCAACTTGAGGATCCTCGCCTTGCTGCCTCAAACGGAAATCACAATCCTGCTCTAGTGTCGCTCAAGTATAGCTGCCAGGGACGGTCTTATGTAAGTGTTCTTAGGCTGTTGGAAGGACCTGACGCATCCAATCAGCAAAAAAAAAAAAGGTATGGCACTTCATGTTATAATGACCCCCACAAGTGTAGCTGAGTGACGCATACTAGTGCTCCAAAGTTTCGATATTGATGTTCTGGAATGGCAAAAATTCCTCAACTGGGACCGGACGCGATAGTTGCTTGGATTTGCCGTCCAAGGGTGCTTCATCAAGTATCGTACAGTTTCCCGAAGAAGACTACACCGATTTAGACGAAGAAAATAGTGCAAACACAGTAGGGTAAGGCAAAAAAAATACACTAAAGAAATATAATACTCGCCATAACAATTTTGAACTGCTTCAAAACTTTTGTTTAAACCATGCATGTCAGTTTCCAATTTCTCTCCCAACAGCATCAAGAGGACTCTGATGTATTATGTTTTGTACAATAAGTGTCAGTGGAAATGTATAATGTTTAAAACCGGTGGTTTTAAAATAGGAGAGGGGTGTATTGCACCGACTTGTATTTGAGGCCGGTGCAATTAGTTCCTTTCTTCCCGCCAGAGTTCGCCATCTGCCTGACAGAACAGTTGGCTGCACTGGTTGCGGGCTTGTGCTGCTCTTGACTGAGTGTCACAGGCTGTGGCTAGTGCGCTGTACTGAGGGCCGCGGGCAGACTGTAGTGTGGCTTTGTTCGCGCGTCGTCGCGACTCTGTCTTGTGCTGCTGTCTGGCGGCGGCTTCTGGCTGGGCTGAGGAAGCGTTCTCGTGGTTTCTTATTCTCAAAATGGCGTTCATACAGGTATGTTGCTTTCGGGCGGTGGTCCAAACAATGGCAGGTTTTAATACCTGTTAGCCTGTGATTTAGCTGTGATTAGATCGCTTTATGTTTGTTTGTGATGTGTATTTTGCTTTGTCGTAGTTTTGTGATCTAAATACTCTTAAAATGAAGAAACATGTCCACGGCGTCATCATGCCGGGGGCAGAAGCTTAATTCCCTTTCTCTGCGCGCAGTGTAATATTTCCCCCCTGTTTTTGGTGACTGATTCAGTTTAGTTCCGGGTTCATTTTCTATCTAATTATGTACACATCACTTGTTCTTAATTAGTTTCCGTATTCTTTGCACATACCAATTTTGCCTTTTAAGAATCCCGTAGCGTGGGTACGGAGGCGCCCATGTGGCGGTAATTTAGTGTTGCCTCCAATTTAGCTAATCTGTATTTATTTTCCAGCATCCCCCCTCATTTCTCATGTTATTTCTCAGCATCACATAGTACTTAAGTGTATCTAAATGTATAAATGAATTGTTAATGTTAGTTAGGGCTTTAAATGTATAATAATTTGAATCAAATTGCTATGTCGAAGCTTTATGAAATTGATCAGCATATTTTGTTATAAATTGAAATAGATTTAATGGAATGTTGTGTCTTCAAAAGTTTATGTAAATTATTATTTAATTTGTAACTCATTGGTCTTAGAAACTCCTACTTAGTAATTTGATTTCTTTCGATATTTTAGATCTCTTTCAAACTGTAATATTCATTTTAAATTGAAATTTTGTCAACCATGTATCACTAAAAGCAGAATCAACAAAAGAAAAACAAATCTTACTCAGCTAAATATACTATCACTAAAAGCAGAATCAACAAAAGAAAAACAAATCTTACTCAGCTAAATATACTAAAACAAACAAAAGGATTCTTTTGTTGCTCTGTTTAGTTTAGTTGCCCCACTCTGGGTTCACATTTATCCTTTGGGCGGGCTCACTGGTAAGGTTAGGTTAGCTTTCCTGCGGGTGGTTACCTTTGCACTCCTTTCCACATTCCCTTAGGGGTGGGCGCAATGTCAATCAAATTACAACAATTTAATTTGGGGCTGAGATCTGGTCTTTGGTCCTATGAACAAGTTTATTTATATCTTCCACTTAACACTCAAAAGAACATTACAGTGATTTTAAAATAACGTAGCGTAGAAAACACCTTCCTTCTTACGCAGTCGTCTCCAGCATTGTCTCCTCCAATTGTAGACCCGATAGCATCTATTTTACCATTCCCATTAATTCTTGTGAAGAAGGTTCATACCATGTTTGGGTATCCTGAAGAAAAGAGAATTTCATTGTTATATCAATTTTAAAATGGCTTACACTTGCATATAGTATAAAGACGGGATATTAAGTCTGTCAAACAAGTTTGCACGAAATTCTTATTCTTTTTTAGATTGTGATGCATAATACAAATCTTAGGAGTAGGCGTATATACACCTACTAGGCATTATTGATGTTTTATAGGTCTATTCTTAATAAGCAATACCTTTCTCTGATGATATTAATTATCCTCTGATCACTGTTTCCTTTCTCCTCTCCGATTCCTGCAATATGAATGCGTAAGCCTTTTTAGATTATTATCGGTAATGTTTTTAAATTTTGGTCATACACAATTTCCTTTTATATATCCGAAAATATGCATTCTGTTTCTGTGGATACAGTTGTTGAAATATTTCGGATTCTTGAACCTTCACATTATAGATTTGAATTATACTCTAGGACCGAGTTCTGATAATTCCAGATTTCGTAATAAAAGTTCTGTAATTTTATAACACTTTTTATAACAATTCTTTTATAACAATTCCCTACAAAATTTCAACCCAATGGACAGTTAGTTCCTGCGATAAAGACTGTAAACAGTTTTTATATGGAAATATGGTTTGTAGGCCTATAGTAACCAATGAAATTTGTTGTATAGATTTTTTATCTATTATTATCACTTAAAAATAAAAAATAATGAATGCTAAAAAATATAGATATTATTCCAACGTATTCATTGTTGTGCATCGTTTGAGAATTCAAGCTACCTACCTTTCTTATTAACTAAACTAATTTAGAATAAAAGTTTTCGTCATAACTGCGCTTCAGAAAGTTGGTTGAGTTATTTGCAAGTTCAACATAAAGAAAAATTTAGAATTCAATTTTGACCGTTATGACTTCACTGGGTGTTGCACTGTTGTACATGGGTACCCCGCTCAGCGTTTGCACCAAAGAAGAACAGCATGCTGAACTGAAGGAAGCGGTGCAATACATGGCTTTCTACTCAGCCGAAAAAAAAACTTTTTTCTGAGGGCATCAGGAAGCTTGTGCAATGATGGATCAAATGCATTAAGAAGCAATGGGACTATGTTCAAAAATAAGGTAATTTAAAGTATTGTATTATTGTTGCAATACATTTAAAAAAGAGAGTGCGGATATTTATTGACTTACCGATAAGACTTCTTTGATGGATTTCAGCTTCTGGTACACCTTCAGACTTCAAAAACTGATCACAGCACGCTGTGGTTCTTTGGTACAAACGCTGAGCGGTGCAGTCATGTTTTTGTGCCACGGCGCAACCCGCAGTGGAGTGATAACGGTCAAACATTCCACAAGCGGAGACAAATGAACACCTTGTCGAGCACAAAGCGGTACAGCCAACCCACAAAAGATTAAACAAAAATTGCTGATACTCATTGATTTACCATCGCAGATACAACAGCATGTGTTGGTTACCATTCTCCCTGCAGAAGTGAGATATTATATATTTTAAACATTAATTTTATAATGACATACACTTGTGTGCATTATAGAGACGGGATCTGGAAATGTCCATTCTAAATTTCGATTCTATTCTGACTATGATATGTAACTCTATTCTTAGGAGTACACCTAGGCCTATAGAGGCTTTGTACTCTATTGAAATTTAGACCTCAATTGATTGGATTTGATTTTCATTAAATGCAGTGCATTCTTATTATGCAATTCCTTTCCCTGGTGGGATCAATGTTTCCCTTCTCGTCTTTCATTTCAGACGTTTTTGAATTTTGGTTAACATAATCTTATTTTATTTATTCATAAATCGCATTCTGTTTACTGGAAACTGTAGTAGAAATATAATGTAATGTTTAACCTTGTAAATCATTAGGTATAAATTATCAACTGTGAACTTCCCTGTAAATAGAGCTTTGTTTATGGAAATTGCGGGAAAATTCAATATAAATCACACCTTGGGATGAATTGGTCCCGCCCAACCCACCCTAACCGGTGTAGTTTCTTTTATACTACGATCTAGCGAATTCTTCTGTTCTCGTATTATGAAGAAACTCGTGATTGGACGTTGGATTGTGACATCATACCTCTAGACGAGAGACGACAGGCTGACAAACCTCGCGGGAGATATAATATGCCACATTTTAGAAACCTACAAACAGTGTATCGTATATTATTCGAAAATGCAACGGCCCTTCGCTACGGCTGCCGCCTCCGCTTCGCGCACTTAACTATGTGGTTAGTGTTATGCATTATTTAGCTATATGTAGAGGTGGATACAAGGCACTTGCGACAATATACAAGGACAGTGGGTACAAGGCACTTGCGAAATATACAAGGACAGTGGGTACAAGGCACTTGCGACAATATACAAGGACAGTTGGTCACTCAGCTTCGCTCAGAAACAAAATACATCACTCAGTCTGAGCAAATATGAATATCGAATGGGCGGAGCTATAGGGGCAAATTATATTTGAATTTCGCCAAAATTGCGTTCAATCACTCCCTATCTGGATAAGATAGATAGGGTGAAACGTTTTGTTACTTATACATTTTGATAACTATAGAGACCATTGGTGTATTTTCTGTAGCTCTTCTTACCCATTCGTAAGAGTTTTTGATAATCCAAGTACCTTTGTTTGCTTAATTAAATTGTTCAGAATAAGAGTTGTTTATCTTTCTAAATTCTGTATTCTTAACTTTATATTACTTTTGAACTTTGATATAATTTTAAAAATAAGTCTTGTTTGCGAATTTTACCAAATATCTTTATACGTTGTTCACTGTTGAACTACTGTATTTAAAAATAGAATAAGAAATAAGTTGAAATAGACATAATGGCAAGAAAAACTTAAGAAATGTTTCACGTCATACGCGATGAAGACAACAGCCGTAAACATGAAAGCTGCTTTCCGGACGACTTTCCTTCTTTTGAATACTTCCAAAAGAGTAAAGTGGCGTCACCAAGCAGAATATATGAATGAATTAACAAAAGAATAGTCTGCTATATAAGCGGCTTTTTCAGGTGGTCGTTAATTTTGGACTACAAGCTTTAAGAAGTGCTTAATTTTTAGCGAAAAATGTGAAAAATAATTTTTTCATTTCTTTGCGATATGTTCCATGAACGTCAAAAAGGTGTTGCAGTAAATTTTATGTCACATTCCTCACTAAGTTATCAGCCATTTTGAATAAAAACAATGCACTCATCTGCAGCAGTGTTGCTGCATCGTTGTAATTTTTCCGTCAATTTGCTTTTTTTCTTTTCCTCGTTGTTTATGGGTGTGATTTCGCTACATTGGTCAGCCGCGGTTCCAAGTTTCTAGAGATTCGAGTACTTAGTTCGGCCGCTCGGGTTGTCTGTGAATTTCTTTCATAGTGTCGTGAAGTTGTTGTGGATTTATTCATTTTCAAGTTTTCCGGTTTCGGGCATTTACTCTTTAAGGTTCCAAAATAAAATAAACTAAAAGATATAAATAAATCTCAGATTCACTTGAAAGCACTAGGCTATACAGCCAGGTTAATGACGTTAGTGGTTTTGTCTATAAATACCTTTTAGTGGCATATATGGGCTAATTAGGCTGCTTTAATTTCGTTTATTTCTTTGAACGAATTTGTTATGTATAATAGATTATGTAATTATTCTTATGATCACGAAGAACAGTTAGTGTGGTATAAAGATAAAACTTAACATTTTCTATTGCTGATTATTTTGCCCATATGTTATATTGGTTACATATTGCAATTGGATCTTGTTGTTATATAGTTATTATAATAATATTTCAAGAAGGTGGATCCATTTCAGATCTTGTATAGCCTACACATGATTACATTATTCTACATTACATGGTGATAAAATCAAGTCAGGTTACAAGGAACAAGTATTTTCATAGGCCTACTACTTAATAAGGAAAATAATCTGTTACAAGGTTAAATTCGTTTACATTTCTGGTTAGCGAAATTAAAATAGTTTTGGAATTAAAATAAAACTTTAAATTTTGTAAAACTCTTTAATCTGACCTTAACTTATCTTGGCAGCCATATTGATATTGCCTTTTATGGTTATATACCAAAGTCAAGTTTTGAAATAACATAACTTTAAATCTTCTGAAGGTCTGTAATTTGGCCATATGTTATATTGGTTACATATTGCAATTGGATCTTGTTATATAGTTATTATAATAATATTTCAAGAAGGTGGATCCATTTTAGATCTTGTATAGCCCACAAATGATTATATTATTCTACATTACATAGTGATAAAATCAAGTCAGGTTACAAGGAACAAGAATTTTCATACTTCCTAATAAGGAAAATAAATTCGAATATATAGTGCTATCTGTTATAAGGTTAAATTCATTTACATTTCAGGTTAGGGAAATTAAGATAGTTTAAATCGAAATAAAACCTTAAATTTTGTAAAGGCTGCTTAGTCTGGTCAAGTTATATTGGTAGCTATATTGATATCGTCTCTTATAATTGAGTTAGTCAGTTCCAAAACTCACTAACTCCATCTTACCAAATTTTACAGGAGGACCAAAAACTGTGTCAGCTAAACGAAAGTCCACTCAATATCAACGACAATATATCTATATTGCTTAGAACAACCAGAACACACCTGATACAAATTTCAAACGAATTTTGTTGATATTATAAGTTAAAAAATGTTTAAATATGGACTTAGTGAGTTTTGGAATAGGATTGCATTTTTGGGTAGTTTTGGTGCAGTAATGAATGGATTTATATAGTTTTGCTGCAGTTTACAAAGACTTTTGAAGATTTTATGTTTCTTTTTATCAAGGCAAAATAAAAGCAAAATTGGTTCACAAAACCAGATATATTTGTAAATAGATTACATTGTTTTTCAAGGTTATAATATGATTGTTTACACTATGAAGTCTCCTTCTAGGATTAAAATTTCATCGTCCATCGGCTCTTCCTCATCTTCATTGCCTTGATTGAGTTCAGGCCCTTGGATGGTTTCCATGTTGAAAAGATCCACGTAGAATTTCAGGGACTCAAGCTTGTCCAGTCTTCACCGTAGTGCTTTTTAAGGAGCTTTTAACATCTGCTACCTTTTTGCGGTTGACGGTAACATGATTAGGTTTTGTTATAGCAAAAATCCTGCCTATCCTGCAGCCTCTCTTTGCAATACCTTGTGACTTACCTAAGTCAATTAGGTAAGTGATCTCCCCTTGAACCTTTCCTGTATTATTATTTCCTCTTGTTAAAATAAATCTCTTGCACGCAGAAAACCTAAAGTGCCAGTCAGCCGGCTTCTTCACATTTTGTATTGTTGCCTCCTTCCAATCCTCAACTTCAATGTCTGTTCCTAATTTTATTACAGTAGCTGATTCATTAAAGATTTTGAAGTACTCATCAGGGTGTACGATTGTTTCCAACTTTCTTACCTTCCTCTCAATAACACCAAACACCCTATCTGGAGGGATGTATGAATGCATTACAATAATTTTGACTTGCACTAGAGCACTAATTTTGCACTAATTTTGACTTGTTATTAGCCAGTTCAGAAATGCACTGATAACTACAGTGTTCTTGTTCTGCCCCCCTGCTCCATCAGAAAACAGTCGGATTCTTTCTACATTTTCTGGAAACAAAGTGTTATATAGGCGATGAATGATACATGTAGCTATTTCACTAGAACCTTTTGCAGCTTCCATTTCGGCCCAAGCATACATAAACGTATTTTCAGGAGTCTGCTTTGAATGTGAAGTGCCTAAACACATTATATCAGTTAAGTAATTTTGTTGCAGAATGTGTTATAGTATTAATAAAAGTACGGGAATTAGTGAGTTTTGAAGCAGTGGCAAGTCATTCTGGAATTAGTGAGTTTTGGAGCAGTAAGGTGCTTGGAATTGGATAGTTTTGTTGCAGTGACCACTTTTTAAATTGATTTTTGTTAGGGAAATAAAGAGTTTTGGAACCAAGAAATTGCACCATTGTATGTAACACAGTATTGCCTACCAGGTGACATCAAAAACAGAAAATAATAAATTTTGGAGTTAGTGAGTTTTGGAACTGACCGACTCAATTATATAGGCAAGCCTGTTTGTAAATCAAAATAAGAACCTTACATTTTCTGAAGGTCCTTTATTTGGCCATAAGTTATATTGGCTGTCATATTGGTCTCGCCTCTTAAGGTTATGTTATAACTAGACTAGTTTTGAAATAACAGTCATACTTTACATTTTTATACTTGATTTTATTGGCCATTAGATAATTGTTATAACAGTTGATTTACTCTGATCCTTTTATGTCAAGTTAGGTTACCAATAAGAGAAACTTCCAAAAAGGTGGATAAATTTCCAGATAGTGTAAATCAGTTACAAGATTATATTTACCTATATTTATGATAACAAAATTAAGCTGTTTTCCAAATAATGATAAAACATTATATTTTCTATTGTCGATCACACTAAGCAAAAGAGATATTTGTGAAGATATTCCACTTGGACTTAATGCTTATTAAATTAGGTTATTTTCCAACAAATTAGAGTGGATTGATGTCACAGCTCATACATTGTCTTACACATGACTGATATTATTTCAATTTGCATTTTTATACTAATAAAGGCAAATTAGTTGAGATGAGATTTTGATAGGGTCCAAGTCCTTAAATCTTTTCAATCATTCATAGATTACCTGCTGTCCTGAATAGGTTTTCTATTTTGGGGTTTCTGACAGTTCATCTAGATTCAAGATTTTAAGATACTCTATTTAATTCTTCTAAATAAGGAAGATTATGTGATTTTGCCTGTTATTTTATCCAGATAATCCTTACAGTTGATAATTTAAAGTTTGTTAAAATTGAGGTCTTGTTAATGTTATTCTAACTGTCTATTTGTTTATGGAATCATTCAAAAGATAAGATAAATAGGTTGACTTGTAAGTTGTTCCTAGTAGTCTATGATTAGGACATAAAGATTAGTCTTATACTCTCAGACTATTTAGCTTTCATGTAAAACTTCAGTGTATTTACATTAGTCATCCATTGGATATATTTTTTGTATCACTCAAGAGTTCTATTACAATTTATGTCGATAGTGGCATTTTTGGATTAGTCCTGTTATTATTTAAAGGAGCTTATCCATAAAGACTATTTATTGGGTTTTTAGAGCCTGGTTAACTTATCTGTATCGGTTACCCTATGATCCCCAGGTGGGGCGAAGGGGCCTCCAATGGAGGTTTCATTACTTATACTAATTTTGATATGCTTATTTTCCGAGAGCGGTGTAGAGGGGCAGGTGGTAAGCCCATTGCCTCGCAACCTACCTCTGGAAACTAAGTATTTCTTGGCGTGAAAGGGCCGAGAAATTTTGTCCAGAGGCTCTAATTTAGGCTTGGAGTTCTTTTACGTGCCGTAAATCTACGACACGGGACCCCCAGCTAAAAGTCCCTCCCGGAGGACTCCGTGCCCAGGATTTTTACGTCCTGAAAAATCCATCGACCGCGGCCGGGTTTGATCCCGCGCCCTGCGGATCTAGAGGCGGCCACGCTACCTCTAGACCACCGCGGCCGACTGGTTAACTTATGGTATATATATATATTATTGTTATTGACTATTTATTCTCCCAGATTAGGTTATTTAAAATTGTTCTTATCTTGGTGAGACAGGCCACATTGTGAGGTAGCGATCCTGAATCCTCTGTACGGAATGGAACCACCGTGGGGTCCTGACTTGGCTATCCGAATCCCGCTTTAGCGCTTAAGGTCATCCCTCGTTGGAACCCGCCCGGAAGACTTCAACCCATCCCACCCACCCCATCCTCATTCCTTCCCACATTCGTACTCCAACTGGGGAGTCTGGCGATGGAACGTGTGGAAGCGTCCATAGGTCGGGCTGGGTAAAACCGCTCCGGCTAGGTCCTGGTGGCCCGTCTCCAATCCAGAATTGTGTTCGGGGGGTTAGTACTCCAGGCGCCCACGGTTAGCCAGAGGAAAGTCCCCCAAAGAGCGAGTAGTTGGGTCGGGCTGTGTTGGTGCGGGGGCTACGGCCCTCCTCTGACCGCTACGGTGGGGCTGAGTTGGGCGGGGGGCTACGGCCCTGCCCCTGACCGCTCTTATCGGGCTGTGTTGGACGAGAGCCTATGGCCTCCCCTGACCGCTACGAGCCAACTGCTTTTCCGAGCACTGAATCCCTAGGTCGACGAGGAGTGGTTGAATCCGGCTAGGGGGCTAACGTCACCGGGGTGCGGGCGGAGGGCGTTGCACAACAAGGTCCACAAGTCCTGGGTCGAGCTCTGGCGCTTGGCGAAGCCACGAAGGCCCCTTCGGGAGGTAGCTAGTGAGCCTAGAGGCATGCTAAGAGCAGTATCCGCCAGTGGACCGTGCCTCCCTCTCCGTACGCGCTCTGGTTACGCCCCTCTCTGGGTGAGATCATCGACGTCGGTCTTTAACCTATCCCCGGAGGCACTGTGTGCACTGCAGCTCGGGCACGGGACGTATGGATGCGTCGAGCTCGGGTGAATGTGCACACCATTAAGGCGCGTATGGGGCGGTGCACATCATGGGAGTAGTTCCCGTGATGTGCACGCCCGCCCCTGCTCGTAACGAGGCCACCACCTGGGCGAGCTTCTCCACCTTGCCTCCTGGTGGAGTTGAGTGACCCTACCGCCTCACTATCCTTATTTTCCCGACCGTCACCATATTCCTAGTCACTTCCCCCACCCTTCCTCCGATCCTCGCTCGCGAGGTGATAGAGCGGTTAGGCAAATAGCTACTCGTCACCCGAAGTGGGGATTATGCCGTCACTCGGAGAGACTGAGTGGGTGATGGTCTGCGAGGTGTAACATTCAAATTTCATAAAGGAGACAACGGCGTCCTAAAATTCCGGCCTAAGCCTGACAAAATTTCTGCAATCAGACTAACATTTTAAAGTTAGATTTAACCTCACCAGGAGGCAACAGCCTCCTCACACCTTTCGGCCAAGCTCGACAAAATTTTGTTTTCAAATTGAATTTAGTAATTCCAACACCTCTGCAGTCTGTCCCCCACTCGCTCTCTAAAATCGCGTAAACACTAAACAAGCCCTACGCATGCCTTATATGCCATCATCACAAATCCAAACTAAAAGCTTACATGTTAGATTCAATAGTATCTGCAATAACCCAGCCAATCACACGCGTTCCGTCCCCACCCCCTTACTCCCGCCCTGGTTAACCAGTGGTGGTCGGAAGCGGGCCCATAAGTAACCAAGCTCGAACTGTGCTAAGTCTGCGTCACTAATGGTTGTGCCGCGCCGTGTTTCCCCTTACTTACCTGTGCACCGGGGGGCGGTGGGATTTCGGAGAGATGCTTTCCCACTGCCTGCTTCATTGCAACTCGATGTGCAGGGTCGAGTTTTCAGATACGTGCGAGGACGGGCGACTGGTCGGCTACTGAGCGTCGGCTAGTCGCAGCTCTCCTCACGTGGGGCTCATGTCCATAATAAATTATTATTTTACTTTCCATTTATTTTATCTTCTCTCTGTCTTCTTTAATTTTTACTTAAGGCGTACACGGCGTCGGTGCCTCCATGAACGGCGATGATGCGGCGCTGCAGAGAGCCTCACAGGCTGCGATAGGCAAACCCCCCTTGACTTAAAGTCAGTTTAAATTTATTAATCGCCACTAACCCCCTATTAATTCAATTACTAGGTAACGGCCCTCCCTCTTTACTTTCATCTATCTTCTCCAATACACATATCTTCCTCTTTAAACCGATAATGGAAAGCGACGATGAAGGGAATTTGAGACTTCCCCTCCTACACGGTGGATAACACAGCGCCATGCGGGTAAGCGAATGCTTCACCTGGCGTAGTATGTTGACGCTCGTCATAGGGCTAGCATGGCGTGTTCCCCGCCCGCTGTAGTGGGTTTCCAATGCACCGACGGGCTCGTGGACCTAGGTCTATAGTTAGGACGCCGGGGGAAGTAGTTCCGCGCCAGCCGTGGTGCAAGGAGTTCGCGTAAACATGGGTCACCAAATTTTACGGTGGCTCTCCTGGGACTTGCACGTAACCCGTGGCTAGTGTGTAGGCCCGCCGGCTAGAGGGGAATGTTGCCCCCATGGCAGATAGCCCCTTCCGGTTTGCTAGGGCTGAAGCTGGTGTATCACGTAAGCCGGCGCCAGGAAGCCACCGCACGTCGATTAGCGACATTTAGGCCAAGACCCCCTTGGAATTCACGCACTCGCGCGGAGTGATCCCTTAGGTTGTAGCGTGTCGGAGCGCCGCTCAACTAACACTTTGCTTTTCAAACATGTCTGTCAACAGTTTCAAAAAGCAAAACCCTCGCGGATTAGGAACCCGCACAAACCGAAGCCAAACAAGTGGGCTAGCACTTGTACCAAAGAACCCCTCAGTCGAGCTGGTAAAAGCCGACAGGGAGAAAGTATCCAACTCAACCAAACAACCGCGACGAGACAAAAGTCCTCCTGGCGGCAAGACACCCCCAACAGAGGGAAGTCCCTCCTTTAGCGATGAGGAATCGCGAACCAAGAATACCCGATCCAGTCGAAATAGCTCTAGTAGAAGCTCCGCCAGCGGGAGGGAGAAAACATCTGAAATCCCGTTGGGCAAAGAAGAAGCAAATCCCGCAATCCCAGCAGGGGACTCTGATGAGCACATAACTCTCAAAGCACTAAGGGATACAACTGCATTCAACTTCAGGCACCCTAACGCGCATGCCTATGAGGGCGCTGGCTCAGTGGCTAGCGTCGCATCGACTAGCGCAGATTTCGATCTCTCCTCCCTCCCTCGGTTGGACGGAGATAAAAGGACAGCAATAGAGATCCTGGTAGAGGTGGCCAATGGCCTCCTTATCAGCAAAGTTGCTCTAAGTAAGAAAGAGAGGATACTGACCTCGCTAGGCCGTTTGGTTCAGATCCAAACGGACCTGCAGGCAGAAAACACCACCCTCAGAGTAGAGAATCAGAATCTAAAAACAATCAAGAATAAGACACTCACCCCCCCTCCCCCTTTGTATAGTAGGGCTCTCACTGCCCCTCCCCCCCCAGAGTCAATTTTTCATCTCACCCGACAAAGACAAAGCATGTAATTTTCATAGAGAAGGATGACCCTAAGATTAAAACAGCTGACCATCTTAAGGCCTCTCTAATCAGCGACGCTGTAGCGGGCGACGAAGGTTGGCAGGTCGTCAGTCTTCGCAGGCTGAGAGGACCCAAGGTCATCCTTGAAACGACCTCCAGCGACCAAGCCGACAGGATCGTCAATAGCAAAGGCCTGAGGTCGAAATTCTACCGGGTTTCGAAACCCCAAAGGCTGAGACCGCGAATCACGATTTGGGACGTCCCCAGTGATACCCCCGAGAAATCTCTCGCAACAGCCCTTGGAAACTCCCTACCAGACAGACCAAATCAAGACACCCCCTCCCGGTGCTACCGCTGTCACCTTTACGGTCACTCCGCCAAGGTATGCGAAGCACCCGTTGACACCTGTGGCCACTGCGCACAGCAAGGCCATAAATTTACCGAGTGTCCCAACAAGAGACTTTCACCGACCTGCGCCTCCTGCACTCGACATAAGAAAGATTCACGCCACTCCACGACCGACCGTGATTGTCCATCTAGGCAATTGGCGATCCAACGACTGCGAGACATGACTGACTACGGCAATGGCTAGACACTTACTCAAGCTTTGGCAGATCAATTCCGACAGGGCTCGAGTAGTCACGGACCAAATCCGAACGGAAGCGCAGAAACATAATGTAGATATTCTACTCATGCAGGAACCCTATGGATACCAAGGCAATAAGATTACAGGATTCAGCTGCAAGCACCAGGTTATTACAGGAAACGCACGCGGTGAGTACCCGTGGACCGGTATTATAAATCTAAACCCAAACATCGAATGCCTTAAGCTCACGCACCTTTGCACCCCACATGTAACCTGCGCCAGAATAGCCACCGTAATCGGCGAGTTCACACTAGTCAGTGCTTACCTTCAGCCAAGGGAACCCCCTGATCAAGTGATTAACACATTAAGAGAAATAGGCAGAACCCAAACCAAAATAGTGGTATGCATGGACGCAAATGGAAAATCCCCCCTATGGGGAACCCAAGTAACCGATTACAATGGTAACCTGATAGAGGAGCTCACAGCGGAGCAGGATTGGTATGTCCTCAATGGGAACAACCAAGTACCAACCTTCCAATCCTGTCATGGCACTTCACTCATAGACATCTCCATAATCTCCAACGATATGATTGGACACGACATTGACTGGAGAGTAAAACCTGATATAGGTACCAGCTCACACAATGTCCTCGAAACAATCATCATCGCGGCAGCAAATAACCCAATCCGAACAACCCGAAAATATAATTTCAAACATGCAGACTGGCCCAAATTTCAAACAAAATTAGCAGAGCGCCTTGAACCACTACAAACTCCTCTGACCACAACACCGCAGCTAATATCGCGGGTTGAACAGGTCACCTCCGCCCTTGCCTATGCGGCAAGGAAGAGCATACCTGCAACACTCCCAAGAACGAAACCAGTCGCCTGGTGGAATGACGAACTAGACAACCTAAGACGCGCCACGAATGCCAAGAGGCGGAAATTTCAGAAGTCTACTACCCGTAACCCTCAGAATAGAGGCAGACTCTACGCAGAGTATTCACAATCCAGGCGAGAGTACAAACAAGCTATTTACCTAGCCAAAGTAGAGTCCTGGCAGAACTTCGTCTCGGAACAAAGCGCCCTCAACTCGTGGGGGCTAGCTTACAAACTCCAAACAAATAAACTTCACTCGCGCCCCGTCATTAGCAGTCTCCGAGCCCCGGATGGCACAATTGCCGACACGTGGTATGCTGTGGCCACCACAATGACCGAAACACTAATCCCCGACGATTCGATTGTTGACGACACTCTCCATCACGAAATTCTCCGACGCGCTGCTAGGCGCCCATTTGAAAACGGCCATCTAACTGACCCTTTTGACATCGTCGATCTTCACATCGCTCTCGACCGATGTAAAAATCGCAAAGCTCCGGACATCGATGAAATACACCCAGAATTTGTCAAGAAAGGAGGGCCCGTCCTCCACAAGCATCTCCTTCTCATCTACAATGCGTGCCTCAGCCTAGGTAAATTTCCCAACTCTTGGAAACGAGGGCTTCTGATCACCATCCTTAAAAATCCCAATAAAGATCCAACACTGGCCAAATCGTACCGCCCAATTTGTCTTCTCCCAGTCATGGGAAAAGTTTTCGAACAACTTCTCCTCTTCAAAATTAACCAACTTCTAGAAGACTCGTACTCTCCTAGGCAGTTCGGCTTCAGACCAGGAAAATGCACAGAAGCCGCAGCTTCACTGCTCCGACAAAGAGTAGAAACATCCAACTCAAAGTACGTGTTAGCAATTTTTATAGACATTGAAGGAGCTTTTGACAATGTCTGGTGGCCACACGCCTTGGAAAGACTGCGTCGGATAAACTGCCCACAAGACGCTTACGCCGTAATACGTGACTACTTCCGAGCCAGACAAATCACGCTACGCGACAGACTGCATACGCACACAAAGGCCGTAACCAAAGGGTGCCCCCAGGGCTCAGTACTGGGACCCAAGTTATGGAACCTGGTGTTTGATGAAGCCTTAAGACGAATAGACCAGACTGATGATGCCGAAGTAATAGCCTATGCCGACGACGCTGCACTGATAGTTGAAGGAGAGTCCAGAGCAGAACTGGAGGCTAAATCAAACAGGGCGCTAAACATTCTCGACCTATGGTCGAAAGATGCAAAACTCAAAATTTCTGGAACTAAAACACATACCATGCTTCTCAAAGGCAAATTAACTACACACCCCCCTAGGGTACGCATGGGGCATTCCCGGCTCCCTTACACCAGAGAAGTACGATATTTAGGCATAACCCTCCAGGAAGGATACAAAGTCACCGCACACGTACAAAAAATAGCCGCAACAGCAAACAACCTAACTCAAGCTCTAGCCAGACTGTCTGGCCATGAATGGGGCTACCGCTTCACCAACTATAGAATTCTATATAATGCCGTTTTTGTCCCGATAGTAACCTACGCTGCCAATGCCTGGGCACCTAAGATCAACGCGCACCACATTCGGAAACTCCGATCAGCCCAAAGATCATCACTCCTCCGAGCCACGAAGGCCTACGCTACCACGTCTCACAATGCTCTGCATGTAATAGCCGGTGTCCTTCCGGTCGAACTCCTCCTACAGGAACGATCACTGAGGTATAAGATTCGACGACAAATCCCCATCCATTTGGACAACCTACAATTAGAACAAAATGAGTTCGAAACATTTGATAAACACCAGCTCTATAAACAACTTTTCAACGCGCTCACTTGCATCTGGCAACAAAACTGGACGGAATCCCCTCAAGGGAAAATCACAAGGGACTTCTTCCCAAACGTCCAAAGCAGACTCAAAATGATCTGGATCAAACCCGACCACTATGTTACGCAAATCCTAACAGGTCACGGGAACTTTGCTGCCAATCTCATACGCTTCAATCTTGCCGAAGATGATCTTTGTGCATGTGAAGACAGCGAGCAGGATACCATGTACCACATGCTCTACACCTGCCCCCGGTACACAGACGCCAGACTACTTTTACACGAAGCTGCTAGAAATGCAAACGAAGCCTGGGCACCTGATCTCAAGTTTTGGACTCTAAAAAATTCCTTCCCAGCGCTAAAAGCCTTCGCCAAGCAAGCGCTCCTCGAGAAACAAGACGAAGACGGAAATTAAACACCATGTGAAGGGCAAGCTCCATTGGGCAAACCCTCCACCCAGCCCGAGCAGGGTTTTAGAGAGGTTTCCCCTGCTCACAGGCAAATGCCGGGCTGGACCAAAATCCCCTCACACAATAACACAGCACAACAACTTAGATCCTAACATAAACACACGCAGCACACTACCCAACACAGCACTAAAAGCCGATCAGCGCAAGGCAAACACTAACTCAAAATAAAGACACTTGTACAAGCACACAGCCCAAAACGACATAACCTCAATCATCCCACATGGATGCACACAAGGGCACTAGGCCTATAGGAACACACAGCACAAATGGTCACCAAAATTTGGTTTGACCGGAGTTTTTGGCTTCATTGCTAGGCACTCCGGGGGAAAGGGTGGGCACACCAAAAAAAAAAAAAAAAAAAAAAAAATGTTCTTATCTTGGGATATATAAAGTTGTTATCCAAAGTTTCTTATGGAGTTATTTGTTGGTGTGTTTTCCTTCCTTTCCGGCTGGATACGATCTTTCAACGGCCTGTTTTCAGGTGCCTGCAAACTTCTTCAAGGAGATAACTATACTATTTACTTTTCTGATTACTAGATATATAAACCAAGTAGAATGAAACCATCAAAGGTATAAACCTAACAGCGTTGCACATCCAATGTCCTTGTCTAGTGAAGAAAGTACATTTGTGATCCTGTAAGAACCGTGCGAAGTAAATCACAATCCCACTGGGAGATGAAACTAATAGAAAGAAGAAGTGATGACATTGAAATATATTATCTGATTGTAAAACGATTGAAGAGAGAAGTGCGTAGTCTCTATGAGGAAAATCTGAAATCATTTTCGCTGTGCCTTTTCGTGCTATAGGCTAATGGAAAGCATCGGGGCCATGTATTAGGCTAAAGACATTGCAGGTTTGAATCCATCTTCAAGAGTAAGGGGGTATTTAACAAATCTAACAATAAACATTCATATAACTTCTCGACTCTTAATGATACAACTTAAGAGAAAGCTGCTGATTGCAGGAGTACGCTATCAATTGTCTAAGCCTCGTAATATTCGCGTAATATGTATTTCTCGGTAAAATAATGTCTAGCTCAATGTAAGCTCGTTCAGTAATGACGTTTGTGAAGGAAGTGCACGGGAATTATGTGTGACGTTAGGCAAGAACGCTCCCCTGTCGTAATAATTATGCCCCTCCCCCCTGTTCAATGGTGTCCACATTTCACAAACTCCTCGCAGAAGTTTTCCGTGTAAACCAGGAGCCGACTGCACTGACGTCACAGAGGAACATTCTATCCTCACCTGGTCTAGCTTATAATTACCCTTCAGTAAATTTGTACGAAGATTCAAATAATTTTTGTTTGTGTACAGAACTTAAACTCGTTAAAGCCGTTTCCGAGAAAGACAAAACAAAAGACATATAAAATGGTATTAAAAGTAAGATAATGACTCCGCATTTCGTCACATCTCCTGAGGATAGGCTACATAATCCAAATGTAAAATTTCGCATTTTTATGATTTTTAATTTTCAAGCGATGCTCTCTCTATTTATTGTAGTTATGGTACGGGTTGAAGAAGTAAAATTCTGGCGTGAAATACCCAACATGATTTCCTCTACTTTTCTTATTGCTTCTTGTGTATTGTGGAGATGCGCATTCAGTTGTCTAGTTTTGTTGAGAACCGTATTATTTGCAAAGCAAGACATAAAACTTGAATTTTTTGATGAAATTTGTAGATCTACAAACATCCTTCAAATAAAGGTTTTGGAAATCAGCAGTCTATGTGTAGTTTGTATAGAAAATAACACAATCTTTAGAGCAGTTTTTGAGAACCGCGAGAAGCGGAATTTTCTCGTGTAAAATGATGGGAAGAGCCTTAAATGAAATATATAATTGCATTAATATTGCCTACTATTTTCACTTTTGAACGCACAGTTCACAGACACAGACAGATACACATAAACACATAGACAAGAAATTAGTGTTGCTGGTTCAGTGTATCTCAAAATATGATTAATTATGACAACTCGACATCCAATTTACGGGCCTAGCACAATGTTGTCTCTGTCTATAGTACTTATGGTACGGGAAATCGATTGTTAAGATTATTTAATGAGTGATGGGTACTGAAACTTAGGTTTTGACAATTGCATTTGTAAGAATTTTGACCTTTGTGAGATGTGTTTAATGCCTGTAAATTTACAAATATTAATACACATAAATATGCAATCTATCTGGGCCGGGATCGCACCTACGACTTTGGACAGTTGTGAAGTACGTATTGTAGATAACATACATCTATTAGATATCCTAGATTGGGACTATAGTTGAGAGAGAGAAAGAGAGAGAGTGAGAGAGTTTAAAAGGGGAGTAAAGTGGAACGAATTAGAGGTGTAAGAAGAGTTAGAAGCGACATCTACTACCTAAATAATTATTTTCACTATCATAAGATAAGAAGTGGAATAAGTAACCGATTACCTTATTCTATTTTTTGTATTTATTATTGTTTTATTTTTAACAATCTTTGAAATTGCTATAACTAGGAGCATCCAGCGTACAGGGAATTTGATGTCTTAAAATTTAAACAAGATTTAATATAGTATCGAAATTCTACATTTACCTATCTTTGTACACTTAATACTCACAGTACATTCGTATGGAATACTGTATTTTGAGTTCCTTTGTGGTAGGCCCATTCTATAGTTTATCTATTTTGCTTTCTCCGTGACCAATTCCCTTTCCTTCTTGAAATATGAATTAAGAAGCTGTTTATGCCACGTTGAAGTTTTGATATAAAATTTCTCTTGCCATTTCTTGAATTTTTGTCATTATGCCTTGTACATCCATGGAAACCACTATGGTGTACTGTTTACCCTTGTAAAGCGTTCAGTAAGTTTTAAATAATGTGAAAATGGAGATTTTTTATACACGGCCTTAACTCTAGGTATCATGAGCTTAAGGACATTCAACCTGCATTACTCGAAAACTAATAATCAAACCTCACCTTGTTTTTCCATTATAAATACTAAGACTTGAATCTTTAACTCTTCGCAGCACAAAGTACAACTACTTAAACTACACTTTTACGGCAAGCAATGGTCATTCTCTGTAACTTCACTTTCGAAAACTACATTTTTTACCGTTAAAAATTCCTCTTGAGACTTTCATTTGCTTTGGATTTGCAAAAATACAAAACATAAACCAACCCCAATATAGTACCCGTACATTGAATTTGCGTTTTCAATGAAAACTTTCAATTCGTGAAGTTTTATACAATGAAAATCGTTGAGACTTAGAAACAAATAATTACGATATAAGAGAAATGAAATATTACCTATAGGGAAATCTATTCATTTGAAGAAGCTTTAACGTGAGAAAAAGAATTACATTTATGTTCTTAAAAACATTGTTTTATTTAAATTTATACAAAATACTTATTATTATTATTATTATTATTATTCTATTTCGTAATGTTTCATCATATATATATTTGGGAATGTGCCCATTTGGACTTCGCTAAGTAAGAGGGTTGGAAGTTTAATAGTGGCAACACTAATAGTGAATGCCTTCACAGTAACCAGAAGAAATTGAGCTGGCTCTATCAACCGGTCTAAAATGAATTTTGGATGTGACAGAGACCCAATGATTTAAAAAGAGTTCAGTATCTTAAAATTATTCTTGATTTACATTAATATTCAAAAACATAGGCCAGAGCTGTCCAACTGCAAGTGCCCTAAGGTCCGCTTTAAAAAATATGCGGTTTAGAGGGCCGCATTAAAAAATACTTCACACGTTATTTTATTTGTATTTTATCGTTAATGTAAGAATTGTGCATGTTTCGTACTTGAGGGTAATTTATACATTTAGATGCCCTCTCTGTGGGCCGCAAAAAATGAGGCCACGGGCCGCATGCGGCCGGCTAATGGACCAAGATGAGTCAAAGCCTATCACTTGTTCTTCACTTCCTTTCGGCGAGGTTCAATCATGTGTTACACTCATTTCTCATGGATATATGTAAGTCTTCATGAACCACAGAATATTGTCTCTGTTGGACATTACATGAGAATATTATAGCAGAGAAAAATTCCTCCGACACTGGGACTTGAACCCAGGACCTTTGACTATTCACGCCAATGCTCTACCAACTGAGCTAAGCTGGAGTTCAATTCACAGCGCCAGATGGAACCTTCCTCTTATGATTGAATGCCCTTAATGGTCTACCTCATTTAAAACCAACAATAATCTGAAACATAAGTTGCACAAAATAAGAAATAACACCATAAACAAATACACAGAAAGTGGTGTGTACAAGCTTAAATGCACTTCATGCGAAAAAATATATATAGGCCAAACTGGGCGACAATTTAAACAAAGGTACCAAGGACACTTTCGACAGAAAAGTCAGCATACGCTAAACATTTAATCGAGAATAACCACAAACACAATACAATAGAGAATACAATGGAAATTTTACATTAACAGCATAAAGGACGTAAACTTAACATATTAGAATCAATGGAGATTTACAAACATAAGAATTACTCACTAAACGAAAATCCTATAGACTACAACCCACTTTACGAATTGATATCTGAACATTCCCACCCAGGTTAAATACGGGATCCTTTACTCAAGACGACATAGTAATACAGGAAATCCTCTAGCCTACACATTACAAACTCCAGCTATATAGGTAAGCAATCAAACATTTATACATTACAATTCCATTCCTCCATGGAAGTTTTTCCTCCTTTGCATTTATATATTTCTATTTATAGGCTGAAGATGACTTATTTAAGTCGAAATGCATCCCGAATATTCTGAAGAGAGCCCTAGGTTTTGTCATATGCTATAACCTATGAACAACATACAGATATTAAGCAAGAAGACCCTTCAAGAATTATTTACTCAGTGTTTATCAACTTCCAATACATCAAGTTTCTTCAACATCGTGTATTCACTGGCAGATTTTATTCAGCAAGACAAGACTGGAATCATCAACGTTGAGTATATTATAGGCCTACTACAGTGAATATCTGTGCTCTTTTATAATATTTATTAGTGCATTATTAATAAGACACATCTTATTTCTGACAGATCTCAAAGTATTTTTAATTTATTATTTTTATTTTGAGATTTATTTTTTTAATGTTTTAAGTCACTTTGGGACTAGGCTTAGTAAGCCGATTATCTATTTTTAACATTTTAATTCAACATTACATTTTATGACAAAACTCTGGGTTTCTACCTCTACACTGAAGGTATAAGGTGGACATTTTTACTAACTTATAAGTCTGACCCTCATTGGAAAATGAAATTTATTAATATGTACGACAACTAATGTATTGGTCGCAATACATTGGCGGTCGCAAACGCGTTGGCCTCTCGTCCACATCAAATCAAGGGGTTCGGTTGGGCCAAGGGATTCTGCGCTACGTCTTCACCAGGAGACTGTCTGACGATAATAAGAGAATGGATTTTCTATTAAAAGAAAGCAACCTAGATAGTTTTCTTGAATGCACTATCTGCAACGAATCTTGCGTGTTGCACTTCGCAGACAAAAATGACATGATTCATAAATTGCTTGTCTTTTGTATGAATTCACTTTCTTTTCCTCTTTTCAACACTAGATAACCAGGGCTTCAGAAGTTCGTGATAAACTTGTTATTTATTTTTTATTCAACATATACTTGTGAATCTGCGTTTTCAAAAATGAGCTATATAAAATTACATTTAGATTATGTAACATCCCGTTTTATATATTTCGTCCTATGTGTTCATGTTGTCTCGGAGGTGGCCCCATCATTGGGCTGATCACTCATCTGGGTAGGCCCTTGATGTCCTTGTCTGGTCAAAAAAGTATGTATATGATCCATTATATAACACTATCGCGACAGGTTGCGGCCCTGTAAGGCCCGGGTGGCGTAGTCGCTTTGCTCTGTTGTAGGCAAATACAATAAAATAAAATACAAGGGTGATGTAAAACTAAGTTAAAAAATAAAATAATTTGATGCATATTTAAATAATGTAATATCTTAGTGAATACTTTTTAGGAAATAAGTTATCTTATTGCCCATCGCTGTGCCGTTTGCTTAGTGTTCGTTCTCCTCATGCAGCGGGCCCGAGTTCGATTCCAAGTCGGGACACATTTCTCAGTGAAGAAACGGGGTTTCCGTCCCGTGTATAGCGAATGACAGGAAACTTCAGGACCCTGTGGTCCACGCACATAATCCAGCCATCGTTTTCACTTCCATCACATCGGCCCTATTCAGAACGACTGGAGTGGCTTGTCCTCTGTCTTCGTGCTTTCTTGGAGGTCGCCTCGGCATTGGGCTGATCACTCATCTGTGGAGGCCTTCCATGCCATTGTATGGTCAAAGTAGAAATATATGATCCAATGGCTAATCATTCTCCCGTCAGGTTGTGGTCCTGTAAGATAGTAAGATCCACAATAGTTCCTACACCGGGAGTGGTAAAAGTTGATGTTCCCTTATTTCATAACCATACTATGGAACTAGAGAGCAAAACAATGTTCATCTAAGCGTTTCCTTTGCTCTGTGGTTGTAATGTGTTGTATTGTTAAATAATTCCTTTATTGCAACCAATGTTCATAGTATGATGAATGGAGCTCTGGTGGAATAATATATGGCTGGGTAAACAGGAGCACCCCGAGAAAGCCTGCCTTGACCCCATTTTGTCCACCAAATTCCACATGGATCCACCGAAATTCGATCCCGGGTCCCAGCGATGGAAGGCGAGCGATCTAACCACTCATCCATGTGAGCGGCCTGCATGGTTAAACAATATGCTATTATACCGATAAAGAATATACTGTTTTATTAGGGGCTCGTTTTGCAACATACGTTCTTTTAAATTTCTATCATAGATTTTAATAATTATAGTAAACAAAAACCATTAGCGTCAATAATTTTCTGGCCTATAAAGATATCTTGTAAATAAACCCTTACGAAAAGACATTAAAAACATTCACTTCACCACTCACTCACGTTATTCGTTGGTCGACTTCATCTTTATAGTTACAGTTTACTATATATTAACAAAAGCCGTATAAGCGATAATTAATTTCGGTTGTGGTATATAGCCTACGTATAACTTAACAAAAATACACCTTTGTTCAATTACAGTAGTCTAATGAAACTGTCCTGAACAGTTTCGGCTTTTTAAACTAGAAATAAACAATTGTTATCAATATGATAGCACCCTTCCTTCTTGGCTGCAGTCGAGTTCAGTTGTTTGCTCTACTGCATTACCAGAGCCTGCGAACGTGGACGCGAAGGATAGGATTTTCTGTTATTCCTTTCAACTTAAATGCAATATTCAGAATTATAAATTTCACATTGTATTGCAGTCAATATCAGATTGAGAAGGAATAACAGACGTTAGGCTCCGTTATCGCTTCTGTGTATTAAACAAAGCAGCGATTCACCAAAGTCCAGTTCTCTTTTATCGAATAGGGCAAATTTATCTTATCTGGCAATATCTGGGACGCAATTTATAGAATAATTAAAAGTGAATAAGGAATGACTGGCGGAGAAATGTATTACACTCTAAATATATTAAGTTCTTTTGTCAAAGGTAATTGAATTTAATGCTGTGTTAAAAATTTATAATTTTAATATTGAGAGTATAGTACCCACGAGTATTCGGCAAGATCGAAAATAGTAAGGGGATGCGAAATTAATCCAGCTACAACAATTTAATTTAGAGATGAGATCTGGTCTTTGGTCCTATGAATATGTTTATTTATATTTCTTATTTAATACTTAGATTAACAGTACTGTGACCCTCAAAAAACCTAACATCAGAATGAATTTCCTAACACTTACCAATCAAGCCATGAAGGCCAATGGATAACAATGGATGTGCCTTTCTAGTTTGGTTATTTTAAATAAGATTGTAGGCCTACCCAACATATTGTTTGTATCATGACATGGACTCATTGTCAAAAGTTGTTTCCTTCGGAGCACTTGGACCACATTTTGATTCTCCTGTAATTTCAGGATTTTTCTTTAGGCCTACTAGAATAATCTGTTATACTTTGTTTCTGCACCGTAGTGATTTTTTTTTTAGTTGAGGGTCGTCAGGGTCTTGCCAACCATGTACTGCTAACACAAATGTAATGCAATTATTTATTAATATAAGGACATAATGCCTGACCTAGCTTTACATACTTCATTTACTTTACATGAAAATATGTTTTAAGAGAAAATGTTACATGAACTTTAATTAAGACGTTGTAACAGAGTGGGGTTGAATGGCGGGCTCAGGTAAGCGGGGCAATGAACCTCCAGGTTCAATAAAATAGATCATATTTATTCCTTTAGTTTGCTTAGTAATTGTCTATTCCCTGTAAGTAAGTAATTAAGTAAGTCAGTAATAGATTTTTATTCCACACTATTCAGCAAGTTTGTCGGCCATTGTAAATGAGACCAATATACTCTTCCGGGGAGGCCCTTTATGTCCATGTCTGGTTAAAAATGTATATATGTGATCCACAGGAAATTCCTCTCCCGACAGGTCTCGGTCGTGTAAGGCTAGGGCAGCGTGGGCCACGTAAATTACAATCCAATGGGGAGGCTAAAGTGAAATAAATAAATAATTTGGTTGTAAAGTGCAATTATACCGTTCGCAATAAAACTTTGTAAGAAGAAAGAGGAATTTGGCAGCCTATATTACTACCTCAAACATTCGTATTGCGACTTAGTGTATGTGCGGATTCAGTTGTCTAGGATTCGTTCAAAGCCAAGACATGAACAAAAACTCTAACTTTTGGATGAATACTAGCTTATAACTATTCTTAGAAAATATAAAGGTCTACCAAAAATTCTTGAAATAAAGATTTTAGATCTCAATAGTCTATGTATAGTTTATGTAAATTTTTTTTTTTAATCATTAGCAGGGCTAGGATTTATATGTAATTACATATTTCTTAATTTCACATATAGACACATTTTTTTCACTTATCTCCATCTATTATGTTTTCCTCTATTCAAATTAAACAAATTTATTTTACATATTTTTCCATATTTCTGACATTAGTACATATTTATATGTAAAATAAATATTTGTCCATATTTAGTGATTTTAATGCAATATTCGTACATATTTCATTCTTAAGAGTAAAACTATATAAAATTGTCGTTTTCAGTGACAGAAAATATGGCAGCACAGGATAAGTTTACAGTTATGAACAGAAATTAATGTGTGAAAAATGATTTGTGTTACATTGAATCAAATTTTTGTAATATAACAAAAATAATTCAGAAACTACAAAATAATAATCTCACATTACCTGGAAATATTGACATTGTGAAAAACATGATTCATGAACTCAAATGTATACGTGAACATTTAGCCGATCTTATCAAATGTAAAGTTGACAATGTGTTTTTAAGAAATGTGTAAAATCAGTGCAATCTTAGTAGCTCGTCAAATGTAAAACTAGAATCAGTGAATTTTAAACACGCGCCAGTCACTTCGTGTGCAGTAGAACGAAGCTTCAGCCAATATAAATCACTTTTGAAAATTTAAAACAACATTTTGTGGCATACTGTTATGATAGCAGAAATAATCAATGAATGGATACAAATAAAGTAAGTGATCTGAAAAAAAAAAAATAATAATTTAATTTATGAATCCAGTATTTGTAATGCATTTTTATAGGTTCTAAAAGTAACAAAATGTAGTGTCTAGTGGTTAAATTTGTTTTGATGTCCATATTTTACAAAATATATTTGCATATGTACGTATTTTGACATATTTAGTACATATATATGTAAATATTTTAACATTTTTAAGTACATATATGTGTACATATTTTGACATTTTTTAGTACATATAAATCCTAGCCCTGATCATTAGAGCCGTTTTCGACAGCAGCGAAAAATAATATTTCAATGTAATATGATAAAAAAAAAACACAAGCATTAATTTTTATGCCACTTTTTAGTTTTCGACGCACAGTTCACACACACCCACATATAGACATGAAATTCGAATTTTTTGGTTCAGTATACCTCAAGACATGAATGAATTATGAAAATTCGACATGCAATTTTAGGGCCTAACATATTTTCTCTACCTCAGTCTTATGTTATGGGGAAGTTAATTGTTAGGAATATTTAATTTCGTGCGTTCAATACCTATATATTTACAGACATAAGGACTGAATCCGATAACTGGTCTACACGGAATGAATTAAATATTATCACCGGGAAAACAAAATCCTTCATCTCAAGTCCAGGCACAAGGCAGAGGATTCTATTGTGAACATAATTTCCATCAAACAATCTTTCCATTCAAGAAGTTAAACTATCTCAACTTAAATAGTTAATTAAATACAATATTATTTCATGGGGTGGTGCAGATCAGAATTTAATCGAAAGAATTTTTATTCTAAAAAAAATGTAATCAGAATTATCTTCAACGCGAAACTCTTTAAAGCGAATAGTATCCTTACTTTATCTTGCTTTTGAGGGTCAATCCATATCAAATGAACCAATGATAATTGCGGACGAAATTTATTTATTTTTAATTGTTTATCTATATTTGTACTATATTCATAGAGTTGAAAACAGGTATTCATGGATGTTTTAGATGTTCAATTATTTTTGAGCGGCCATTTTGTATTGGTGCGTCAGCCTATTTTACATTTTACAGGCGTTTGCCTTTAGTTTCTTTGTTTTTTTATCCTAAGATATTTGGTTCAAACAAAAACCATGTTGAAGAGAATAAAAATACAATATTTTCTGTCCAGTATATGTAGGCCTACTTAAATGTAAATAAACGGAAAAATTAGATAAATGTTAACGTTTTCAAAATAAATACCTATTCTTTTAAAATTAAATATCTTGAAGTTAAAACTAAGACTCGCTTTTAATTTTTTTCTGGATATAGTGTTTATAGTAAACTACCTAAGAAACGACAGCTTATTTCAAAATTACCTCTAAGTACAAGAAACATTTCCATATTACGTCAACCCTCTCCTTTCTTATATAACAACTTAGACACTTTGACCTTCGTAGTGAAGTGCTTTCGTTTTTGTTTTGACTGTTTTTAAATTAAATTGATTATTGTATTTATTATGTGGTGTTGATTTTAATGACAGTGGAATATAAGTATTACTTTACATTCTGATATATCAGGCCCAAACAATTTTATAATTAATTCTACTAGATAGAAGCTCGGTTTAGTTCAATTTGGACTTCTTTAGTATATTTTACCTATTAAATGTTGCAAGTGGTATTTTCTTGCTTTCAGGTACGTATATAGGAGGAAGCCTATTCGTACTGGAATAAAACCCCTTCTGATAGACTGGTAGGAAAGAATATCCAAACAATTATTCCGTTCTACAGTTAATTATTATAAAAGCTCAAACTGTATTAGTATAATAATTTTATTCTTTCCTTACATTAAATTAATTACTAGACACAAACTAACCATAATTAGAGTGCCTTGGCCAGGACTTGAACTCGATGTATCGGACGGTCAGTGGAACACACTCGCATATTTCTTTACTATATTCTTCCTTGCCTAATATTGCCGATTGCGATTGCCCAGTTCTAATCTACAGGAAAGCAAGATCATGTACAGTTCTCAACTTGATTCCATAAATTTATTTGTATTATGTTAGCTAATGATTTTATGACAGAAGTAAATATTATTTAGAATATCAAGATCTGGTAACTTTTATTTAACATTTCTGGAAAAAAATTGTTTTAAATACATGAATATAGTGTATATTACCCACACTCAAATCTCTTAAGTAACAATATTATGTTACATGAATAAATATGATTTTCTACAAAATATGCTATATAATTAATTTTCATAATAAGGGGGTTTCTTTAAAATTGTGTACGCACTCAGAAAATTTACATGGCTAGAGTCACTCTGAATAAATAAGTGGTAAAATACAATTGTAAGGACTCGTATTTAAAAACCGAAATCCTCTTCATAAAACACCTAAGAGCACACGAATTTTGTTTATATGTGTAGAGAGATGTTGTCTTGGCAAATGATTCGGTCCAACCCGCCCACCCTTAATTATACACTTTCTTTTACATCAAGAAAACTGTATATGACTTATTTATTTGGGGGAAATTGAAAAATAAAGTGTGAAGTTCAAACCCCCATACAATAAAAGAACTTAAAAAACACTATCACAAGATAAATTAATTCTACCTCGGAAGCTGAACTTATGCGTGTGAAACAAAATTTCCTAAAAAGGCGCCATTTTTGTGTGGATGCAAGAGGAAGACATTTCAAAATCTCTTGATAATTTAATTTTAATTTTAACTGTAATCGTGAGAACCGGAATCATTACACCGAAAGCGACTTTATTTGCCTAAATATTTTACCCGATCGCTCGGGAGTTTGAGCTGTGGCAGCCGCGAAGCAGAAACCTGCACGATTGGCCAACACTTACGTGAAATGCACTGTACATTGAAAAGAACAGATACCTACATGTAGTAGATGTAGGCCTACTTGGGATTATAGATGAGGGAATATAGTAGAAAAGATAAGAAGTGTAAGAAGAGTCAGTAACTTACTTACATTTAACCTATGAGTGACATGTTTATTAATTTCATGAACTCCATATAAGAAGTAGCATAATTGATGATCGTATTCTAAATTTGAATAATTTTAACGTCCTGTTCTGAATGAAATAACAAAGAGCAAACACCGTACACTTAGTTTGAAATCTTAGATTTAACCAAAATTAAATATTCTTTTGAAATTCTATATTTATGTAGCCTACTTTTGTACACTTAATACTCACAGTACATTAGTATGGCCCGCTCTATAATTCCTCTCTTTTGCCTTCTGAGTTCCCCATTGTATTTCTTCTCAGAGATATACATTTTGATGCCCTTTGTGCCACGTTGAAAAATATTTCTTCTCTTTACGTATTAATATTCTATGTATATCCATGGAAACCATTAAGACGTACTCTTTATCCTGGTGAAGTGTTAAGTAAAATTATAAATAACGTGAAAATGGATACTTATTATACACGATCTGAACTCTTGGTACCATGTACTTAAGGACTTTTACGAGATTCAACCTGCGTAACTCGAAAACTAAAATTCAAACCTTACCAAATCTTTTCATTGCACTGAGACTTGAATCTTCATCTCCTGTCAACACAAACTAACTACTAAAACTGAAAATATCCAGCAAGCATTTAGAAAGACTGAATTACATATTCTAAAGCACCCTATGACGGAACCATTAAATCATTCTTGAAGTAATGTTCATTCCTTTTAACTTAGTTTTCTCGAAACTACATTTTTTATAACTCAAAAGTCCTTTAAGGCTTCCATTTGCTTTGATTTGCAAAAATACAAAACATACCCCAACGCACAAAGTAGTGCATGGAATTGTGTTTCAATGAAAACTTTCATGATATGGATTTTTATTATTTGAGCAAAGATCGCGTACTGAGTGGGTGGATTATAACTACCCTTCAGAGAATTTTTTTAGGAAAAAAATGTTGCGAATAAAAGTTTTCGCTCTTAGTATAAGCACCCCATATAGAAAATTTAAACAAAATCTTTAGAGCCGTTTTCAGAAAAATCGCGTCAAACGAAATTTTCTTCATGAAAAAGTTCCCTTAAAAATAAGTGTAAGACATCTCCAATCTTCGTGTCACATCCTCAGAAGGTACCTAACCCAAATACCAACATTTTGTTTTCATACGACTTTCCTTTCTGGAGCTATGTTGTTCACAGACAGACACACACACACACACAAACAGACGTGGCGAATAGTATTTTTGGATTCAGTGGACCTCAAAACATGACGTATTATGCTAAAAGCTCAACTTAAAATAATTCGTCTGGTCAACGATAAAGCTATGCATCAGATTGAAACAACTGAATGCACACTCTTTGCAATGTGGCCTCATGATCTATATCAGAATGTAAAGTGATAAGGATATATTGGCCATGCTTAGAATAAAGAAAGTTGCGCGACTGCATGAATCAGATGCGTGTATGGTACAATTATATAAAACAATGTTAAGAGATTCACTCTTCAATAGACTAGTTTAAGTTCTAACAAAGCTGATAGTAGATATTAACAATAACAAAATTATAGGCTACATGTGCCATATATTAATCATACCCTACATAGGAGAATATATGTCAATCACACTTATTTAGATAATTCTAACCTAACTTGCATTAGCGATATTGTGTAATTGGAACGTGTATATCTCAATAAAATTGGATAAAATGGGCAAGTTATCTATTTTTAGCTATTAGCATATCTTTTTGAAGGACGATGTCATTTATCATCGATAATTCTCATAGAAATCACTAATGAGTTTAGATGCGTAGCTTTAGTCATTCGCTTCTTAGTTTGTCAGATATAATATATTCTCCTAGAAGGGAAATTTTATTTGGGCAGAGGAAGTTATCTATGTTTCAAATAAAACAAATTACACTATTTTAACATTGTGAAAGTTCACTGGATAGGTCTACACTTCAATTGTAGAATTTGTAGTAAAGCCAATGGTTATTTGTCTAATATAATATTGTTTTCTTTGGGGCAGAGTATATTCTATTTTTCAGTCTGAGGACTTCATAATTATATGGAAACTTTCTTCAGTGCAAATTAACCAATCAATAGACTTGGAATTCTTGTTTCACACGATCAGAAACTGGCAATATAGTTGATAAGCGTGCGTAATTTCTAAACCACTTTGTGCACAAACGTCTACTTGTTGTGTCTACTTGTGCTGTTCTCTTGAATAACCACATATCTGAATTTTACAATTTTACGCTTTTGCATTTAATGCTACTAACACTTCAATGCTCTATTGAATTACGGTACATAAGTTCTGGAAAGGTCTAAGATATTTTTGCACTAAGTGATGTGTGGTGGCTGGCCAGTGTCCTCCTTTCTTCCTGATTTCTGCTATTAACTTGGTTCTCTGTTGTTTTAGTTCGGAACATTCAAATATTATATTATTGACAGTTTGTTGGCCTGCGTTGCATGAGCAAGTATGGTCATCTGAAATGCGGAATCTATGCTCGTATATTTCGTTTTGCCGTCACCTGATACTAATGCTGTGAATCAAGGTGCTTAATTTAGTCTGAGAGTCTTTCTTTAATGGAAGGAAAAAAAGACGTCGTTGTTGCTCCTTCTGTTGTGGTGTCCCATCTGCTCTGCCAATCCTGCAGCCCCTTCCTTTTATTTCTACCCCGATATTTGATTTTGATGTCCTGTGATAAACTGTTTCTGTTTCCATTTCCTCTTTTGCTTGTTTTGCCAGTTTGTCTGCTAGCTCATTTCCTATGTACGAGTTCCCTATTTCCCTACCTTGACATAGACTCTGAAAGGGCTCCCTCAACTGAGCAGTGTTTTGACATTCCCAAACCACATGCTCAGGAGTACCTATTCCCCCACACGAGCATGCGTTAGAGTCCGCAATACATTATAAAAGTTATAAAACTTATTTATAAACTACAGTTAATACGGTTTTAATGGGTAATACATGTTCCATACAATAACGGAGCTGGCCTGAACAGCCGGCCATTTTAAAGCATGCTATCAGTACAATTGCACCCTTCCTTCTTGGCTGCAGTCGATTTCAATATTTCCTCAACTGCATTACCAAAGCCTGCGAACGTGGACGCGAAGGATAGGATTTTCTGTTATTCCTTTTAGCTTAAGCTCAGGATTAAAAACTATAAATTTCATTATTTTGCAGTCAGTATGAGATTGTAAAGGAATAACAGACGTTAGGCTCCGTTATCGCTGTTCTGTATTAAACAAAGCAGCGATTCACCACAGACCACTTCTCTTTTAACCAATTTGAGAAAATTGCCTTATCCGGAAATCTGCGAGACATGATTTCCAAAAGTCACTAAAACAGTGAAAAGAATGAGCTCTTTGAAAAATTTGTAACGTGGAGATTGAGAAGGCAGGTACAGTAAGTAGACCACGAGTGTAGAGGGAAAATATTAAGCAGATGCGATGTTAATCAAATTACAACTATTTAGTTTGGAGATGAGATCTGGTCTGTGGTCATATAGATATGTTTATTTATATTTTCTACTTAACTAAACTTTACATTACAGCGACTTTCAAACGACCTAACTTAAAATAATTTCCTTCCTCCGCAATTATCACCTGTATAAGTTAATGTTCGCATGTCTCTTTCAATTGACATGTGATCTACAGTCCTATCAATTTCTTTAACTACTTATTTCGCCTTTTACTGACATTAAAATTATATTCACTTCACATTAACACAGAAAACACATTTTCCTTCTTCCGCAGTCATCTCCAGTCTTGCAAATGTAGATCCCACATCATCTGTATGTCCCATTCCCGTTGTGAAGAAGGTCCAGACAATGTTTGTATTTCCTGCAGAAATGAGAAGTTAGTTTTAAATATATTAATATTAATTTTAAAATAACTATTAAGACGATAAATCAGTTCTGTAAAATAAATCTACACGAGTTTTTGGGATTATTTTAGACTTTGATACATATTAGAAATCTTACTTACTAGGCTTGATATTTTATGGGCCTATACATGACCTTTTGTTATTGGACTTACGTTTAATACATTATATACATATTATCCAATACCTTTCCCTGATGATATTAATTATTCCTGTGATCCATGTTTCATTTCTTTCAGATTTCGAGTCCGTGAACCTATTCAGACTTTTATCTGTAATGTTTTTATATTAAGATGATATATTATATTTTCGTTTTACTGATCCTTAAATATGGATTCTGTTTCCGTGGATACTGAGGTGGAAATAACATAATGGATTGTTTAATCTTCAGTAATAGGTCTAGAATAGAACGCAAATAAACGAAGTAGACCTATATGAACATGATAAATAAAGAAGGTGCGAGAGGAAGGAATATGATTTGCAAGGAAAGGAATTCCAAATAGAAATAATTAGATATTTAGGCTGAATATTAACTGCAGAGAGGGATGTTCAAATCCAGGAATTGAGCGAGAATATTAAAATGAAAATATACACGACAGACTTACAGTCTTACGACTACGGTTAGAGATTAACAATGTTTATTATGATGGGAAAGGAAAATCGTGATGTTTAGAGCAATAGGAGAGAAAATGGATGGTGAATGAGGACAAATGCAGAGTGCAAGATCTGTTTCGTCAACCAGATATTGTTGGCAAAATTAAACTTAGAAAATAGTTGGGAGGACATGCACAATGATTGCCAGAAACGCACTCGATTATTAGCTATACACAGAGAAACCTGAAAGGAGGAGGAGAACTGGAAGGCCTAGATGAAGTTGGCTTGCAGATATCGAACATGACCTTAGAAAGATAGATGTTAAACGCTGGATATAGATAGATGAGGACCGAGATGAATAGAAACAAGTGATTATGGAGGCCAGTGACCTTTACGGACTGTAGAACCGACCATTAATTAATTAATTAATTTAGTAAGTAATAGATTTCCATTACCAACTCGTAGGGCGACCCCATGGCTAAGTGGTTAAACCGCTCACCTTCCACCGTTGGGATCCGGGATCGAATCTCGGTGGATCCATGTGGAATTTGTGGTGGCTTTTCCATATATCATTCCACCAGTGCTTCATTGATCTTAATATGACCATTGGTTGCAATAAAGGAATTAATTAATTATCAACTCATAACTTTTCTTACAGTATTTTCTATCCTTTACTCCATTGTCTGAAAGAATTAAATGTTTTGACCTTGATCCTCTTATTCTTTAAAAGTTTGAGAGACACTTGAACTGAATATGCAAGTTAACTGAAGGAAAATTAAGAGCGCATATTTCGGAAAAATAAGTTAAGTTCAAAATAATGGCAAGGAGGATTAAGAAAGTTGTTTTACGTCATAGTCTACCCTATGATGACACAGACGTGACATCTAATTTGGTATTCGTGTGAGTTTCCCTCTTTTGAGTGCTATGAAGAAAGTAATGCACCAAACTGGGAGCTCTTGTGTGTGTAAGTACAAATATTGCATGATGTTTATTTTTTAATGTTCACATTTCGAACCGTCTCTTTTAATGTTTCCTTTCAAATATATGCAACATAATCTTTTAACAGTTCATTCAACTTACTTTTTAACATTAATTACAAATTTTCGTATTACTCAAATAATGTAATGGGTTCTTCGTTCATGCCACTTCAACAGTAACGAAAACAGAAAACTAATAATAATAATAATAATAATAATAATAATAATAATAATAATAATAATAATATAATGGTCGTCTTCTATTCGTTATTTAGTATGTTTTTCAGAATATTAATATTCATGTAAACATTTTGTACTATTCAACCAACATTGTGACTTAGAGGTCCGTTGTTTCTCCACTCGTAGCGGGCCCGGGTTCGATTCCCAGTTAGGACATGTTTTCTAAGTGGGATTTTCCTCATCTGTGAGGCGAATGTCAGAAAAAACGTATTGCCTTTGTGGTCGCCGGATATCATCTGACCGTCTTCATCACCTTCAACCCATCCATGCCTTCTTCGGAATGAGTGTTTGTGTGACTGGTATATCTCGTCCTTATGTTTTCTTGCTGTGTAGGAGGTGGCTCCAGCATTGGGCTGATCACTCAACCCGAGAGGCCCCCCATGCCCTAGTCCGGTCACAAAATGTATGTGATCTAAAGAGAATTTCGCCCCTGACAGGTCGCTGTCCTATAAGGCCCGAGCGGCGTTGGCTGCGTAAACGTCCCTCCAACATGGAAGTAAAACTGATAGAAATAAGTGACAACTTTCATTATAAAGTTATTATTTATACTTTTCTTACAATCCTCGCTGTTAAGTAGCCCATATGAGGAAAATAGCCCAATACTTTTTACTGGTGCATTCATAATGGATAGCATTATGTTCAAGTAATCAAGAAACATGGCAGGTTTGATTCCATTTTCAGGATTAAGGAAGTATTTAAAATTCTAACACGAAACTCTGAATTGACTTTCTCTACCCTTCATATTACAACATAGAAACGTGGCTGAATTGCGGGAGTAAACTTAGGTCTCGTTCAGAACCATATTACTAGCCATGTTAGATTTAAAACTTGCATTTTTCGTGAAATAAGTAGTTTGCATCTACTGTTCAGAAAAAATATACGTTAAAATACTCCGACAATTTTTTTAGCTCTTATATTGCAGTTTGAGTATAAACTTTAAGGAATAAAGGATCAAACACAATGCTTTCTCTACATATAGGCCTAGTAACTATTTTGCGGGTTGAGAAAGTAAAATTCTGGGGCCAACATGACCTTCTCTACCTCTCATAATAAGATGTAGTGTAAATTACTTTATTGCGGGGGTACGCATTCAGTTTTTTAGGTTCCGTTCTGATTTGCGAAGGAAATGCTTATACTTGAATTTTAGATGAGATGAGTAGCTTATAACTTCTATCCTTTAGATAAATTATACGAAGAAATGTCCATATAAATGTTTTAGCTTTTCAGTAGGCTATGTATAGTTTGTGTAGAATTTTTCAGCAAAATCGTTCGAGACGTTTTCGAGAACCACATAAAGTGAAATTTTCCTCATGTAAATTGGTAGGAGAAAAAGAAAAAAGTCCTTCCTTTGTTTTGTTTCTCTTACTCGGAAGATTCAAATATTACATTTCGTTTTATACGATTTTTCATTTTTAAGTACGTAACTGACAGACACATTTACACACAGACATGCAGGCCGATAAGTTTCGGAAAATTAAATTTTATGGGATCAGGCACGGCGCACATTATGAAAAAGAGGTGTAAGAAGAAGAATCGGCCATGACATCTGGAACCCAATTTATTAATTTCATAACATCACATAAGAAGTGGCATAAATAACCGATAACGTTAATCTCGATTTCGGCCTGTTGTCATTGAAGTAACTAGGAGCATACACCGTACAAAGAGTTTGAATTCTTAAATTTAAACACAATTAAATATTGCATTGAACTTCTACATGTATTAATATTATCTTTGTAGACATAATACTCACTGTACATTCACATGAACTGCTGTACTTTGACTTCCTTGATGGTAGGCCTATTGAATAATGCCTTTCTTTTGACTACTCAGTCCCATTTGCCTTTCTTCTCGGTGATATAGATTTTTTGGCCCTTTCTGCCGCGTTGAAATTATGATGTCGAATTTCTTCTGCCATTCCTTGAATCTTTATGCCTTGTACATCCATGGAAACCATTAAGATGTACTGTTGATCCTCGTGAAGTGTTTGTGAAAGTATAAATAAATTGAAAGTTTATACTTGTTATGGGGCATAGCTAAGTGCACATCGGTAAGGGATATTATTATTGTGACCATCCAGTAACCCTTGAATTACGAACACATTGTAAGTTGGGGCTACTTTAACTGCTCACAAACATCGCAGATAGGGTCTGGGTATTACCAAAAGTAAACTTGTTTGGCATATTGTGAATTTAAAAAGAAGGAACATATTTCCACATGGATGAGTAAGATTTAAACATTTAGGCTCTTTCTTATGAGATGTTACATTTTAAATTCTGCATATTATAATATGATCTTTGCACATCTAATACTCACTGTACAATCGTATGAACACCACCGCAATATATTCTCTTCATATAGCGGGGACAAAGACAAGCCACTTTTACGAGGTGCACTTTTTTTTCCCCCACACGTTCCCACCATCGTTCTGCAAGTTTGGAAATACCCTGAGAGAACAGCTGCTACTCGTCTTGGCATGGAATCGACGAGTCTCCGGAAATAGTCAAGATCCGGGCGAGGAAATTTTTTGTTTCCTTAATGCACATTGTTTTCCCACTACTTTTCGATTGCCGCAATATTTAACTACCTAATTAACGAATTATTCCCAGAAAATGAATTTTACTAGCTTATTTTCTAATGGGTTTCAAAATGGGCTAAGGCAACAGTCGACACTAGAACAAATTTCAATACATTCCCTGCTATCCTGTGAATGCCGCTAGGCATGCGGAGTGTCTCATATCGGCAACTTAGATATTTTAGTCGGTCAGCTATTTTTTTTTTCCTTACCGGTACATCGAAACCGGGATTTTAGTTTCTTTGGTTATCAATAGGTTTAATTGTTTAAGCATGATTTGGATAAGGTCAGAGAACGATGGGAAACGTGCAAAAAAGCGGAGACTATGTGGAAAAGTGGAAGAAAGGTCTGTAGATTGAGGTGATTTATTTGGTTTCACTTACTAATAAAGATTAAGGTTGTGAAAAAATGTTGCTCACTACTTTCAGTATGCCCCTCGTATTAGGAGATTTATGCTCTATGGATTCAATTTTTCTTATCAGATCATGGCCGTCACTGATTTATAACGTTTGGAATGATGCGAAACAAAGCAACTCGTTGTTAACTCATTAATAGAAGAATTAATGCAGTGGCGGCCAGTCATGTGATCAGTTTGTAAATTTTGCAGGTTACGAAAACTCTAAATTATGTTATAGCTTTTGATGAATGATTAAGAGTCAGGTTTTTACGATCATTAAGAAGACGTGAAGTCAATTAAATGAAATTTTTAACCCTATTTCGCTTCATTATTGACTAATGAGCGCCAAATTGTAATGACTTTAAGGCCCTTTAGATGTAGCATACACATTTTACGTCTGTGAACATTGATCTCTTAATAAAAGCTTGTCTATGTCCCCTCTATACACAGGTAAAATATTGCGGTGTTGTTCATTAACACTCTATACATGTGATTGGGGCAATATAGTAAACATGAATGAATTTTTTTGAAATATATACTAAATAATTAAATCAGATAAACTGATGTAACAAAGTGCCAGAATGATTTTGTTTGATCTGTGATGTTTGCAATTGAATCGGTTATTTATGAAAGGGCTCATGTCATGTTTTTTCGAAAAACGAGTTTATCATGAAAATGGATTGTGCCAACATCCACGCATCGTTTACTTATGAAAGATCTCTTGTTGCACCAATACTTTGCAAGATACAGGCATTCCAAATCTGTGTTTAGTTATGAAACGGCTCATGTCAATGACAAGAGCCCTTTCTTAAATAAAGCATGGTTGGCAGCATTATCCATTTTGTATCCACAACAGCTGTACTGACACAGCATCCTTTTACTTGTACCACCAACGGGTTGCAGGAAAGGGCAGCAATGAAGTTTGCTCTTTTATAATTAAGTATATCAATGATAATATACCAGACAATGTTGATGAATTGTACCTGTACAGTGATAACTATACAGGCCAAAACAAAAATCACACAATCATTAGGTTCCTACTTTCTCTTACAGACAGTGGACGATTCAAAAATATTGTGTACAGACTGCCCATAAGGGGCCACTCTTATCTGCCCTGTGAAAGAGTCTTTGGCCTTGTCAAAAGAAAAATAAGGAAATGTGACCGATATTACACAATAAAAGACGTATGTGAAATGATATTAATGTCTTCAGTACAGGGAAAATTTACTCTGCCAGGCGAGTGGCGAATGAAAAGGGGGGCAGGGTGAGTCGTAAAGTACTAACTTGCCAAAGAGAATATTTTACTATTTCTAACTACCATGAATTCTCGTTCCAGCAATCAAGTAAAGGAAAAGTAACAGTATCAGCTTTTATTAGTGGACTCCTCTACAACACATTCAAACTAGCTATCCCGACACAATCATGCATTTCTCTACCCATACACAAAGCATACGCAGAAAAAATACATATTCCTAAAACGAAAATGGATTATATAAAGAAGCTTGTTCAGTGCGTCCCTGAGGAACATGGTTTCTTTTATGACGAGGTGATTCAGTGGCCTACAGTTGAAAAAGAACTGTGAAATGTAATGATATGAGACTTTACTGTAAATTGTGTGTTTGTTAAAAACCCATTCTCATGTATCTGTTATAGCCAATCTCATTTGTGTATAAAATGTTTAATGTAAAATAAATAGCCTACATAAAGTCTCATTCATTGCATTGTTTGTTTTTACTTTTGTCTCTATGAATGGGCGCTTGTCAGCCCTTTGTTTATGAAAGGACTCTTGTCAGACAACTTTGATATGCCCTATCATGCAACATAATACAACATAATTGTTTTTAGTCATCGTTATTATTAGCGGTTAGTAGAATCAAAATAACTAGAATAAAAAAATCTTTCGTATTTATTAATAGTTGGAAAATAAACAGTTTTTTTTAATTCCCCAACATTTTACTTTTCGTGACAAGAGCCCTTTCATAAATAACCGATTCAATTATGATAGGCATGTGCAGAAAAGAAGTTATTTTTGTAATAGATTTCCTGAGTTAAACTCCAGATCGATTCATTAAGCAGGGCTTAAGGAAGAACACATGTCTAAAGTTCGGTTATTAAAATTAATTCATACTCGTGTTCACTGATAGAAGAAATTCTTAAAATATGTCAACATCTCATAAATATCACGGGCAATAATATTAATGAATCAAGTGTGGGCCTACGATTCGCTGACATGTTTGTTTCAGGTTTAAAGCAGCAGTATAGGTTATGAATGAATTAAATTCAATCTGAAATCAATCTGTCAGGAATTACATTAGGCATATTTGCTTCAACAGCAACGTTTAAATTTAAAAATACTCACATTGAAATATTCTGTAGATATCGGTAGGTAGACATTTCAATACAATGCACAATATTATATCAATATTCAACGGCTAGTTGTGTTTTAAATCTTTTATTGGCAATTTATTACGTTATGTTTAATATATTGTGGGCCATGCAATAATATTGTAGCGTTTTATATCCGTTTAAAAAATTAATATTAGGTAGATTTCGAAGAAAAATCTACCTACTGGGATCGATAGCATGTCATGACTTTCGAAAAATTCTTTCATATCTTTACGTTTCACGCCTCCCTAATAGCAGGGTACCTTATGACTGTAAGAAAATCACATCCCGTGGGCTCCTTCGTGAAGAAAGCAACACACCTATATTTTCAGTTTCTATGAAGTCTAAGGATACCCGAACCACTTGATGCTACTCTGGGGGTCGCGTCTGAGTCGCGTGATGACGTCATCAAAATGGCGGACGCCGTGTTTCACAGAAATGGCCATAACGTGAAACCTATTTGAGATAGAGACTTGCAAAAAACGGTTTTGAAATCACAATAAAATGCTCTACATTATTGTTTCTTACACGTATGGAGCTAATACTGCATATTCTACCGAAAAATTACCCTTTTTGTTGGAAAATTGAAAAAAAATCGTCCTGTAGAATGTGTTCTCTTGAAATTTCAATAGAAGATGATGCCGTGCCATAAATTACATGCAAACAAATTTTTTGAAGAGTTTAATAAGGATTCAACTCCCGTTTACCAGAAGTTTCCAATGTCAATAGTTTTAATTGTGGGATAGTTTTTGTAAAAGGGTCATTCCATATGAAATCATCCAAATTTTTTAAAAATGGTTGCATGACCATTTTAGAAAAAAATAATTTTTTGTATATGAGTTCATACATGTTTCAAGATGTAAAAACAAGTTTTCAAAAAATTGTTGTGTTCTTGGTTTTCCAGGGGTGTCCATTTTTCAATCCTGGTGTAACACATTTTTTGCGAATGTAGCTGATTACAAAATATATTTTCATAACTCAACAACTATAAGAGTTAGAAATTTGATTTATGAACCATTTTGTAACTATTGAAGCGTACTTTTATAAATATTTTATTGTTTTCTTAAACAAAAAATTTTTCATATGAAAATATGAGTTTGAAATTGGGGTAAATTTTTCCAAAAAAATCACTTTTTGGGTCAAATTTTATGTGAGAAGGAAGTGATTGTAAACATTCAAATTTTTTTTGTGTTCAAACCTGCATGTGATTTGTCTGTGAGGAAAAAATTAGCTTCCAAAAATACAACCCTTATTTCTAAACTGGCCTCAAATATTATCGTTTTTCAGATTTTGACTATTTTTGGGTTTAAATATCTCTGAAGGGTACCCTTCAAAAAATCTGAAAAATTGTACAAAAGAAGCCTTTGATGTGCCTAACTCATAGTTAAAATTTCTATTTCTTGAAACAACTCCTTCTATTAATTTAATAGAACTGAAATATCACACCTTTTAGGGTACCGTATTTGGAAGAAACTACATATAACTCAACAACCATAAGAGATAGAAATTTGAATTATGAGTCATTTTATAACTATTGAAGCTTGCTTTTAGAAATATTTTAGTAATATCTTCAACACAAAATTTTTCATATGAAAATATGATTTTGAAATTCGGGTAAATTTTTTCAAAAAAATAACATTTTGGTCCAAATTTTATATGAGAAGGAAGTGATTGAAAATATTAAAATTTTTTTTATGTTCAAACCTGCATGTGATTTCTCTGTGAGGAAAAAATCAGCTTCCAAAAATACATCCCTTATTTCAAAACCGGCCTTAAATATTATCGTTTTTCAGATTTTGACTATTTTTGGGCTTAAATATCTCTGATGGATACCCTTAAAAAAATCTGAAAAATTGCATAAAAGAAGCCTTTCTTGTGCCTAACTCACAGTTAAAATTTCTATTTCTAGAAACAACTCCTATTAATTTGATAGAACTGAAATATCACACTATCACATGTATGTAGTTTCTCCCAAATACGCTACCCTAAAAAGATTGACATTTGAAACTTCTGGTAAACGGGAATAGTATCATTATTAAACTCTTCAAAAAAATTTGTTTGCATGTGATTTATTGCACGGCATCATCTTCTATTGAAATTTCAAGAGAACACATTCTACAGGACCATTTTTTTCAATTTTCCAACAAAAAGTGTAATTTTTCGGTAGAATATGCCGTCTTAGCTCCATACGTGTAAGGAACAATAATGTAGAGCATTTTATTGTGATTTCAAAACCGTTTTTCGCAAGTCTCTATCTCAAATAGGTTTCACGTTATGGATATTTCTGTGAAACGCGACGTCCGCCATTTTGATGACGTCATCACGCGACTCAGACGCGAACCCCAGAGTAGCATCACGTGGTTCTGGTATCCTTACACTTCATAGAAACTGAAAATATAGGTGTGTTGCTTTCTTCACGAAGGAGCCCACGGGATGACATAAGGTACCCTAACCACCGCCCGTTCAAAATTTTTATATATATATATATATATATATCTATATATTATAGTATAGAGGAAAACTTTGTTTGAATAAATTAGAGTACTCCTTATGGAGTTCACAGTGACACTATCGATTCGGGGGTTTTGGGGTACGAGTGAGGGTGGGGTGACACTAACGATTCGGGGGTTTTGGGGTACGAGTGAGGGTAGGGGTGTGGGGTGTAACCCCCTCCCACACCTCACGGTCACCTAGACAACAAAATTCTTCTTTACTCTGCTGGGCCACATCTTCTTTCTTCCAGAGGCTCAGAAAATATGACCAAGGGAGAGGGGCACAAAGAAACGAAGAGCTTGGAAGTGCTTTTCCAGCCTCTTCGCCAACAAGAAGTAGACCTTTACTTCATATGGAAGCTAAATTATAAAGTATATTGAAAATAAAATAGAATTACATCAAAAATCTGAACCAGACTTAGACAGTGGAACATTTGGTCTACAAAACTGAAATAAAGACACAGGTACAATCATATTATCAAGATAATGGACTGAAGGTCCCAAGAATACATATTCGGGTGAAGCCCTTGTAATAACAATAGTTTAAAGCTGAAAGAAAGAGACATATAAAATGGACTGAAGGTCCCAATTAAAATATAAATATTTTAATCGGTGTGAAGCACCATTATTACTTTTGTTTAACCTGAAAGAGAAAGTACATTAATCTACATACAGACTTTAAATATACAAATAAACCAAGCTAATAAAATTTCCAATAATGAACATACCTTTAATCATTCCATGCATACAACATTCTCGGCGCCAAAATAACATATCCACATCCAGGTTCACACCATTACCTAATTGATATGGCCTACGAAAATACTGCTCCCCTTTAGGCTAGGATAGAACAGGCTCACTTACAAGAATGGTGAAATAAACGGGGAACAAAGCAAATAAATACAAGATAAATAAATTTAGAAAGACACTCATGTTTCAAGGCATGGAAGAAGAAAGTAAGGACTGCAAGAAATTAAATATAAAACCCCCATCTCAATCAACCAAAAATCCCAGCATGCCCAAAGACAGTCTAATTACATGTACATTAAACGGAAATGGTGGGCACATAATCTACTTTAATCGCATGCATCCTGCATGATAGAGCCTTTCAAACTATACCAAATCAATATACAATGCCACCATAACCAATCACAAATACAAGATTCACAAACGCATGCCTGGGCTACAAGATAATAAATAAGAATTATGTGACACAACATGCAGTCCCCACATAATAAAACTTAAATAAATCTACACACTATCTTCCACATACCTTTAAAACATGGTGAAACCACAGAAGAAGCCTAAAAGCAGCTACATTATTGCCGCCATTTAAAACACTAAACAGTTAAATGTTGTTCCCCAGACCATATTGATGCAAATGAGGAAGAGGGAAAAGGGCTATTCCCTTTTATAGTAAATTATCTCTGACGTCACGTCAGCGCATTCGCAATGACAATTAATTTCCAAACACACCTATTATACAAAACCATCCACACTCAAACGCAATACATGGCCGACTGAAAACAGCTCACTGCCACACAGATACAATTACGGTGTTGCAAACCGGTGCAGACTATGATATCTTAGAGGAGAAGCGGAGAGGGAGGAAGGAAGGAACAGTTGAATAACCTTACCACGCTCAGCTGATGGCCTGGCGGGACATTAATTCTTCCATCTGCCTATGCTTACGTCATCCACATTATTGCGACATAATTCTCAGCTTGACAAATATTGGATTATTGCGTAGAATCCACTAGATATGATATTATAACACATGTAGCAATTAAAAATAAATTTATAAAAAAAATGAATTGCTACAAACTCCTGCCCCATGAGTTGGAATATATGCTGGATATATTCCAACACTAAAGTCAATCTAGATATGAACTATAGCAAAGTCAGATCTGAGCGACTGACCAAATGTGTCCAAGACTGGAAAGGCAAGCCACTAAAATTTTCCTGACCTCTTACGAGCACTATCTCAATGACGTATCATACCTGAAAGCAAGTGTCCCCTTTACTTGCATAACAGAGATCACGTTTCACTAGTGTCCAGACTAGGTGCTCACTGACAGCCACTGAAGCATTTACGGAGACGAGACGTAGGGCGAGATACATCTGCAAGTCTCCTTCAGCAGACAAGTCAGTAGGTCAGGAACCAGACTCCGGCAGCAACCCACAGTCAAGGCACCGTCAGCGACATCAGCATCTGCTTAAGCGAAACAGTCCTTCCTGTGAACAGAAACTTAGCGGCAGATAACTGAATTCAAAATGAAAGAGACATGAGAAATAACCCTTCCTAACCTCTCTGCTAAGAAAATCCAATTTAAACATTTGAAATCTGTTATCTTAATAAGTTACAGAGCATGAGTGCACCAAAAATAAACAAACATGACTGTATTCAACTAATTTAGAATTTTCCTATCCTCATTCCATACATACATGCACACTTACAATGAAAATACACAAGAATGATCTGTCAAATAACTGCCATACACACTAGCTAACATAACCTACAAATAAAAACTTAACTTTGCCAATGGGTTTGTTTCCAGAACAAAAAATAACTTATTCTTGGTTTTACTCCAGGGTCATAGTTTACCTGGTATTTATATACAATGTCAAATCGGGAAGTTATTTGGCCCAAGAGATGCAGACAGATTGCAGAAAGAAGCCCCCATATGCCTCCTTCTACTAGAGTACTGCACGGCTTACTTGTACTGAAAATCTCAACATATATTATGGCCAAAGAACATAAAAGGTCATTATCAAGGCTGTGGAGAAAGACAAAATTAAGATGATCATTTAAATCTAAAGCAGTAGCTTCCTTATGATTCGCAGTGGCATCACCAAACAACGACATGACTAATGGTAGTTCATAACAGCATTCTCCTAACTATCGAACAGTACCACAAACATCTCTAAGAACCTAACTACAAGATGCTAAAGACAAAACGATCTAGTCCGAAGGACATAAGAAACAGTAGGGAAGTATTCCACTCGGTTCTGGGCAATACTAAAATCCTACAGTACGGTTAGCATTTACGCTTAAAGCAGCAACAATATCTCAAGACAGCCTAAGAGGGAGTTGTCCCTACAAAAGGCCTAATTGGAGAAAACTCAGATAGCCCCCATAAAGCTACTGAGCCAAAGTCTCCCCTCAAGAATTGTATATAAGGCTGCGTTCAAAGAAAACTCATTCCGAGCATCTTTGAACAGAAACAATAGAAAAGAGTGCTCCTAAAGTCACTGGCGGCCGACCATGGCCCGACTGGATCCATCAACAGTCTAAGCAACTCAATCCTAACAGTACAGTACAGTACAGTAACACTTAACTGCAACCCATGCAGTTCTTCTGCATCCTTCACTACTCCAGATGCAGGCAAAAAACATAACCTCACTTCTGACTCCTCGTTTAGTATTTACATTACCACACTCCTCACTTCATTTTTACAAGTTTGTTTAAACAGAAAACAGCTGATCTGTGTATGATCCACCTCGGAAACGGTATTATAAGTCACACAGTCAGTCCTTAGTCAGAAACGGTCAGTCAAACGTCTTTTCCTCAGTTTCACAACACACAAAACAGATGCAAACTATAGTCTAAACAAACTCCAATTATGTATAATTCTTTAATTATTTTAGTCAAATCCGGTATTTAAATTTTACTTTAAAACTCCCCTGGCAGAAAGATCTGGCCAGGAACAGCAAGCCTTATGCTTAGCTGCCTTAGAGCAAAGCCTATCACGAAAACTCAAGAAAAATGCACCATTTAGAAAAAAATTTACGAAACACAGACAGGCAAAACTGTGGAACTTTCACAGCAACCGAAGCGGCCATAGAACACACAGTTCTACTCTGTACATCACTTCCACAGGCAATCCCTCCTACAAGGAACTACCTGACGGTCTACTCTAACCTCACATTCACCATTTAAGGCTACGCAGAGTAAAATATTGAAAATCGAGTTCACTGGCACCTTGAGAAACCTTAGGCCTATTTTTAAGTTAAAATTTTTTCTCTTTTAAAGTTATGCGTTGACAGAAATATAAACAGAGTGACTACCAAGAAGATGGGTCACTACACATCTGCCACGACACTGCAGATTAACATATCACACTGGGAAACCTAGCTCTGTAACAGAAATAGCCTACACCATTAATAATAAAAAATAAAAGAAATAAACTCACCGAATAGGCTATTACTGAAGACTGGCTGAACTAGATTACTCCTACAGAAAATCCCAATCTACAGAAACTCATTTTCCCCTGGAAATGACCTTCACAAGCTGCTGCAAGCTTCATGCCTGATTAGCTGTAGGCTACTGTCTACTGGTGCCTACTGACAGCTAGCAACAGGCTCAGGAAAGCCTCACTCCAATACCAAGAAGTTACATGAAAAGTAATATATACAATATTAGTTCTGGTACATGGAAACAAACCCACAACAGAAAAATAAGAAACCTTTTCCTACAAATAAATAAAATCCCTGCATGAAATAAAATTTAAGTTTGCAATCATAAAAATTTTTCAGCAAGAAAAAGCACACAAAATATCCACTGTCAAGACTACTAGTTAACAAAAGAAAAAAAAACAAGAGCGTGGACGAACCCAATGGTTATTAACCACCGCTCTGCATAAAAATTTGTTAACCCCCCTACAGGCGAGGGAAGAAACAAAAGGACTGACGGAAAAAACCTAAAGTTAAAAATGGAAGCTAAATTAAAATATATATTGAAAATAAAATAGAATTACATCAAAAATCTGAACCAGACTTAGACAGTGAAACATTTGGTGTGAAAAACTGAAATAAAGACACAGGTACAATCATATTATCAAGACAATGGACTGAAGGTCCCAAGAAAACATATTCGGGTGAAGCCCTTGTAATAACAATAGTTTAAAGCTGAAAGAAAGAGACATATAAAATGGACTGAAGGTCCCAATTAAAATATAAATATTTTAATCGGTGTGAAGCACCATTATTACTTTTGTTTAACCTGAAAGAGAAAGTACATTAATCTACATATAGACTTTAAATATACAAATAAACCAAGCTAATAAAATTTCCAATAATGAACATACCTTTAATCATTCCATGCATACAACATTATCGGCGCCGAAATAACATATCCACATCCAGGTTCACACCATTACCTAATTGATATGGCCTACGAAAATACTGCTCCCATTTAGGCTAGGATAGAACAGGCTCATTTACAAGAATGGTGAAATAAACGGGGAACAAAGCAAATAAATACAAGATAAATAAATTTAGAAACACACTCATGTTTCAAGGCATGGAAGAAGAAAGTAAGGACTGTAAGAAATTAAATATAAAAACCCCATCTCAATCAACCAAAAATCCCAGCATGCCCAAAGACAGTCTAATTACATGTACATTAAACGGAAATGGTGGGCACATAATCTACTTTAATCGCATGCATCCTGCATGATAGAGCCTTTCAAACTATACCAAATCAATATACAATGCCACCATAACCAATCACAAATACAAGATTCACAAACGCATGCCTGGGCTACAAGACAATAAATAAAAATTATGTAACACAACATGCAGTCCCCACATAATAAAACTTAAATAAATCTACACACTATCTTCCACATACCTTTGAAACATGGTGAAACTACAGAAGAAGCCTAAAAGCAGCTACATTATTGCCGCCATTTAAAACACTAAACAGTTACATGTTGTTCCCCAGACCATATTGATGCAAATGAGGAAGAGGGAAAAGGGCTATTCCCTTTTATAGTAAATTATCTCTGACGTCACGTCAGCGCATTCGCAATGACAATTAATTTCCAAACACACCTATTATACAAAACCATACACACTCAAAGGCAATGCATGGCCGACTGAAAACAGCTCACTGCCACACAGATACAATTACGGTGTTGCAAACCGGTGCAGACTATGATATCTTAGAGGAGAAGCGGAGAGGGAGGAAGGAAGGAACAGTTGAATAACCTGACCACGCTCAGCTGATGGCCTGGCGGGACATTAATTCTTCCATCTGCCTATGCTTACGTCATCCACATTATTGCGACATAATTCTCAGCTTGACAAATATTCCATTATTGCGTAGAATCCACTAGATATGATATTATAACAATGTAGCAATTAAAAATCAATTTATTAAAAAAATGAATTGCTACAGGGGAGTCTTGTGGAGTCTTGTGGAGTATCGTTGAAAAGCTCTTGCTGAGTACTCTACAAATCAATAACTAGTTTCTCGATAACTCTCATATAAGACGAGATTTGAATGTTTGGAAAACAATAACACTTAAAAATATACCTCAGCCTGAAGGCCTGCCGAAAGGAATGTGTAAGGACCGACTAAGGATAAAATTACCATGCAATAGAGCTTGAAATATTAAAAATAATAATTACACACCTTTAGAACAATAATGCATGGCAAAATAAAAAATAAATAATGAAATATATCAATTTAAAACTTAATAAACAACTCTCTTTTTATAAAAAATATTTCAGATTTATTTATATTTTATATGGTGCATTGTACACTTTGATATTGCTGTGATAAAATAATTCTCATTAAAAAGGAGTTTAATATGAAAGTTACGGCTCAATGAAAAAAAAAGTGTTGTCCTCAAAGAACATTGGGACTACTGTTCAGTTATGTTGATACCTTGAGTTTGATAGAGTTATCACAGTCATGGCTCTCTTTATGAATTATTATAACATAATTAATTTGTCTTGTTTAAGGGCTTTGCTAATTTTATTCATTGCTGATCTTGCGCACGGCCTCCCAGAATATTATATTCTTTTCTTGTTGTCAAAACAAATGATTGTAGTGTCTTCCTCTTTACCGAATTCAGTTCTTATTATTTCGTGTTTGTCATGCCAATGCTAAAGAAGAAGAGTGCTGCGCAGCGACAATAAATTAAACCAAAAGCACTTCGAAATCTACCTCAGCCTGCCTAAAGGGATTTTTATATTAAATTGGAAATGAAAGCATGCTCTTTAAAAAGTAATTTAGCCTATTATTTCTACTTACAGAAACTGATACATCTGCAGTATCTCGTTTATACGTATTAGTTACGGGAGCTCGACGCTGATTGGCTGTCCACGAGCCAATCAAAATGCTAAGGATTTTCAGAGATCGAATATTATATCATAACAGATGTGACTGTTAATTACTGGTCATTTCGGTACCAGTCAACCGATTTAGTCCAAATTCAATAGGGATCTTCCCATAGACATTATAAATGCGTATACCATGTTTCATGAAAATAAGATAACGTGTATTTGAGTTATCGCGCCTTTCTAATATATTACTATTAAAATAGGCACTAAATTGGGAATTATTCCGGAACCGGTCAACCGGTTTGGTCCAATATCAACAGGCTTCTTCCCATGGACATTATCAATGTGTATACCAAGTTTCATGAAAATCCGATAAAGCGTATTTGAGTTATCGCGCGTACAGACATACGGACAGGCGGACGGACAGACGGACAGTCAGACGGACGGACAGACGGACAGACAGACATTTCCCCGTCCCCCACACAATCTTATAAAGTACCATACTGGCACTTAATAAATTAATATAATTATAATAAATCATGTTTACTTTAATTCTTAGTTGTTACATTTCATGTCTGAACCTCCAGAAGCATTTTCTATCCTTGTTTATATATATTTGTTCCTCACACTTTTTACCTATTTTTTCCAATGTTACACATTTGTAACATGGCATAAATAATTCTAATAGCATCTCTTCTAAGTCATACTTCCCTTACATATACACAAACTCTTGCTCTTTCAATTGGTTGCGGATGTAACCGTTAACCAATGTATTAAATTGTAATCGTTTATTGCTATTGTGTAGAGTGCCCCTTCAGCACTCTATCAGGATGGGACCGATTACGGCCTCTGACCGCCGCACGCCGCCTCTGCTCCTGAAGTCGCCATCATGTAGTGAAGTTTCGTTGCACCATTTCGCTCAGACCCCCCCAATTCCCTTAGGTTTGCCTTATGGGTATGTACACATATAACATAAAATAACACACATCAAACTCTATCCTACCCCGTTTATTCCATCACCCTAATCTACCATATTTACATATAACAATCCCTTTCTGTACAGTTCTTGGCGCATTCGCCATTCACACGCTTCTCTTACTTTACGTCTTCTGCCATGATTGACTCGCATCTCCATCCTGCCTCGTGTCCATCCCCAGCTACTTCATCAGCGGTTTTCGCCGTAACGGAAATATACTTTGGACCTTGATATCAGGGGTACCAATCCAGGCTTTACAATACCTCCCCCAAGGGGTAAGAGGCGTCCTCGCCTCGAAAAAATGAAAACAAAAAACAAAAACAAAACCAGGGGTGGAATGCGTGCTAATCATGTCAGAGCTCCAAAATATACAATACAAAATGAAAATTAAATACAAAGCAACTTAAAGAAAGAAAAAATAAAGTATACATATGCAATTCCCAAATAATAATACATCAAAAATGAGATGATGAAAAATAACAAAAAAAAACAATGTTAACATCTTGCTAATATCCTGTTTCTCAACAATCTCAGCACGATCTGCTAAATAATTTCTTAGGGTAATCTGAGATGCAACCAGTTATCGCAGGGTTACTTCCCTTTTCTCTTCAAAAGCAGTTTAATAGTTACATACAAACAAATGATGCAAAAAATCAATATTATAATAATTATAACTAAATGCACACAAAAAAAAAAAATATAGCATGGCTGCAGAACTATAGTCACTTGATAAATTGCTATGGTCAAGTGCAGCTCGCAATGTAAGGATCGAGACTGATGAGTTGGCATTAAGGAAAAAAATCTGCTGAAATTGTACTAACGTTTGGAAATATATTGGTAACATCTCTGTTCTATCATCTGCTCTCATCGAATAAAATGTCATGATAAAAATGTAAACATCCTTCAATAAAACATATAAAAACTTCGGTTACCCACCTAAAAAAATAAAAACAATTGATTACCATCAATTAAAAAAAAATATCTAACACATGCTTAATTTAAAAAAATAATAATATACATCCATCTATTAAACAACTAAAAAACAACAAAAATTAAAATTATACTGTTCCACAAACTGCTTTAACAAACACAGATTGAATCATCTCGCTCAGGATCGCATTCCTAATACGACATGTTCCAACTGATTGCTTGACCAAAGAAAAATTTTAATATTTTCCCCTTATAATAATTCTCATCTCCATAACATTACATCGTGCTTTATATCACCCTCTGAGTATGCGATACATGTGCTGACTCAACAGAAGAATCAAAACAATGGCCATATATTTTGAAACCTTGTATACGTTCACACATGCTGCAATATCAGAAGACGAACCCACAAAAATCAAAACTATTACTCATTTGGCAATCATAAAATTTAACCATTTAAAATTATACTGGATAAAACATCTAAATATTAACATAAATAAAAACCCTTATTGTTATCTACAATACACAGATAGCCTGCAAATCTCTCTCTATATTATACTTGGTATCACCGTGCCGTGAATCTCGCCATTGACACTTAATGCACAGCTGATAATACATTATCTTTGTCTTAAAGGATCTCATGTCATGAAAATACCTCATCAGCACAGCTGTCGGTAGTAGCCTATCTATCTCACCGTACTTTAAACTTCTGCAAGGCCGTCGTAAGATTAATTATCTCTAGCCTCGCATTCAATAACATACTGTCTCGCTAACATTCTTTAAAGCTGACTGCACATGGAGTATTACTCACTTAATTCATTCATTTATGAACCGAGCATTGTTGTAATAACCCTTTTAATTCCTGCACGTTTACCTCGTGTCTATGCATTACTTTATCCATATCACCAGTCGATTACTACTCCAATAAATGTTCCAACATGTTGTCTCCTAAATAAAAAATGACTTTCTATTCCTATGCGGCCTGAAATTACTTGTATAGTCATCCGTATGAGGTTGCGGTTTATAACGAAGAAAATCTCCCAAACACTTCTCCTTCATACCTTAACCAAGAGGCATTTCTAGTTAAGGAGGACAGTTCCTCAAAGTACTTATCGAAAGTTTGGCGTTATAACACACCTCAGAAACATTCACTCGACAAAGTACGATTAATTCCGGGTTGACTACAGACATTTGACCCTGAGGGAGGAATAGGACGCCATTGTTACAGATACCACTCTTCCTAATGGCTAGACACACTATCTAACATTGATATACACTTCTTGCCATTGCCATTGTTACAAATGAAATGATCAGTAAATAAAACCCTTATCAACACTTACCTGCTCACAACGAAACCCATACATATATAATTAAAAAACACTTAATAGATCTACAGTCTTCTTCTAAATTTTAGTCCATCTTTTGCACTACTATGTTCCCTTAAATTCTTTTCTCACAATACATGTAAAAACTGTTCTCTTGAAAAAAAAATGTTTATACACAAAAAATATGAATTACAACAGAAAAAAAATGTTTACTGACTTGCCCTTCTGGGTCTCAAATCATACCTGGACGTCGCAGCTTCACTCACCACCGGAATGGAATCTTGCTCCCTCACTGTTTGTGCCCTGGGCCGTAGGTCATACCTGGACACGGCAGTTGCCTGTGGGGTCGCTGTCCTCGGCGGCTCCTCCCTTCCAGGCGGACTACGTACCTCCCTGGCTAGCGGCTGCCCGTTCTCTACCTCGGTGGGTAATTCCGGCACGTCCTCTCGAGCTGCCCCGTCCAATTCCTCACTCACAGCCGGTCTGGGCGGCTGGATCCAAACGCTGAGTGGCAAGTCGTCCTCTGGTTCCCAAACTGATGTGTCTACAGGTTCCTCCCGCTCGCCAAGAATCCTGTCATTCGTCCTTCGATTCTCTGCTGCTGCTCTTCTGGGCTTCCCCCTTGGTTTATCAATCTCTTGGTAAGTCTCTTCCGGATTGCTGTCCTCCCGCGGCTCGTATTTCTTCACGCGGTTTACGTGGAGAATAACACTTCTGAATGGCAGCTTCAATTCAAGATTCACAGGCGAAACAATTTTCGTTATTTGATATGGACCTCGATATTTGGCCTTCAGTTTCCTCACTTGCCCAGGCTTTAGTTGCGGATCACTTAATAGCACCCAATCCCCTATCTTAAATCTTACTGGCTTTGTCGTCTTATTGTAGTGCTCCGCTTGTTTCTGGAATGCGCGGCGATTCCTCGTCCTCACCAATTTCCACATCCGTTGCAATTTTTTTGCTAGACTCTTAACTTCTGGATGCGAAATATGCTGATCTGTTTCCGTCACATTACATAGCAATCTCATAGGATATCCGAAGATAATTTCATGGGGGCTCATCCCCATTGTCCCATGGATCCTGTTATTATACGCGGTTACCACATAGGGCAACAAAAAGTCCCAATTAGTTTGCTTCTGGTTAACGTACTTTCTCAACATGTTAAAAATCGTACGGTGTACTCTTTCACACCTCCCATTGGCTTGGGGGTGGAAAGGGGTGGTTCTCAATTTGGTTATGCGTAGTAGCTTACATACTTGGTCCATTAATTCAGACATGAAGTTTGCGCCCTGATCACTGAGTAGATACTCTGGGGCGCCGAATTTAAGCACCCATTCGAACACAAAAGCCCTGGCGATTGTCTCCGCCCTCTGATCCTCGAGGGGTACCATAACCAAGTATCGGCTGAAGTGATCAATTATGGTCAAAACATATTTGTTGCCAGTCTGCTGCGACTTCGGGAAAGGGCCACATACGTCGACCGCGACTCTTTCGCCCGGCCGCCTTACCTCGGGTAGTTCTTGTAATTTCGCCCTGTGTCCCTCCCCTTCGGAGTGTTTGTTGCACACAATGCATCTCTTCACCCAGTCGTCAGCTTCTCGTCTCCTCCCTGGCCACAATTAAAGGGCACTCCCTTCTTCAAGAGTTCGGTCAATGGATGTGCGATGGTAGCAAAGTCCTTTATGTATCTACGATAGAAATTAGCCAACCCTAAAAAACTCTGTATGCCCTTAATATTCCTAGGAGTAGGAAAGTCCTTGACCGCACTCACCAATGCTGGGTCAGCACGCACACCGTCCGCTGATATCACATGGCCAAGGTACAGCAACTCGCTTCTTGCGAACTTACATTTCTCGTACGATAAGGACAGGTTAGCCTTCCGTAACCTTTCAAGAACGTTTCTCAGATGTACAGCGTGTTCCTCCATACTTCTCGACATAATAAGAATGTCATCAATGAAGACTAGGCATTGCTGGGGGGTTAATCCCTTCAGAACTAAGTCCATTAACCTCTGCAGACATGAACTGGCGTTCCTTAGGCCCATGGGTAATCTTACATACTCGAAATGTCCTTGAGGAACGTTGAACGCAACTTTGTGCCTGTCTCGGGGATCTACTAAGATCTGATGAAAGCTAGATGTCATGTCTAAACTTGAAAAAATTTTACACTGTCCCAGATTATCAATACATTCCTTTATATCCGGTAGTGGATATACGTCCGGTGTTGTCAACTTATTCAATGAACGAAAATCACAAGTAAAGCGATATTTAGGGGTGCCATCCGGTGATTTTTTACTCACAATTACTACTGGCGCCGCCCAAGCTGATTCGCTCGGCTGTATAATCCCGTCTTGCAATTGGTGCTCAATGAACTCTTGTACCACGGGTTTCAGATGATGGGGTACCCTATAGGGTCTATGGTACACTGGCTTAGCATCTCCTGTATCAATGCGGTGTTGGAGTAATTCTTTGGCGGGCAGACTGCGGTTCCGAAAGAGCCCTACATACTCTTCTAACACTGGTTGGATGATCCTTTTATCCCTTTCAGATAATTGGTTTAGTGAATCATTGAAATCTACACTCTTGCCATAATACACTCTTAACTGATCTTGCTCCGTTTCTCTTAAATCCACCTCGGCTGCGTCACACAATTCATAAGTTGCCAATTTAGTCCCTTTAATTAATGTCACCTCAGCGTTACTGGAATTAACCAAATTAAGCACAGCTTCTGGTCCTCGGTTCACACTCCTGGCAATATATATTCTCTTCAAATCCAATTCCGTATCCTCTACTGGTTCTACTAAACACAATTCTTCTTTATGAGTACTATAAACAGATCGTCTCCTAGGTGGAAATTTTACAAACTTTCCTGAATGGGGTGATATGGTAATTTCTCTATCCAGTCTGAGAAATCCCTTTTCACTTTCTACTTTAACTTCCGAAAATTCTTCTAATTCTGTAGTTTTCAGTCCCAATCTATTGGGTCTCAGCCCAATTACTGCCGAATTATTACTGAGAAAATCCATCCCCAAAATTCCGTCAAATTGATTTGTGACCGGGTCTGTGACATGCACCTTTAGATTATACTCATAATATCCGATCTTCACCTTGATAGTGACGGCACCTTTACTCTTCAGAGTCTGGCTGGTTAACCCTACAAAATTCACTTTATGACTCCCCAATTTACAAAATTGAAATTCTTTATGCCACGATATCGTAGACTGAGCTCCGGTGTCTACCATGAAAAGCAATTCCTGGTTCCCGTATCTTATGGGTAATAACAATAAGTTATCTCCGGGTGCTAGTGGAGTCCAGTTTGTAATCTTCATTACTGGGATAGGCGTCTCGTGGCGTCCGCCCCCCCCCTTGCCCGTTTGGGTAAACTATCTTTCCCCTACAATCTCTGGCTATGTGTCCCATTTTATGGCACCTGAAGCACTCCACCTGATTTTTTCGAGGTGAATTGAATTCCTGTTTTACTCTCACGTCCTGCGAATTTCGGGGTACGCTCTCCTCACCTTGCCTGAAATTTCCGTGATACTTCCCATTGTCATGCTGGAATCTCTTCTGATAACTATCTCTATCGTATCTGGAATGGTTTTGAAAGTTTCCACGGGGTGTGCGATTCTGCGTATCATTCGCCCTAGGGTATTGGGTTCTATTCTGCTTTCCTGCGAAAATTCTCTGGGTATCCACATTACGGGGTGTCTGCCTATCAGCCTCCTGGATTGCGATTGCCTTGCGTATCGCTTCCTGAAAAGATTCTGGGAACTGGAGTCGGGTCATACGGCCCACTTCTCCTCTCAACCCACCTAAAAATGTGTCTAAGGCCCGCATATCCGCTTCCTGTTTCAGTATCCTATTGATTCCTGCGTCGTCGGTTAACTCATATGTACCAGCGTTTATTTTGCTTATTCTGTCCGCGAACCCTTCTATATTCTCTCCCTGATACATTTTTAGCGTCGATAACATTTTCCTGTTGTGCCTGGTGGTAGCTTTACTCCTATACCTTTCTAGCAATCCGGCTTTAAAGTCTTCATAATTACTTGCTTCCACACATATTTCATTTGTCATAGAAAAGTCTAGTGCCTGATCCACTAATTTCAACTTGACTACCCTCATCTTATCCTCCTCAGACCAACTTGAAATGACTGCCGCTTCCTCAATTTTGACAAAAAAGGTGCGTATATTCTCATGGGGACCTCCTCCGAAGCTAGGTACACTACTCAATAAATTGAAACTGGCATTAGGGACATTTACTAACTGGCTTAAACGTGTATTCTCTTCTTTTAGCGCGTTTTCTCTCTGTTCTAACTGATCCACCCTCGCCAATAGGGCATCCATTGCTTCTTGCAGATTAGCTTGAGCCATATTCGCTTACCTACCCGCACATATCTAAAAAAATATTTTCTTTGTTACCTGAGATTAGCTGGTAAAATCCATGTATGGTGTTATTATTCCTGCTGGTGAGTCACACTTCACTTCACACATCATGCTTGACTTTCTCATTTCTTTATTTAACCTTCACAAATATTTTCGTAACACACAAAAAAAAAAAAATTTAATTTGGTCATTTTCGGAGTCCATGACCATTATTGTCACAATTTCTCTTCTTTCTTCGTTACTGTAGCGCGACTGGAGCCCGGCGCGGAAGATAACCCTTCCCACGACATTTTTACAAAATATTTAAATTCCTAAAATATTTCCCTCGCGGTTTAAATTACATGGAGTATCCGCATCCAGCACTTCTGACACCATTTGTAGAGTGCCCCTTCAGCACTCTATCAGGATGGGACCGATTACGGCCTCTGACCGCCGCACGCCGCCTCTGCTCCTGAAGTCGCCATCATGTAGTGAAGTTTCGTTGCACCATTTCGCTCAGACCCCCCAATTCCCTTAGGTTTGCCTTATGGGTATGTACACATATAACATAAAATAACACACATCAAACTCTATCCTACCCCGTTTATTCCATCACCCTAATCTACCATCTTTACATATAACAATCCCTTTCTGTACAGTTCTTGGCGCATTCGCCATTCACACGCTTCTCCTACTTTACGTCTTCTGCCATGATTGACTCGCATCTCCATCCTGCCTCGTGTCCATCCCCAGCTACTTCATCAGCGGTTTTCGCCGTAACGGAAATATACTTTGGACCTTGATATCAGGGGTACCAATCCAGGCTTTACAATTGCTAGTTTACTAAAGTATGATCGTTCTAAGAAGGAAACCTGAAGTAAACAAAAACCAGTACAGCTGTCTCACTCTAGCATATGACTCGTATGACTTAAGAATTAGAAACAAAAATACAGGTTTTTGTTTACTTCAGGTTTCCTTCTTAGGTCATCTTGATCTAGTTAAGGTTACTTTACAGGACGAAAGGAGGTTTCGTAACTAAGTTTCGCAACTGTTTTTTGCTTGATTGTGCAAGCGCGAGATGTACTGGCGACAATGAGTTACGACACTACGCAGTTTCGGCTGATTCTAACTTTTCTTCTTCTATCTTTACCTTAGTTAACCTCTCCCTTTTAGGGACATCTAAGCCGCCCGGGCTCTAACTTTTCACGAAACTATAATAGTAATTACAATACTTTACGCATATTTAGCTTGTTCGCGTCTTGTAAAATGAAGTAAGGAAGTGAGGAAGTTGTGAAATTCCCGGATTGATACGTGTTTGTGAGATTACAACAACTTGAACATCAGAAATAACATGAACCATGCGATACCATTGGAATTAGTTTTAAAGAAAATGGGTGTAATTAGTTTCACGAAATCATTTTCAGGAAAGTAGTTACGAAAACTACTGTCATCATATAAACTAGCCTTACTTTCTGATAACGTAATTCTAATACGTGTATGCATCACTATTCTTTCGGATCTTCTGTAGATTCAGCACTATCGGAATTAATATTAGGTCTCATATTAAGTTATTCGTCCATAAGAGAAACAATACCACGGTAGATATATATAAGCATTCATGAACCACAAATTATTGTCTCTGTTGGACATTACATGAGAATATTATAGGAGAAAAATTCCTCCGGGACTGGGACTTGAACCCAGGACCTTTGACTATTCGCGCCAATGGTCTACAAACTGAGCTAAGCCGGAGCTCAATTCACAGCGCCAGATGGAACCTCTCTCCTATGACTGATTGCTCTAATGGTCTACCTCACAGACAGACAAATCACAAATCACAAAAATCACTACTTAGTGTGTCTCACAGTACTGCATATGACATGAGAAGTTCGTTTTAAATATTACGTTGATTTTAAAACGAATTTTAAAATGACATACACGTGTAATTTAAGCTCAGATATCAAAGTGTAAAACGTCATTGCTCTTTTGATACTATGATGCTTCATTCAAATTTCTCTACTAGACTCATGTTAATTTATTTTCATGTCATGCAGTATGTTACATTCATATTGTGCATTACCTTTCCCTGAAAGTATTAATTCCTGTAATTACGTACAACAGACCTGATGCTGGAGGGAAGAAGATTCCAGGAACGAGAATATATGGATGTTCTATGGATAGGTATTGAAAGCAGAGAGTCATGTTGTGATCTGGTACTTAGTGAGTGTTTTGAAGATAAATACTGAATACGATTAGCCAGTCTAGTATGAAATCCTGTTGCAAATCTAGCCCGGATTTTCTTTAGAAGACTGTGCAGGTATACTTTTACAATTAAATTGGCCTGTAACGCCTAGTCTTCCATGGTTATAATTAGACCTGATATTTTAAGGCAAATACCTATTTTGTTCCTTATGAAATGACATGAAATTTTAAAAATATGTTGACGTTTCATGATAAATTAAATCATTTACGTTTATAGAGTTTTATAGTGCCCTAAAATGCCTATTTGGAACTTTGGAGCCTATTTTTACTCTTTTAATGCCTAAAATGCCTATTTTATATATTTAAAATAAAATTTGACTCCTGTAACTTTCACAATCGTTTAATGGACATCCCCGAATGAAGAGCAGAACAGCAGAGGGTAGGTTTTTCTCAGAAACTTGATTTTTTCAAACAACTGTCGCGGAAAGAATGCTGACTGGCGGGGGAGGAGGAGGATTAACTCAAAAGAGCAATTAGCAGGTATACTCTGTCAAGTCGCCAGTGAAAGGCCATCTGTTTAAGTGAATATAGTTCGTGATGCCTAAAACGAAATCACCTAAGAGTTCGCTTATACAACAATGGCTTATACAATTTCCAGATTATTTTCTGTCAGTAGGCCTATGTGCATTTTTTTTATATTAATCTAAAATTAAGGTTTTGCTATTGGCTCCTCTAATTAATTTTAGGGACCTCATCCAGGGGGCATGGGTGGATTTTCAGTAGCGGCAGTACTAAATGTAATTTAGAAAGCTATGAAGTCTGGAACGGTGTTGACCCAGCGTTGTGAGGACAATTGGGAAGCTACAGTGAGCAGCGGTCACGGAGGCAGTGCAATACGGCTGAGGGATGTGTTGTGTTGACCACACGACCACCCAATATCACAGACCATGAACTGGGCAGCAGCCGTTATTGAAAGCCAAGGCCCTTGAAGGCCTATAGTTTCTAATTTTTCATATAATCCAAAACTGTTTTTGATAAACGTTTATAAACTTTTTTAAAATTCTGTCTTAATTTTGCAGTTATATCTGTTAAGAATTGGTATACCACGCTTCTTACAGAAAAAGAAAAGATCACGTTACAGTTGAAGAGCATATTGTGGTATTTTAAAGTCTATTTATGTCTATTTACACATTTTAAGGCATTTTTAAGTGCCTATTTTATCTTTTTAAAGCCTATTTACTTGTTTTGAAAGGTTATTTTAGGTTCCTAAAAATTTAATTTTTTTATAGCCTAAAATACCAAGTCTACTTATAATACAATAGATCTTCTGAAAATATCCCTAATGTTAGTCATTAGGAATAAATTTAGTCGCGAACTTATTGTTTAGGGTACTGGTTCATTAAAGTTATGGCTTGAAGATCGCTTCATTCAACTTCAATACAATATAGCAGATTCAATGATTTGATCAATTCTGTATAATTCAATGGAGCACTAGGGAAAATATTGGGAAGACATGGTAGGCTCATCTTCAGAGAGATCTTCCCTTCTAGGGAAAGAGGTAAGTAAGCCCCAAATACCATTGCCACATTCCCAAAGAAAACAGGAATCATGGAATAACTAGTTTAATTATAATTCAAATAATACATCAACAAGAAACACAGTTCCCAAACTCGAATGATGAGTAAATGTAAAGGAATATAATTATGAAGCCAAGTATCTAATGAAACCTGCCAAACCTAGGTAGGCCTAAATAAATATAAAAAACTGTTAATTATTCAAATACTCAAAGTAGCTTGAATATCTTATAATTAGAATCAGTCAAGAATGTCGGAAATAGGTAGGCCTAAATTACTTACAAACTGACAATAATGTCAAGTAAATATGTAGGCCTAAATGATTCATAACTGCAAATTATTTAAAGCAAATGTTCAGTAAGGCTCCTTTGAAATAAGATTAACTAATGAATAGCCCCTATGTAGGCCTGAATGACTTGTAACTACTACTGATTTCATGGAAAAGGATGCTTTCAAATAAGACTAAGTAATGAAGGCCAAAATAATTCATAACTAACAATTATTGTGGGGTACGCCGTAGCGTAGTGGTGGAGGCGCTGCGCTACAAACAGGAAGATCGCGGGTTTGATTCCCGATGACGTCGTTGAGATTTTTCAACTGGCCTAATCCTTCTGGTGACACTATGGCCCTGGGGTCGACTCAGCCTCTAATAGAAATGAGTACCGGGAGCAATCCTGGGTGTAAAAGTGGCCGGTGCTTTAAGGCTGACAACCTTACCACCTTCATGTGCCAAATGTCCAAAATCTGGGAGCCTCACTCTCCTGGAACCCTCTGGGCCTCCATGGCCTGTATAGGGATCACTTTACTTTAACAATTATTCTATGGACATATTCTGTCACAGTTTTTTTAATATTTAGAAATGAGAATAACATATGAGTATTATATTTTCATACCATAAATGTTACTTATTTGCTAACATCCTGTAGGCAAAATATTTGGAAGAAGGTTGAATTAATTCAAATAGTAATGAAATGCTGTAAATCAATTCTTTATATATTTAGCAAACAAACAAGCAATGAAAGATAAACATGACTGCATCCACAACGCGCGAAAGGCTAAACGCTAGTTTTAGATTCAGAATAATGAATTTTTAACATACAAAACACATCAGTGAACGCGAATAAGCAGAGGCCTACAACTTTAATAGTAATAATACTTCAATAATAAAAATTCTACACCAGCGTGAACTTAGAAACATATAAGAGAAACGGCCAACAGTAATACGCAACATTCTAGACCTGCCGGAATAATTACCTAGTAGACATCTAAAACGTAAAATGCGTAAACTTTCCATTCTCATAAATCGTAGTAATTTAACTACATTACGAATCATCTGGCATACAAATGCCTAATTATACTCGTATCGTACCAACTAGTGCTGAATAATTTCCTGTGCTAGATAAATCTCAAAGCTTATGCAATATTAACATTTAAGAGAGATCAGACGTTCGCTCCGTTCAGAAGCTTCATCCATTAACTTTACATTGGGGTATCATCTTGTGCTTACATTTGGAAATGTAAAGTAGAAATATAAGTTACACAATGCTTAAGGCAATTTACAATAATTCATAGAAGGTTACATGATTTAGTACTTACAGAAACTTTAGACCAGTCCCCGGACCAAGGTTGCACATTTCGCTAAAAATGCCCCGAGATCACTGAACCGACTAGATAATGAAGCTTCCCAAGAAAACTTTCGGCGCAGGCGTACATAAAAACCAAAGAGCAGCAGAAAGTAGCGATATAGGAAGAGGGGTAGCGAGATTAAAATAATCTGCTACAATTTAACACATACAGCCTCTTTAGGCTAGAAACAAACAATTGTTATCAATATGATGGCACCCTTCCTTCTTGGCTGCAGTCGAGTTCAAGATATTGTTTGCTCTACTGCATTACCAGAGCCTGCGAACGTGGACGCGAAGGATAGGATTTTCTGTCATTCCTTTAAACTTAAATGCAGCATTCAATATTATAAATTTCACGTTATTTTTCGGTCAATATCAGATTGTAAAGGAATAACAGACGTTAGGCTCCGTTATCGTTGCTGTGTATTAAACAAAGCAGCGATTCACCAAAGACCAGTTCTCTTTAACCAAATGCCAAAATTGACTTATTCGGCAATCTCTGAGACGGGATTCCTAAGACCACTAAAACGGTGAAATAAGAAAAATAAAGCACGTTATAATATTAATAATAAAATTCTTCAGTGAAAACTTATTAAATTTAAAGCTCTCTTAAAATTTAGTAACTTGAAAATTGAGAATGTAACGAATTTAATAACGAATTTAAGGGTAGAGGGAAAATAGCAAGCGGATGCGGTATTTATACAATTACAACTATGTAGTTTGGAGCTGAGATCTGGTCTGTGGTCCTATGAACATGTTTATTTATATTTTATACTTAACACTGAAATGAACATTATAGTGATTTTAAAATAACGTAGCGTAGAAAACACTTTCCTTCTTACGCAGTCATCTCCAGCGTTGTCTCCTCCAATTGTAGACCCTATACCATCTATGTTACCATTCACATTAATCCTTGTGAAGAAGGTCCAGACAATGATTGTGTATCCTGAAGAAATGATAATTTCATTGTCATATTAATTTTAAAACGGCTTAATCTTGCATATAGTATAAAGACGGGATATTAACTCTGTAAAACGAAATTCTTATTCTTTCTACATTGTGATGCATAATACAGATCTTAGTAGTAGGCGTATATACACTTACTAGGCACTATTGATATTTTATAGACCTATGCTAGATCTTTGATTATTGATCTTTCATGGATACAGTACATTCATAATAAGCAATATCTTACTCTGCTAATACTCGTATTTATTATTCATGTGTTCACTGTTTTCATTCTGCTCTCCGTAAGCCTATTAAGATTTTTATCTGTAATGTTTTTAAATGTACAATTTCCTTTTATATACCCGAAAATATGCATTCTGTTTCCATGGAAATATTTCGGATTGTTTAACCTTCATATAGATTTAAATTATCAACCCAGAACTTTGCTTTGAATAAAGCTGTGCTGACAGAATCTACGGCTATTTATTACCTATCTCGTGGTGGTAGATGGGGTGGAATGTTCTGATTTGGTCCCTTTATTTCTGGAAAGTTGGATGGACCTTAGGACCGAGTTCTGATAATTCCAGATTTCGTACTGGATGTTTCGCATTTTTGTTACACTGATTAATCCCATTTATTCTTACCAACCCAAATGGGACAGTTAGCTTCTGCGATAAAGATTTTAAACGACTGTTACATGAAAATATGGTTTTGTCGGCCTGTTGACCAGTGCAATTTGTTGTATAAGTTAGATGTTTTTATCTATTATTATCGCTGTAATAATAACAATATTTTTCATAAATACCTTGAAATATAAGTATTATCCCAACTTCTTCAATGTTTTGCATCCGTTTTGAGAATTCAAGCAGCCTACCTTAGATTATTTAAATGAATTTAAAATAATAACTGGTTTAGTCATAACTCCGCTTCAGAAAGTTCAACATGAAGCAAAATTAAAAATTTTGTTAAAACGGACATAGGCTAATTGCAAGAAAAATTTAAGAATGTTTCACATCTCTATGAAGACAATAGACTTAAACATGAAATTTAATTTTCTTGAGAATTTGCCTCTTTCGATTGCTTTTAAAACACGCGAAAGATTGTTTCAGAAATCAGAATACATGAATGAATGGGTTTTTACTGATGGTATTGAACTTTTCCCGTGAAAAAACATTACCGTCCCACAGTTCTCTAGCAATCTGTGACGGTGGATTCAAATATGTAACCCGTTTTACAAAAGCACTCCCAGATGTTCTGTTATTACAACATAATATATCTATAAAATTATTTCTGCTATAAATATTTAATATTTCCGAAATGTTTAACTTTTAAAGAGCTTGAATGATGTAACCTCAATCAATGTTTTATTTTATTACTGATAAAGCGGACTACGACCGCCGGCATGGTCTTGTGGTTAGCGTCGCTGACTACAGATCCGTCGGCCCGGGTTCTATCCCCGGTATCTCCAGGTAGGGAGGTCTGGAACGGGGTGCACTCAGTCTCGTGGTTCAAATTGAGGAGTAGCGGCTCCGGTCATGGAAGCCACCATTAACCGCCGTGGGCGTCGGCATGCTGACCACTTGCCCCCAATTCTGCCATCTGCCTATGGTAGATGACGCTGCGGTCGGGTGGTAGGCCTAGCCACTTCAGGGATGTAGCGCCACGGAGTTCAGTTTAGTCTAAAGGGGGCTGCTGTTTGAATGTTCCCGATGTTCATCACTCAGACAAAATATAATTTTTGGTTTCCAAAAGAATGGAGATTATGATTCACCTGAATGGATTTAAAGATAAATGATTTAGCGTTAATGTACTTGTAGCGTTAATGTACTTGTCTGCTATGTAAATGCTTTCTCGTAGAATGTCATCAATTTAGAACTGCAGCTTTAAGAGGTGTTTAGTTTTTGGCGAAAGTCTGGAAAATTAGTTTTTTTTTTCCACGATTAAAAAAAATGCTCCCTGCAATTTAATAAGATGTTGTAATAGATTTATTCCACACTCTTCACTCTTCTGTCGGTAATTTCAAATGAGATCAGTTCACTCATCCGGGGAGGCCCTTTGTGTCCTTGTCTGGTAAAAGTAAATATGGATGTGGTCTACAGAAATTCCTCAGGCCCGGAAGGTGTGGGCCGCATTAACGTATGAAAGAAAAAGTGGTGACTTTGAAATATAATATTTGATTAATAAAAATGATTAATTTATACATTTTTTATAATCTTCGTAAGAAATTTACTAAGAGGAAAGAAAGAATTTAGTAGATTATATGATCATAAAAATATGAAATAATTTTGCTAACTCTTTTTTGTGGTGTAATACATAGCATCGGGACAAGTAAAAAAGACGTTACAAGTTTCAATTCGTCTTCAACACTTAAACGGTTCAAATAAATGTAATATAAACACTCACATGGCTTTGTCTGCCCTTCATATTACAACATGGAGAAAATGGTTAAAACGTAGGAATAAGATTTCATTTGTCTAAGCTTCGTTAAGAACCGTACTGCCGTATTTGCGAGGTTAGGCTTAAAACTTGCATTTTTCGGTGAAATAGTTAAAACTATTCTTTAGAAAATTTTACGAAAAATGTTTAGCCCATAGTAGGCCATATGCAGTTTGTGTACAACTTTTAAATATACTCTTTACACCAGTTTCCGGGAAAAGTGCAAAAGGAAATGTAAAGGTAAGAATATCACCCTTTGATTCACATCTCCTTATTACGTGTGACGCAACGGTAGCCTATCATAATGGCACTCATTTCGAAATTGTTTTTCATTTCTACATCGATGTGATAACGATTATTATTGAACACGAAACGATCTTGAGACCTTTAGAGTAGGATCTTGAAACTAGGTAATAAATAGCCTGTATTTAAAGTAAAATGAATTCTGTTCGTGTTAATTTTAGTATCATATTAAAATGAATTCTATTCGTGTTGTAAAATCCGATTGTTTAAAGAAATCATCCATAAGGTAGCTTCAATTTGACCGACGCCATGACCTGCCACAGCCTGCCTCTGTCGTAGAAGACTAGAACTACGTCAATCAGCTGACGCGTTGGGTGTTGCTCGTTTCATAAACATACTCGTATCTTAATAAATGCCATAATATACTATTACAGTATACGATAGTTAGTTTTCTAGCTACGCAGGGTCGAAAATAACTATGATACGGATTGAGGAAGTAAAATTCTGAATGATTTGTATAGAGCATAAAGCTTTTCCACTGGAACTCACTACTGTATTTTATTACCTGTTGGAGCGCTTTCAAACGCGTGGAGCAGCCATCTTCAGCAATTGACTCCCATGATGCCTTCGTTGTGGTTGGGTAGACATTTTTAGATGACTGTGTCGTAGAGCGCGTGCGATTTGAACTGTAAGTGTTCGTTTAGGATGTTGGTGTTGTCTTGTGCGGTGTGTTTGTATATTTCATATTGTTGGAGTGTGTTGAGTGTGAGACATTTGTGGTTAAAGTGTAGGATTTCCATGTCTCTATTGATGTGTTTATTATATGGTTTGCATAGGCAGAGTCTATGTTTTGTTTGAGAGCTCGTATGTGTTCTGTGTATCGTGTTTTGAAACTTCGGCCTGTTTGTCCTATGTAGAATTTTGGGCAGTCATTGCAGTTTAGTTTGTAGACTCCTGGGTTACTGTATTTATTTCTGTGTTGTTTGTTGTCTGTGGGCTGTATTTTGTTCTTCGTTCTGAATGCTATTTTGTATCCTTGTTTTCTGAACTGTTGGGCGATTTCCTGTGTATGTGTGTTGAAGTATGTGAGTGTGATGTGTTTGTCTTTTTTCTTGTCTGTGTTTCGGTCGTTTTTCTTCGCTCTGATTTTGTGTAGTAGTTGTCAATGACTGTGTGGTCGTAGCCATTGGTAGCAGCTAGGAGTTTTATGGTGTTTAGTTCTTCTTTGTTATCTTCAATGGATAGTAGTGTGTGCTCAAGTCTGTGGAGCATGGAGCGGAATGCAGCATGTTTGTGTTGTGTTGGATGATTGGAGCTGTTGTGTATCAGTGTGTCTGTCATTGTGGGTTTTCTGTATATTTTGAATTTACGTTTCTGTTTGTTATATTTAGTGATAGTGAAATCTAAGAAATTGAGGGTCTTGTTTATTTCAAATTCTGCTGTGTATTGTATGTTTTTGTGGATTTTATTGATGTGGTGTAATAATTGTGTGCACTGTCTGGTATTGCCTCTGTATAGTGTGATAATTTCATCTACGTATCTGTGCCAGTAGATTATTTTGTGTGCGAGTTTGTTGTTGTGGAGGATTTTGTTGTGTTCTATGTGTCGGAGGAATATCTCTGCTAGTATGCTGGATATGGGGGAACCCATGAGAAGGCCGTCTGGTTGAGTGTAGTGCTTGTTCTCGAAGGTGAAGTAGTTCTGTTTTGTGATGGTTTCTAGGATGTTTACGATTTCTGTTATGTGCTGTTCCGGTGTGTTGTTTCGTGCAGTGTGGTCTTTAGGATGTTCAGGGTTTCCGTGACTGGTATGTTTGTGTATAGGTTGGTGATGTTGAAAGATGCTAGAGTTGAGTTGTGTGGGATTTCTTTGATTTTCTGTACTAGTTCATTGCTGTTCTTTAGTTGTGTTTGTGTGTTGAGTTCTATGTTCTGTCTGATTTTCTTGTCCATGTATTTGGCTAGTTTGTATGCTGGGACTTTGGTGTAGTTGACGATTGGTCATATTGGCATCATGAGAGTCAGTTGCTGAAGATGGCCGCTCCACGCGGTTGAAAGCGCTCCAACAGGTAATAAAATACCACAGTAGTGATTTCCAGTGGTAATAAATAATTAAGATTTACATCACTACGGAATGGACAAAACCCAAGTAGAATTCTGATGTAAAACTCTCAACATTTCCCAAGTTCCCTTCATATTGTGACTTATTGTAAGTGGCCGTTTTGCGTGGGTTGTCTAGATTTCGTATTATTTGCAAAGCAAGATCTAACACTTGAATATTTGCATGGTAAGAGTAGTTTATAACTATTTCTTAGACAATTTATAGGCCTGCGAAAAGTGATTCGAATAAAGGTTTATCTCTCAGTAGTCTAGGAGTAATTTGTGTAGAAATTAAAACAATTTCTTTAGAGCTGTCCTCGAAATGTGAAATTTTCATAATTTAAAATGATACTTATATCAAATTATAACATTTCGTTTTTATGCTACTTTTTAATTTTGAGCATAGTAGCAGTCATTGCTGGAGAAATCCCAGCAGATCTGCTGTTAGAGGAAAAAGTAAATGCTTACAAGATACGAAAACACCTTCCTTCTCGGAACTAAATCAACACATTTACGAAAGGCATAACCGACAGAACTGATGAAGTAGCTTAGAAGCGAAACTGTAAATGCTTGGGAACGACGCTTGAAAGATGCACAAAAGGGCCTCCTAACAGAGGACTATTTCCCTAGCGTCCGCAGACGACTTTGTCAAAAGTGAATCGTTCCTGATTTCTCAACATCCCAGTTCTGTTCGGCACATGGATACTTCACAGCAAACCTATATAGGTTTAACCTAGCGGAGGATTACCTCTGTTATTGTGAAGACTGTGAGGCTGATGCAATGTACCTCGCCCCTATACATGCGTGAGATATAGGGAAGCACGTATCAGCCTAAGAGAGGTAGTCAAACAAGTAGGCGAAGTATGGCCACCAGAACTTAGTTTTTGGACGACAAAGGGAGCTAACACTGCTTTCAGAACATTCACACGCCACGTGATAGAAAGCAAGAAAGAACAAGAACAAGATTATGCTTAAAGACACACCGAATTTGAGACGAATACACCTTGGGGGAATGCTCAGATCCCCTGGGGTCCTACCGAGGAAGACGGATTTGGTAGATTGCCCAAGACTTGCCTCGCGGGGTTTCCCTCACACTATAAGGTGAGTTCCAGATCGGGGACACCCCCCGGCGACAACAGACCGATGAACAAGAGTAAAATTAAATGAATAAAATGCCAAAGACAATTCATCAAACATTTTCCCTGGGTTCTATGATCAATATAAGGTGTTGAGACGATCTTAGAACAAATGCGAAATCGGTTGTTGGACCGGAGATAGCCTATAGCCTATGGCTCAGGTACTCCGGGGGTGGAAGGCGGGGCCAAAAAAATACAGTTCACACACAGACACACAGACTGATTTTGTCTTCAATCTATCTAAAACACGAAACAGTTATGAAATGTAAACACTGAATTGTTTAATGACTAGAGCGTACTGTAATTTAAGCTTTCCATGTCCTTGTATGGTCAAAATAGACATATGTGATCCAATCATAATCCTTCTCCCGATAGGTCGTGGTCCTGTAATCCAGTAAGGTACACAATAGTTCTTACGCCGGGAGTGGTAAAAGTGTGTGAGTTCCCTTATTTCATAAACATAGGCCTACTTAATGGAACTAGAGAGCAAAACAATGTTCATCTAAATGTTTCCTTTACTCTGTGGTTGTAATGTGTTGTATGGTTAAATAATTCCTTTATTGAAACCAATGGTCATAGTATGATGAATGGAACTCTGGTGGAATAATATATGGCAGGGGAAAGAGGAGCATCCGGAGAAAACCTGCCTCCACCCCATTTTGTCCACCACAAATTCCACATGGATCCACCGAAATTCGATCCGCGGTGGAAGGCGAGCGATCTAACCACTCAGCCATGAGGGCGGCCTGTATGGCTAAACAACATCCTATTATATCCTTATAGGATATACTCTTCTATTAGGGGCTCGTTTTGCAAACATACGTTCTTTTAAACTTCTGTCATAGACTTTAAAATATAGTAAACAAAACCCATTAGGATCAATAATTTGTTGGCCTAAAAAGTTATCTTGTAAATGAACCCTACGAAAAGCCTTTAAAAACATATAGCCTACTTCACACCCTACTCACGTTATTCGTTCGGCGACTGTGTCTTGATAGTTACATTTAGTGTATAACATTAGCTAGCCGTATAAGAGATAATTAATTTCGGTTATGGTATATGGCCTACATATAACAAAAATACACCTTTTGTTTAATACAGTAGTCTAATGGAACTGTCCTGAACAGTTTCAGCTTTTTAAATCAGAAACAAAAAATTGTTATCAATATGATAGCACCCTTCCTTCTTGGCTGCAGTTGAGTTCAATATGTTTGCTCAACTGCATTACCAGAGCCTGCAAACGTGGACGCGAAGGATAGGCTTTTCTGTTATTCCTTTCAACTTGAATGCAACATTTAGGATTTCAAATTGTTTAGCAGTCAATATCAGTTTAAAAAGGAATAACAGATTTCAGGCTCCGTTATCACTGCTGTATATTAAACAAAACAGCGATTCACCATAGACCAGTTCCCATTCAAACAATATTTAAAAATGCTTTATCCGGCAACCTCTGAGAAGGTTTTCTTATAAATCAATAAAATAGTGAAAAAAGAATGACATGCAAAATATGATCATATTATAGTCGAAATATTTAAAGCATTCTTCAGTCAAAACGCCATTAATTTAAAATTACCTGAACTTGAAGGCTGAGAGGCATTGCATTAATTGTAGACCACGAAAGTAAAGGGAGAGGGAAAGTAGTAAACGGATGGGGTAATGTCAATCAAATGACAATAGTTTAGTTTGGAGCTGAGATCTGGTCTGTGGTCCTATGAACATGTTTATTTATATTTTCTACTTATCGCTCAAATGAATATTACAGCGATTTTCAAAATCGTAGCGTAGAAAACACCTTCCTTCTTACGCAGCCGTCTCCAGCGTTGTCTCCTTCAATAATTGTAGATCCCATAGCATCTATGTTACCATTCCCATTAATCCTCGTGAAGAAGGTCCAGACAATGATAGTGTATCCTAAAGAAATTCATTGTTATATTACTGTTAAAGTAGCTTACACTTGCATATAGTATAAAGACGGGAGTAAAAAGTATGTTTGCACGAAATTCTTATTCTTTTAGATTCTGATGCATAATACAGGTCTTAGGAGTAGGCGTATGTACACCTACTAGGCAGTAATGATATTTTGCAGGTCTATGTTAGACCTTTGCTATTGAGCTTTCATGAAAACAGTACTTTCATAATAAGCAATACCTTTCTCTGATATTAATTATTCTCTGATCACTGTTTCCTTTCTCCTCTCCGATTCCAGGAATTCTCCTCTCCGTAAGTCTATTCAGGTTGTTATCTGTAGTTGGATATATGTAAGTATTCATGAACCACAGATTATTGTCCTGGGTTCAAATCCCAGTGTCGGAGGAATTTTTCTCCTATAATATTCTCGTGTTATCTGTAGTGTTTTTAAATTTTGAATATAAAATTTCCTTCTATATACCCGAAAATATGCATTCTGTTTCCGTGTATACTGTTATGGAAACATTTCGGATTGTTTTACCTTCAGATAAAGATTTAAATTATAATTAAATTATAAACTCTGAACTTTACTTTAAGTAAAGCTGTGCTGATGGAATTATGGCCGTTCATTCCTATCGGATGATGAATGTTTTGATTTTGTTTATATATATATATATATATATATATATATATATATATATAAATGTGATCCCAACTTTTTCAATGTTGTGCGTCTTGAGAATTGAAGAAACTTACCATTCTTAGATAATTAAATTAATTTAAAATCAAAGTTGTTTTCGTCATAACTGCTCTGGGATTTACGCAAGTTCAACATGAAGGAAAACTAAGAAATGTGTTAAAACAGACATAATGGCAAGAAAAGTTAAAGAATGTTTCACGTCACACCCTATGAATACAATACATTAAATTTAGTTTTCATAAGACTTTACCACTCTTAATTCCTTTTAAAACAGACGTAAGATTTTGTTTCAGAAATCAGAGTTCTTGAATGAATGTGTTTTTACTGTTGGACATTTCCACAGTTCTCTGTGAAAGGCGTAAAAAAAATTATATACCTTATTAAAAATAAGAAAACGACTCCGCATTTCGTTATATCTCCTGAAGATGGCTACATAATCCAAATGTAAAATTTCCCATTCACATGATTTTTAATTTTCAAGGTTTGCAGTGCCTAACACAAGGCTTCCTCCATTTATAGTAATTATGACACTGGATGAAGAAGTAAAATTCTGGCGAGACACACTTAACATGACATCCTATACCCTTGATATTGCATCTTGTGTAAGTGGCCGTATTGTAGAGGTGTGCATTCAGTTGCCTAGGTTTTGCTCAGGACCGTATTATTTGCAAAGCAAGACTTAAAACTTGAATTTTTGGATGAAATGAGTAAAGTAAACTAAAGTAAAGTAAAGTAAATTAAAGTGATCCCTATACAGGCCATGGAAGCCCAGAGGGGTCCAGGTTGAGGCTCCCAGATTTTGGACATTCGGCACATGAAGGTGATAAGGTTTTCAGCCTTACGCACCGGCCGCCTTTACCCCCAGGATTGTTCCTGGTACTCATTTCTGTTGGAGGCTGAGTCGACCCTAGGGCCATGGTGCCACCAGAAGGAGTAGACCAATTGAAAAATCGGGAATCGAACCCGAAAGGTTTGTAGCGCAGTGCCTCAACCACTAAGCTACGGCGTACCTCGGATTAAATGAGTAGCTTATAATAATTATTCTTAGAAAATTTGTAGGTCTACAAAAATCCTTAAAATAAAGTAATTAATCACTTTCATATTTCCAGTGGTATAAATTATAATATTAGGATGTATAGAATATATAGTGGTATATAGGCGAATATTTCTATACATTCTAATACTTAAAATAAAGGTTTTGGAACTCAGCTGTCTATGTGTAGTTTGTACAGAAAATAAAACATTTTTAGAGCAGTTTTCGAGAACAGCCAGAAGTGGAATTTTCTCGTGTAAAATAATGGGAGGAGATTTAAATGAAGTATAGACTATAATCGCATTATTATAACCTACTATTTTCACTTTGAACACATTGTTCAGGTACACACAAACACATACGCAAGAAATTTGAATTGCTGGTTAAATGTATCTCAAAACTTGATTTAATTGTAACAACCCGACATCCAATTAAGGACTGAAAACTATTTTCTCTGTCTATAGTGCTTATGATACGGGAAATCGATTTTACAGATTATTTAACGAGAGATGGGTACTGAAACTTAGGCTTTTGACTATTGCACATGTCTGAATTTTGACCCTCGTGAGTTGTGTTTAATGCCTCCAGATTGGCAAAAATTAATACACCTAAATATGCAACCGATCTGGGCCGGGATCGTACCTACGACCTTAGGCAGAGAAAGCTAATGCCACACAGGTACTGTAGAAAATTACATTGAAAATTACGTTCTGTAGATAACCTACATCTATTAGATTGCCTAGAGTTAGGACTATAGTTGAGAGAGAGAGAGAGAGAGAGAGCGAGAGAGTAAGAGAGAAAGTGAGAGAGAGAGAGTGAGAGTTTGTAAGGGGAGTAGAGTGGAACGAAATAGAGGTAAGAAGAGGAAGTTCCTACAATCAGAAGTGACATATACTACCTAAGTCATTAATTTCCCCATCGTAAGATAAGAAGCGGCATGACACGGCGATCCTTTCATCTCACGTAAATCCATTGCATGCTGCCAGTCGACTGCAAGTAGTATGGTTTCCCCACCTACGTCATTGCAGGATTGGCAGGATTAATGACGTCACCGCAGGAGCCGGAGGGGAGGGAGGGGAGGGAGGAATGATGACGTCACAAGTGGGCGTGGCCTATGACGTCACAAGTGGGCGTGGCTATGACGTCAGTGGCGGATTGTATGACGTCACAAGTGGGCGTGGCAATAACCACGTGATTCAAAATGGCGTCGGTTCCGGTTCCTATTGCAAATGGCGGCGGTTCCGGTTCCGTGGCGTACGAAGCGCGAAATTTAAAATTTGAAAATTAATAATATAAATGGCGGCACTTCCGGTTCCTATTTCAAATGTAGGACGAAGCGCGAAATTCAAAATTTGCGAATTTATAATGTAATTGGTTACGTTTCCGGCGCGAAAATCAAAATTTGGAAATTTATAATGAAAATGGCTACGTTTGCAAATGGCGTAAGGTGGGCGGATGGCGGTTGATTTGAAAATTGCAAAAGGTGGAAATTGAATATTACAATTGCAAATAGCGGATGGTGGGAAATTTGAAATTTGTATATTGGTATTGTTTTACAAGATGGCGGCATTGCTTACGTCATTGCAGGATTATGAATTGATGACGTCATTGCAGGATTACGAATTGATGACGTCATTGCAGGATTGGAAGGATTAGATCACGTGACAGGAGGAATGTTTATGACGTCATTGCAGGATTATGAATTGATGACGTCATTGCAGGATTGGCAGGATTAGATCATGTGACAGGTGGATTGTTTTATGACGTCACAGCAGATTTTAATCTATATGTCTTTTTTACACGGAAGTATCGTTTCATCACGTACGCCAGAACACCTGGCCGGAAGTTCATCTTACATTACAACTGAATCATGAATTCTTTATGTATGACGTCATCACTCGGACTTGTTCAAACTTGTTTCAAGGTCTTACACGGCACGTGCAGGACAGGTTCAAGGTTAGTCGTAAATGAAACAGATTGTATGAGCTATAAGTGAACGTTTTAAAATATTTGCAAGACAAGCGTCATATCCTCAGTGATCTTCAAGCTTACAACATGTCATCATTGAAGCGTGGTCGTAAAAGTGCACCCAAATCTACTACAGCTGCTGCTGCTGATATAGTGGATATTACAACGCAGGACTTGTGGGAAACGCTGCAGTCCTCTACCATACAACCATCACAAGCGGATTTACCAAATACACAAAAAACCAAGAATAAGAAGACGCCTATAGTATCCACTCTAGAGCGGTATTCAGTTGTAAACATCCCCGATGTGAATTGTACCAAACCCTTGAGCGAGCTGCAAATTGGACTTGCTTATCCGGTAAAGGAAGCTCGTTCCGTGTATACAAGGTATGGAAGGAGAATCGTTATAGACTTAATGATTGGATGCAGTGTTTTTCTACCACCAAGGTTCGGGAAGTTAAGTGAAGATCAGCTTCAACAGATGAACGAGGAGAAACTTTCATTGGTGTACTATGGTAAGGAGCCGAAGTCAGATGGATACTACTACCACGTTCTCAACTTTGTGTAATATGGGAAACTTTTTGAGATTTTATACTCAGTGTGAAGTGTATGTAACAGACTAAAAGTGATTATACAACACGACAACCGGCACCCTACATTCATCGATTTCTCTAGAAAGGTATGTGTTAATAACATGAATCATTTCCCATTCTTATCCATCATAAGCTAAATTCTTATGTGCTTTTTATTTTTCTGTGTTTCAGAAGTTGGAGACTCTCAAGATCATGAGTGATATTCATTTTAGAAATAGGAGACTTTTCAAGTGAAATTCATCTTGTAAATATTCAATAAAACCAAAGTGATAAAAAATGTATTCTTTTGTAAGTTATTTCATAGCTGGATTTTCTCATGTTTGACAAAGTCCAGTTTTCCCTAACATCTCCTATTCCTAATTCCTAGGATGAGGGGGCTGTGAAATAAAGAACACAACTCAGGATTATAGAATTTTATTCACTTTATTACAATCTTACTGGGATTTCATCCACAGCGTAAGCATAATAACATTTCGCAATGCACATTTCATATTAGAGTCATTATGAAAAAGACATTTGGTTTCACAGTCTCTTAATTTGTCAAGCTTTGGAACACCAATATCATCCATGTTTATAACAGGTCTCTGCAACAGTTTTTCAAAAAACCGAACCTTTTCCAGTCCTTTACAATGAAGAACATCCACTGGTTTTAAAACACTTTCAAGAACAGGCTTCAAGTCATCGTAGGGTAAGTATCCACTCTGCCACGGAATTCCATGGATGTTGGATTCGATGTACCGCTGCGACTTTGTATCTGGGTAATTGTTTTTAGGTGGTTGGAGAACAAAATGTGCAAATCTATCATCCACCGAAGACACTGCAACCTCTTTAGCTATAAATTGTTTGCACCTTGACTGATATCCTTGACAGTCGATTATAATCATGTTGTTACACGACATTGGTAACGATGTTGGTTAATGCAGTATACTCTACACTTCGATCGTGTAGAATTAAGCAATAAGCCTTTGTGTTTGCTGGTATATTGTTTGCTGCAGAAATTTCAATCCTGGTGGTACAAGCCCCCGATTTCAGATCTTCGTTCTGCTTGGTGCAATCGATGACATAGACTGGTGTATTTGTGATAAAATCGCTTCTTTTAAGGAGAGGATTGGATGGTTTTTGATAGTATGACTCTTGAAATCTAGCATACATTTCATAAAGGATTCCATACGAACCATTTGTACTGTCTACCATGAAAGAGTGATAGGGGTACTTTGTATCGTTCAAGTATACAGATACGTTCTGGATATCACCTAAATCAAACTTTGAGCAGTCGGCTTCCTTTTTATTCCTAGCAGTTTGAAATCCTATGATAACCATCCTAGGTTTCTGCAACTGAGGAGATGTCGTAACGTTCCATGAAATGTTGGTTGCTTGAGGTAATGATGGATGCTCATACAATTGCCAGCTTCTGAAATCTATTGTCAGCGAGCGATCAGATCCCAACATATTCAGTAGTTTTATTCTTTCGACATCGGAGACCTTAATGATAGGCACCATCCACTCGATATCCGTGATGGTAATTTTACTAACTTCTCCTTTGGTGACATTGATCGTGTTTTTCGATCTCATGAGAACAAGTTCCATCTTACAATTGACGAATATTTTATCATAATCTTCAGCGATTCCAAGGATGTGGCTTAGAGGAATGCATACATTAAACTTTTTGTTTTTTATTATAGTCTCCACATTATCGTCGGAGGGGTGAATCCACCCAGCGTTTTCCAATCTTTCACTATCCAGAACGGTGTAAGAACAAATTGCTTTCAATAAGCTTGTAATTCCAGGGTTTCTGCTACGATCGACTGTTTCTCCATGAAGATTTAATTTTATTTCATCGAACAGGTAGAGGAAACCATTATTTACAACCTTTCCCTTATATTCAGCATCCTTATCGTCGGTTATATTTCCAGAAACCATAATAAAACTCCTGCTTACTAATGCATACGAGTTTTCAGCCTGAATAGGAATCCGTATTTCATCGTTTTCACCAAGAGCCGAGTTGTTATACGGTTTGAATCCATGATATTGAAAATTTTCTATGGCATCTTCAAATATAGCCTTGGAGTGTACAGCGAGGATATCCATATTATAACACTTTGTATCCTAGAGACTTGAGATACTTCTTATTCACACGTGTTACCTTCACGACGTTACGACTTGGAGTGTGGCCTTTTTCACAGTGTGTAGGATTATAAACTTTTTTAATCTTAACGGTGTCAAGACTTATTTTTTGAGATTGCTCCGTGGTGGGAACGTATTTGTTAAAATTAAGACCCATTTTTCCTTATTACAATTTTCACAGATACACGCTCTCCTCTAAAGTCGATAAGACGTCCTTTCTGGTCCACAAGAGAGATTGTAATGTCAGATATTTTTTGTATGTTGATTAAAGGTAAGAAAATCAAATATGATGGAACTTCAGTGATCTTGTATCCAGGTGGCACCGTGGGGAAAAATTCATGAATGGTATGAGTCGGCTGTCCATTCAGAAATGATCCGCTTGCGAGATTACACTCCACTCTTATAACGTTAACACCGTTTATGTCTGGAGGTCTCTTGGAAACGGTGGTGGTCCTTTTAGGAATTCTATCGGACTTTTCAAATCCCAGTAAATTTGCCACAGAGTTTGGAACGTTGAAAGAAACTTCGAGGAAAGAGTAGATTGTTGTTAGCAACGTGTTGGTGTTGGCAATAACTCTAAATATTTCACTAAGGTCTCTAGTAGAATTTGTCATAGCTTTTATTTCGTACGCTATATAATCAGAAATATCTTCAATCTCGTACGTTCCAGTTGGAATGCTGATGACATGTTCCTTACCTCCTTCATCGATCACTATCATCGAATTGTTGTTTTCAGACACATTAGGTATAGAATTGTATGATTCAAACCGCAACAAAGCAATCTCGTAGTCTGCTCCATCTTTCAGCTCAATAGGTGGATGAATCGTGTTGGAGATTTCGGACGTGGATCCGCTTAGTGTGAACGTAAAACCCATTTTAACACCTAAATGTTAGAGCTGGTGGTTTTTATAGTAAAAATGCTAGACACAAATGTCCACAAATCAAAGTGTTGTATTTCTGATAACGTGTAACGTTGTAAAGTAGTTTTGTATGTGGTCCAACGTAATTTACTATTTCCATAGGAGGTGGTAAGTCTCCATAGCTGTCGAAATAGAAAGCATTCTTGTTACACATTTTTAAGGCTACCCAGTGCGTACCAGGACCTTTGGCATCATCAAGGTTTATAATGATTCGCTCCTGCTTATATGGCTTGGATGGTAAGTTGTTTCTCATGTACACGCCTCTAAAATGTGGAATATCTAGTTTTTTAGCGTATCGTTCCAAGTCGTAGTTAGTTAGGGCTTTTTTTTTAAACGAAGTCCTTTACCGCTCGCATAAGGTTTTAGATACATTCCTTTTCCATGCATCACGATACCAGATCCTTTTTTCCCTAAGGCTATGCTCTCCATCATATGGTTATGACGAATGTTTTCTAGCAACTGTTTCTTATTGGACTTTGCAGAATTTACAGCTTTAGCGATATGTGCTCCTGCACCACCGAGAGCCCCGAGTGCAGATAAACCTGCAAATATAGGTAGCAGAGGTAATATACCACCAATTTTCTTTGGCGATTTCAACACTCTCTTCTTTTTCTTGTTCTTTTTATTCGATAGTAACTTTCTATATGCCGCCTTTAGTTTTTTAATGGTATCCATTCCAGCACCCATCTTCGCTTTTCCTTTCATAATTTTAGAAACGGTGTAAGCTGCAACACGTTCCCCAAGACTTGCGTCGGCAGCCTTGGCACGATTGGAGGCTTGTTGCGCCAATTTCAAGTCTGCTTTATGTCGATCGCTTATATCTGAGCTCTCTGCGTAACTTATGTCGTGCTCCTTACAGGCTTCGTCTAGAGGATTGATTCCCTTATCACCTCTTTTCAGTCGTTTTTCCAATTTAGTTCCAGGTCCACAAAAGCGATACCCAGGTATGTGTAATTCCACAGGCAATTTATCAATCAGAGTGTTTATTAATTTACCTCCACGAGCGCTGTGTCGACGTCTGCTTCGTTCTACTCGCGGCGCCATACTGATTACAATATCCTCATGTTATAACTTTTTATATAAAAACATTCGTATCATTGTAAAAATCTCATTTACAGTCATGAAGGTTGAGAAGCAAAACGTGTCTCTGGAGATCCTCCCAATGGATAGCTTATATCGAGAAGAAGACGAATGCAAGCACAGCATACTATTTCCCAACAGCACTAGGTCTATTATATGTGGGCCTAGTAATTCCGGAAAGACCAACGTGCTTATAAATATTCTTCTCCATCCTAACGGAATAAAGTTTTCAAATATTTACATATTTTCGAGATCTCTGTTTCAACCAAAGTACAAAATGCTTGAAGAAATTTTAGCAAACGTTCCAGAAATTGGTTACTTCAAGTTTGAAAGCAGCGACCAAACCATGCCTGAGCCGACAGAAGTCAAAGAGAATTCAGTGGTGATTTTCGACGATGTGATGTGCGATCCGCAAGGACCTATTAGAAATTACTTTAGCATGGGACGACATAAATCTTTAGATATGTTTTATCTTGCACAATCGTATGCGAGAATACCTAAACATCTGATAAGAGACAATTGTAACTTGGTGATCGTATTTAACCAGGACGCGTTAAATTTAAGACATTTATACAACGACTACGTAAATGCAGACATGACGTTCGATAAATTTCAACAGTTATGTCGCGAATGTTGGTCATCTCAAAAGTATGGATTCTTAACAATTTGTAAAGAAAACGATCGTGAAGATGGGAGATACAGGCGTGGCATAACTGTTGAAATTTATCGAACGTCATGTCTGCATTTACGTAGTCGTTGTATAAATGTCTTAAATTTAACGCGTCCTGGTTAAATACGATCACCAAGTTACAATTGTCTCTTATCAGATGTTTAGGTATTCTCGCATACGATTGTGCAAGATAAAACATATCTAAAGATTTATGTCGTCCCATGCTAAAGTAATTTCTAATAGGTCCTTGCGGATCGCACATCACATCGTCGAAAATCACCACTGAATTCTCTTTGACTTCTGTCGGCTCAGGCATGGTTTGGTCGCTGCTTTCAAACTTGAAGTAACCAATTTCTGGAACGTTTGCTAAAATTTCTTCAAGCATTTTGTACTTTGGTTGAAACAGAGATCTCGAAAATATGTAAATATTTGAAAACTTTATTCCGTTAGGATGGAGAAGAATATTTATAAGCACGTTGGTCTTTCCGGAATTACTAGGCCCACATATAATAGACCTAGTGCTGTTGGGAAATAGTATGCTGTGCTTGCATTCGTCTTCTTCTCGATATAAGCTATCCATTGGGAGGATCTCCAGAGACACGTTTTGCTTCTCAACCTTCATGACTGTAAATGAGATTTTTACAATGATACGAATGTTTTTATATAAAAAGTTATAACATGAGGATATTGTAATCAGTATGGCGCCGCGAGTAGAACGAAGCAGACGTCGACACAGCGCTCGTGGAGGTAAATTAATAAACACTCTGATTGATAAATTGCCTGTGGAATTACACATACCTGGGTATCGCTTTTGTGGACCTGGAACTAAATTGGAAAAACGACTGAAAAGAGGTGATAAGGGAATCAATCCTCTAGACGAAGCCTGTAAGGAGCACGACATAAGTTACGCAGAGAGCTCAGATATAAGCGATCGACATAAAGCAGACTTGAAATTGGCGCAACAAGCCTCCAATCGTGCCAAGGCTGCCGACGCAAGTCTTGGGGAACGTGTTGCAGCTTACACCGTTTCTAAAATTATGAAAGGAAAAGCGAAGATGGGTGCTGGAATGGATACCATTAAAAAACTAAAGGCGGCATATAGAAAGTTACTATCGAATAAAAAGAACAAGAAAAAGAAGAGAGTGTTGAAATCGCCAAAGAAAATTGGTGGTATATTACCTCTGCTACCTATATTTGCAGGTTTATCTGCACTCGGGGCTCTCGGTGGTGCAGGAGCACATATCGCTAAAGCTGTAAATTCTGCAAAGTCCAATAAGAAACAGTTGCTAGAAAACATTCGTCATAACCATATGATGGAGAGCATAGCCTTAGGGAAAAAAGGATCTGGTATCGTGATGCATGGAAAAGGAATGTATCTAAAACCTTATGCGAGCGGTAAAGGACTTCGTTTAAAAAAAAAGCCCTAACTAACTACGACTTGGAACGATACGCTAAAAAACTAGATATTCCACATTTTAGAGGCGTGTACATGAGAAACAACTTACCATCCAAGCCATATAAGCAGGAGCGAATCATTATAAACCTTGATGATGCCAAAGGTCCTGGTACGCACTGGGTAGCCTTAAAAATGTGTAACAAGAATGCTTTCTATTTCGACAGCTATGGAGACTTACCACCTCCTATGGAAATAGTAAATTACGTTGGACCACATACAAAACTACTTTACAACGTTACACGTTATCAGAAATACAACACTTTGATTTGTGGACATTTGTGTCTAGCATTTTTACTATAAAAACCACCAGCTCTAACATTTAGGTGTTAAAATGGGTTTTACGTTCACACTAAGCGGATCCACGTCCGAAATCTCCAACACGATTCATCCACCTATTGAGCTGAAAGATGGAGCAGACTACGAGATTGCTTTGTTGCGGTTTGAATCATACAATTCTATACCTAATGTGTCTGAAAACAACAATTCGATGATAGTGATCGATGAAGGAGGTAAGGAACATGTCATCAGCATTCCAACTGGAACGTACGAGATTGAAGATATTTCTGATTATATAGCGTACGAAATAAAAGCTATGACAAATTCTACTAGAGACCTTAGTGAAATATTTAGAGTTATTGCCAACACCAACACGTTGCTAACAACAATCTACTCTTTCCTCGAAGTTTCTTTCAACGTTCCAAACTCTGTGGCAAATTTACTGGGATTTGAAAAGTCCGATAGAATTCCTAAAAGGACCACCACCGTTTCCAAGAGACCTCCAGACATAAACGGTGTTAACGTTATAAGAGTGGAGTGTAATCTCGCAAGCGGATCATTTCTGAATGGACAGCCGACTCATACCATTCATGAATTTTTCCCCACGGTGCCACCTGGATACAAGATCACTGAAGTTCCATCATATTTGATTTTCTTACCTTTAATCAACATACAAAAAATATCTGACATTACAATCTCTCTTGTGGACCAGAAAGGACGTCTTATCGACTTTAGAGGAGAGCGTGTATCTGTGAAAATTGTAATAAGGAAAAATGGGTCTTAATTTTAACAAATACGTTCCCACCACGGAGCAATCTCAAAAAATAAGTCTTGACACCGTTAAGATTAAAAAAGTTTATAATCCTACACACTGTGAAAAAGGCCACACTCCAAGTCGTAACGTCGTGAAGGTAACACGTGTGAATAAGAAGTATCTCAAGTCTCTAGGATACAAAGTGTTATAATATGGATATCCTCGCTGTACACTCCAAGGCTATATTTGAAGATGCCATAGAAAATTTTCAATATCATGGATTCAAACCGTATAACAACTCGGCTCTTGGTGAAAACGATGAAATACGGATTCCTATTCAGGCTGAAAACTCGTATGCATTAGTAAGCAGGAGTTTTATTATGGTTTCTGGAAATATAACCGACGATAAGGATGCTGAATATAAGGGAAAGGTTGTAAATAATGGTTTCCTCTACCTGTTCGATGAAATAAAATTAAATCTTCATGGAGAAACAGTCGATCGTAGCAGAAACCCTGGAATTACAAGCTTATTGAAAGCAATTTGTTCTTACACCGTTCTGGATAGTGAAAGATTGGAAAACGCTGGGTGGATTCACCCCTCCGACGATAATGTGGAGACTATAATAAAAAACAAAAAGTTTAATGTATGCATTCCTCTAAGCCACATCCTTGGAATCGCTGAAGATTATGATAAAATATTCGTCAATTGTAAGATGGAACTTGTTCTCATGAGATCGAAAAACACGATCAATGTCACCAAAGGAGAAGTTAGTAAAATTACCATCACGGATATCGAGTGGATGGTGCCTATCATTAAGGTCTCCGATGTCGAAAGAATAAAACTACTGAATATGTTGGGATCTGATCGCTCGCTGACAATAGATTTCAGAAGCTGGCAATTGTATGAGCATCCATCATTACCTCAAGCAACCAACATTTCATGGAACGTTACGACATCTCCTCAGTTGCAGAAACCTAGGATGGTTATCATAGGATTTCAAACTGCTAGGAATAAAAAGGAAGCCGACTGCTCAAAGTTTGATTTAGGTGATATCCAGAACGTATCTGTATACTTGAACGATACAAAGTACCCCTATCACTCTTTCATGGTAGACAGTACAAATGGTTCGTATGGAATCCTTTATGAAATGTATGCTAGATTTCAAGAGTCATACTATCAAAAACCATCCAATCCTCTCCTTAAAAGAAGCGATTTTATCACAAATACACCAGTCTATGTCATCGATTGCACCAAGCAGAACGAAGATCTGAAATCGGGGGCTTGTACCACCAGGATTGAAATTTCTGCAGCAAACAATATACCAGCAAACACAAAGGCTTATTGCTTAATTCTACACGATCGAAGTGTAGAGTATACTGCATTAACCAACATCGTTACCAATGTCGTGTAACAACATGATTATAATCGACTGTCAAGGATATCAGTCAAGGTGCAAACAATTTATAGCTAAAGAGGTTGCAGTGTCTTCGGTGGATGATAGATTTGCACATTTTGTTCTCCAACCACCTAAAAACAATTACCCAGATACAAAGTCGCAGCGGTACATCGAATCCAACATCCATGGAATTCCGTGGCAGAGTGGATACTTACCCTACGATGACTTGAAGCCTGTTCTTGAAAGTGTTTTAAAACCAGTGGATGTTCTTCATTGTAAAGGACTGGAAAAGGTTCGGTTTTTTGAAAAACTGTTGCAGAGACCTGTTATAAACATGGATGATATTGGTGTTCCAAAGCTTGACAAATTAAGAGACTGTGAAACCAAATGTCTTTTTCATAATGACTCTAATATGAAATGTGCATTGCGAAATGTTATTATGCTTACGCTGTGGATGAAATCCCAGTAAGATTGTAATAAAGTGAATAAAATTCTATAATCCTGAGTTGTGTTCTTTATTTCACAGCCCCCTCATCCTAGGAATTAGGAATAGGAGATGTTAGGGAAAACTGGACTTTGTCAAACATGAGAAAATCCAGCTATGAAATAACTTACAAAAGAATACATTTTTTATCACTTTGGTTTTATTGAATATTTACAAGATGAATTTCACTTGAAAAGTCTCCTATTTCTAAAATGAATATCACTCATGATCTTGAGAGTCTCCAACTTCTGAAACACAGAAAAATAAAAAGCACATAAGAATTTAGCTTATGATGGATAAGAATGGGAAATGATTCATGTTATTAACACATACCTTTCTAGAGAAATCGATGAATGTAGGGTGCCGGTTGTCGTGTTGTATAATCACTTTTAGTCTGTTACATACACTTCACACTGAGTATAAAATCTCAAAAAGTTTCCCATATTACACAAAGTTGAGAACGTGGTAGTAGTATCCATCTGACTTCGGCTCCTTACCATAGTACACCAATGAAAGTTTCTCCTCGTTCATCTGTTGAAGCTGATCTTCACTTAACTTCCCGAACCTTGGTGGTAGAAAAACACTGCATCCAATCATTAAGTCTATAACGATTCTCCTTCCATACCTTGTATACACGGAACGAGCTTCCTTTACCGGATAAGCAAGTCCAATTTGCAGCTCGCTCAAGGGTTTGGTACAATTCACATCGGGGATGTTTACAACTGAATACCGCTCTAGAGTGGATACTATAGGCGTCTTCTTATTCTTGGTTTTTTGTGTATTTGGTAAATCCGCTTGTGATGGTTGTATGGTAGAGGACTGCAGCGTTTCCCACAAGTCCTGCGTTGTAATATCCACTATATCAGCAGCAGCAGCTGTAGTAGATTTGGGTGCACTTTTACGACCACGCTTCAATGATGACATGTTGTAAGCTTGAAGATCACTGAGGATATGACGCTTGTCTTGCAAATATTTTAAAACGTTCACTTATAGCTCATACAATCTGTTTCATTTACGACTAACCTTGAACCTGTCCTGCACGTGCCGTGTAAGACCTTGAAACAAGTTTGAACAAGTCCGAGTGATGACGTCATACATAAAGAATTCATGATTCAGTTGTAATGTAAGATGAACTTCCGGCCAGGTGTTCTGGCGTACGTGATGAAACGATACTTCCGTGTAAAAAAGACATATAGATTAAAATCTGCTGTGACGTCATAAAACAATCCACCTGTCACATGATCTAATCCTGCCAATCCTGCAATGACGTCATCAATTCATAATCCTGCAATGACGTCATAAACATTCCTCCTGTCACGTGATCTAATCCTTCCAATCCTGCAATGACGTCATCAATTCGTAATCCTGCAATGACGTCATCAATTCATAATCCTGCAATGACGTAAGCAATGCCGCCATCTTGTAAAACAATACCAATATACAAATTTCAAATTTCCCACCATCCGCTATTTGCAATTGTAATATTCAATTTCCACCTTTTGCAATTTTCAAATCAACCGCCATCCGCCCACCTTACGCCATTTGCAAACGTAGCCATTTTCATTATAAATTTCCAAATTTTGATTTTCGCGCCGGAAACGTAACCAATTACATTATAAATTCGCAAATTTTGAATTTCGCGCTTCGTCCTACATTTGAAATAGGAACCGGAAGTGCCGCCATTTATATTATTAATTTTCAAATTTTAAATTTCGCGCTTCGTACGCCACGGAACCGGAACCGCCGCCATTTGCAATAGGAACCGGAACCGACGCCATTTTGAATCACGTGGTTATTGCCACGCCCACTTGTGACGTCATACAATCCGCCACTGACGTCATAGCCACGCCCACTTGTGACGTCATAGGCCACGCCCACTTGTGACGTCATCATTCCTCCCTCCCCTCCCTCCCCTCCGGCTCCTGCGGTGACGTCATTAATCCTGCCAATCCTGCAATGACGTAGGTGGGGAAACCATACTACTACTGCAAGAACATATTAATTCACTAGAGATGTGGTGTAAAAAATGGAACATTTCTTTAAATGTTGATAAAACGCAAGCAGTCTGTTTTACACAATACACACTTAAAAGAGTTCCATTATTATCTATAAATAACACTCAATTGGAATATCAACCTCTAATAAAATATTTAGGATTAATATTAGATAGAAAATTAAACTGGAAAAAACATGTACAGATAACGAAAGGAAAAGCAATTGGAAGGACAGTTCAACTATTCCCTCTGTTAAAATCTCCGGGAATAAATGTGATAAGAAAAGTATTGATTTATAGAACAATCATACTTCCTGTCATTACTTAAGCAGCACCAGCATTTGCCTATATCAAAGAAAATCATATCAGACCTCTTCAAGTTGCCCAAAACAAGGCCTTAAGAATCATTCACGGATCTGACTGGTTTACAAAAAGATCGCAGATTCACGAAGAATTAGAAGTCGAGTATTTGCATGTTCTTTTAAGAGAAATTACAAGAAAATTTTACGACCGTCTTAATACAAACAAGAATCCCATTCGAATGTTATAGGAGAAAAATTCCTCCGACACAGGGACTAGAACCCAGGATTCAAGTCCCAGTGTTGGAGGAATTTTTCTCCAATAACATTCTCATGTAATGTCCAACAGAGACAATAATCTGTGGTTCATGAAAGCTTATATATCTATAAGAATCCCATTGTTCGTCAGATTGGTGAATATGATGTAAATCTGTATAATAAACACAGGACTCCAAAAATGGCTCTACAAGTATAAACTTCTTGTGATGGTACATGTACATTCTTGAGTGATGAGTGTTTTATATTTTCCACTGTTTTATTTATATAGGAGCTTTCAGCGTACAGGGAATTTGATAACTTAAAATTTAAACAAAATTTAATACAGTATCGAAATTCTACATTTACTTATCTTTTGTACTCTTAATACTCACAGTACATTCGTATGGAGTGCTGTATTTTGAATATCTTCGTAGTAGGCCCACTCTGTAGTTTCTTTATTTTGCCTTCTCCGTGACCAATTGCCTTTCCACCTTGAGATATAAATTAAGAAGCCGTTTATGCCACTTGAAGTTTTGGTATAAATATTCTCTTGCCATTTCTTGAATTTGTGTCATATGCCTTATACATCCATGGAAACCATTATGGTGTATTGTTTATCCTTGTAAATGGTTAAGTAAATTATAAATGAGAAAATGGAGATTTGTCATACGCGATCTTAACTCTAGGTACCATGAACTTAAGGACATTCAACCTACATTACTCTAAAACTAATAATCAAACCTCAGTCAGTCTTCGCATTAGACTGAGACTTGAATCTTTAACTCCTCGCAGCACAAAGTGCAACTACTTAAACTTACATTTTTTATAGTTCAAAATGTCCCTTTTGGCTTCCATTTGCTTCACTTAGTTACTCAATGGCAATAGACAATTCCTAAGCAAGCTAAAGGAATGTTTTCTATTTTATGGAACCCGAAAGTTCATTGCAGCGCTTACCTGAGCCCGCCGTTCAACCCTATTCTGTACTAATTCCATTCAACCATGCCTCGCAATTCCGGCTTCCCTTGAATCTATCCTAATATTGTCTTCACACCTTCGTCTAGATATTACAAGTGGTCTTTTCCCTTCCCTTCCGGTCTCATTTGCTTTGTATTTGCAAAAAAGAAAACATAGTCCAACCCCGAAATAATATATTGAATTTCATTTTCAATGAAAACTTTCATTGTGTGGAGTTTTATAATTATAATGAAAATTATAGAGAATTACAAACAAATAATTATCATATAAGAGAAATGAAATATTTGGCGTAGGAAATCTATTAATTTGAAGAAGCGAAATCACAAGCCTGGTTATAATGACTTGTATTTTGTGTGCTTTAACGTGAGAAACAAATATTACATCATTTATGTTCTTAAAACATTATGTTTTAATAAAATGTATATATACAGGGTGGCGCATGAAATGTCATACACTGAAAATATGTAATAAAACGTTTAATTTTGGGTTTAGAACTTTCAAATTTTATGACGAATAGCCTTAGTCCATGCATGGTTCGTTAGAAGGCAGCACTTGTCAATGCCGCGCATGCGTGGTGTCACCCGATTCGATTTGTGAAACATTGCGCATTGTGCGCATTTAACATTGTTATTATTTGTGAAACACTAGGAGGTGCACATGGCTTCGCCCACGATAATTCATTTAACAATTAAAAATTAAGAGTATAATAATTATTAAAGCAATATATTTATTAACACTTGCACGCGAATCATTCATAAACTAAGCCATTAATATTATTAATGAAACAGCTAAAATTCCGGCTTCGGAGTACATTCTACGATTAAAAAGCGCCCCTTGGGAAAACTATATCAGAATCGATTATGCAGTTCCATAGGAACCTGTGAACTCATAATACGTATTGTTTCTCAACTGTTTATTGACATGAATATGATGTGAATTTTATTTGATCAATTCAGTGTAATTTTCAGAAATTATATAATGTTTCAAGGGAAGGAATGGTTTGTTTGGATTATTATCAGCGATATTTCAAGAATTAAAACATCAATATTTTACTGCTGGTCCCCCCGGCTTCGCCCGCCATTATTCATTGACTCCAGGATTTTTAAGAAATTTACACTGGTAGATTATTAAAAATGTTTGTGGTTCAGAGCTATGAAAATTGTAAGTAAAAATAAAATTAGAATATTTGTTCATTGTGTTCATTTCACTTAGGCCTTATAAAATAAAGAAACAGTTTTCCTAATTTTGTAGTCGTCATGAAAGTTTACACTGCGAGAGACGAACATCGCCGAGTATACCCGATGTCTCACGAAGCGGGCGAGCGAGCAAGCACGCTATTTAGGGCCGTTGAATTGTATAAGAGTAGATGGCGGACAAGGGCCGGTTGATGCTCGAACAGAAAGTGAAGACGGTGTTGTTTTACGCGGAGATTTCCAGTCATGGAATCATTGGGCCATTCTTTTTTAACGACACTATTAACAGTGCGCGCTACATGGACATGTTACAAAAGAATTTTCTTCCGCCGCTGTATGCAACAAGGCTACCAATGGAGACACAATGGTTCATGCAAGATGGAGCTCGTCCTCATACAGCAAACATTGTTCTTGATTTCCTGGATGAACATTTTGGACCACGTGTAATGTCCTATCGATATCCAGAACGTTTTCAGGGCGGTTCAATATGGCCGCCACACAGCCCGGATATCAATCCCTGTGACTATTTCTTCTGGGGATACTTGAAGGAGACAGTCTATCGCAATAAACCTGAAAATCTAATGCAACTGCGAGCGGCCATCACAACTTTCTGTCAGGGATTGTCAGAAGACTTGTGTCGTAGAGTGGTTACAAACATCAAGGTTCATCTCGAAGAAGTGATACGCCAACAAGGTGGACATATTGAACATGTCCTGCATTATCGTTAATCATGCACATTCAGGGGAGTAATTTAATATAAAATTGTATGACATATTTTGTATATTAAAAATTATATAAACAATCTAAACTGTATGACATTTCGTGCGCCACCCTGTATGTAATAAATATTATTATTTTGTAATGTTTGACCATATATAAATATATAGGCAACACATCTATAAATCCAAGGTGAATTACAGGAAGTTCAAATCGCTTTTGTTGGATATCCAGCATACTTCAGAGCATATAAGAGCCTTCTGTCTCTACGAATGCCTTTACAGTAACCAGAAGGAACTGAGCTGGCTCTATCAATCGGTCTAAAATGAATTTTGGATCTGACAGTTAGCCAATGATTTAAAAGTAGTTCAATACCTTAAAATTATTCTTTATTCACAATAATATGCAAAAACATAAACGAGCAAGATGGGTCAAAGTCTGTCACTTCCGGCGGAGGTTCAATCATGTGTTACACTCAGTCGTTCATCATAATGAGTAAAAGACCAATCTCGAAACAAGTCTCTTGAGAGCAGGGCCACTTAAGGGGACCCGCAGCATGCGCAGCTGGGGGGCCGAGCTCAAAAGGGCCTCTTCGTCGCCCTCTTTGAAAAAAGTGTTAAAAAGCAAGTTAAATTGGTTGAATTTCCTGTTGAATTTATTATTTAAATATACCCGTCCTATTGTTGCTCTGTTAATGATTATTGGTTATTCTTGAAATCGGTCGCTATGTTTTGAGGCTATAGTTTGTATTTCAGAACTAACAACACAAGATTGCGATAATAATAAACCAGGATATATTAACGTTCTAAAGGGATCTCAGAATCTTTCTTATTCAGTCTTTAAGTACTTCATGCTGAAATTATTTTGTAACTTTATTTTAGTGAGAATAGGCTAAACTTTTGAGGTTTGTTTTGTAAAAATTATGTACTAGGAAACAAATAGATTAAAAAGTTTATTATATCTTTGCATTTTCTTGCAGCGTAAATCTACGTCAGTACAGTGAATGTCAATTTATAAAAATTTAATTGCGTTAGTAACTCTCATCTAGAATGTGAAAATAAACTATCGACGGAAATTTACATTATAGCTGAGAGCTTAATAAATATGTGATAAACATGAGAGGGTCCCAATAGTAAATCTTGCAGTGGCCCCGAACTTCCTTAAACCAGCCTTGCTTGAGAATACTGTATTTCGATATCCTGAAACTTCGGAATAGTAATCTCAACTACGTAATCAATTGCATAATTAGTTAACCTGGATACATACTTGCTTATGTTTATTCAATGAATTTTCTCTTTGATTTATTTGGATTAATTTGATGACTAGCACTGGAATTATTTTGGTCTCTATTAAAAGCTTATTCATGGCTAGATCCATGCTTTCTGTATTAAGAAGTTCAGCTTTCTGATTCACCTCCACCTCAGGGTGGAAAGCAATACTTCTGTACCTATACTACAGATGGTACGCGTAGAAAAAGTAAAAATTTCAAGGAAAACATAACATCGTGGTTCTATTAATATCAACAAGATGTCTCTAAAGATGGGTACACAATTGGGCCAACGATGGCAAACGAACGACAATTAGTGTATTGGCCACAATACATTGGCGGTCGCAAACGTGTTGGCCTCTCGTCCACATCAATCAAGGCGTTGGGGCCAAGGAATTCTACGCTACGTCTTACACCACGAGAGGGACCCAATGCCAACTTTTTTATTTTACCGCCAGAAGTCCGAACCTAAACCAAGGCCAACGAGTTCTGGTACACACTAACCGGATCTCAGCCAGCGAAGCGGTTGGTTGTCGTTCGTTGGCCATTGTTGGCCCAATGTGTACACGCCTTAAGGTTCTTGTTAACGGAACCTTTTCGCATTTTCTGAATATAAAATAAGTTAACAGTTTGGTCATACCACCCAAAATTTATAAGGTTATGACCGTGGATCTCAGATATTTTTCACATTATAGTATGTAAAATTTTAAGTTGTGGTAAATGAAATGATCATGTATGAAATTGATTGGTTTGGAATATTAGGGCGTTAAAATGGAGGTGTCAATTTAAAATATTCTGAAAAGCATCTACTTCTTGGAAGGAAGATAAATTTATGTAATTATCAAAATATATTTGCATATTTTAAAATCTAAATATAGGATATTCGTCTCCAGTAACTTTGAAAACTAGCAACGAATTAAGTCAATATCTACGATGCGTTATTTATCGCGAGATGAACACTTACTTAAACTGTTTTGTATGGATTGACCCAGTAACAGTTTGGTCACAATGATCACTTAATTATTAACCGAGATTCATAATGCATTTAACTATTTTTTTCTAAATAGCTCCTATTTTAACTAAACAATACCACCTCTTCAAAAACCAAAGACGAACGGACAGACGAAGCAAAATTAATTTTTAGGAGCAAGTAGGCTGCCCATAACTGAAGATGATTCAGTTCCGAAAGAAACCATCCAAAGGTATCTTCTACTGTTTGCACATGACTAAAGCGTGTCTGAATTATATAAGATTTATTTACAAATCGTCTGTCCTCTAAAGAGATTTACCACACGGCTTCGAAATACAATTTCAGTTTTGAAACTGTTTGACAATAATAAGAGAATTGATTTTCTTAAAAGAAGGCAACCTAGTTAGTTTTCTTGAATGCAATATCTGCAACGAATCTTGCGTGTTGCACTTTCCAGACAATAATGACATGGTTCATAAATTGCTTGTCTTTTTTATGAATTCACTTTCTTTTCCTCTTTTCAATCACTTTCAAAGTGAATAGTAGACAACCATTGCTTCAGAAGTTCGCGATAAACTTGTATTTTATATTTTATTCAACATATACTTGTGAATCTGCGTTTTCAAAAATGAGCTATATATAATTACTTCCCGTTTTATATATTTCGTCTCATGCTATGTGTTCATGTTGTCTCGGAAGTGGCCCCGTCATTCAGATGATCACTCATCTGGGGATGCCCTTGATGTCCTTGTCTGGTTAAAAGAGTATGTATGTGATCCATTATTTAATACCTATCCCGACAGGTTGCGCGGGTGGCGTAGGTCACTTTGCTCTGTTGTAGGCAAATACAATAAAATAGATTACAAGGGTGATGTAAAACTATGGTAAAAAGGAAAATAATTTTAAGCATATTTATATAATGTAATATCTTACTGACTATTTTTTTAGGAAATAAGTTTCTCTTATTGCCCATCGCTGTGGCTTTTGCTTAGTGTTCGTTCTCATGCAGTGGGCCCGAGTTCGATTCCCGGTCGGGACATGTTTTCTGAGTCACTTATAAGGCGAATGTCAGGAAACGTTAGCACCCTGTGGTCCCCGGACATAATCCAGCCATCGTTATCACATCGACCCTATTCAGAGTGACTGTGTGTGCGACTGGTGTGGCTAGTCCTCTGTCTTCGTGCTTTCTTGGAGGTCGCCTCGGCATTGGGCTGATCACTCCATATCCTTGTCTGGTCAAAATAGATATATGTGATCCAATCACTAATCCTTCTCCCGACCGGTCGTGGTCTTGTAAGACAGTAAGGTCCACAATAGTTCCTATACCGGGAGTGGTAAAGATTGGTGATGTTCCCTTATTTCATAGCCATACTATGGAACTAGTTCATCTAAACATGCTCTATGGTTGTAATGTGTTGTATGGTTAAATAATTCCTTTATTACAACCAATGGTCATAGTATAATGAATAGATCTCTGGTGGAATAATACATGACAGGGTAAACAGGAGCACCCCTAGAAAACCTGCCTCGACCCCATTTTGTCCACCACGAATTCCACATGGATCCACCGAAATTCGATCCCGGTTCCAAGCGATGGAAGGCGAGCGATCTAACCACTCAGCCATGGGGGCGGCCTATATGGCTAAACAATATGCTATTATACCCATAAACGGTATATACACTCTTTTATTAGGGGCTCCTTTCGCAAACATACGTTATTTTAAACTTCTGTCATAGATCTTAATGATTATAGTATACAGAAACCATTAGCGTCAATAATCTTCTGGCCTAAAAAGTTATCTTGTAAATGAACCCTTACGAAAATATTTTAAAAACATATACTGCACAACCCACTCACGTTATTCGTTGTTCGACTGTATCTTTATAGGTACATTTTACTGTATATTAACAATAGCCTTATAAGCGATAGGTTATAGGTATATAGCCTACATATAACAAAAATACACATTTTGTTCAATACAGTAGTCTAATTGAACTGTCCTGAACATTTTCGGCTTTTTAAACTAGAAACAAACAATTATTATTATCAATATGATGGCACCCTTCCTTCTTGGCTGCAGTCGAGTTCAGAATGTTTGCTCTACTGCATTACCAGAACCTGCGAACGTGGACGCGAAGGATAGGATTTTCTGTTATTCCTTTCAACTTAAATGCAATATTCACAATTATAAATTTTACATTAAATTTGAAGTCAATATGAGTTGTGAAGGAATAACAGACGTTACGCTCCGTTATCGCTTCTGTGTATTAAACAAAGCAACGATTCACCAAAGACCAGATCTCTTTTATCCATTTGGGCAAATTTGCCTTATCTGGCAATATCTGGGAGGATATTTATAAAGTAATTAAAAGTGATAAAAATGACTGGCAGAGAAATGTATTACACTTTAAATATATTAAATTCTTTAGTCAAAGGTAATTGAATTTAATGCTCTGTTAAACATTTATAATTTGAATGTTGAGAGGCAAAATATCCACGAGTAGGCCTATAAGGCTAGGTGGAAAATAGTAAGGTTATGCGATGTTAATCAAATTACAACCATTTAATTTGGAGATGAGATCTGGTTGATGGTCCTATGAATATGTTTATTTATATGTTTTACTTAATACTTAGATTAACATTGCTGTGACCCTCAAAAAACCTAACATGAAAATGAATTCCCTAACACCGCAGTCATCTCAAGTGTAAGTTAATGTCCGAATATCACTTTCAATACCCACACTACATTGATTTCAACTTCACATTAACATAGAAAGAACGTCCCTTCTTCTGTAGTCATCTCCAGCATTGTCTTTCGAACGTAGAGCCCACAGCATCTATTGGCCACCATTCCCAATAAACCTTCTGAAGAAGGTCCAGACAATGTTTGGGTATCCTGCAAAAGTGAGAAGTCAATTTTAATTATTATGTTACTTTAATATTAATTTTAAAATAACATACACCTGCGTTCATAATAAAGACCAGATCTGATTTTATAAAACGTTATTTCGAAATTTTGTTTCATGTAATATGATTTGTTCATTTTAATAGGCTGGGTTTACATTTTATTTTATTTGTACTAATGGTGAAATATGTAAAAAATGAAATGTAATAATGTATATAACAATAAACAAACAAAAAACTGTTGGGGGAAAAATCCTATCCCAGAGCTATAATGATTGTTTAACTTGCAAAGTATTATGTTTAAATTGCATCGCAGACCTTGCCTTTAAGTAAAGCTTTGCTGATGGAAATTACATTCTATCACTCCCTCTCTGGAGAGGAAGTTAGGGTGAAACGTAACTTGGTTAGGATTTAGAGTTTTTGTAGTAAGAGAAGTATTCAATTTAAACTTGAAGCAAATTAAGCTGCATATTTCGAAGAAATGTAATAAAATAGACTGAAGGGCAAGAAACTTTTAAGAATCGTTTCACGCCACAACCCATGAAGACAATAGACGCAAACATAAAAATAGATTTCATGCTTAGTGTTCGTTCTCCTCATGCAGCGGGTCCGAGTTCGATTCCTGGTCTGGACAAGAGTCTGAGTGAGGAAACGGGCTTTCCGTCACTTATAAAGCGAATTTCAGGAAACTTTAGGACACTGTGATCCCCGGACATATTCCAGTCATCGTATCACTTCCATCACATTGGTCCTGTTCAGAGTGACTGTGTGAGCGAGTGGTGTGGCTTGTCCTCTGTCTTCGTGTTTCCTAGGAGGGCGCCTCGGCATTGGGCTGATCACTCATCCGTGGAGGCCTTCCATGTCCTTGCGTGGTCAAAATAAATATATGTGATCCAATGGCTAATTCTTCTCCCGCAAGGTCCTAGTCCTGTAAGACCGTAAGGTCCACAATAGTTCCTACACCGGGCCGGCAGTGGTAAAAGTGCGTGAGATCCCTTATTTCATAACCATACTATGGAACTACGGAGCAAGACAATGTCCATCTAAGCGTTTCCTTTGCTCTGTGGTTCTAAGGTGTTGTATGGTTAAATAATTCCTTCATTGAAACCAATGGTCATAGTATGATGAATGGAGCTCTGGTGGAATAATATATGGCAGTGGAAAGAGGAGCATCCCGAGAAAACCTGCCTCCGCCCCATTTTGTCCACCACAAACTCCACATGGATCCACCGAAATTCGATCCGCGGTGGAAGGCGAGCTATCTAACCACTCAGCCATGGGGCGGCCTGTATGGTAAAACCCATAAAGGATATACTCTTCTATTAGGGGCTCGTTTCGCAAACATACGTTCTTTTAAACTTCAGGCATAGACTTTAAAATATAGTCAACAAAAACCATTAGCGTCAAAAATTTGTTGGCCTAAAAAGTTATCTTGTAAATGAACCCTTACGAAAAGCCTTTAAAAACATAAAGCCTACTTCACACCTTACTCACGTTATTCGTTCGGCGACTGTATCTTTATAGTTACATTTTACTGTATATTAACAATAGCTAGCTGTACAAGAGATAATTAGGCTAATTTCGGTTATGGTATAAAGCCTACATATGACAAAAATACACTTTTTGTTCAATACAGTAGTCTAATGGACCTGTCCTGAACAGTATCGCCTTTTTAAACTAGAAACAAACAATTGTTATCAATATGATGGCACCCTTCCTTCTTGGCTGCAGTTGAGTTCAATATGTTTGCCCAACGGCATTACCAGAGCCTGCGAACGGGGACGCGAAGGATAGGATTTTCTGTTATTCCTTTCAACTTGAATGCAGCATTTGGAATATTACAAATATTACTTTATTTTGCAGTCAATATCAAATTGTAAAGGAATAACAGACGTTAGGCCCCGTTATCGCTGCTTTGCAATAAACAAGGCAACGATTCACCAAAGACCAGATCTCTTTTACCCATTTGGGCAAATTTGCCTTATTTGCCAATATCTGGGACGCAATTTATACAGTAATTAAAAGTGATAAAGAATGATTGGCAAAGAAATTTTTACACTCAAAATATATTAAATTCTTTAGTCAAAGGTAATTGAATTTAAAGCTGTCTGAAAAATTTATAATTTGGATGTTGAGAGCATAGTACTTACGAGTAGGCTATAAGGCTAGTGGAAAATAGTAAGGGGATGCGAAATTAATCAAACTACAAAAATTTAATTTAGAGCTGAGATCTGGTCTGTGGTCCTATGAATATGTTTATTTATATTTCTTACTTAATACTTAGATTACCATTACTGTGACCCTCAAAAAACCTATCATCAGAATGAATTTAACACCGCAGCAATCTCCTACATTGATTTCCACTTCACATTAACACAGAAAACTCTCTCCTTCTTCTGTAGTCATCTCCAGCATTTTCTTTCGAATGTAGATCCCACAGCATCTATTGGCCACCATTCCCAGTAATCCTTGTGAAGACGGTCCAGACAATGTTTGTGTATCCTGCAAAAATGAGAAACAGATTTTAATTATGTTACTTTAATAACTGTTGTGGATTGTTTCACTTGCAAAGTATTAAGTTTAAATTGCAACGCAGACCTTGCCTGTAAATAAAGCTTTGCTTATGAAAATTACATTCAATCTCTCCCTCTCTGGAGAGAAAGATAGGGCGAAACGTTAAGTTGGTTAGGATTTAGCCTACAGTTTTTGTATTACCTGATGTATTCAATTTAAACTTGAAGCAAAATAACCTCCATATTTCGAATTAAATGTGATAAAATAGACTGAAGGGCAAGAAAAGATTAAGAAACGTTTCACGGCATAACCCACGAAGATAACAATTGAAAACACAAAAATAGTTTTCACGAGACTTTCCTACGCGTTTTCAAAAAATTAAAGATTGACATTCACAAATGAAAGAATTAAAAGGTAATTGGTCCAAAATGTATTAGCCTCCTAAGTCAGTTTCTTGTAAAATGGTTGTCATTTTAGGACTTCAAGCTTTTAAACGTGACTGATTTTTTGTGAAAATCATGAAAATATTTTTTACGATAAAATGTTACATGAACTTTAATAAGACGTTGTAACAGAGAAGGGTTGAATGGCGGGCTCAGGTAAACGGGGCAATGAACCCCCGGGTTCAATAAAATAGATCATATTTATTCCTTTAGCTTGCTTAGGAATTGTCTATTCCCTGTAAGTAAGTAAGTAATTAATTAAGTAAGTTAGTAATAGATTTTTATTCCACACTATTCAATAAGTACAATCCAACGGTAAGACAAAAATAAAATAAAATAAACAAATAATTGAAGTTAAAATTAATACTCGCCTTCAATTTTTTCTGGATATAGTGTTTATAGTATACTACTTCTGGAACGACAGCTTATTTAATATTACCTCTAAGTACAAGAATCATCTCCATGTTATCTCAACCCTCTCCTTTTTTATATAACATCTTAGACACTTAGACATCCGTAGTGAAGTGCTTTTGTGTTTGTTTTGACTGTTTTTAAAGTAAATTAATTATTGTATATATTGTGTGGTATTTGATTTTAATGATAGTAGAATATAATTATTACTTTAAATTCTTATATATATATATATATATATATATATATATATATATATTAGGCCCAAACAATTCTATAATTAATTCTTCTTGATAGTATTAGATCAGAACAAACTCAAAGTAATCAGAAGGTATCGAAGCTCAGTTTAGTTTAATCTGGACTTCTTTGGTGTATTTTACCTATTAAATGTTGCAAATTATATTTTCTTGCTTTCAGGTACGTATACAGGAGGAAGCCTATTCGTACTGGAATATAATCCGAAAGGTCCGTTGGATCATCTTATAGACTGATAGGAAAAAATGTTCAAACAAGTATTCAGTTCTACAGTTAATTATCATAAAAGCTCAAGCTGTATTAGCATAAGTATTTTAATCTTTCCATACATTAAAGTAATTGCTTGAACAAACTGACTATAATTAGAGCGCCGTGGCCGGAACCTTCAACTCATGTATCTGGCGGTCAATGGAACACACCCGCGTGTTTCTTTACGATATTCTTCCTTGCCTATCCAACAGGGGTTGCGATTGCCCAGTTCTAATCTACAGGCAAGGAAGATCAGATACAGTTCTCAACTTGACTCCATAAATTTACGTGTACAGGTAGGGAAAAGAAAAATCGGACCGACTCTTGTAGCTGATTTCAGAGCCTTGTGATACGTAAATAAATGTAAGATATGTAACGGAAACGTTTGTTTTCACAAGCAATGCAAATTACGTGAAATTAATTCTCAATTCAAGCAATTTATCGGCTGTAGAACAAATTCAAAACATTCCCTGCTATCCTGTGAATGCCGCTAGGCATGCGCAGTGGCTCATATCGGCAACTTAGATATTTTATTTGGTCCTCTTTTTCCCCCTACCTGTATATGTTAGCTAATGATTTTATTGCAGAATTGAATATTATTTAGAATATCATGACCTGGTAACTTTTAATTAACAGTTCTGAAACAAGATTTTAAATACATGAATATAGTGTACATTACCCGCATACAAATCTCTCAAGTAACAATATTATGTTACATGAATAAATATAATTTTTTACAAAATGTGTTAGGCCTACATAATTAATTTTCCTAACAAGGGGGTTTCTTTAAAATTGTGTACGCACTCAGAAAATTCACATGGCTACAGTCACTCTGAATAAGTAAATGGTGAAATCCATTTGTAAGGACCCGTATATTAAAACCGAGATCCTCTTCATAAAACACCTAATAGCACACGAATTTTGTTATAGATGGTTATGTAGAGAGATGTCTTGGCGAATGATTCGGTCCAACCCGCTCACCCTAAATTAAATACTTTTTTATCAAGAAAACTGTATATGACTGTGATTAATTAAGATAAATTGAAAAATAAAGTGTCAAGTTCGATCCCCCATACATTAAAAGAACTTAAAGACAATATCACATGAGAAATTCATTCTATCTCGGAAGCTGAACTTATGCGCGTGAAACAAAATTTCCTGAAAACGCGCCAGTGTTGTGTTGATGCAAGAGGAGGACATTTCCAATCCCTCTTGATAATTTAATTGTAATTTTAACTGTAATCGTGAGAATCTGAATCATTAACCGATAGCGACTTTATTTGCATAACTATGTCACCTGATCGCTGTGGCCACCGCGAAGCAGAAACCCGCACGATTGGGAAAATATCACGTGAAACGCACTGCATATTGAAAAGAACAGATACCTACATCTAGTAGATGTATTTGGGACTATAATTGAAGGAATACAGTAGGAAAGATAAGAAGTGTAAGAAGAGGCAGTAACTTACTTACGTTTATCAGTGACATATTTATTAATTTCATGAACTCCATATAAGAAGTGGCATAATTGATTATCGTATTCTAAATTTGATTGCTTTTAACATCCTGTTCTGAATGAAATAACAAAGAGCAAACACCGTACACGGAGTTTTAAATCTTAGATTTAACCAAAATTAAATATTGTTTTGAAATTCTTTATTTATGTACTTTTGTACACTTAATACTCACAGTACATTAATATGATTCATTGTGTAATTCCTCTCTTTTGCCTTCTCAGTTCCCCATTGTATTTCTTCTCAGAGATACACATTTTGATGCCCTATGTGCCACGTTGAAAATAGTATATTGCGATACAAGTGCCGTAAGGCATGATTACGGATCGAGGAAATAGTTTGAAAACACGAGGCGCTTGCGCCGAGTGTTTACAATTTTCCGAGATCCGTGATGCGCTTACGGCACGTGTATTGCATGCTATTTTTTGCACGATGATTATTTACATCAATTTAATTATATTAATTGTGATATTACCTGAAAATATTATGTATATACATTCTTGAAGACAGATGTTTATTTCAGAAAGTGATTCGAATGTGTTTGTTGTTATGGGAACCGAATATTTGTCCTGGGGGCCTTGTCCATAAAGACTTGTATTATGAAGTGTATCGTAATGAATTATGACGTGGCGCAAGCACCGGAAGTAATTTAACCGCATCGCAACGCCCTTAGCAACAAGATTGTGTGGGAATGTCAACTTACGATCCACGGCAACAACGTTCGTAAGTACCACTAATTAGTTAAGGAGTGCAAAAATATTTCTTATTAATATTCCATGTATATCTATGGAAACCATTAAGACGTACTGTTTATCCTGGTGAAGTATTAAGTAAAATTATAAACAATGTGAAAATGAAGACTTATTATACACGATCTGAATTCTTGGTTCCATGTACTTAAGGACTTTTCCGAGATTCAACCTGCGTAAATAGAAAACTAAAAATCAAACCTCACCAAATCTATTCATTGCACTGAGACTTGAATTCTCATTTCCTGTCAACACAAACTACAACTACTAAAACTGAAAATATCCAGCAAGCATTTAGAAATATTGAGTTATATATTGTAAGGGTACCTATGACGGAACCATTAAATTATTCTTCATGTAATGTCCATTCCCTTTAACTTGGTTTTACATTTGTCTTCTTCTTCTTCTTCTTCTTCTTCTTCTTCTTCTTCTTCTTCTGCTTCACGGTTTGGACTTCTCAATCCGTTCCGGCTCCAAATTGTTCTGAGCATCTTTTCAATGGTCTTCCCAGGTTTCTTCTCCCTTTTGGGTTATAGTGTAGGGCAATATATGGAATTCTGTTGATATCCATTCTCTGTACATGTTCTGACCATTTTTTCCTGTTCCTGTCTATAGTGTAATTTATTTCTTCGACATTTAACTCCTGTCTGATATCCTTGCTATATTTTCTATCCATTTTAGTGTAACCTGCTATTGATCTTAGAAAATTCATTTCTGATGATTGTATTCTGGTAAAGTATTTTTTTGTTATTGTCCAAGTTTCTGAAGCATAAGTCAGAGTTGGTATTGCCATTGATTTATAGAGTTTTATTATTGAGTCTTTAAGAGCTTTACTTCTTAAAGTTCTTTTTAACGTTCCTGTTATATAGTTAAATTTATTTACTTTTTCTGCATTATCTTTTTCTCCCTGGTACGAGACATTACATCCTAAATACTTGAATTGTGAAACCTGTTCAATTATTATGTCATCAAGAATTATTTTTGATCTGACTGGATATATTCCTATAAAAGCCATCGTTTTAGATTTGTTAGCTGAAATTTTCATACCATATTCTGTACTGACTTTATTTAAACAGTGGAGCATTCTCTGTAAATCATCTTCATTTGTTGCCAAGAGTATCTGATCGTCTGCGAACAGCATAGTTTTTATTTTCACTCCTGCAACATTTATACCACCTTTGACTACATTTATCCATTTTCTTACAATTTCTTCGATATACATATTAAAAAGAGCAGTTGATAAGGGACAACCTTGTCTTACACCTTCATTTATATTCACTGGTTCTCTTTTTTTTTTTACATTTGTTATAACTCAAAAAGTCCCTTAAGGCTTCCATTTGCTTTGATTTTCAAAAATACAACGCCAAACAATGTAATTCCAACGCACAAGTAGTGCATGAAATTATCGTTTCGATGAAAACTTTCATGTCATGGATTTTTATTATTCGAAAATTACTGAGAATTACAAAAAACATCTGATGTGAAACTCACATAACTTCCTCTCCCCATTACTATGTTTGTCATTCTCTTCATGTAAATTGGTTGTAAAAATAAAAAGTATCACATTCCCTATGATTAATGCACTAACGTAACTTCCTTCACCTAAAGCATGGCCAATATATTTTCTCACTTATACATTCTGATTATAGAACAAGAGGCGGTATTGCAAAAAGCGCGTACTGAGTGGGTGACAGTTATAACTATCCTTCAGATAGTTTTTGAGAAAAATGTTGCTAATAAAAGTTTTAGGTCTTAGTATAGACACGGTGAAAAACCAGCTAATATAATATACTCTAGAATGACTTAAAGTGTATGGTGAAAGTTGTTGGAACAGTGAAAATTTTTACAAGTGGGTAGAACAGTTCAAAAGTGGTCGTGAATCAGTGACTGACGAATACTGTTCTGGCCAGCCTGTTGAAGTTGCGATTTAGCACCCTCTGATTTCTATTTGTTTGGTCCACTGAAAGGAGGCATTACTTGAGAAGAAATTCCAGGATAACGAGGATGTCAAAAAATTTGTGGGAAATTGGCTCTGTAAGCTCGTACAGCTTAGAGCCTATTTTTATATATTTATAGCAAGTACTAGTAACGAAGTATGAATACAAAGCACTAGATGGCACTGATGTCAATTATCAGTAGCCAGAATTCTTGGCACGCTTGTACCTATTTATTTACACTTAGAAAAAGAAAACATATGTTATATTCTGTACTATAATGAACTAAAGAATAATTTTGCACATCTATTCTTGTTAATATTAGCTATTATCAGCAGAATTACTAATTAATGTCAATTAGCAATAGAAAGCTGCATTGCAGATATCGAACTGATATCGATAAGTCGAGTGCCAGCTCATTAACATTCACTTGGCGCTACAGACAGAATACATTAGCTTACTTAAAGCCGTCCTATCGATTAGTGCCATCGATTAGATGCAGCTTTATGAATAAATCGATTATTCACCGCATTGAAATTATTAAATTTCTCTGTAATTATACATTGCAATTATAATGTAAATGCTCACATATTAATTTTTTATGTTACAGAATAGTTACAGCATGTCATTCTCTGTAAATGTACCCTAGTTCTGGATGGAAGCTACTAGACACTTCTAGAAGAGCCTTCCATGGGATTCTAGAACTTGACTCTTTGTAAGATGATTATGTGAACGCATTTTGGCCGTTAGACTTTCACTCACTCTCTCACCGATCGTCGCTTCGTAAGGGCACAGCCCAATTTAGCAACAGACCACAAGTCTGAATATATAATAGTACAGTTTCTACACAACTCAGCATGGAACCAGCATTAGCAGCCACGACTTAATCTACCAGGAGGTGGATATTTGGACATCTCTAGAACTTCAGGGAGCGTAGCTTGCAGCCATGGACGGTCTCGCTACTGGCCACAGTTCAAGATGATCCGCAGCAACATAGAACTTCAGTAACTGTACTTCCCTTAACTTCAGTCCGGCTAAATGCAGTCACATTCTCATCAGATGTCAAATAAAGTTAAGTAAAGCAAATCATAACGAAGTACTATTACACAAAAGCCAAGTAAGGCTTAGCATCTTTGTGTCATTAAAAAGTAAATACTGCTTGTATAAAGCTAGGGAGTTTTGGCATCCATGCAGCTCCTCTTTTCACTACGTGCAAGCCAAAGATGCTGCCGTATTAAATCTTGAACAATTTATTAAAGACTGAAGATATGGTCTAACATTCTTGCTTGTAATAAAGTAGTAATTCAGTGTTTATCACATTAAGAAGTTTGGCAAATATTTGCAGCTTCTCTTTTCCTACTTGCAGATAAAGTATACTGCAGTAGTATTCTGAGCCAATACAGCTCAATTATTATATTGTAACTATTTGAACAAAAAATAAAGTTACTTGAATTGTTGTTGTGGAAACAAACCATATTATATTATAATAATAAATCAACCTGGCAACTTTCCTGAAATCTACTTAACAAAGATAGCAGATCATAATAAAACATTGGTTATTGCCAATTACAGCTAAGAATAAGAAGAATAAAGCAACAATTTTCTCTATCCATTATTCCTGCTTCCTTCAACATTCCTGCAATTCTAAACTTGAATATTTTCTGGATTATAATCCAGTGGTTCTCCGAAAATCCTATTGCAACTCTGTTAGGCACACTAGCCTACATTTTCTGGTCCTTGCCGATCCGGATTCTACCCACGCCGTGGAAGTACATTTCATCCACTCCTCAGACCAGAAACCTACATTTTCTGGTCCTTGCCGATCCGGATTCTATCCACACCTTGGATAATCACTTTGTCCACTCCTCATACCTACAGTGTATATTGATTGTAAAATATAACTTGTATTTGTACAATTCTAATACTCTATTGTATTTTCAGCCTATGTTAACTGCATCATATACTAGGAGCAGTCATAGCAGGCCTAGTGGTAAGAAAAGGTGCAAGAATTCTGGTAGAGCAGTGCAAGGGACAACAGTCTTACTGGATATTAAGGTAAGTGACAGCCTTCCTTATAACACACTGTCATACACCACCCCTCACAATGCCAGACTCACAAGTACTTGCCACAGATGCCTCCAAACTTAAGAACTACAAGCAGAAGAGGGCAGTCATCAAAGGAAAGTTAACTAGATTCTACCAATATGTTTTGTCAGTTCAAGTCGACCAAGACAATATTGAAGAAACTGCACACAGACTATCACAGGATGAATCGTTATTAAGGGACTTTGAGGAAATACAGAGTAAGATAGAAACATGCGACTCAGACCCTGACTGGGAAGGAGAAAGACAAGCTTTCGAAGAGACATACTACACAACTGTAGGCATGGCTCGCAGAAAGATTAGAGACTATGAAACACAATACACACAGGCTAACATGACACAAGTTCAGCCTCAAAATACAACTCAACCTAACACTCAAGCTAATTGCACTCCTAGAGTTCAGCTACCAAAGATAAATTTGCCACACTTCAATGGCAGGCATTCAGATTGGCTACCATTTAGAGAACTGTTCATCTCACTTGTTCACAGCAACAATTCGCTTGATCCAGTTCACAAGTTCCACTATTTGAGAATAGCATTGCAAGGCCCAGCCAACAAACTCATTGACACACTACCATTAACTGCTAAAGGTTATGAAACCGCTTGGAACTTGCTAAATGAAAGGTTTCAGAACAACAAAATTATACTGCAACAGTTATTACAATCTTTGATTGACTATAGCAAGATCCCTAAGGAATCACCCAGTCAATTGATGGACTTACTTGACCACTTCACCAGACAGGTTAGGTCAATAGAATCTATCACACCAGAGAACCTCAGATGGGACTACATGCTTACTCATCTTCTCACGTCTAAACTTGACCCTGCTACGCTCAAAGCATGGAGCCTAGAGGGCACAGTAGATCAGCTAAACACATTCAAAGAACTCTGTAACTTCCTACAGAGAAGGGGACAAGCTCTGGAGACACCAGACAGCTCCAGCAGGCCTAAAACTGTACACAATACACAGAACAAGCCTATTTGCCACAGACAAGTGAGCCCACGTACCTTTGTTGCCCATGCAGCCAACAATTGTATACTGTGCAGGCAAGATCACCAGCTACACAAATGCGAAGACTTCCATAACCTCAATAACACACAGAGATGGAACTTTGTAAACACTAATAGACTATGCAGTAATTGTCTCAGAGCAGGACATCACGTCAGAAACTGCACATCTACATCTTGTTATAAATGCCAACAACGCCATCACACACTGCTACACCAAGACAAGGTTTGCAGCAATGAATATAGGCAACATACAACTACACAATACAATAGTAGATTGCCTAACAGACAAAACGGAAACCAAAGCCACAGTGGTACTAGACAAACTCCAGCTACTACCAGCAGCAATGCTACAGGCACAGCATTTGCTAACAATGCTCAAATCACGCCCAAAACTCATACATTTCTTGCCACAGCAGAAATACTAGTCAAAGCTCAGAATGGCAGACTCATAAAAGCCAGAGCATTATTGGATTCAGGTGCCACACACACATTCATAACCCAAGATTTGGCTGATAGGCTACAGTTACAAACCAAGCCTACCACCATAGCTGTGACCGGTGTAAACCTACACACATCCAACATTCTAGAAATTGGACACATACAGATAAGTGACGCCCATGGCAATGGCTATAAAAGACAGCTACAGTGCCTCATCATTAACCAGATTGCCAAAGACATTCCCAGTGCACCTATAGATGTCACCAGCTTGAGAATTCCTAATGACATTGTGCTAGCAGACAACAGATTTCACATACCCGGTAGCATTGACATATTGCTAGGGGCAGATGTATTTTGGAACTTGTTAATGGGACACACTATACCCATCAACAAAACCAACAAACACAAAGCATTCATCAGAGAGACCAGACTAGGTTGGATTCTCTCAGGGCAAATACACTACACTCAGGGTAGAAGACAAGAACCACGTTGCCACTTAAGCATAACAGAACAAATCCACAAGAACATGCAGAAATTCTGGGAAATGGAAGAAATTATCCAACCAGTAAGATCTGAAGAAGACTCCATATGCGAGCAACATTTTCAAGAAACAATACAGAGAGATAAAGATGGACGCTACACAATAACACTGCCATTCAAGAAGCCCACAGGTAATCTTGGTGCCTCTAGAACTGGAGCTCTGAAACGTTTCTTCTCTAATGAAACCAGACTCCATAAACAGCCTACTATACTCCAACAGTACTCAGACTTCATGCAGCAATATGAAGCCCTAGGTCATATGACCCAAGTGGACGAAAGTTTCTACCAGGATGGCCCAGAAGCATATTATATTCCACACCAATTTGTCTTAAAGGAAGACTCAGAAACCACAAAACTCAGAGTAGTCTTCAACGCTTCATTCAAAACCTCAACAGGTACATCACTCAATGATATCCTATACACAGGACCCTGTGTGCAACCTGATCTCTACACCATACTCTTGAAGTTCAGATGCCACCCATATGTTGTGAGTGCTGACATAGAGAAAATGTACAGGATGGTAATGGTACAGCCACAGCAAAGAGACTTCCAAAGAATCTTCTGGAGACATTCTAAATCCACTCCAGTGAAGATATATCAGCTCAACACTATCACATATGGACAAGCCTGTTCAGCTTTTGAAGCAACCAGAGTACTCAACCAGTTGGCAGAGGATGAGAGAAACAGATTTCCCACAGCATCCAAATTGCTATCTACTTGCTTTTATGTTGATAATCTCCTTGCATCATTTTCTACAGAGCAGGAAGCTATACTAGCAGCCACAGAAGTGTCACAACTATTACAGACAGGTGGATTTAACCTAACCCAGTTTTGTTCCAACTCACAAGAAGTTTTGAGAACACTGCCACAAGAAAAGCTCTCTAAAGCTACACTTACTCATTTAGAAGAGCAGAATACAGTAAAAACACTAGGATTACACTGGAATCCATTACAAGACTTGCTACAGTACACAGTGAAGTCATTACCAGAAGCTACTACTAAGAGACAGATTCTATCTGCCATCTGCACTCTATATGACCCTCAGGGACTAATTGCCCCCATCATCTCTGCAGCTAAATGTATTATGCAACAGATTTGGCTGAATGACATAGGTTGGGACCAGCAAGCTCCTGTTGATATACAGAGGGCCTGGAATGAACTATATTCACAACTTCACTATGTAGAATTATACAGAATCCCAAGGAACACTCTAATACTCAATTTCAGTCATGTAGAACTGCACTTTTTCAGTGATGCCAGCCCACAGGCATATGGAGCAGCATGCTACATAAAATCTGAAGATGAAAGCCACAAAACACAAGTTCAACTATTGACAAGCAAATCTAGAGTGGCCCCACTTAAGCAGATTACTTTGCCCAGACTGGAGCTCTGTGCAGCTCAGTTGGCAGCCTGCTTATACCAAAAAGTAAGCTTATCTTTGCAGATTATGATATCAGCAGTATATTTCTGGACTGACAGTCTCATAACTTTACAGTGGATCACACAGCCTCCACACAAATGGAACACTTTTGTAGCACACAGAGTAACCAAAATTCAAGCTGCTACAAAAAACTGTCAATGGAGACATGTGCCAACACAGCAGAATCCTGCAGATCTCATCACTAAACCTGTCTCACCTAACAAGCTTCATAACCAAACTCTATGGTGGAATGGTCCAAAATTCCTAACACAAGATGAATGTTTTTGGCCTACCACTGACAATGTATTTCAGACAGAAGAAATACCAGAAACCAAGAAGACAGCAAAAGCCTTTATGATCACAAGTACACACAATGAATACTTGCATAGATATTCCGCTTTCAGAAAGCTACTCAGGAATACAGCTCATATTCTGAGATTCAAACACAACTGTCTACACAAGTCTGATAGATTTGTTGGTCCTATCAGCCTGCAAGAACTACATAAAGCTCACAATGCTATCATACATGCTACTCAGAAAGAAGCCTTCTCAGAAGACATGGCACATATTAGAAAGAATAATTGTGTTTCTAGAAGCAGTTCACTATTGCCACTGCATCCATATTTGGATAAAGATAGCATACTTCGTGTAGGTGGAAGACTGCACCATACTGATTTAGACTACAATGCTAAACATCCAATTATATTACCTGCCAAGCACCATATTACAGACATCATTGTCAGAGACACACATCTGAAAAACTTACATGAAGGCCCTCAAGGCATACTGTACACATTAAGACAACAGTACTGGCCCATCCATGGAGTTCAAACTGTAAAATCAGCCTTAAAAGGATGTCTCACATGCTTTAGACATAGCCCTGTCAAAGCACAGCAAATCATGGGAACTTTACCCCAAGCCAGAGTTACTCCCAACCGAGCTTTCGACACCACAGCCATAGATTTTGTAGGTCCTATCTCTTTGAAGGATCATGGGAGAGGCAAAACAGTATATAAAGCTTACATCTGTATGCACATATGTTTATGTACCAAAGCAGTGCACATTGAATTGGTAACAGCAGCCACTTCAGCAGCATTCATCGCATCCTTGCAAAGATTCGTTTCTAGAAGGGGACTACCTTCCCACCTATACCTGGATAATGGCAGAAACTTCATAGGAGCCTCACGACAGCTGAGTGAACTCTATGAACAATTCCAGACTGAACAAGCTAACACAGATATCATGAACTTTACAGCAAATCTAAATATACAATTCCATTTTCTGCCACCAAGGGCAAGCCACATGGCAGGACTTGTAGAAAGATCTAACCGCAGCATAAAAACTATTCTATACAAGGTGATGAAAGACACTATCTACAGCTATGAAGAAGCCAGCACACTTCTATGCAGAATAGAAGCCATCATCAACAGTAGACCACTGACACCGATGAGCAGCGACTCTCAAGACTACATGGCATTAACCCCTGGTCACTTCCTCATTGGTGCTCCTTTAAATTCTATCCCCCACCCAGACTTACAGTCTATAAACCTGTCCAGGCTGTCACGCTATCAATTGTTAGAGCAACAGTCACAATGCATTTGGTCCAGATGGGTCAAAGAGTATTTGAACACTTTGCAACAGAGACAGAAGTGGAACACAGAAACTCAAAATCTGAAAACTAATCAATTAGTCATATTAATGGTGGACAATGTTCCTCCTATGAACTGGCCACTGGCTAGGATTATAGAAGTGCATCCTGGTCCAGATGGTAAAGTTAGAGTAGCAACAGTCAAAACGGCCAATTCTATACTAAAAAGGCCTATATCTAAGCTGTGTCCACTGCCTGCTCAGTAAATTTTTCTATTTTCTGGGGCCCCCCCCCCCAGTATGTAAGCTCGTACAGCTTAGAGCCTATTTTTATATATTTATAGCAAGTACTAGTAACGAAGTATGAATACAAAGCACTAGATGGCACTGATGTCAATTATCAGTAGCCAGAATTCTTGGCACGCTTGTACCTATTTATTTACACTTAGAAAAAGAAAACATATGTTATATTCTGTACTATAATGAACTAAAGAATAATTTTGCACATCTATTCTTGTTAATATTAGCTATTATCAGCAGAATTACTAATTAATGTCAATTAGCAATAGAAAGCTGCATTGCAGATATCGAACTGATATCGATAAGTCGAGTGCCAGCTCATTAACATTCACTTGGCGCTACAGACAGAATACATTAGCTTACTTAAAGCCGTCCTATCGATTAGTGCCATCGATTAGATGCAGCTTTATGAATAAATCGATTATTCACCGCATTGAAATTATTAAATTTCTCTGTAATTATACATTGCAATTATAATGTAAATGCTCACATATTAATTTTTTATGTTACAGAATAGTTACAGCATGTCATTCTCTGTAAATGTACCCTAGTTCTGGATGGAAGCTACTAGACACTTCTAGAAGAGCCTTCCATGGGATTCTAGAACTTGACTCTTTGTAAGATGATTATGTGAACGCATTTTGGCCGTTAGACTTTCACTCACTCTCTCACCGATCGTCGCTTCGTAAGGGCACAGCCCAATTTAGCAACAGACCACAAGTCTGAATATATAATAGTACAGTTTCTACACAACTCAGCATGGAACCAGCATTAGCAGCCACGACTTAATCTACCAGGAGGTGGATATTTGGACATCTCTAGAACTTCAGGGAGCGTAGCTTGCAGCCATGGACGGTCTCGCTACTGGCCACAGTTCAAGATGATCCGCAGCAACATAGAACTTCAGTAACTGTACTTCCCTTAACTTCAGTCCGGCTAAATGCAGTCACATTCTCATCAGATGTCAAATAAAGTTAAGTAAAGCAAATCATAACGAAGTACTATTACACAAAAGCCAAGTAAGGCTTAGCATCTTTGTGTCATTAAAAAGTAAATACTGCTTGTATAAAGCTAGGGAGTTTTGGCATCCATGCAGCTCCTCTTTTCACTACGTGCAAGCCAAAGATGCTGCCGTATTAAATCTTGAACAATTTATTAAAGACTGAAGATATGGTCTAACATTCTTGCTTGTAATAAAGTAGTAATTCAGTGTTTATCACATTAAGAAGTTTGGCAAATATTTGCAGCTTCTCTTTTCCTACTTGCAGATAAAGTATACTGCAGTAGTATTCTGAGCCAATACAGCTCAATTATTATATTGTAACTATTTGAACAAAAAATAAAGTTACTTGAATTGTTGTTGTGGAAACAAACCATATTATATTATAATAATAAATCAACCTGGCAACTTTCCTGAAATCTACTTAACAAAGATAGCAGATCATAATAAAACATTGGTTATTGCCAATTACAGCTAAGAATAAGAAGAATAAAGCAACAATTTTCTCTATCCATTATTCCTGCTTCCTTCAACATTCCTGCAATTCTAAACTTGAATATTTTCTGGATTATAATCCAGTGGTCCTCCGAAAATCCTATTGCAACTCTGTTAGGCACACTAGCCTACAGGCTCCGATACCAAGACAAAGAGTTCTTTGCAGCCTGTATAAAAAGCTAGTAACCCGTTGGGACAAGTGCATAAATGTTGATGGGGATTATGTTGAAAAGTAGGAAAAGTCTTGTTTTTTCTCCAGGTCAGTTTGTCTCTTTAATTATTGAAAGGCCCTCGTATATAAAGAAAGAGAGAAAAAGTTGACAAATCAAGAAGAAAACAAAACATTAATAATTTAATAATATACTAACTACACTAACTACCATACATGTCGAATCCAGGGTTTTTGTGGATTTGTGATGATGAATGGGAGGTCGCGCCTAATGCACCTTTCCCAAATGCAGTACACTCCCGCGTCCTCACTACCATCTCATCATCAACCAGATGAGTACCAGTCGTCACAGGAATTTTTAGTCTGGAAGCCAGACTTCAGGCATCGGTGTCGACCATAGGTCATCCTGCCACCACGAAGTCATGTCCGGGTGTATTTTGTCTTTCATTTGTAATATGTCTTACGTCATGTGTCCTTGTGTGTCTTATATCATACGTTTTATTGCCTTTGTCTGTGTCTATATATATAGTCTTCTTTTGCTTTCTGGAAACACTATTTGCTGCTTCATCCAACAACTTTCACGAGTAGGGGTCTCTTATTATATTCCCTACTTACCTACCTTGACGTAGTCTCTGAAACGGCTCCCTCAACTGAGCAGTGTTTTGGCATTCCCAAACCACGTCATGTTCAGGAGTACCTATTCCCCACACGAGCATGCGTTAGAGTCCGCAATACATTTTAAAACTTATAAAACTTATTTCTAAACAATAGTTAATACGGTTTTAATGGGTAATGCATGTAGAAATAATACAACTTTAGTTCCATACAGTAACGGAGCTGGCCTGAACAGCCGGTCATTTTAAACCATGCTATCAGTACGATTGCACCCTTCCTTCTTGGCTGCAGTCGATTTCAACTGCATTACCAGAGCCTGCGAACGTGGACGCGAAGGATAGGATGTTCTGTTATTCCTTTCAACTTAAGCTCAGGATTCAAAACTAAAAATTTCATTATTTTGCAGTCAGTATGAGATCGTAAAGGAATAACAGACGTTAGGCTCCGTTATCGCTGTTGTGCATTAAACAAAGCAGCGATTCACTACAGACCAGTTCTCTTTTAACCAATTTGACAAAATTGCCTTGTCCGGCAATCTCTTAGACATGATTTCTAAGAATCACTAAAACAGTGAAAATAATGAGCTCTTTGAAAAATTTGTAACTTAGAGATTGAGAAGTCAGGTACAGTAAGTAGACCACGAGTGTAACGGTGAGGGAAAATATTAAGCAGATGCGATGTCAATCAAATTACAACAATTTAGTTTGGAGCAGAGATCTGGTCTGTGGTCCTATGAATATGTTTATTTATATTTTCTACTTAACTAAACTTTACATTACAGCGACTTTCAAACGACCTAACTTAAAATAATTTCCTTCCTCCACAATTATCACCTGTATAAGTTAAAGTTCGCATGTCTCTTTCAATTGACATGTGAGCTTATAGTCCTGTCAATTTCTTTAACTACTTATTTCTCTTTTTACTCACATTAACATGATATTCACTTCACATTAACACAGAAAACACATTTTCCTTCTTCCGCAGAAATCCCCAGCATTGTGTATTTCAAATGTAGACCCCACAGCATCTGTATGTTCCATGTTCCCGTTGTGAAGAAGATCCAGACAATGTTTGTGTTTCCTGCAGAAATGAGAAGTTAGTTTTAAATATATTAATATGAATATTAATTTTAAAATAACTATTAAGACGATAAATCAGTTCTGTAAAATAAATTTACACGAGTTTTTTTTATTATTTTAGACTTTGATACATATTAGAAATCTTAGAAATATATAAATATATATACGAACGTACTACACTTACTAGGCTTGATATTTTATGGGCCTATACTTGACCTTTCGTTATTGGATGTTCGTTTGTTACATTATATACATATTATCCAATACCTTTCCCTGATGATATTAATTATTCCTGTGTTCAATGTTTCATTTCTTTCAGATTTCGAGTCCGTAAACCTATTCAGACTTTTATCTGTTATGTTTTTATATTTTGGCGATATATTGTAATTTCGTTGAACTTGCCTAAAATATGGATTCTGTTTCCGTGGATACTGATGAGAAAATAATATAATGGGTTGTTTAATCTTCAGCAATAGGTCTAGAAGAGAACGTAAATAAACGAAGTAGACCTATATGAACCTGATAAATAAATAAGGTGCGAGAGGGAGGAATATGATAAGTTTGCAAGGAACGGAATTCCAAATAGAAGTAATTTGATATTTAGGCTGAATAATAACTGCAGAGGGGAATGTTTAAAACCAGGAGTTGAGCAAGAATATTAAAATGAAAATATACACTGCATACCCCAGTATATAGATACATTCCACCTTGCATTAATTAGGGTAAAAGACTTTCCTTTTTTATGTCGTTTGGTAAGGTAAGAGTAGTGTAAATCTAAATTTTCAACCTCGAAAGCCCTAGGGATAACTTTCTGTGATCAATAAACCACGAAATTTTCGCACTTTTTCAGTTTATCGGGAAAGTCTCATAGATATCAACTCCTCGCAAACATTTGTCACCATTCGAAAGAGCATAAAATTTGCTGCAAAATGCACTGTTCAAACTTTAATTTACATGTAATATTACAGGTACTATTGTACTTGGAATTTTTTTAAAATATTAAAACGCGTGAATTGGCCCATTTTATCCATTTGTCGCGGTTTATGTAGTCCATTATGCGTTTTGATTATGAATGACCATTCATTATGTATATGTACATGTATTACAAGGTTACTTCGGGGGGGGGGGGTCAAATTCGGTGAACATAAATTTACGACAGATATCGTAGAAAGTTTAAAATCCGTTTAATGATATTCACTTCACATTAACACAGAAAACACATTTTCCTTCCTCCGCAGTCATCTCTATCATTGTGTCTTTCAAGTTTAGATCCCAGTCAGTCTGTATGTTACCATTCCCCTTGTGAAGAAGGTTTGAGTACCCTGCAGGAATGAGAAATTCATTTTAAATATTTCGTTCACTTTGATATTAACTTTAAAATGACACTTGTCTGTACCATTAGACCCGATATCAACTCCGTAAAAAAATAAAAAATAAAATAAAATAAAAAATACACGAGCTTTTTTATTATTTTAAGCTTTGATACATATTAGAAATCTTAGGTATATATATGGGCCTACTAGGCTTACTAGGCTTGATATTTTATGAGCCTATACTTGACCTTTTGTGATTGTATTTAATAAAGTATGTTCATGTTATGCATTACCTTTCTCTGATGATATTAATTATTCCTGTGAGCAATGTGTCATTCTCTCCGATTTTGAAACCGTAAACTTGTTCGGATTTTTATCTGTAATGTTTTTACATTTTGGTGATAGATTATAATTTCGTTGTACTTATCCTAAAACATGCATTCTGTTTCCGTGGATACTGATGTGGAAATAATATAACGCATTGTTTAATATTCAGGAATAGGAGTAGATGTAAATTAATCGAAGTAAATGGAGGTGAAAAATAAGAAGATTCAAGAGGAGGAATATAAAGTTTACAAGGGAGGGAATTCCAAATAGTAGAAGTAATTAAATATTTAGGCTCAATAATAACTGCAGGAAGGAATGTTAAAATCCAGGAACTAAGCAAGAATATTAAAATGAAAATATACACGACAGTCTTACGATTACCGGAGATGTCGAGTATGGGTGATGACTGTTAGAGACGAACAATTGTTCTTACGGTGAGGAATATATTAAGAGCAATAAGAGAGAAAATGGATGGAGAATGAGGACAAATGCAGAGTGCTAGATCTGTTTCGTCAACAAGATACTGTTAACAAAATTACAAAGAAAAAATAGATGGGAGGACATGTACAAAGAATACCAGAAACGCGCTCGATTAAAAGGTATACACAGAGAAACCTGAAAGGAGAAGGTGAACAGGAAGGCCTAGATAAAGCTGGCTTTCAGATGTCGAACATGATCTTGGATGCGAAGCGTGGATGTGGATAGCAGAGGAGCGATATGAATGCCAAAAAGTGATTATGGAGCTAATGTCCTTTACAGACTGTAGAACCGACCATTACTTAATTAATTAAGTAATACTTAATTAATTAATTACGTAATACGTTTCCATTATCAACTCATAGGGCACCCCATAGCTACGTGGTTAAACCGCTCGCGTGCCACCGTTGGGACCCGGGATCGAATCTCTTTGGATCCATGTGGAATTTGTGGTGGATAATATGGGGTTGGGCAGGTTGGCGTTACTGTTTCCCCTGCCATATAACATCCAACCAGAGCTTAATTAATTGTACCATGACCATTGGTTGCAGTAAAGAAAATAATTATCAACTCATAACTTTTCTGATAGAATTTGCCGTCCTTTACTCTATTCTCTGAAAGAATGTAATGTTTTGACCTTGATCCTCTTATTCTTTAGAAGTTGGACTGAATTTTGTTAATCCCAGATATTGATTGTTCAACTAATTTTAACAATTTCCTACAATTTTTCAACCTAATATGACAGTTATTGGAATGAAGTTTTAAAAATATTTTCAATATGAGAAAGGTTTCTAGTAGTAGGCCTATAGAGACCATTACCATTTTTGTATACAGTAGTTGTTTTTGCCCGTTTAGAAGAAGTTAGTTTTTAGAATTCAAGTTATCATGCTCAGTTTAATTAAAACGTTTAGGAATAAAATGTATTTATCTTTTTAAATCCTGTATGTTTTTCTTTATAGTATTTTTAAACTGAAATTCTAAAGATAAGTCTCGGTTGCAAATTTTATCATATATCTTCATATAAGCTATCAATTCTGTAAAAAAGTTTGCATGGAATTTTGATTTTATTCAGATTGTGGCACTTTATTCAATTCCTACGGGTAAGCCTTTATAGGTTTAATAGATGAAATTAAAATTTTTAGAGGACAATTCTAGACTGGCTTTTCATTAAATACAGTACATTCATATGGTTCGATCCCCGTTGAGGTCGTTGGAGTTTTTCAATTGGCCTAATCCTTCTGGTGGCACTATGACACTTGGGTCGACTCAGCCTCTAACAGAAAGGAGTACCAGGAGCCATCCTGGGGGTAAAGGCTGACAACCTTACCACCTTCACGTGTCGAATATCTAAAATCTGGGAACCTCAACCTCCTGGAACCTTCTGGGCATCCATGGTCTGTATAGGGAAACACGTTACTTTTTCATTCATATGCTATACATTACCCTTATGGTATTTATGATATCTGTGATTGTTTTTATTCTCCTCCCTTAATTTTAGATAATATCCGAATCCATATAAACAGATTTTGTTCCGTAATGTTTTTTTTTCCTTGTTATACATTTTCTTTTTATTTATCCTCAAATATGTTTATGTTTCTGCGAAAACTATTATGGAAATGTAACGAATTGTTTCATCTCGTATAGCTGTTGTTGTTTATCTGTCTCATATTACTTATACTGGTGTGTATACTATATTAAATATGCCCTAAAATGTGTGTGTGTGTATTTTGATTTAATTGAATATCCTATATAAGTTTCTTTTAAGTATAAATGAGTAAGAAATGCCTGTAAGGAATGGGAATAATGCTGATTTTCGCATACAGGAATGGTATGGTTCATATAATATATATTATTTCTCACGAATTTACTTCTATTGCCTGTTCAATATAACTTTCTTAGCGAATACTAGATATCCGGAGTCTCAGATGTTGATACTAAACTTATAATTATGTCTCTTATTCAAAAGTGTGCTCTATAGGCTAACGTTTATTTAATCAAGTAACTTAAATTTATCCCCCTTTTTTATACTATTGAGGCTGTTAATAGTACAACTGTACATGAGTATTTTAGCGAGTAACTTCATTTTATAGTCATATATATGTTGTCTATTTCTGCTTTTTATCAAATAAATGACGATGAAGTTTGTAAATTTTCGCATGTATTGTTTTTTTTTTTAAATTTTATTTTGTAGGCTACAGTATGTCTATTTCAGCCCAAATCAGCAAGTACTTATGGAGGTGCGTTAACATAATTTCAAGGTGTTTGCTTGTAGTGATATAGGATTAAATAATAGATTTCGTTTGATGTTTAAATTAAGTGTATATTTTCATAATATGAAACATTTTGACTGAGGTTGTTTATAATGTATTTTTTTCTTTTTAGAATAAACATTGTTATTTTCATTCACTAGAACGAAAAAAAGCATAACATAATCACAGGGTAGTCTAATTTAATTGGTACAATTACTATTATCTACGGTCATAAAACAAATAAATTCACCAGTAAAAACAAAATGATTCGTCAACATCCCACATAATTCTGAAACCTAAAGAAATTAAATTCTTCAGAAGAATAACATAAACATTAATATATTTAGCGAAAAGCCATAAACTTAAATAACTTTCTTTAAGTATTCTCCTGTATGTAAAGCCTTATGAACGATCTTAAAAATCCTGCTATAAAACTCATCCGGTTTTTTAGTTTTCCACTGTGCCTTCATATTTAGGTTTAACTGCTTATAAACAATTTAGTACATACATAATTACGGTTAGGACAGAATAATCTAGTGAAAATACAACTTGTGAATTTAATAGAAAAGATCTGAACAGATCCAGCCTTTATAGACGAACAGTAATCAGGAATATGATGGCACCCTTCCTTCTTGGCTGCAGTCGAGTTCAGTATGTTCGCTCTACTGCATTAGACCTACCAGAACCTGCGAACGTGGACGAGAAGGATAGGATTTTCTGTTATTCCTTTCTACTTTAATTCAGCATTCAGAGTTATGTCTAATACTTTTCATAGTCCAATCGAATTGTCAAAAGTGGATGCAAAATTTAGGGTAGAGCTAATTTTTTTATATGATGTCTGGGATGGTTTTGAGAGTAATTTCTGACATTTTGCCAACAAAATTTTTTGCCGCCGGAGCCGCCATCTTGAAAAAACTTCAAAATTTTCTATTTTATTTCTGTGTTTGCCCATTATCTGCCAAAATACGCACCTGACAAAAATGTTTTATTACCCATCCCAAAGTAGACTAAATTTTCTACAGTTTGAGATCAAAGTGAACTTTCTACCATGAAAAGTTTCGGAAATACAGCTCTCCGAATTTCAGCAACATTTTGCAAAAAATAAAAAAATCTGAATTTTCAACTAGTTTTTGCTCGCTATCTTCTAAATGTCCAAACCTATAGTAAAACTCCATATGGAAACTTAAACTAGAGGTAATTTGAAACTTGTCGAGTACTTTAAACTTATCCTACCTCTTTCAGGTCACAAAATACAGAGGTTTAAAAATATATATACAGCAACGATTGAATAAATGCATGTGCGTACAAGTTAGGAGCAATAACGGCACAGAACATTCATTTTTATACAAAAAGATTTTATTTAGCTAGAGTTCTGGTGAAACATTGCACTGAGTACTTTAAACTTATCCTACCTCTTTCAGGTCACAAAATACAGAGGTTTATAAATATATATACAGCAACGATTGAATAAATGCATGTGCGTACAAGTTAGAAGCAATAACGGCACAGAACATTCATTTATATACAAAAAGATTTTATTTAGCTGGAGTTCTGTTGAAACATTGCATTGAATAACTTGTTTGTTCATAGTCTTCGGCACTTAGAGGGACTTGGGCAGTTGACGTCTGCTATTTCGTCCATGATGTTCACAATCTAGCCAGTGTTGATAAAGTACTCTTCAGCGTCTTCATCCAAAAACGAATTAATTGGCTCATCAGGAGTGTCCTCACTGTCGGAGGACAGGACTATTAGTCACACGACTGCCCATTGCAATGTTTGCATATCGTTGTGCACTTTAATCCAGCTTTACGACACCCACAAGCGTTTAAACACCCCTTCTTGCAGGTACAGGAAATACTTTTCAGAATTGATTCTGGAGCTGGTTACTTCTTGGCTTTAAGGGGAAAGAGGCCTCTTGGTGTGTTCACCCAGCCCCACTTCAAAGGGTCTTTGTATTCACTGAGCCATGCCTGAACTTGGTGGTATGTTCGCATGGCATGAAGTTGAGCCGCATCACTGGTTGGGGGCAAGTTCGCTAAGTTAAATTTCATTCTTCCTGCAGCTTTTACAAATATTCCGTGCCGAAGTTCGTCAAGTGTTTGTGTAGCAGGGTCTCCTCCACATAAGTGACCCAAAAAATGTTGGCCCACTTCAGCCACTTCTCCTGATGTAGCTTGAGGGTTCAGAATTACATTAGCCTCCTCTTCTAGTTCAGGATGTTTCAAAATCGGCGAACAGAAGTGGGTTTTCCCGTGGCCAAAAACTGCAGATGTTGTGTCACAACCACTGAAAGCATGGATTAACAGCAGCATGTTGGAGAAGCTGTGGCGAAATGACTGCCTTGATTAGAAGATGTCTGCAGCTTTGCTTCTTCCGTACTTTTGGATATATGTATTCTTTATATGAGGGGATGGTAATGTAGTGAGGAAATAAGAAGGTCTATGTCCTCCCCAACTACAAAGACAGTGTCGTATTGAGATGCTTTTGAGAAGGCAGTGCTAACAATCAAGACATCTGCATCTTTAACAGCCTATTCCAGCTTTTGCCAATTCTACGAAGCGCCTCTTGTTGTTTTCATTGGTGAGAAAAGTTTCTTGTGAACTTTTCAAAACAGTAGTTCTATCAAAGACGACATCAGGAGATGGACTCGTAGCCCGTCGGAGTCTCACAATTCTTTGTGCTTGTTTGATTAGCGTCAGAAGGATAACCATCGAAGATAACTGAAACCTTTGAGTCATAATTTGTCTGCAAATATTTCAAAATGCCTAAGGTTGCCTGGTACAAACACATAAAAACAGATGTATCCGGAGAGAACGGTATGCGGAGCAGTGACAAAGAGCCTCTTAGCGCCATTCCTCCGATAACATGTTTCCATTTTGGGACAACTGTATATGCTATAGGAAGTAATTTTTTTCAGAGGACACTGCAAAAGTGTTCTTCTAAAATAAAACGCCGTTCTCTCCAAATCAAAATGCTGTACCTACACCAACTTTTCTTATTTTCTTTTTACATTGTTTTTTTAGTCTTTTATCATTATAAATTGTTGGAAATACTGTTTTGGTTGTTAATTACAATGTAAAACTTAACTATAAGACAGCACAGGTTTTTTACTGATAAACGCCATTTAGAATATCCTAGGCAAAACTAGACTTTCGTACCTTCGATAAGTTTTCTGAAATGTGAGGAGTTGTAGATACCTCTGTATCTGGTGACCTATAATAGGTATGAAAACATTAAATACTCAACTTGTTGCAAATTTACTCTACTTTAAAAGTTATCCTTCGAAATTTTACTCAATGTTTGGTCATTTAGAAGATAGCGAGCAAAAACTAGTTGAAAATTCAGATTTTTTTATTTTTTGCAAAATGTTGCTGAAATTCGGAGAGCTGTATTTCCGAAACTATTCATGGTAGAAAACTCAATTTGATATCAAACTGTGTCAAATTTAGTTCACTTTTAGGATAAATAATAAAATATTTTGTCAGGTGCGTATTTTGGCAGATAATGGGCAAAAACAGAAATAAAATAGAAAATTTTGAAGTTTTTTCAAGATGGCGGCTCCGGCGGCAAAACATTTTGTTGGCAAAATGTCAGAAATTACTCTCAAAACCATCCCAGACATCATATAAAAAAATTAGCTCTACCCTAAATTTTGCATCCACATGACTTTTTTTGTGATAATTTGACTGGACTATCAAGTCACTATCAGATTGTAAAGGAATAACAGACGTTAGGTTCCGTTATCGCTGCTGTGTTTTAAACAAAACAGCGATTCGCCAAAGACCCGTTCTATTCAACTAATTTGTCAAAGTTGATTTATCTGGCAATCTCTAAAATCAATGAAATAGTAAAAAAGAATAGCTAGAGAAATAACTATTATTGTAGTCTAAATATATGAAATTTAAAACCCTCTGAAAAATTTGTAAGGTTAGAGTACGAATATAATGGTAAGGGAAAATAGTAAGCGTACGCAATATCAATCCAATCACATCAGTTTAATTTAAAGTTGAGTTCTGGTCTTTGGTCCTATGAATATGTTTGTTTATATTTTATAATAACACTCAAATCAACATTACCTTGATTTTCAAATGACCCAACATAAACAATTTCTTTCCGCCGCAGTCATGTGAAGTATAAGTTAGTGTCTGAATGTCTCGACCGAGATGTGATCTGTAGTCCTAAGAATTTCGCAACTATGTTTTTCACTTAATACCCACGTTGATTTTCACTTTACATCAACACAGAAAAGCGTTCTCCTTCTTCCGCAGTCGTCGCCAGCATTGCCTCTTCAAAATATAGATATATCTGCATCTATTGGTCACCATTCCCATTTTTTCTTGAGATGTAGGTCCAGACAATGATTTTGTATTCTGTAGAAATGTAAAATCCGTTATAAATATTACCTTCACTTTAACATTAATTTTTAAATGACATACCCTTGCTATGGTAAAAACGAGGTATCAACTCTGAATAACGTTTGCATGTAATTTGTATTATTTTCAGATTGTGATACTTTATAAAATTATTAAAAGGTGTCCTTTATAGGCGTACAAGACTGTATTAATATTTTTATAGGGCTATTGAAAACTTTTTCTAATTACCTATTCATGATAAACCCTACATTCATATGCAATACCTTTCCAGATGGTATTAATTATACCTGTGATCAGTATTTCCATTCCCCTCTTTGATTCCAGTCACGCCTATCCAAATTCATATTTAAATTTTGATGTGTAACGTTTTTAAATTTTGAAGTTTCACATTTTATTTTAATTGAACTTAAATCGTTTTCTGTTTCCGTGGAAACTATTCTGGAAATATAAAGAATAGTTTCTTTCCCTATAAAACATAAGCCCACCGCTGTCGCGCAGGGGATGCGTTCGCTCCTCTCACGCAGCGGGCCCGGGTTCGATTCCTGAACGGGACAAGTAACCTGGGTGATGTTTTTCCTCACCTGTGAAACAAATGTCAGGTAACTTTAGGCCCTTGTGGCCCCCGGATATCATCTGGCTGTCATTATCATCTTCATCACATCCTCACCTTGTTCGGAGTGAGTGTGTGTGTGTGTATGTTGTGTCTCGTCCCATGTGTTCATGTTGTCTCGGAGGTGGCCCCTGCATTGGGCTGATCACTCATCGGGGAGGCCCTCCATGTCCTTGTTTGGTCAAAATATGTCTATGTTGTGATCCATAGTTCATTCCTCTCCCGACAGGTCGCGGCCCTGTAAGGCCCGGGCGGCGCGGGCAGCATAAAGATTCCTATAAAGGAGAGGTAAAACTATGAAAGAAAGGGAAAAAACATAAGCTGCTAATTAATTATTATGAAAACAGAAATAGTCTGCAAATTAAGTTTTTCTACTGGCGAATGCTCCTTATGTCCACATCAAATGAGTTCACAAAACTAATCGTAGGACTCAATGATATGTGCTTGATCCTTTTCCCTATTTATCACAATTATATCAATCTTGAATTATTGCCGCCGTCCGCTATAGAGTGTTTTTCACCAGAGACTTGGAGTCTTTCCTACCTGAGTGCCATGGGTATAAGGCTCCTTTTGTGTTATGATGTTATATGCATAGGGATTCTCTTTTGGGGAGTAAATGTTAATAAACCTTACAAGAAAACAGATGAATGTAAGGAAATGATACAAAGGAGGAGCTATTTTAAATGTACGACCTTGACACTCCCAGATTTTGGACATTCGGCACATGAAAGTGGTAAAGTTTACAGATTTTACCCCCAGGATGCTCCTGGTACTCATTTTTGTTAGAGGCCCCAGGGCCATGGTGCCACAAGAACGATTAGGCCAATTGAAAAATCTCAACGACCTCATCGAGAATCGAACCCGCGACCTTTAGGTTTGTAGCGCAGCGCCTCAACCACTACGCTACGGCGTACCTCGGATGAAATGAGTAGCTTATAATTACTCTTAGAAAATTTGTAGGTCTACAAAAATCCTTAAAATAAAGGTTTTGTAAATCAGCTGTCTATGTGTAGTTTGTGCAGAAAATAAAACATTCTTTAGAGAAGTTTTCGAGAACAGCCAGAAGTGGAATTTTCTCGTGTAAAATAATGGGAGGAGACTTAAACGAAGTAAAGACTATAATCGCATTATTATAGCCTACTATTTTCCTTTGAACATACTGTTCAGGTACACACAAAAGCATACGCAAAAAATTTGAATTGCGGGTTCAGTGTATCTCAAAACTTGATTTAATTAACAACCCGACATCTAATTTAAGGGCCTATCACTATATTTCCTCTGTCTATAGTGCTTATGATGCAGGAAATCGATTTTTCAGATTATTTAATGAGTTATGGGTAGTGAAACTTAGGCTTTTGACTATTGCTGATGTCTGAATTTTGACCCTCGTGAGTTGTGTTTAATGCCTACAGATTGACAAAAATTAATAACCTAAATATGCAACCGATCTGGGCCGGGATCGTACCTACGACCTTAGGCAGAGAAAGCTAATGCCACAAAGGTACTGTAGAAAAGTACATTTAAAACTCCGTTCTGCAGATAACCTACAACTATTAGATAGCCTAGAGTTGGGGCTATAGTTGAGAGAGAGAAAGAGAGATAGTTTAAAAGGAGAGTAGAGTAGAACGAAATAGAGGTGTAAGAAGATGAAGTTTCATAATTAGCAGTGACATCTACCACCTAAGTCATTAATTTCCCCATGGTAAGATAAGAAGCGGCATAAGTGACTGAACAGTCTTTGGGATTGCTATAACTAGGAGCTTTCAGCGAAAAGGGAATTTGATGTCTTAAAATTTAAACAAAATTTAATATAAGTTAGTATCTAAATTCTACATTTATCTATCTTTGTACACCTAATACTCACAGTACATTCGTATGGAGTGCTGTATTTTGAATACCTTCGTAGTAGGCCCACTCTGTAGTTTCTTTATTTTGCCTTCTCCGTGACCAATTGACTTTCCACCTTGAGATATAAATTAAGAAGCCGTTTATAACACTTGAAGTTTTGGTATAAATTTTCTCTTGCCATTTCTTGAATTCGTGTCATTATACCTTGTACATCCATGGAAACCATTATGGTGTATTGTTTATCCCTGTAAAGGGTTAAGTAAATTATAACTGAGAAAATGGAGATTTGTTATACGCGATCTCAACTCTAGGTACCATGAACTTAAGACATTCAACCTACATTACTCGAAAACTAATAATCAAACCTCAGTCAGTTTTCGCATTAGAATGAGACTTGAATCTTTAACTCCTCGCAGCACAAAGTGCAACTACTTAAACTGCAATTATACGGCAAGCAATGTTCATTCTCTGTTACTTCACTTTCTAAAACTACATTTTTTATCGTTCAAAATGTCCCTTGAGGCTTCCATTTGCTTCACTTAGTTACTCAATGGCAATAGAGAATTCCTAAGAAAGCTAATGGAATGTTTTCTATTTTATGGAACCCGAAAGATCATTGCAGCGCTTACCTGAGCCACGGCGCACTTTACTCAGGCGGGAAGGTTGGTGGAAGGAGGCGTGACGTCACGAGGCCTTCCTTCTTACTCCACGTGCTAGTTAAAATGCCTAAAAAAATTGTGCACGAGGAATTATACGATAAGGGGTGTTAAAAGTGATTACATAACATGTTTCAGTTTTCCAAAAGAACAGGAATTACACAAAGAGTGGGTGAAAAAATATTCTTAGAAAGGACTGGATTCCCTCAGCCGGGAGTGTAATGGCAACCCTAAAATATATATTCTTCGTTTAGGGTAGTTTCTTTTCATTTCTTCTGTATAGTGAAAGAAGACACCGTTTTGTTCTGTTATATTTTTATTAGCCTGTAAATTCCGAGCTGACCGGATGGTTCCTTAAGTTGCAAAGAAACCTGACCTTGTAAATCACCCCAAACTGAATGACTTTATTTTCTGGAAGCATGCAATATTTCACTTTCTCAAGTGAACAAGGTTCCTGTAGGATGAAGGATTTTAAAAAGGTAGTGTACAAGCCTTTCAAGAGTTCAATGCTTTGAAATAGTTCCAAAATTATACAATATATTCTTTACGCTTAATTATACATGTATGAACTGACGGAATTTTTATGATTATGATATAAGATGAAATAGAACGATGAGTCACGGTAAGTAAATATCTAAACTGCCCTTTTCACAGAAGAAACCACAAATAAAAAAGTATGCGTGGAACGCCACGCCACAGAAGTGAAACTTGTTTTAATTTTTATTATTTTCAATTTTTTATTATTGGATGGTCTCAATTTTGCATTATTGGACTTTTTAATATTGGGTTTCTGGACTTTTTAAATTTTGGATTTTTAAATTTTGGATCTTTGAATTATTAATTTTAGATTTTTTAAATTTTCGATTTTTAAATTTTTTATTTTTAAATTTTGGATTCATGTATTTTTAAATTTTGAATTTTATTACTTTTTAAATTTTGGAATTTTTAATTTTTAATTTTGTTCTTTTTTAATTTTGGAAATTTGGATTTTTTAATTATGGATTTTTAATTTTGGATTTTTTAAATTTTATGGATCTTTGAATATTGTAATCTAGGAATTTTTTATTTTTTATTTTGGATTTTTTAAATTTTGGACTCTATGAAATTTGTATTTTTTGGATTTTTTAATTTTAGATTATTGATTCCTTCATTTTTTATTTTTAGATTTTTTAATTTAGGATTTTCGATTTTTTAATTTTTTTACTTTTTAAATTTTTGGATTATTAAATTTTGGATCTTTCTAATTTTTAAATTTTGGATTGTTAAAATTTTGATTCTTTGAATTTTTTATTTTTGGACTTTTTATTTTTTATTTTCGTTTTTTTAAATTTAGGATTATTAGATTTTGCATTTTTTAATTTGGATTTTTTGGATTTTTTTTATTTTTTAAATTTTTAATATTTGGATTTTTTATTTTTTAAATTTTGGATTTTTGGACTTTTTAATTTTGGATTTTTTAATTTTTCAATTTTGGATTTTTTAAAATTTTGGATCTTTGATTTTTTTTATTGTTTGGCTTTTTTAAGCGCGGTAATGTATCTCCGGGTTCCATAAGATAGATAATATTCCTTTAGATTGCTTAGGAATTGTCTATTGCCTTTGAGCAGGTAAGTAAGTTATTAATATTATTGTTATTATTAGGATTAGTATTATTATTATTATTATTATTACTACTACTACATAATACTACATGATACTATGCCCATTTGCAGGTCCTCGTACTAGGTCCGAAAAATTTCCTTTGATTACTCCTAATTATTAAGTTGATTGTTTTCTGTGCAGTCCGCTCCGAAACACCCTAGTAATTTCGTGACGGTTTTGAGTGTGACACTAATTTCGTCACGGTTTTAGCGTTACACAAGTTCCCGATTTACCCCTACCGCCGCTAAAGAAGATTCACTTCAAAAAATAAAAAATAAAAAACCGGTGACGGGAGATAAACATTGGACCTCCCGAATGCGGTCCCAAGACTCTACCATCTAACTTACGTAGCTCAGAAAACTAATTTTGTAAGATTAAATTCATTTAAAATCTAATCGACAACGTAATTTGAAATCAAATTAACAACATAATTGCATGTGCTATTCTTGAATATGCAAATTAGTTTTCATTTTAGCCTCCTGGACTATATAACATAATACGCTTAATTTTATAAAATGTTGCATTTTAACATTTAAAACAAAGTTCTGTATACCTTTTACAGCAGTACACGCAGAGATTTAAATGTACCATAATTTAGAACATTTTACAGTTAGCCTACTGTGGATTAATCTTGTTTATAAAACTTCGTCGCCTATTCAAATCTTGTTTTAGGTCCTTTTTTTACAAAATACTTCTGTTATGATATTTCACCTTTGCCACAATGTTATGGAATTTAGCAGACGATAATCTTTAGTCACTTCTGCTCTTAAATCTCGTGATTATTTGTTACCACTTTGTATTTGTTAGCCATACACAGAAGCAGGTTATTTTTTGATCATACTTTTGGTTCAATAATGCAGACCATATTCATTATTATTGTTTAAGTTAAAAAGAAGGGAATTTTTACCTCGCTTATATGATTACGAACCGACAGGAGCAATTCAGCTCTGTGCAAAGCGAGGCCTCATGACGTCAGCGGAACTCCGAGAAGTGGGGGTAGTATTCCCGCCTGAGTAGAGTGCGCCGTGCCTGAGCCCGTCGTTCAACCCTATTCTGTTAATTCCATCCAACCATGCCTCGCAAATCCGGCTTCCCTTGAATCTATCCTAATATTGCCATCACACCTGCGTCTAGGTATTCCAACAGGTCTTTTCCTTCTTGTCTCCCCGTCAATATATATATTTTTTTCATTTGCTTTGGATTTGCAAAAATACAAAACATAGTCCAACCCCGAAATAAGATATTGAATTGCATTTTCAATGAAAACTTTCATTGTGTGAAGTTTTATAATTACTGTATAATGAAAATTGTTGAAAATTACAAACAAGTAATTATCATATAAGAGAAATGAAATATTAGGCGTAGGAAAATCTATTCATTTGAACAAGCGAAAACACAAGCCTGGTTATAATGACTTGTATTTTGTGTTCTTTAACGTGAGAAAAAATATTACATCATAAATGATGTATATATAATATGTATATGTTTTAAGAACATAAATGATGTATATATAATATGTATATATATACATTTAATTAAAACATGATGTTTTAAGAACATAAATGATGTAATATATAATAAATATTATTATTTTGTAATGTTTGATCATAAATATCAATATATATAGGAAACACATCTATAAAACTAAGGTAAATACAGGAAGTTCAAATAGTTTTGTTGGATATTCAGCATACTTCAGAGCATATAAGAGCCTTCTGGCTCTGCGAATGCCTTCACAGTAACCCATTGAGCTCCATTTATACCTGGAGTTAGCACTACAGCCTTTCCCCTGTACTAAGAAGTGAGGCCACTTTTTCGACTAGTCTCGCCCGGAAACTATGGCAAGAAACTATTTGTCTGCTCAATACGAAACGTCAAATCGCCTTTCTTGTATGGAATTATCACATGTTTGGTTTTGGAAATTGAAGATATTGTTGACGAATGATTGTAAGACAGTTCTTCTTGCATGCATTATAAGAATAATTAATATTAATATATTTAAAGTATGCCATTATTATAATTAAGATTAATATTAATACGTATGTTTTTACGTGACTTCTGTCGTTTCCATACATGTGGGCCTAACCGATAAAATAGCATGTATTCAGTACTACACTTATTACATTAAATTAGTATTACGTTCAAATCTTCATACTTCAAAATCGTCATCATTCATTTTAAGTGTATTTTATTGTGATAATAACGTTTAATATAATATTTAGTAATTAATCCTTAATCCAGATTTTAGCAATTTTTAGGATAGGCCTATATCATAATTCAGGTAGGATGGCAATGCTTGGAAAAATCTACGAACTAATAAAAAAAACACAACAATGGGCAGACTTAGTTTTGCATAAAAGGATGAGCTGAGGTAGGTAATGACTGAAACTGATTAACTTAGATTAGAAGTATTTGTAAAAGGCTCTCATGTGTAATCTATTTAATAAGTAGATTAAAGAATTGTTTATCTGGGAGCAATAATTACAGACACAAATAATATTAAGGCCGAATTTAAGTGTAGACTCAAATCAGGAAATGCTAGTTTTTATGCAGGTAAGAAATTCTTATCTTTTCGTTTAATTCCACAAATCCAAAAATAAAAATTTATAATACAATTATCCTGCCGGTTGTATTATATGAAACATTATGTGAGACATGGTCGCTTACTCTTCGCGGAGAACAAATCTAAAAGTGTTCGAAAACAGGGTGCTTAGGAAAATATTTGGGCCTAAGAGAGATGAAAATGGGGACTGGAGAAAACGGCTTGATGACGAGCTTCATAACCTGTACTCGTCACCGGATATAGTAAAGCTAATTAAATCATGGAGGATGAAATGGGCTGGACATGATGCACGCATGGGGGAAGAAAGACATATTTAAAAAATATTGACGGGGAGACCAGAAAGGAATAGACCACTTGGAAGACTTAGATGCAGGTGGGAGGACAACATTAGGATAGATTCATGGGAAGTAGGTTTTGCGAGTGATGGATGGATGGAGATAGCGCAGAATAGGATTGAAGTAAGCGCGGACTCAAGTAAGCGCGGCAATGAACCTTCGGGTTCCATAAAACAGATAATATTCATTTAGCATGCTTAGGAATTGTCTATGCTATTGAGTAAGTAAGTAAGTATCTTCAGATTATCTAAAGACTGCCTATTATGCATTTTTTAGTAGCATAATAAGGAATGATCTAGTAGTAGCCTATGGGGAAATGGTGTAGGAATTAATAAAGTATTAGTTATCCAGAAAAAAAAGCAATTAGAATAATAACCAATGCTAAAAAATTTGAGCATTGCAAACCACTATTTATTGAGACAGGCTCACTAACAATAATGAATTTGTATATTTTTGATGTCTTGTCATTAGTAAAATATAACATAAAAACCTATCAAACACGAAGTGCTTATTTATCAGACCAGAAATCAAAATAAATTTGGGACATTATATAACAAATTACCATATAAACTTCAAGAAATGTCCCCAAATTTGTTTTCACAAAAAGCTATATTCCTAGCTTTAAAAATCCTTTTTTATAATGTTAAAGAATACTTAGAATCAGATTTACAAAGAGAATAGAGCAACTTAGCGTAAGTAATTACATGTGTAATCTGTAAGTATATGTTGTTCATTTAGTGTCACTTGGGTTATGGCATTAGTATAACTTAGAATAATAATTTTGACTAATGTAATTAAGTTTGTAAGATTGTAAATATTCAGGGCTTAGGTTCTTAGAGATGTGTATTAATGTAAATAGCTAATGTGACCGATTGCAGTTGGTACTGCCTAAAAGTGTTATCAAATATCAAATATATTTTAATTTCTAAACATTTCAACGTAATATTAATTTAACGTAACTCCTGACAGTGAAACAAATAATTATATTCAAATGTCACACTTAACTAGCAAGGAATAAAATAGTTTAAAACATAACAATTTGGGCCCTAGTAATAAATGATGTATTGAATACGCGCGAATTTGTCATAATGAAAAGAGAAGTCAGGGGTAAAAACAATAGTATTGATAAAAATAAATTATTTGGAGTTAAAGGTAAGGTATTGTTCACTCTATCGTAATAAATTTTCAGGCATATATGCCTACTTGACATTTCTTACTGAGCAGACAAATAGCTTCTTGCCATATTTTCCAGGCGGAGCTAGTCGAAACAGTCGGCCTCACTTTCTGTGCTGGACTGCTAACTCCAGTTCTTCTCCAGCTCAATGCAGTAACCAGAAGGAACTGAGCTGACTCTATCAACCGGTCTAAAATGAATTTTGGATCTGACAGTTAGCCAATGATTTAAAAGTAGTTCAATACCTTAAAATTATTCTTGATTCACAATAATATGCAATAACATAAAGGAGCAAGATGGGTCAAAGTCTGTCACTTCCGGTGGAGGTTCAATCATGTGCTACACTCAATCGTTCATCATAATGAGTAAAAGACCAATCTCGAAACAAGTCTTGAGCGCAGGGCCGGTTAAAGTGCCCCGCAGCATCCGCAGCTGGGGAGCCGAGCTCAAAAGAGCCTCTTCGTCGCCCTCTTGCAAACAAAGAAACTGGCAAAAAGCAATTTAAATTGGTTGAATTTCCTGTTGAATCTACTATTTAAATATTCCCGTCCAATAGTTGTTCTGTTAATGACTTTTATTGGTTATTCTTAAAATATGTCGCTATGTTTTGAGGCTATATTTTGTGTTTCAGAACTAACAACACAAGATTGCGAGAAGAAAAAACCAGGATATATTAACATTATAAACGGAACTCAGAATCTTTCTTATTCAGTCCTTAAGGTCTTCATGCCGAAATTATTTTGTAACTTTAGTATAGTGAGAATAGGCTTCACTTTTGAGGTTTGTTTTCTAAAAATTATATACTAGGAAACAAATAGATTAACACTTTTTTATATCCTTGCATTTTCTTGCAGGGTAAATCTACGTCAGTACAGTGAATGTCAATTTATAAAGATGCCATTGCGTTAGTAACTCTCATCTAGAATGTGAAATTATCCTATCAACGGGCCTTGCTTGATAAATCTGCTTTAACCCTGAGGGGGTCCCAACAGTAGGCCTAAATCTTGCAGGGGCCCCCGAAATGCCTTAAACCAGCACTGTCTGAGAATACTGAATTTTGATATCCTGAAACTTCGGGATAGATATCTCAACTTACGTAATCAATTGCATAATTAGTTAACCTTGATACACTCTCGCTGATGTTTATCCAATGAATATTCTCCTTGTTTTATTTGGATTAAGTTGATGACTAGCACTAGAATTATGCTGGTTCTAATAAAGGTTGATTCATGGTGAGATAAAAACTTTTATTAAAATTATTCAGCTGTGTTTATACTTCTTTTAGCTGCGAGGTCATACCAGAGTTCGGGGTGTGAGTCTCTACAGTAGGGTAGGCCATGGAACAATTGATTGTCAATTGTTTCTATTATTGGTGTATTTTTATAGATTAACTAGCTTAAAAGGCCCGGCGTCGGCCGGGTTTTTATTTTATAATTTGAAATTAACTTGATGAAGGACTTTCGATTTTCAAACACTAGGGCCTTGTATAATAGGTACGTAGAACGTGAAATGAGGAAGAACGACTTATCACACTCATGGCGAGTTCCACCGACCTTCGTTACGGCTAAAACGCGTCGTTTTCTCCTGCTTGTGTCATGTTTACGTTCCACCGATCCTGGTTACTCCCTCACGCCCGTTAATACTCGCGTTAACTTAAAGACAGAAATTTCTTGCGTTAAATCTCGCGTTTGTTACAAAACAAGTTGGATGAAGCTGCTTGCATGCTAGAATACGCAGTATTATCCACATTAAACAATAAATCCAGTATATTAATGCATTAATAACAGTTTCTGAAGAATAATATGAATAGAAGGGAGTGATTCATTTACTTCCTTTGCAACTTTAGAGCAGTCAGGTAACAGAATGGGACCCTCCTGCTGTCACTAGCATGGACACAAAAGTAGGATCTGGGTTTTTCTCAAATCCCACAAAACAAACTAGTCCCTCAGAGGAGAGGATCAGTTGACATTGTAACGTTGAAGCAGACGAATGGTTACAAAATAAAATGTTTTTCGCAGTTGCTCAACATACAACAGTATCCTGAAGTATTTTGTTCATAATTACGCCTACGTGCCATCGAAAATGCCGCTGTGTATTTGTCAGTTTATAGCTTGTATTATTACTAGTAGGTTGATTATAGGTGAAATTGATTATAATATCTCTATTGGATTACTTTTCAATAAAATAACAGTGCACAATGTCCCTTGTTATTAAAGAAAAAATAGGCCTAAGTCAAATCGTTCTTGAGTGTGTTGTGTGTGTATTATTCCCTTGTTTTTCCAGAAAGGTAAGAGCTACGCTGTACATTTATCACATTGTAATAGTTTTCAATAATTTTTTGATATCGTATAATATATTGTAATAATATTACACCAGCAGTAGGCATATAGCCTAGGCCCAATTCATATTTTAGGTTTGATACATTTTTGATACCGATAGCAGTCGAAAAGATTGCAGGTTAGCATATAATAAATTATGATAAAGTTATGATAGGTTAATAGTGCGAGTGCAACATCATAAATTGTATAATATACTGCATTAATATTAGTAATAATCGGGTTTTCCTCCACCTGTTTATTTTCTGCTGGCTGCGGTGAAACATAGCAGCCAACGTTGCCAATGGAAAAATGACTTTGAACGGCGAAGGAATCGGGCATGAAAACAATATAACATAAGATTTTTGCATCTCGGTAAATAAAAAGAAACAATACTCACTCAATTTGTTTATAATTTTCAATTATATAGTATGAAAATTACTAGTCCTGTACGGTGTGTGCTCTCAGATTTAACGTTGTGCGTTGTCAGTAGCGACGGTGAATGTTTGAGAAGCTTGTGTGCCAAGATTGTCTGCCTTCAATCGCTCGTTTCAAAAAGGGTGTTTATTTCAACGATTAGAGTGTTGGTGGAACAGTGTCCACTTAACGCAGACGTTATACAGCAATGGCACGTTACTAAAGTCTTCGTTTGAGTATATTTAAAGACTGTCGGTGGAACCGGCCATCAAACTATTCCCTCAGAAAACGCTAAATATAGCTCTCTATGGCTCATAGAGGATTTCGAATGTTGCATTCCGTTGTTTCTACACATCATGCCTGGGAGGGGTTGAAATAAGAAGAAACATAAATTCCTACTACATAAGATTGTATTGTCTTTATGGACAATTTTATTTCTCACTCTCTACCATACAACCGTTTCGGAGCTGAAATTTAAAAAAAAAAAAAAATCAATATCAATTTCAAACTTTCCTCCCCAAAAACCTGGGACATATAATACTGCGGGCATAGGAATGAAAATGTCCCATCCTATTTTGTCTTCTTTTAGATGTTTAGGGCATGATAAATATCCCTATAAAAAAGCCTACAGCTATGAGTGACGTATCAGTGGATAAGATTTTTTACCGACTTCTGATATAGCATACTCACTGGCACACATTGGAATACGACCACTTATTCTACATCAAAATGTGAAGATAGAAAGTGATATTTTCCGTTTTGAGGGTAGAGAAAGTTATGTGACTGTATCACACTGTACTTTATTTTCGTGGATTTTATTTTTCATTAATTATTTTCACCAATGTATCACATCGATAGCCTCAGAATCTGTTAAAGCCCAGTAGTTCCCAAAGCTCTATGTGAACACTATAAACAATACACTGTTGTCATGATAACTGAATTGCATTTCATTTTTCAGTATAATATTTTCAGAAATTATATAAATTTTGAAGGGAAGGATTGGTTTGTTTGAATTTTAGTGTTCACCGCGTTACTTCCCGGGCTTAACTGGGTATGTGTGCAACATTTCGTGCAAATTGGTCAAGAAATGTAGATTTGTATAGGGAACATACATACCCACATACATACATACACACACACTTTCGATTTGGCTTGGTTGCAAGACTCACACTTCTTATGTTTGTTTGTTTGTTTTGTTATGAAAACATGACGTGAAAGCGGAACTCTCAACCTGTGAATAGCTATGTCGCACTTTTTTTGTCACACTTCAGTTTTTTAATTTTTTTTATGTAAACAATTGACAGCAGAACTATCTAACTTTGCCTCATTTCACATTTCCGACTTTTCCCGTGGATTTTCCAAAAATGTTCTTTCATACAAACCTTGTCCTGACAATTACGAACACAACAAAAAATAATCAACCAAATCGGTCGAGCCGTTCTCAAGTGATGCTCCGTCATACATTTTGGAAATTCATTTTTATTAATATAGACTAGCTTAAAAGGCCCGGCGTCGCCCGGGTTTTGTATTTTGTAATTTGAAATTAACTTATGGAGGACTTTTATTTTTTATTTTTTTATTTATTTTTTTATTTATTTACCCAAACTGTTACAATCCCTGAGCAACATGCTCATACTGGGACAGAAAAGATTAGAATACAATGGCGACAACAAATTACCATAGTCAATACAAAACATAGACACAAACAAGAAACTGAAACAGAATATAAAATATAGCATAGTCTCCTACGAAGAAAGTAGTACAAAACAAAAATATAACCAATCTTGAAACAGACAAAAAAACATAGCTCATTAACAATTCTCAATCTCAAACTTCTTCCACAGTATTTCTTTCACATCTCTCTTATATCTATGAATATTTGTGATTAACTTAATTTTGTCAGGAAGTTGATTATAGAGCTTAACACAATGTTTTATGATATTCTTGGTACCATGCCGGGCAGTATTAGATGTGGATGTGTGAATGTGAAGTGGGCGTCTCAAGTTGTAATTATGTATATCAGTACAGTGTTTTAGAAAAATATTACTATGAGTCCTGTGATTGATAAGCTTGTATATGTAAACTAGACTAGAATAAGATATTTCAAGGCGTAGGGGTAAAATTTTCAGTGATTGATACATTGCATTTCGATTGTACATATATGGAAGACAAAATAAAGTATGCAAAGATCTATTTTGTAATACTTCTAATCTTTTTAGTAAGGTGTCAGTACATTAAGACCAGATAATATTCATGTAAGAGAGGTTGGAATGAATGAGAGCATAATAAAGGCTTTTGCAGAGATTTGTAGGTAATCCTAAGTGTTTCAACCTATTAAATATTGAAATTATATTATTACTGTACAATAACAGTGGGAGCCCGGTCACAAAAATCACTAATTATTGTGCCTCACAGTACTGCATATGACATAACTTGTCTGTCTGTGAGGTAGACCATTAGGGCAATTAGTCATAGGAGAGAAGTTCCATCTGGCGCTGTGAATTGAACTCCGGCTTAGCTCAGTTGGTAGAGCATTGGCGCGAACAGCCAAAGGTCCTGGGTTCAAGTCCCAGTGTCGGAGGAATTTTATTCCTTTAATATTCCCATGTAATGTCCAACAGAGACAGCAATCTGTGGTTCATGAAAGCTTACATATCTAACATGCGAATGACTTTCTGAAATAAACATCTATCTTCAATAATGTATATACATAATATTTTCAGGTAATATCTCAATTAATATAATTAAATTGATATAAATAATCATCGTGCAAAAAATTGCATGCAATACTCGTGCCGTAAGCGCATAAAGGATCTCGGAAAATTGAAAAAACTCGGTGCGAGCGCCCCGATCCGTATGCATCGCTTACGGCACTTGTATCGCAATATACTATTGTATGGATTGACCCAGTAACAGTTTTGTCACGATCTCTTAATAGAATTATTAGCCGAGATCCATAATACATTTAACGATTTTTTTCTAAATAGCTCCGATTTTAACTGAACAATATTACCTCTTCAGAACCCAAAGGCGAATGGACCGGTGAAGCAAAATTAATTTTTAAGAGCAAATAGTCTGCCTATAACTGAAGATGATTCAGTTCCGAAAGAAACCATCCAATGGTACCTTTTACTGTTTGCATGACTAAAGCGTGTCTGAATTATATAAGATTTATTTAAAAATCGTCTGTCCTCTAACGATATTTACCACACGGGTTCAGAATACAATTTCAGTTCTGAAACTGTCTGACAATAATAAGATAATGAATTTTCTTTTAAAAGAAAGCAACCTAGTTAGTTTTCTTGAATGCAATAATTGCAACGAATCTTGCATGTTGCACTTCGCAGACAAAAATGACCGGTGACTAACATTTGAGCAAATCGCCATAGCAATAGAGCAAATGAATATGTTCATTTGAGCAAAGTAAAGAAATACGGAAATGGTACTTATATATTTCGTCTAAACGAGATGTGGCAACATTGTGTGGTTTCATCTCCGTTTTCATGGGCATGCCATTTCCTAAAGTTGGCTTATGTTCACCGCCATTTGATAGGCACGTTCTGATAACATTGTTGAAATGACAGTGTTTGTGCTTTATATCTAGCTCCCATTAGCGTAACATATCTTAATAAATTAATCCTTCCCAAAACACAATCGTCCCAGTTCTTATTGGCATAAAGTCAGTTAATTTCAGACTTTTTATTTTTCCTTTGCTTCACAGAAAGATGCGATCGGATTGATATGTCCGTTTGAATTTGTCGCTCCTTTAAAACCTGTGTTAAAATATGTATCGATGGATGTGCACAGTAAAATTCCCTTTTGATCTGTCTCTGAAAGGACTCTGCGACATTTGTAGTTATGGGGCAGTTTTCATTTGGCGGCTGTGCCCGAAGATTTGGAGGGAACTGACTCATCACTTACGTAATTCTCCAAAGGTAATCTAGAAATTGATTAGCTAGGGGAGTATCGGGAGCAATGCTTTGAAGTTCTACGAATGCATCCGATACCTGTTCTGGTGGTAAATATGGTAACCCGAAAGAGTGGCTTAACCATTTTCCCATGCCCGAATGTTTATCTACATACTCTTTTTTCAGTCCTATTTCAACTACTTTTCGGGACCAAGATTGCCCGAGGTGAAAATTACAACATTTTAGAGTTGAACCAGGAAAACAATTGTCAACAGCTCTGTGCGCTTCAATTTCAAAATCTAAAATTATTGTTGACGGATTAAAGCGCCCGTTGCATAATGCGCAAATCGGATATTTAGAAGTATAATAACGCCGTAGCGTAGTGGTTGAGGCGCTGCGCTACAAACCGAAAGGTCGCGGGTTCGATTCCCGATAAGGTCGTTGGAGTTTTTCAATTGGCCTAATCCTTCTGGTGGCACTAAGGCCCTGGGGTCGACTCAGCCTCTAACAGAAATGAGTACCAGGAGCAATCCTGGGGGTAAAGGCGGCCGGTGCGTAAGGCTGACAACCTTACCACCTTCACGTGCCGAATGTCCAAAATCTGGGAGCCTCAAAGTCCTGGAACCCTCTGGGCCTACATGGCCTGCATACGGATCACTTTACTTTTATAATAACCTGGCAGTTGAATGCGGCGTTCCCAAATACTTGGAATACACGACTAATTTGTGCTCGAGAGAAGTGGACATTTTTGCTCAAGTGAAGTAGGCATTTTTCCCTCATTTGCTCAAAGGTACGTCACCCAAAATTACATGATTCATAAATTGCTTGTCTTTTTTATGAATTCACTTTCTTTTCCTCTTTTCAATCACTTTTAAACCGAATAGTAGACAACCAGGGCATCAGAAATTCGTGATAAACTTGTATTTTATTTTTTATTCAACATATACTTGTAAATCTGCGTTTTCAAAAATGAGCTATATAAAATTACATTTAGATTACGTAACATCCCATTTTATATATTTCGTCCTATGTGCTCATGTTGTCTCGGAGGTGGCCCCGTCATTGGGCTGATCACTCATCTGGGGAGGCCTTGATGTCCTTGTCTGGTCAAAAAGGTATGTATGTGATCCATTATATAATACCTATCCCGACAGGTTGCGGCCCTGTAAGGCCCGGGTGGCGTAGGTCACTTTGCTCTGTTGTAGGCAAATACACTAAAATAAAATACATGGGTGGTGTAAAACTAAGGTAAAAAAGAAAAGAATTTGATGCATATTTAAATAATGTAATGTTATAGTGAATATTTTTTTAGGAAATAAGTTCTCTTATTGCCCATCGCTGTGGCGTTTGCTTAGTGTTCTTTCTCCTCATGCAGCAGTACCGAGTTCGATTCCTGGTCGGGACACATTTCTCAGTGAGGAAACGGGGGTTCCGTCACTTGTAAAACGAATGTCAGGAAACTTTAGGACCCTGTGGTCCCCGGGCATATTCCAGCCTTCGTATCACTTCCATCACATCGACCCTATTCAGAGTGACTGTGTGAGCGACTGGTGTGGCTTGTCCTCTCTGCCTTCGTATTTCCTTGGAGGTTGCCTCGGCATTGGGCTGATCACTCATCCGTGGATGCCTTCCATGTCCTTGTATAGTCAAAATAGATATATGTGATCCAATGACTAATCCTTCTCCCATCATTTGTGGTCCTGTAAGACAGTAAGGTGCACATAGTTCCTACACCGGGAGTGGTAAAGACTTAGAGGTGTACAAATCTCGATTTTAGCTTGCCCATACTGCTTGAACGCCAGGCAAGCAAGTTGCGAGCGTCGCAGCTAGCAAGCAGGCAGGTTTCTTTAGACATGATGGGTTAGGTTGAATCCAACTTATGCAAGCCTGAATAAGCTTGCGACATTCCTATCAGCTAAACAACTGTAGTTGCTAAGTGTAGGTAATACTTTCTTGCTTTTCTACAAGCTGGTAGAAGAAATTCATCATGTAGATAAATAAAAAGTGGATAAAGTATAAAAATCGTTTTAGCGTCTTAACACATTTATTATTTTTATTATTGTTATTGTTATTATTGATTTTTTTTATGTTTTCTCGAAAATGTTTGAAAATTTTTCCCATGCCGGACTAGTACCGGTACCTTTGTTCGTTGCTAATTCAAACTCTAAAAATTTTAGTTTCTCCTCGGCTTCCTTCAGGATAAAGTTCTTCATGCTCCTTTTACTTGCACTCTAAACACATCTGAAGTTCCTCAACTACAGTGAAATCCCCTTACAACGATTACCGATATAACGATAATACTCTTTATAACGTTAAAATATTTTGGTCCCGGCATTCTTTCCATTAAATAATGTAAAATTCCCCTAGGTTTTACGATACTCTTAATAACGATACACCTCTCCATTACGATTACATTTGGGATCCCCGTAAAATACCTTTTCCTCGGTACAAGGATAAAAATAGATCGTGAAAGTGCAAATCATGAACTCCCCGGAGCTAACGGAAGAAAATATTGAAGAAATCCAAAACAAGTAGGCGGAAGATGAAGAAGAGGAGGTAGAACAAAGTGCGCATCTACCAACCTTAACCGCACTTGAAGCCATTGCGTCTATGTATGTGTTCTGTGCGTGCGAGACTCTGTACAATTTTCTGTCGAGTGTTCCATCGGTGCCAGAATGTTATTTAGTGAACCTCGAATCAAATAAGGGCATTTTGTGTATTCCTGTTCATTATAAAATGCTAAACAGACTGTAATTTCTGACTTTTACAAACAGGGGCAAAAATGAGTCATCCTGTTCATGGTGCTGTGCTATAATGCAATGTAAAATGTGTTTGCTCATAGTGTAATAATTTAAGGGTGGAGTGAATACAGTACAGTAAAGCAGTTCTTGTGATAAAATTCTTTATTTCTCTAAATACTTAAAGAATTTCAGCTATTGCAGATGTTTCCTATATACTACCAAAATTTTAACATTTTTTGTAAATTCTCGATATAACAATATATCTCTCTACAACAATATATTTGTTGTATCGAGATTTCACTGTATGTAACTGCACGACCCACCAGTGCACTGATGTACCTAGTTTCATATTCTTTTCGCTCGTGAAACCCACCAAGTTATGAAGAGCTTGTGACTCATAGCGACAGTGTCGTAGTAATCTGGCTTGCTCTCTTGTCAAGCAAGTTAAAAGCTGTGGCTGGTTGCAGAATTTCAAAGGGGTAAGCAAGCTAAAATCAGAATATGTACACCTCTCCGTTAAAGTGCGTGAGTTCCCTTATTTCATTACCATACTATGGAACTAGGGAGCAAGACAATGTTCATCTAAGCGTTTCCTTTGCTCTGTGGTTGTAATGTATTGTATGGTTAAATAATTCCTTCATTGCAACCAATAGTCATAGTTTTATAAATGGAGCTCTGGTGGAATAATATATGGCAGGGGAAACAGGAGCACCCCGAGAAAACCTGTCTCGACCCCATTTTGTCCACCACAAATTCCACATGGATCCACCGAAATTCGATCCGCGGTGGAAGGCGAGCGATCTAACCACTCAGCCATGGGGGCGGCCTGTATGCATAAACAACATGCTATTATACCCGTAAAGGATATACTCTTCTATTAGGGGCTCGTCTCGCAAACATACGTTATTTTAAACTTCTGTCATAGATCTTAATAATTATAGTAAACAAAAACCATTAGCGTCAATAATTTGTTGGCCTATCTTGTAAATGAACCCTTCCGAAAAGACTTTGAAAACTTATACTTCACACCCTACCCACGTTATTCGTTCGGCGACTGTATCTTTACACTTACATTTTACTGTGTATTGACAATAGCTAGCCGTATAAGATATAATTAATTTCGGTTATGGTATATAGCCTACATATAACAAAAATACACCTTTTGTTCAATACAGTAATCTAATGGAACAATCCTGAAAAGTTTCGCCTTTTTAAACTAGAAACAAACAATTGTTATCAATATGATGCACCCTTCCTTCTTGGCTGCAGTCGAGTTCAGTTGTTTGCTCAACTGCATTACCAGAGCCTGCGAACGTGGACGCGAAGGATAGGATTTTCTGTTATTCCTTTCCACTTTAATTCAGCAGTTGGGATATAAATTTCACATTATTTTGTAGACTGTCAGATTGTAAAGGAATAACAGACGTTAGGCTCCGTTATCCCTGCTGTGTATTAAACAAAGCAGCGATTCACCAGAGACCAGTTCTCTTTTATCCACTAGTGCAAATTTTCCTTATCCGGCAATCTCTGGGACGGAATTTACCAAATAATTTAAAAAGTGAAACAAGAATGACTAACATTACACTGATATTACACTCAAAATATATTAAATTCTTTAGTCAAAGCTAATTGAATTTAAAGCTCTCTTAAAAATGTATAATTTGAATGTTGAGAGCAAAGTACCCACGAGTATAAGGCAAGATGGAAAATAGTAAGGGGATGCGAAATTAATCAAATTACATCAATTTAAATTGGAAATGAGATCTGGTCTGTGGTCCTATGAATATGTTTATTTATATTTCTTACTTAATACTTAGAGTAACAGTACTGTGACCCTCAAAAAATCTTATCATCCGAATGAATTTCCTAACACCGCAGCCATCTCAAGTATAGTCCTAAGTTAATGTCCGAATATCACATTCAATACCCACACTACATTGTTTTTCACTTCACATTAACACAGGAAGCTCTTTTCTTCTTCTGTAGTCATCTCCAGCATTGTCTTTCGAATGTAGATCCCAGATCTTCTATTGGCCACCATTCCCAGTAATTCTTGTGAAGAAGGTGCAGACATTATTTGTGTATCCTGCAGAAATGAGAAGTCCACTTTAAATATTATGTTACTTTAATATCAATTTTAAAATAACTAACACCTGCGTTTATAATAAAGACCAGATCTAATTATATAAAACGATAATACGAAATTTTTATTCTAATAATATTTGTTGATTCTAAAAGCCTGGGTTTAAATTTGTGTAGATCTATCCCACAGCTATATTTATTGGCCTCTAATTAAATTAAATATTCTGAAATACCGTTCCCTGGTGGAATTAATTAATGTCGTCAATGTTTCCGTTGTCCTCTTTGCTTTCAGATTTCCGAATCCATATGAAAGTTTTTATAACTTGTGCAATGTTCTTAAATTTTGATGATTCATAATTTCTTTTCATTTATCCGCAAAAAGGATTCTGTTTCCAAGGAAACTGTTGTGGATTGTTTAACTTGCATAGTATTATGTTTCAATTGCAACGCAGTCCATGCCTGTAAATAAAGCTATGCTTATAAAAATTACATTCAATCTGTCCCTCTCTGGAAAAGATAATACGGCGAAACGTTTTTCTATTAAGTGAAGTATTCAATTTAAACTTGAAGAAAAATAATCTGCATATTTCGAATTAAATGTTATAAAATAAACTGAAGGACAAGAAAAGGTTAAGACATTTTCACGGCACAATCCACGAAGATAACAGTAGAAAACATAAAAATTGTTCTCATGGGACTTTCCTACGCGCTTTCAAAAAATTAAATGAACGAATTAAAACATAATTGACCGAAAATGTATCAGCCTCCTACGTCGATATCTTGTAAAATGGTTGTCATTTTTTTTACTTCAAACTTTTAACTTGTGATTGATTTTTTGTGAAAATCATGAAAATATTTTTTTACGAGAAAATGTTACATGAACTTTAATAAGACGTAACAGAGTGGGGTTGAATGGCTGGCTCAGGTAAGCGGGGAAATGAACCTCCGGGTTTAATAAAATAGATCATATTTATTCCTTTAGCTTGCTTAGGAATTGTCTATTCCCTGTAAGTAAGTAATTAATTAAGTAAGTTAGTAATAGATTTTTATTCCACACTATTCAATAAATAGGCCTACAATCCAACGGTAAGACAGCAATAAAATAAATAAATAATTTGGTTATAAAGCGCAATTATAAGGTTCGCAAGAAAACCTTTTACGATGAAAGAGGAATTTGGCAGCCTATATGAAGAAAATTATTTGCCCAACGCTTTTTAGTGATGTATTGGAAAACATCGGGCCACGTAATCAAGAATGGCGGGGTTGTACGAATTTGCAGGCTTCTACTTATAGTAAAAAAGATACGCGGTGAGGAAGTAAAATTCTAGCGTGAAACATTCTACATTACTACCTCTAATCTTGATATTTCGACTTGGTGTATGTTGCGGGAGTAGTAACTAGGGAGGTTTATTCCCAAAAATGGCCGCCAACCGACGCCGCCCCCAGCGTCGCGACGCCATGACATCATGGGTATCATATGAAAGCGCGCGATGTGCCCTTTCGTCCTATGGTGTTCCGACGCCGCCCCCGACGCCCTAGTGGTGCCCTTTTGGCAAAAAGACGTCATGGGTATCATATGAAAGCGCGCGATGTGCCCTTTCGTCCTATGGTGTTCCGACGCCGCCCCCGACACCCTAGTTGTGCCCTTTTGGCAAAAAGGCGTCATGGGTGTCATATGAAAGCGTGCGTTGTGCCCTTTCGTCCTATGGTGTTCCGACGCCGCCCCCGACGCCCTAGTTGTGCCCTTTTGGCAAAAAGACGTCATGGGTATCATATGAAAGCGCGCGTTGTGGCCTTTCGTCCTATGGTGTTCCGACGCCGCCCCCGACGCCCTAGTTGTGCCCTTTTGGCAAAAAGACGTCATGGGTATCATATGAAAGCGCGCGTTGTGCCCTTTCGTCCTATGGTGTTCCGACGCCGCCCCCGACGCCCTAGTTGTGCCCTTTTGGCAAAAATCCCACCACGCATACTTAGGTCCTTTGCTCTATGACGTCATCGGGTTAGAATTGAAACATGTCACGTCATGCACCAACGTGACGCTATTATGGCTAGATAGTGTAATAGTGACATACGTACAATATTGCGCAAGGGCACATGATAGTTATGAAAAGATAAAATAGGTTTATACTTACATAACCAATTCTTCTTCCTTTCAGCATCCTTTCTTCTTCCAGATGAACACTGTTACTATTACTATCGACTAAGTGAAATGACTTTGTAAGGAATAGGAATTGGTTAAGGTTATAGTTTCATTTCAGAACGTCACAACCTTATCCCGTAACATAACGTTGTCACGCTCCTATGAAATAAAGTGTATAAACAAATGGCTTCACAGTAATAGAGCTGGATGATTTATTTCATCGCTAACCATGTCTAATAAAGACAGAATTTTACAACTTGCAGGAACACTTTGTTTGTTGTTTATATAGTTAAACACTTCGCTTTGCATTAGTACAAACTTATTCATAATGTCATTTATTACGATAGAATTCATAACGAGGTAAGTAATGTCATCATTACACAATGTGACTTAGTTATATAGATATATAGATACTTAACGATTATTATGTTTTCCACAAGTGTTTTCTAATACTTCAAATCGTAACAACAACATTTTATTACATTTGTCCTTTATGTATTTATACAAAAAAAGCTACACATGTTGACATTCATCAGCCATGTTTGTAAAGCTAATACATTCCTATACGAACACATTCCATAGGGGAAACTATGATATTCACAAGTTATGTTAGTTTTAGGAAGACATCTTAAGCTTGGACATTCATAGTTCGTAAGATCCATGATTTGAACATCTTTTGAAACTATAGTTTGTAAAAACGTCTTTTTTTCAATGCCTTTTACAAATACATACATACAGTTTCCTAAATCATTTTGTATTATACAAGACAACTGATCGTACTTCTCAACACCAAACTCGTAGTGCAGTCCATGATAAAAATGTTCAAGAAAATGCTTAGTACCTTCGTCCACAATACAGTCTTTTGGTGATTCAAATAACAGGTGAAGCACACGAAAGGCAGTAGTAGTAATAGTAAGATCAACTGAAGCATATTCTTTCAGTATGAAGTTTTTTGTACTCTGTTCATAATAGCCTTGCATATCAACTATGCGACAGTCCCTGATGAAAGCAAAACAATAATTAATTACGTATAGTTATATGGTTTAGGAAACATTACATTCCTCTTTTGATAATACCTTCATTACATTCATTACCCAGAAGAAGAATTATTTAATATCGGTAGTGTATATGGGAATGAATTAAACATTACAATATCCATATGTTCAGTACCTCAACACAAACACTTGCGAAGTAATAAACATTCATAGCAACAGTATCATTAGAGGGAGAAACATGTACCTAGGCATTAACCAAGAATAGGTTATATGCCTTAGAATTGGGGAAAGTTCCTTTATAAATCAGATCAACCCTTGTTTCACCACTGTTTATTCCGCAGATCTCTGTTTCGCTAAACACATCGGTATACCTTTTGGGTAAGAATACCGATAACAGATCTATACTTTCGCTCTTTCGAATATGTAATAACACGCAACGGCCTTATCGTGTTTCCTTTATGGCCGCATAAACAATATTGTAAGGCACGTTCTCTACGAGCTCTGACATTCCTACACACCTTGGTAAAGACGATGCTGAGTTAAATTTCGCAACTAGAGAGACCATCTGTAAAAAACGAGAACGAAGTCTGATTAACTATTTATTTATATTAATAATAAAAGTATCACACAAAGCTGTAAAGATTATATCATAAAATAGTGTAGATGTAGTCTTACCTTATAAGTTTTTAAAGTAGGAGAAGAACAAGATGACTGAACAACTGTAGATCCGCTTACACACTTGACATAACCCTGTAAATACATGTCTTTTATACAAAACTCTCCGAGCAACACTATGACGTAGTAACAGAGACCTTGAGATATTTCATGCTTTGCGTGTAAAGATGTTTGGAAGTGTAGCTATGGAATGCATCCCTTGGCTTGTTTAAAGATAACAACATGTGATACAATCTTTTTTTTCTTTGGAGAGAGAGTTTTAAAGGTGTGTTGTCATTAGTGTTACACGTTTCCGTACATTCCTAAGTTAAGATAAGACCCTGTAAATACATGTCTTTTATACAAAACTCTCCGAGCAACACTAGGATGTAGTCATGCTTTCTAAATAACTTTTCGATGACGTGTATAGATACATGTTTCTGTACATTCCTAAGTTAAGATAAGATCTTGTAAATACATGTCTTTTATACAAAACTCTCCGAGCAACACTAGGATGTAGTCATGCTTTCTAAATAACTTTTCGATGACGTGTATAGATACATGTTTCCGTACATTCCTAAGTTAAGATAAGATCTTGTAAATACATGTCTTTTATACAAAACTCTCCGAGCAACACTAGGATGTAGTCATGCTTTCTAAATAACTTTTCGATGACGTGTATAGATACATGTTTCCGTACATTCCTAAGTTAAGATAAGATCTTGTAAATACATGTCTTTTATACAAAACTCTCCGACCAACACTATGACGTGGTCATGCTTTCTAAATAACTTTTCGATGACGTAGTAACAGCTACCTTGAGATATCTTTAAGTAAGTAGAGAGAGAGATAACGCAAACATAGCAAATACGTTACAACACAGGAAAATTCCAAAGCTTCATACTTTCTAAAAATAAGATTTCGATAGATAGTATAAATAGACACATCTTACTTTGTCTTCTCAGTGTACTACAAAGCTTTCTACATATAAGGTGAAACAGAACAGATTACTCGAACACGTAGTAGCTGAATCAAGGAAAAGAGTTAGAGATTTATCACCGGAGAAACAGTTTTACAGCTTTGTTGTTACAGAGAGGTGAGTGGTAATGCATTAAAAAAACGCATACAGTCAAGTGCTAATTATTTCCGTTACATTTATGTGTTATGTTCTTTATACTGTTACATGCATTTCTCTAATTGTTACAGATTCAGTCTTTTGTATTGTGTTGAATATCATTATATATTACTACTACTAATAATAATGTCCGCCCCTGTTTATAATATTTCATCGGATTCTGAAAACGAGTTCGATACTATTACGTTAGATGATTCCGAACCAGAGGTTTATACAATTTCTAGTTCGGAATCAGATAACGCAATGGAAACTGTGACGTTATCAGATTCCGACGACGCAAATGAATCTGATGAAGAACTAGTTTCAAGCGAGGAAGAGTTGGATATGATGTCTGGCAATGAGGGGGAGGGTACTTCTTCAATTTCGGAGAATCGACCCTCCCCATTGTTTACAGTTATCGAGAGTACTCGTAAAGAGTACAAAAAGTTCAACTCTGCCGGCTTGCAGCTAGTGGTCCGACTCAAAGAACCAGCTGAAAATGCAGGACCCAACCCCTTTGAGACGGCTCTTAAAGCCGTTATAGACCATGCCCTAGTCGATACGAGAGACCATGGCATGGTAGGGATCTCTATTTTCAATGAGGAAAACGAGGTCGATAAGCCGATTGGTATCTCCTTTAGGCGTAAAGATCAGATCAGTGTAGATGTGATTTCAGGCGTCGTAAGTAAAGTATGTCAATCGAACGCCCGCTTTAATGCCACCGACCGTTTGCGTTTGGTTGTGGACATTGTTCACATGCCTAACAGAAACGGGCGAAATAGAGGTGTAGCTACGAAGGGCCGTACGACTGGTGTACTTGCCCATTTGAAGACAAGCGTAGTCTTCGTGAAAGCAATCGTGAACTGTTTAGCATTCGCCATAATCATAGCTATTGCTAGAGTTAGCGATCGTAAAAAGTATTCATCCTACATTAAACACATGACGAGCAAAAGACTCAAAGCAGAAGTGGATAAGTTAATCAGAGATTCGGGTGTTGATCTCTCGCGAGGTGGAGGTATCCCTGAGCTGGAGAAGATTCAGGCCCATATTAAGGATAGATATAGACTTGTAGTTTACAGCGGCTTTAATCTCGATTCTGTACTGTACGACGGCGGTAATGTGGGGAAAGAAATACTTTATCTACTCTATGACCGAGACACCCTCCATTACCATACCATAACAAACTTGACCGCTGCAATGGCTAGACGATTCGTTTGTCCAGGCTGTCTTAAAGGCTTCAGGAACGGTGCGCAACACTCCTGTCATTACGTCTGCTTTTGTTGCCGAACGGTGCCTCCTTGCGATTCTAGCAAGAAGGCAGTAAAGTGTGCCGATTGTCGTAGAGAATTTCGGGGACCGGGATGTTTCGAGAATCATAAGCGTACCAAGGTTCAAGGGCGCACTGTATGCATGGCTATGCAGAACTGTCTAAACTGTGCCAAGTTTACGACATTTCAGCGGAAACATGAATGTTTCAAAATTTATTGTACCGTATGTAAAAGTAATCAAGCAGAGACAGGACATGAATGTTACATGGCACCGCTGAAAGAGACTAAGCGTTCAAACAAGGTATTGTATGTGATATTCGACATAGAAACAACACAGAATACCTGTATCAAAGACAATACCTTTCTTCACGTCCCCAATCTGATTTGTGCACAGCAGTTTTGTTCTCTTTGCGAGACATCGCAAGACTAAGAGTGCGCCAGATGCGGGCAACGCAGTCATTCTTTCTGGGAAGATCCCGTCCGTGGATTCATGGACTATCTGAGAATGGATAGAGCGTTCGATAGGATCATTGTTATTGCTCACAATGCTCGAGCGTTCGATCTCCAATTCATTCTCGACTACGCTATTAGACAACAGTGGACTCCCGACTTGATTATGTCTGGATGCAAGATCCTTTGCATGAAGATGCACCATCTAACTTTTCTAGACAGTCTGAACTTCATTCCGCTGCCTCTGCGTAGTTTCCCTCAGACCTTTGACCTTAAAGACGCTGTTAAGGGCTACTTTCCACATTTGTGGAATACGGCACAGAACCTCAACAGTATTCTCCCACATCACCCGAACCAAGATCTTTACGGGCCGGACACCATGTCTGTGAAAGATAGAGAAGCTTTCAAGACTTGGTTCGAGACCGTTAAAGATCTGCCGTTCAATACCCGTGTAGAACTGGAGAGGTATTGCCAGGCCGATGTTACTGTACTGAGAGAAGCCTGCACTCTCTTTAAAAATCTGTTCAAACAAATTGCCAATATAGATATTTTCCTAGAGTCTATCACTATTGCATCGGCCTGTAACAGAATATTTAGACAGCTATTCCTTAAACCTGAGACCATTGGCATTGCTCCCTCCTGTGGCTATAGAAAGGCAGACAGGCATTCTAAAAAATCGTTGATGTGGCTTACCCACGAAGCCAAGGAGAGGGAAATAGATATACGTCATGCCGGTAACGGACGTGAAGTACGGCTTCCCGAACTTCCCCAATGGAAGGTGGACGGTTTCTGTGATGAAACAGGAGAGGTTTTCGAATTTCTCGGCTGTTATTATCATGGCTGTCTCTGTCAGCCAAACAGAGACGTACCCTTGATGGATTCTTCAGAATCCCTTGCCGAGAGGTACGAAAACACCATGGGCCGACTGGATATGATCCGATCAAAGGGTTATACCGTCCACGTGATGTGGGAATGCAAGTTCGATGTTATTCTCGAACAGTTCCCCGCACTGAGAGACGACCCCTTGGTCTGTGATGTCCCGTTGGTCCTTAGGGACTCTGTCTACGGAGGACGTACAGAAGCCATGCGGCTTTATCGTAAGGCGGATGAGACGAAAGAAGAGAAAATCCTATACAGCGATATAATGTCCCTATACCCATCCGTCTGTAAGTACAACAAATTTCCTATCGGTCACCCCACTGTTCACGTTAGTGCCCAGTGTACAGATATAGCTTCGATGATGAAGAAAGAAGGCCTCGTTAAATGCACTGTCCTACCACCGCAAGGGCTCTACCATCCCGTTTAACCTTTCAGGTGGAATGGTAGGCTCTTGTTTCCCCTTTGCCGCACCTGTGTTATGACTGTCGAACAAGGTAACTGCAAACATGCGAAAGAGGAAGAGAGAGTGCTCACTGGTACATGGGTAGTTGATGAAGTGAGACTAGCTGTAAATAAGGGCTATAGGGTGATGGCAATCCACGAATTTCTCGAATACGATGTCACGCAATACTCGCGTGAAACTCGTGAGGGAGGGTTATTCGTGGATTACATCAACCTTTTCCTCCAGATTAAGACAGAATCCAGCGGATACCCTGGTTGGGTGAAAACAGAGGCCCAGAAACAGGAATATATCGATTTGTTTTACGAACACGAAGGTGTTAAGTTAGACCCCAAACAAATCGTGAAGAACGCTGGAAAAAGGACCATTAGTAAGCTTTGTTTGAATTCCTTCTGGGGAAAGCTCGTGCAAAGGTCTAACATGGGTAAAACAAAGCTTATTACGGAGCCTAAAGAGCTGTATAGGTTCCTCACGACACCCGGAATTGAAATTCAGAGACTACTTTTTGCAAATGATGAAGTCGTGTGGATTAATTGGATCCCTATAGAGGAGGAACAGGACTCTCTTCCTCATACTAGTGTCGTTCACGGTGCTTATGTGACATCGGGAGGTAGAATGAACCTCTACGGCTACCTGGACAAGCTAGATCGTCGAGCCATCTACTGTGACACGGACAGTGTGATTTATACACAGACGCCTGACGACGCTAAAAGGTACACTGTGCCTTTAGGCGACTATTTAGGCGACATGACCAGCGAACTCACAGACTATGGGGAGGACGCGTACATTTCGGAATTTGCAAGCGGGGGCCCTAAGAACTATGGTTTTAGGGTTACCGTTCCTTCCAACAGCACCGCAAATACCTCTGTGTGTAAAGTCAGAGGTATTACTCTTAATTATAAGACGTTGCAGGATGTCAACTTCGACGCCATTAAAACCATGGTTTTAAATGGTGATCCTGCAGCAACTATCTCTGTGAGGACAGAGAGGAAAATTAAGAGAAAGCCAGGCCCACAGATCGTGTCTGAAGCCGAGAATAAGATATACCGACTCTGTTTTCGAAAAAGACGCAGAGTTGGCGGAGGGTTCGATTCCCTCCCGTGCGGGTATAAATAGAAACGAGATGAGAGCACCATCTCAGTATGGACTCGTCGTCGTCTTTGGAGTGTGCGTCAATTAGAAAACTATTGGATTTTAGAACGCTTATTCATCACACAGGTGAAGAGTTGGAGGTGTTGTCCCCTGAACTTTTAACGGCATGCGGAGCCGAGAGCATATATTTAGTGTATCATAAATTACCTGAAAGTGTGCAACGTAACGATCTTGTAAAAAAGTGTCTTAGATGCTTTAAACATTACCCTGATTCTCCTTACGATTGCTTTGATGGACCCCCACCTATGATTAAACATTGTTATGGTTGTAATAAAATTTGACCATCCCTTTTCTTTGATTGTATCAGGTCCGTCATTCTCTGGGAAGACAACTTTCTGTGTAAAACTTATTAATAATTTACACCATTTGTGTAACGTGAGCAAATACGAATGTATTCTGTGGTGCTTTAGTGAAAGTAACGCTGTCCCTCCCCAGACAAAATTCAATACTAACGTGACATACCACGAAGGTCTTCCTGACTTTAAACAAGAACAATGTACTAAACCCAGACTCGTTATTCTAGACGACTTACTGGACAAAGCGTATTCGACAGAAGTGAGTTCTATATTTACAAAAGGTTGCCATCATAGAAACATTTCAGTTATTCTCATAACACAAAACCTGTTTCACCAGTCTGCTCACAGCAGAGACATCTCTTTGAACACAAAGTATATGGTTTTGTTTAGAAACCTGAGAGATAAAAATCAAATTACTTTTTTAGCAAGACAAGTGTATCCCGAAGATTGGAGGTCTTTCTATAAAGCTTTCCAAGACGCAACAAGAAAACCTCACGGTTATTTACTAATAGACTTTTGTCAAAGAACAAACGATTTACTTAGATTTAGAACTAAAATATTTCCCTCGGAGGTTACAAAGGTTTACGTCCCTGTAAAGGATGAAAAGGATAAAATCCAATTACCATATGTTACAAGTTCTTAAAAAGGCAACTCCCAAGGTACGAAACGTTATTCTAAAAACTGCAAACAAAAACCTGATACTTGCTATTATAGACTGTGTTCTTAATGTTTTGAACGGTCAGTGTAAATTATCTTCGTGTTCTAAACGTAAGCTGTTTAAACATAAACATTCCTTAAGACATCTTCTAGATAGGAACGTATCCTTGTCTAAGAAAAAGAAAACTTTGGTACAGAAAGGAGGATTTTTAATTCCTCTCTTGTCGTCCGTGTTATCCGTCTTGGGATCTTTAACATAATGTTACAGAAAATGTTTCTGGTTAGTGCTAAAGAGTACAAGCGTTTAAAACGTTGTGTCGAAGGTTCAAACCCGGCAGTTGATGTTACGGATCCGTACAAAGAGTTGGCTAAAATACGCGAGAGTGAGGATCCTATATTCAAGAGAAAACAGAACAGAATACTTGAACAGGAAGTAGCTGAATCGAGGAAAAGAGTTAGAGATTTATCACCCGAAAAAAAACCTATCTCCGAGGACGAAGCTAAACGTAACGTGATAGGAGATGTAGCAGGTAAATATTTATCGGCTTATGTAACATCGCCAAAACTTGTAGACACACAGTTTGGAATCTATAAAAATAAAGATTCGGGTGAATATATGATTGGTAACTCTAAAATACAGCTGTTGAACAATAGTTTGATAATTAACGATATAAAGTACGATGCGAGTGTAGGTTTATGGGAGTTGCTTACAAGGAAGAATGTTGATATGAAACAAGTTACGCAGGAAGACCTTGACACATACAAAAACATTTTAACTAGCACTGAAGGACACAAGAGCGATATTAAAACCGCTAAAACAGTTAAATATAAACAAGTCATTGCAAAATTGTTTCCACCGAGAGAGATTAGATGGAGTACCTATAAACAGAGAAAATGAAGGACACATTGCGCAAACTCTATTACGATCCCGAAGCAGCAACGGGATTTTCCACTGTTAGTAAACTTTCACAAGCTTCTAGCATTACAGATAAAAATATCGAGGAATGGTTAGTTGAGCAGGATGTTTACTCCTTACATAAACCAATCAGGAGAAAGTTTCCTAGGAATCCGTATTCTGTAAATAACCTTTACGACGTGTTTGAACTTGATCTAGCCGATGTACAAAGCATTGCACAACATAATGACAACGCAAGATATTTACTTGTTGTTATCGATGTGTTTTCCAAATACGTATGGGTTGTACCTTTAAAATCTAAAAGAGGTAAGGATGTGACAGACGGTTTTAAACAGGTGTTGGAGAAGTCCGATAGGAATCCTGTCGCTGTAAGAACCGATAGGGGTAAAGAATTTCTAAACAAATCTTTTCAAGACTTGTTAAGGAAAGAGAATATCGAGTTTCAAGTGTGTAGGAATCCCGATGTTAAATGTTCCGTCGTGGAAAGGTTTAATAGGACCCTAAAAACTAAAATGTACAAATATTTTACTTTCAAGAACAGTTACAAGTATCTCGACGTGTTGGATAAGTTTGTGAAGGGATATAACGATAGCGTACACAATACAACAGGAATGGCCCCTAATATGGTTAGCGATAAAGATGTTTTGAAAATATGGCGACGTATGGCAAAGAAACAGATTCGTGTGAAACCGAGACCTGTAAAGTTTTCGGTAGGGCAAACGGTAAGAATAGGTAGAGAGAAAATGAAATTCGCTAAAGGTTTCGAGCAAAACTATTCTACCGAAGTATTCAGAATCGTCAAGGTCATTAAACATTCTCCTCAACCTGTATACGAACAAGAAGATCTCAAGGGCAGTCCTATTTTCGGACAGTTTTACAGTTATGAGCTCACACCAGTAACTATTGGGAAAGACACTATTTACAAGATAGATAAAATTCTACGCACTCGTAAAGTAAAGGGTAGTAGCGAACATCTCGTTCGCTGGAGAGGCTACGGTTCCGAGTTTGATTCCTGGGTTAAAGCTAAGGATTTAGCGTAATGGGAGAATAATTTTACGTTACTCTCCTGAGCGATGCATCGTACAAATCATTTCCTAGTAACACCCTTGCTAGTTTCCAGGTGCAGTTGGCACAGAGCATAAAGCTGGAGAGGAATCATTGGGATGTGGGCTTGTGCGAAATTAGTTACTCTCAAGGGAATGTATCGGAAACGAAAGCTTCGACACCAAATGAAACATTGGAATCGAAATCTGTGAAAACAAATCTAAATAGGAAAGAACTTGTTTTTATATACTGTAATATAATAAAACCGCAACTTGTAGGAGATGCGTACGTTAAATGTCTTAGAATTATTCAGCTTCCTTTAAATACAGCAACTCATGTCTTTCCTGAAGTTTATTATGTTCCTGTCGAATCTTCCGAATTTCAGGTGATAGGTATAGAAATGACAACAAAACTAGGAGAACTAGCTAACATAACCGATAGCACTAAACCTACGATGCTCGTTTTACATTTTAAAAAGAGAAGGCAGATGGTGTTATGAATCAGTTTGCGATGGACCACCTTACAGCATACTACGTGAATCAGTCGGGAGGGCGTCTAGGCAATGTTGGTCCATTCTACAGCGGCAGCCCCTATGTTCAACACGGTGGTGGAATAGGTAGTTTCTTGGGAGGATTATTTAGAATGATAAAACCAATTCTCTTTTCGGGTGCTAAAGCGGTAGGTCGTGAAACTCTTTCGGCAGGAGCAAATATTTTAACCGATATAGCTAGTAGAAAGGAAGGTGATAAGGTAAAAGATATTATTGCTAATAGAGTAAACGAATCAACTCAGAAAGTCGTGAATAAAATGAAGGGTAGGGGTAGAAAGAGAAAAAGGGCGTCTCCTAAGATGCGAGATATATTTAGCGATGTAAAGAGGAGAAAGTAGTCAGTCGTGTAAAGATGTTTGCCGTGACAAAGTCAGAGTTCGACCTTTTCGAGAAGAGCCCTATTCAAACATCGGTGGTGGGAAATGTTACTACATTATGTAAAGCTATTACTCCCGTGGAACAGAGCGTTCTCGAATTTGTGATTGCTGCAGACAGCGAACATTATACAGATTTAAATGTACAACTCATGGTGGAGGGAAAATTCGTTAAAAGCGACGGGGCAGATATAGGTGAAGGCGAGAAAGTTACAGGAGTAAACAACTTGCTTCATTCACTTTTCAGTCATCTCAGCGTTTCCTTGAACGGGACATCAATCACCCCTTCGGAGGACTTGTACAATTACAGGTCTTACCTTGAAACATTGTTTGCGTACGGAGAGGATGCATCTAAAACTCATCTCACAAATGCATTTTGGTATGCCGATAAAGCTATCGAAGGTTTGACAGAACCTAAAGAATTGGCGGCATTAAACGGAACGTTGGGACCTAATGTTAAGAATGACGGTTGGACCGAAAGATACAACAAGTCCAAGAATTCTAAAGTATTAGTCATGATAGGTAAACTACACGGTGATATTTTCAATCTGTCTAAACTTTTACTGCCTGGAGTAAACATGCATATAAGACTTACGAAAGCAAAGAGAGAGTTTTATCTCTTGGGTGAAAACGACAATTCAAAAGTCTTCTTTAAGTTTCTCGATGCAGGTCTGTACGTGAGGAGAATTAAAGCTTCGCCCAGCATTCTACTAGCACACATTAAAACTCTAGAGAAAGGTCATAATGCTCACTATCCTATCACAAGAGTGGATTTGAAAACATTTACGTTTAGTTCAGGAGCAAGCTCCATTTCTATAGATAACGCATACATTGGTACTCTACCTAAACGAGTTCTCTTCTCCATGGTGAAAAATTCTTCTTTCTCCGGCACAGTGGAGTCCAATCCCTACGAGTATCGACATTTTGCTTTGAGTTCTTTTGCTTTGTACGTTAATGGACAACAGATTCCATCAGAAGGATTACACATTTCCACAGATCATGAAAAGACTACTACTCTAGCTTACGATACACTTTTTAAAGGTTCGGGGATCCATCATAGCAATAGCGGGATGCGAATCACTCACGATATGTATATAAATGGGTATTTCACACTGATGTATGATCTTACGCCTGATGTTTCGGCATCGCATGGTCATAGAAGTTTGCCCTGTAGTGGGAACATTAGAATAGAAGCAAAGTTCGATAAGGCTTTAGAACAAGCCATCACTTGTATCCTCTACACCGAATACGATAACTCTATCGAGATCACTAAAGATAGAAGAGTGATTACAGATTTTTAGAATAATGAATAGTAACCAAATAAACTATGCTTTACGTCACGTAGAAACATTCGGTGGGGTTTACCCTAGCGATATGTTACCATCTGTTGTAACGCATAAGCCTAAGATTTATGTCATTAACTTTGATCCTCATTCTTCGCCTGGTTCTCATTGGGTTGCCGTGCTTTTCAAAAATCAAAATTTTGCCTATTACTTTGATTCTTTTGGTCTACCACCCATCATTCCCGGGATAACAAAATTTATAAAACAAAACTCTATACAATGGCTGTACAACACTCAAAGACTACAAGGACTGACAACAGCTGTATGCGGGCAATGTGTCTGCTTATTCTCCTACTTCATGAATATTGGATGGAGTATGCAGGAGTTTGTAAACATGTTTACTACGTCTCCAGACATAGAGGTCGTCCGCATCTTCCACAAATTCCTTGGAACTCTCTGTGGAACGAGGAAGGTTGGAGGTCAGAGATGTTTTCCAGGACATGTGCATTGTAAGTATTTATCTACATGGATTTATTGTTAGCTTAGAAAAATTAGGTTGCGATAAAGTTAAAACTTTTACTTTCTGATTTCAGAACGAAAAGATATAAAGCAGCTCGATTTCATCGGACTAGCTCAGTTTCGTTGCAGTGTCTGGAACGAGACCTAGTTCTATCGTGATGTCTTCATCATCAGAGACTACTACTACTAGCAAGAGCAAAACCAGCAAATGTAAAAAGGTATGTATATTCATTACTCATATGCTTGTATTGTATTGTTTGTTTGTTTATTTGATTGTTTTGTTTTCAGGTTTCATCATCAGGCCCTGTATAAAATTAGATTTCTTACGGGTATTGTTTTATGTGTTTCAGGTTTCGTCATCAGGATCTGTAAAGAAACAGAAGAAGATGATGATCGACAAGGTTGTGAAGGAAGCTGTGTCGGCAACACTCCCAAGAGTTGCTCCTACAGTGCTAGCCCGCAGAACCTACTTCCTCAACAACAGAAAGGACCGATACATCAGTTTTGGATTCTACTCCATTGTGAATTACACTGGATGTGCCGAGATTGGAACTTCTAACGGTGCTTGTGTTATTTTGTCACCCTACCTCCTGTCTTCGTTCTTGTTACATTTACCTAAAATGTGTGAAAATATGTGTTATTCTAAACCTTATCTGTTTAAAGAAGACTCTTTCAAATTACAGACACGTAAAGACTTGAAAGAATGTGTGATGCAATACGATAGTGATCGTATTGTTTTACGTAATGATGACATTACTTACCTCGTTATGAATTCTATCATAATAAATGACATTATGAATAAGTTTGTACTAATGCAAATCGAAGTGTTTAACTATATAAACAACAAACAAAGTGTTCCTGCAAGTTGTGAAATTCTGTCTTTATTAGACATGGTTAGCGATGAAATAAATCATCCAGCTCTATTACTGTGAAGCCATTTGTTTATACACTTTATTTCATAGGAGCGTGACAACGTTATGTTACGGGATAAGGTTGTGACGTTCTGAAATGAAACTATAACCTTAACCAATTCCTATTCCTTACAAAGTCATTTCACTTAGTCGATAGTAATAGTAACAGTGTTCATCTGGAAGAAGAAAGGATGCTGAAAGGAAGAAGAATTGGTTATGTAAGTATAAACCTATTTTATCTTTTCATAACTATCATGTGCCCTTGCGCAATATTGTACGTATGTCACTATTACACTATCTAGCCATAATAGCGTCACGTTGGTGCATGACGTGACATGTTTCAATTCTAACCCGATGACGTCATAGAGCAAAGGACCTAAGTATGCGTGGTGGGATTTTTGCCAAAAGGGCACAACTAGGGCGTCGGGGGCGGCGTCGGAACACCATAGGACGAAAGGGCACAACGCGCGCTTTCATATGATACCCATGACGTCTTTTTGCCAAAAGGGCACAACTAGGGCGTCGGGGGCGGCGTCGGAACACCATAGGACGAAAGGGCACAACGCGCGCTTTCATATGATACCCATGACGTCCTTTTGCCAAAAGGGCACAACTAGGGCGTCGGGGGCGGCGTCGGAACACCATAGGACGAAAGGGCAGAACGCACGCTTTCATATGACACCCATGACGTCTTTTTGCCAAAAGGGCACAACTAGGGCGTCGGGGGCGGCGTCGGAACACCATAGGACGAAAGGGCACATCGCGCGCTTTCATATGATACCCATGACGTTTTTTTGCCAAAAGGGCACAACTAGGGCGTCGGGGGCGGCGTCGGAACACCATAGGACGAAAGGGCACATCGCGCGCTTTCATATGATACCCATGATGTCATGGCGTCGCGACGCTGGGGGCGGCGTCGGTTGGCGGCCATTTTTGGGAATAAACCTCCCTAGTTACTACTTGCGGGGATGCGCATTCAGTTGTCTAGCCGTATTATTTGCCAAGTCACGACCTACAACTTGAACTTTTGGATGAATGAGAAGATTAGAAAATTAAAGGTCTACCAAAAATTCTTGAAATAAAGGTTTTAGATCTGAATAGTCTATGTATAGTTTATATAGAAATTAAAAAATATATATATTTAGAGCCATTTTCGACAACAGCGAAAAATGAAACTTTAATGTAAGATGATACAAAAATAAAAATAAGACATTAATTAATTTTTTGCGACTTTTTAGTTTTGAACAGAGAGTTCACACACACATATAGACATTAAATTCCAATTTTTTTATTCATTATACCTCAAAAGACGAAAGAAAACTCGACATGCAATTTTAGGCCCGAACATGTTGTGGAGAAGTTAATTGTTACGAATATTTGTCTGCATTTAATATCTATACATTTACAGACATAAAGACTGAATTTGATAACTGATGTGCACGTATTCACACCGCGGGAAAAAATCTTCATTTTAAGTCCAGGACAAGGCAGATGATTCTATTATGAATACAATTTCCTTCAAACAATCTTTCCATTCAATAAGAAAAAATTAAGAATTTCTTGGCACAGTTATTCATTCTCATTTAAAGTGTGAAAATTAACTTAATAACCTATCTCAACTTAAAATTTAAATAACAAATTAAATACAGTATTATTGTATGGGGTGCGGCAGATCAGAATTTAATCGAAAGAATTTTTACTGTCCGAAAAAAGAATGTAATCATAATTATCTTCAACGCGAGACCTCACGATTCATGTAAACCACATTTTAAAGCGAATAGTAGGCCTATCCTTACTTTACCTTGCTTTTGAGGGTCAATCCATATCAAATCAACCAATGATAATTGCTGACGAAATTTATTTATTTTTAATTTTTTATATATATATATATATATATATTTGTACTATATACATAGAGTTGAAAACATGTATTCATGGATTTTTTAGATGTTTAGTTTCTTGTTGAGCGGCCATTTTGTATTGGTGCGTCAGCCTATTTTACATTTTACAGACGTTTTTGTATCCTAAGATATTTGGTTCCAACAAAAACCATGTTAAAGAGCATAAAAATACAATAATTTCTGTCCAGTATATATAGGCCTACTTAAATGTAAATAAACGAAAAATAGATAAATGTTAACGTTTTCAAAATAAATACCTATTCTTTTAAAATTAAAAATCTTGAAGTCAAAATTAATACTCGCCTTAAATTTTTTCTGGATGTAGTGTTTATACTATACTACTTCTGGAACGACAGCTTATTTAAAATTACCTCTAAGTACAAGAATTATCTCCATATTACCTCAACCCTCTCCTTTTTGATATAACATCTTAGACCTTCGTAGTGAAGTGCTTTTGTATGTGTTTTGATAGTTTTTAAATGAAATTGATCATTGTGTATATTGTGTGGTGTTGATTTTAATGATATTATAATATGATTATTACTTTAAATTCGGATGTATTAAGCCCAAACAATTCTATAATGAATTCTGCTTGATAGTATTAGATCTGATCAAATTCCAAAACTAATCACAAGGTATCAATCAAAGCATAGAAGCTCAGTTTAGTTTAATCTGGACTTTACGTATTAAATACTGCAAATGGTACATTCTTGCTTTCAGGTACGTATACAGCCTATACAGCCTATTCGTACTGGAATATAACCCCAAAGGTTCGACGGATCTTATGATAGACTGGTAGGAAAGAATATCCAAACAAGTATTCATTTCTACAGTTAATTATTATAAAAGCTCAAACTGTATTAGTATAATAATTTTAATCTTTCCTGTACATTAAAGTAATTACATGAACAAACGGACTTATAATTACAGCGCCGCGTCCAGGGACTTGAACCCGATGACTCGAACGGTCAGTGGAACACACTCTCGTATTTCTTTAGAATATTCTTCCTTGCCTACCCAACATGAGTTCATTGCGATTGCCCAGTTCTAATCTACAGGCAAGCAAGATCAGGTACAGTTCTCTACTTGACTCCATAAATTTACGAGTATATGTTAGCTAATGATTTTATGGCAGAATGAAATATTATTTAGAATACCATGATCTGGTAACTTTCAATTAATAGTTCTGGAATAAGATTTTAAATAAATGAATCTAGTGTACAATTCCCACGCTCAAACTCTTCAAGTAACAATATTATGTTACATGAATAAATATGATTTTGTACAAAATGTGCTTTGTAATTAATTTTCCTAACAAGCGGGTTACTTTAAAATTGTATACGCACTCAGAAAATTTACATGGCTACAGTCACTCTGAATAAATAAATGGTAAAATCGAATTGTAAGGACCCGTATTTTAAAACCGAGATCCTCTTCATAAAACACCTAATAGCACACGAATTTTGTTATAGATGGTTATGTAGAGAGATGTCTTGGCGAATGATTCGGTCCAAACCGCCCACCCTAAATGATCAAGAAAACTGTATATTACTACTTTTATTGGGGGAAATTGGAAAATATAGTGTCAAGTTCAAAGCCCCATACACTAAAAGAATTTAAACATAATATCACAAGAGAACTTAATTCTATCTCGGAAGATGAACTTATGCCCGTGAAACAAAATTTTCATAATAAAGCGCCATAGTTGTGTTTATGCAAGAGGAGGACATTTCCAACATTTCTTTATAATTAAATTATATTTTTAACTGTAATCGTGAGAACCTGAATCATTACACCGTTAACGAATTTATTTGCGTAAATATTTCATCCGATCGCTCGGGAGTCAGAGCTGTGGCCGCCGCGAAGCAGAAACCCCCTCGATTGGCCAACTCTTACGTGAAACGCACTGTACATTGAAAAGAACCGTTATCTACATGTAGTAGATGTAGTTGGGACTATAGTTGAGGGAATACAGTAGAAAAGATAAGAAGTTTAAGGGGAGGTAAAATGTACTTCCATTTATCATCGACATATTTATTAATTTCATTAACTCCATAAGAAGTAGCATAATTGTTGACCGTATTCTAAATTTGAATAATTTGAACGTCCTGTTGGGAATGAAGTAAAAAAGAGCAAACACCCTGCACGGAGTTTGATATCTTAGATTTAACCAAAATTAAATATTGTTTTGAAATTCTTCATTTATGCACTTTTGTACTCACAGTACATTAGTATGGCTCATTGCATAATTCCTGCCTTTTGCCTTCTCAGTTCCCCATTTTATTTCTTCTCAGAGATATACATTTTGATGCCCTTTGTGCCACGTTGAAAAATATTTCTTCTGTATGCGAATTAATATTCCATGTACATCCATGGAAACCATAAAGATGTTACCGTACTATTTATCCTGGTGAAGTGTTCAATAAAATTATAAACAATGTGAAAATGGAGACTTATTATACACGATCTGAACACTTGGTACCATGTACTTAAGGACTTTTTCGAGATTCAACCTGCGTAATTCGAAAACTAAAAATCAAACCTCGCCAAATCTTTGCATTGCACTGAGTCTTGTCAAACACAAAATACAACTACTAAAACTGAAAGTATCCAGCAAACATTTAGAAATATTGAATTATATATTGTAAGGGACCCTATGACGAAACCATTAAATCATTCTTAATGTTCATTCTCTTTAACTTAATTTTCTCGAAACTACACTTTTTATATCTCAAAAAGTCCTTTGAGACTTCCATTTGCTTTGATATGTAAAATATACAAAACATACCCCAAAGCACAAAGTAGTGCACGGAATATTCGTTTCAATAAAAACTTTCATGATATGGATTTTTGTTATTTGAAAATGACTGAGAATTACAAAAAATCTTATGTGAAACTCACATACTTCCTCAAACCATTATTATGTTTCTTATTCTCTTCATCTAAATTGGTTGTAAAACTGAAAAGAATGTCGTTACTCCATAGTATCGCATCCCCGAAGGATACATAACCCAAATAAGATATGATTAATGCACTCAAGTAACTTCCTTTACCTAAAGCATGGCCAATGCATTTTCTCACTTTTACATTCTGATATAGAACAAGAGGCCATATTGCAAAAAGCGCGTACTGAGTGGGTGGCTTATAACTACCCTTCAGATAATTGTTGAGAAATAAAATGTTGCGAACAGAAGTTTTATCTCTTAGTATAAGCATCCCATATAGAAAATTTAAACAAAATCTTTAGAGCCGTTTTGAGGAAAATCGCGACAAATTAAATTTTCTTAATGAAAAGTCCTCTTAAAAATAAGAGAATGACATTTTCAATCTTCGTGTCAAATCCCAGAAGGTGCCTAATCCGAATACCAAAATTTTGTTTTCAAACGACTTTCCGTTCTGGAGCTTGACTGTTCACAGACACGCACACAAACAGACGTGGTAAATAGAATTTTTGGATTCAGTGGACCTCAAAACATGTATTTATGTTAAAAGCTCAACTCGTCTGGTAAACAATAAAGCTTTGTAACAAGTTGAAACAACTAAATACGCGCTCATTGCAATTTGGCATCAAAATCTATATCAGAATGTAAAGTGATAAAGATGTATTGACCATGCTTAGAATAAAAAAGATTACGTGAGTGCATTAATCAGATTTTATTTCGGTTATGTATCGGGAATGCGATTCATTTTTACAACCAATTTATACAAAGAGAATGCCATACATAATATTTTATACTAGAAGGCAAACATTTATTTGGGAAGAGGAAGATATGAAAGTCTCAGGTAAGTTTTTTTACACTGTTTTAACATTGTGAAATTTCACTGGATACACTTCAACTTAAAATTTGTAGTAAAGTCAATGGTTATTTGTCTAAGAATATATTGTTTTCTTTGGAATAGAGTAAATTCTATTTTTCAGTCTGAGGACTTCATAATATACGGAAACTTTTGCAAGAAATACTAGGAATGTTATGCAGCACTTGCAGAGAACTTTCCAAGTATTTCTATAATACAGACCATATCACAAACCCTATACATTAGAGTGAAACAGGGGATTCGTCATATTGACATTTCACAGCCAGTCAAAGTGTCATATCATACGTCTTATTGCCTTTGTCCGTGTCTGCTATTTATATAGTCATCTTTTGCTTTCTGGGAAACTATTTGCTGCTTCATCCAACAACTTCCAGGAGTAGTGGTCTCTTATCATGTTCCCTATTTGTCTACCTTGACGTAGTCTCTGAAAGGGCTCCCTCAACTGAGCATTGTTTTCACATTCCCAAACCACATGCTCAGGAGTATTTATTCCCCACACGAGCATGCGTTAGAGTCCGCAATACATTTTAAAACTTATAAAACTTATTTCTAAACAATAGTTAATACGGTTTTAATGGGTAATGCATGTAGAAATAATACAACTTTAGTTCCATACAGTAACGGAGCTGGCCTGAACAGCCGGTCATTTTAAACCATGCTATCAGTACGATTGCACCCTTCCTTCTTGGCTGCAGTCGATTTCGATGTTTGTTCAACTGCATTACCAGAGCTTGCGAACGTGGACGCGAAGGATAGAATTTTCTGTTATGCCTTTTAACTTAAGCTCAGGATTAAAAACTATAAATTTCATTATTTTGCAGTCAGTATGAGATTGTACAGGAATAACAGACGTTAGGCTCCGTTATCGCTGTTCTGTATTAAGCAAAGCAGCTATTCACCACAGACCACTTCTCTTTTAACCAATTTGACAAAATTGCCTTATCCGGAAGTCTGTGGGACATGATTTCTAAAAATCACTAAAACAGTGAAAGGAATGAGCTCTTTGAAAAATTGTAACTTGGAGATTGAGAAGTCAGGTACAGTAAGCAGACCCCGAGAGTAACGGTAGAGGGAAGATATTAAGCAGATGCGATGTTAATCGAATTACAACTATTACAACTATTTAGTTTGGAGCTGAGATCTGGTCTGTGGTCCAATGAATATCTTTATTTACTTTTTATACTTAACTAAGCTTTACATTACAGCGACTTTCAAACGACCTAACTTAAAATAATTTTCTTCCTCCACAATTATCACCTGTATAAGTTAATGTCCTCATGTCTCTTTCAATTCACATGTGATCTTACAGTCCTACCAATTTATCTAACTACTTATTTCGCTTTTTACTCACATTACAATGATATTCACTTCACATTAACACAGAAATCACATTTTCCTTCTTCCGTAGTCATCTCCAGCATTGTGTCTTTCAAGTGTAGATCCCACAGCATCTGTATGTTACCATTCTTGTTGTGAAGAAGGTCCAGGCAATGTTTGTGTTTCCTGCAGATATAAGAAGTTAGTTTTAGATAATACGTTAACTTTAATGTTATAATTAAAATAACTATTAAGACGATAAATCTATATATATACGGACGTACTACACATACTAGGCTTGATACTTTATGGCCTATACTTGACCTTTTGTTATTGGACTTTGGTTTAATCCATTATATTCATATTATCCAATACCTTTCCCTGATGATGTTAATTATTCCTGTGATCAATGTTTCATTTCTTTCAGATTTCGAGTCCTTTAACCTATTCAGACTTGTATCTGTATTGTTTTTATATTTTGAAGATATGTTATAATTTCGTTGTATTTATCCTAAAATATGCATTCTGTTTCCATGGATACTGATGTGGAAATAATATAATGGATTGTTTAATCCTCAGTAATAGGGCTAGAAAAGAACGTAAATAAACGAAGTAGACCTGTATGAACCCGATAAATAAAGAAGGTGCGAGAGGAGGGAATATAAGTTTGCAAGGAATTCCAAATAGAAATAATTAGATATTTAGGCTGAATATTAACTGCAGAGAGGGATGTTCAAATCCAGGAATTGAGCAAGAATATTAAAATGAAAATATACACGACAGTCCTACGACTACCGGAGATGTCGAGTATCGGTGATGACTGTTAGAGATGAATAATGTTTATTACGGTGGGAAGGGAAAATCCTGAGGAATACATTTAGAGCAATAAGAGAGAAAATGGATGGAGAATGAGGAAAAATGCAGAGTGCAAGATCTCTTTCGTCAACCAGATATTGTTGGCAAAATTAAACTTAGAAAATAGGTGGGAGGACATGTAGAATGAATGCCAGAAACGCGCTCGATTAAAAGGTATACACAGAGAAACCTGAAAGGAGAGGAGATCAGGAAGGCCTAGATAAAGCTGGCTTGCAGATGTCGAACATGACCTTAGAAAGATAGACGTTAAACGCTGGATATGGATAGATGGCGACCGATATGAATGGAAATTAATTAATGGAATTAATTAATTAATTAATTAATTTAGTAAGTAATAGGTTTCCATTACCAACTCGAAGGCGACCCCATGGCTGAGTGGTTAAACCACTCACCTTCTACCGTTGGGATCTGTGATCGAATCTCGGTGGATTCATGTGGAAATTGTGGTGAACAAAATGGGATGGGGGTATTTTTCTCGGAGTGCTCCTATTTACCCTTCCATTCTCATTCTACAAGTGCTTGATTGATCATAATATGACCATTGGTTGCAATAAAGGAATTAATTAATTATCAACTCATAACTTTTCTTATATTATTTGCTATCCTTTACTCCATTCTCTGAAAGAATGGAATGTTTTGACCTTGATCCTCTTATTCTTTAAAAGTCTGGGAGACACTTGGACTGAATATGCAAGTTAACTGAAGGAAGATTACGAGCGCAATTTTCGGAAAATAAGTTAAGATCAAATATAATGGCCAGGAGGATTAAGAATTTTTTTTTACTTCATACCCTATGAAGACACAGGCGTAACATCTAATTTGGTTTTCGTGTCAGTTTCCCTCTTTTGAATAGCCTACTACCAAGAGAGTAATGCACAAAATTGGGACCTCTTGTGTGTGAATAAGTACAAATATTGCAAGATGTTTATATTTTAATATTCACATTTCGTACCGTCTCTTTTAATGTTCCCTTTCAATTATATGCAGCATTATCTTTTAACAGTTAATTCACTTACTTTTTCATATGAATTACAAATTTTCATATTAGTCAAATAGCGGAATGAGTGCTTGTCTTCTTGATTTTCATCGATGGTTGTGATATTATTATTTACTTTCTCTTGTAATATTTCAAGAATTTTATCTTTTTGATCATTATTTTCGTTCCCTATCTCCTCATAATTACCACGATTATTTAAGATTGCCCCAATCATATTTATTTCACAATTCCCTCCAATATCATACACTTCTTCAATAAAAGTGTCACTAAACTCATTTATTTCCTCACCATTGAAACGCGTATTTGCCGCTGATTCTACAAAAATATTCGCCGGGCTTTTCTCGCCTACGACGCATGATCTGATACGATAGTATCATCATAAAAACCTGTATCTATACTCAGATTTTCAATAATAAAAACTTCACTTTGAATTGCTTTTTCATTTTCAGAGCATTCGGAGTAATCGTTATAATCATTCGTTAAAAATGGAACTTCAATAATGTTTCCCTGATTGTTCATCTTTAAGGAGTTCTCCCCAAAATCTAGTATTCCTTTATATTCTATTAAACTATCACAACCAAGAATGAATGGGTGAGTTAAGTTTCTAATAACCAACATGTAAATATCAGCTGACCTGTCCCCAATCTCTAGTTTAACCATAATCTGTTTATCAATTTTATACCTTGTCCTACTTACGGCTGTCGTACAATATAACAGAGGTACATTTAGCTCTTGGAATTTTACATTGTTTATTTTTAAGTCCTCATAGCATTTAAAACTGCATATACTAAGCATCGAACCAGAATCAACCATTACTTGAATTTTCACTTTGCCTATTTGGGCTTCAATCTGCGGCGGATTCAGAATATTACTTCTTTCTGCTTTAATTTCTTGTGAATTACTGTTTACATTGAGTCTACCTTCGGGTAACTGGTTCCCCACAACAGACATATGCTACTCACTAATATGCTTCATTGGGGTTTAAATCCCCTTCATCCACCCTGTTTTGATTTGGCAACCTTGTTCCGTCACCTTGGTATGCACTAGCTTTCAGGTTAAGCGGAGTATTTTTGTTCTGTGTTCCCTCCTGGCTCGTGTTACCGTTAGAATTCCACCAAGCATATCTACTTTCACTTAATCTTTTCATGACATTTTACATAGCTAACGTTCCTCCGGTCATATTCCAAGAATTTAAGGGGTTTGACCTTAGTATGCTGCGGTGATGACCCACTTAGATCGTAATATTTATTACGTGAATTTTGCCTCTGTTCATTAAGTTTATTCCTGTCATTTTTCTCGCCATCCTTTCTGTTATGGCGGTTTCCATAACAATGGTTAGTATTGTCTTTTTATTTCTCCCATTATTCCCTACTTCGTAATCTTGAATTGAGAAGCAACCAGCGTTAGGCCTATTAGTGTAACTCCTCTGTACGATATTCCTGCCTACCTGAAAGTTATTATCTCCGATCCCAATCAGATTTTTATTTGCCACCATGCTTTTCCATTTAACTGAGTTTCGACTTCCTGCATGCATAACAGTGTGGTTATTTAATTTCACATTGCTTTGTATATCGTCCGGTTCGGTAATGATACTAGGGATGTGTTGATATCCAATTACTGATTTCTTAATTTGCAACATTTTATTACTAGTGATACTTAATATAGCAAGACACGCCCCTTTCTGATCAGTACCGCTCCGTCCGTCCTGAGGTTCATTCTCACTGGAATTTTCTTTTGCATTCAAACTAATTGCCTCTTTCAACAAAGTCCCTTCCACTTCTTGAACTTTATGTAATATTCCCACTCTAATATTTTCTTTTTCTGCCTTACTGATTTCTGGACTCTGCGTAATTTGTTTTGTTTTCTGAGCATCAATTTCAGTGCCCTCCCCTTGAATTATCTTATTTTTCTCCCTTATTTTGTTAGTTAATGCTTCTGCTACATGACCTTTAGATTTTTGAGTATTTTCCCCTGTTTCTTTCTGCATTGCACACGAATTATCATCTATTTTCTCCTCTACTATTTTAATAATAATAATTAAGGAATCGCGCACAATGTGCATTATCTTAACCTAAGACTTAACCTACCCAGTCCTGAACCCGGGGAGGGGATCTTTCACTACTGAAAAATCCCCCACCCGGCCGGGAATCGAACCCGGGCCGCCGGAGTGGAAGGCAGGCGTGCTACCGACTCACCCACGGCGGCGGACTCCTCTACTATTTTGATTGTGTTTATTGCTTCTGCTCCTACCTCCTTAACCTTCATTACATTTTTATCATCTATTTCCTTTTCAGTGGTTACCTGATTTAATTCACTGCTAATGAATTTATTTTCTACATCATTAGTTTTATATTTAAATTCCTCAGACATCCTATCTACTTCTTCAACTACCCTCTTATTTTCCTCTGAAGTCAGCTCTAGTTTTACAGAAATTTTCTCAGTTTCTATTTCCTCCTTTACGTTCGTTTTAGCATTTTCTGGTCCTACTTCAACATTGTTTGTTTTCTTTAACTTTGCTACTGTTTCCCCCGTTTCTTTGACTATTTGACCTAATTGCTCTATCATTTTCTTTTTTTCTGCTGACATCTGCTTAAACTCTTCCCCTAACCACTTATTCCTTTCCAATATCATTACATTTAACTTTTCATTCATCTTTCCAAACATATCTGCCATCATCTGTTGTATCATTGATAGCTGATTTTCCCCTACATTTTCACTTACTTTTTCTACTGGTCCTATCACGTTCTGATTCTCTGAACTTTCTACAGCAACTTGAACTGAAGGCTCATCTGACCGATTTTCAACTTCCTGACTATTATTTTCTTCACCGATCCCTACTTCATTATCATTGTTTACTTCCATATCGACGTTATTTTCAAAATTTTCCAATTCCCCTTGACTTAATAAATCTTGTCCTAGCTGCATTTCACTTGACTCCATCTCACTGGTTACTATTTTACCACTCCGTAAGGTATACATTCCTTACACATTGTATTTTCTTACAGCATTCCAGATTACCTCCAAAATTTTTCATGCACAATACCCTCCTACTGTTTAACTAATAAGTCATAAATACACTCTTGTTAATTGAATACAAAATACAAAATACCCTTAACTTTTATATAAAATTCTTTTGACTTATCCGTTTTGGTGTTCGGCTGTTCATCCTTCCTTCTGGTTCGATTGAGTTGCCTTCTTTTTCTCTCTTCTTTTCTTCTCTCTTCTTTTCTTCTTTCTTGCGTTGCCCAGCTCCTAATATTGATCCTCGTCGTTCTCCTTCGCTTGCTCGGTGCCCAGCTCCTACTAGTGATGACCGTCGTCGGTCGTTATCCCTTGGCTTCACGACGTTTAATAGTTTTTATCGAACCTCAGTTTCTATTTTCGAAGCCCCACATTGGGCGCCATTAATATGTTACGGTACATATCATCCCCTTAAGTTGGGAAGCCATTAATATGATGCAGTTCTGGTGCTGTGGTCCACCTCCACAATATTGTAGTTACTGCGAAAACTCTTCTTCTGCAGCCTGATGGATACCTCGGCAAGCTCAGCCGTATGCGACAAGGTTGCTCTCTCAGTTCTCGGGGGATAATTGGGTTATTGAGGTTCTTATGTCTATAATTTAAATGATATACTGTTTCTTAAATCACTTGTCAAGTTTATTCAATTACTCAGTGGGATTTAATTATTATTGAATATCAAATGAAATAGTTAATTTTACTCAGTGTATATTAAAGGTAGTTTAGTTCTGGCAATCACAGCTCTGACGTAAATATTACCTTGTGATGATGAGATACGTTTACGTAATCTTCTATTTATATGACGTAGTCGTCACCGTTTGTACTTACTTAATAAAGTTCACTGGCTTTACAGTAAGTAGCTATAATAAAGCTCTTACTACAAAATGACGTATGCACAGATTTTATACTTGCAAGAAGCTACAATATAGCTTCACCTAATTAATGAAGTTATATTAAAATAAACAGTCGGATTGGCCCCAATGCCAATACGACAAAGTGTGAATTACTCGTGGCAGCTACGCAGAGAATGCGATCTGCCGGTCCTCTCGTCGTCACACAAGTAAGTTTCGTTTCAAGCCGTGATACTAACTTCCCTTCAACTGTCACTGCTTACCATCACATCATAAAACCAATCATGTACCCTCTTATAGCTAATTTCTGTGTTTCTTACACTAAACTTAAATTCTATTGGTTCCTCATTTCAGAGTTCAGTTTCGTTCGGGAGTAATGCTTCTCTGCGTCCCCCTTCAGGCTATTCTCCGTATTACTGTCTATTTCTCGGACCCTCTATACAACTTGCAATTCCCAGCTCAAATTCTAGTGAAGTCTCTATTCAGCTAGTAATTCTTCCTTTCTCTCACTTTTTGACCGAATAGAAGTGTAAAGTTCTAACAAAGACTGGCACCTATCTCCAACAGAGTCGCTATACATTTTACTAGAGCAGTATTGTGTCTTTCCTAGTATTCCGTCTGCTAGCTTCTATTGAGTTCTGATATATTTTATTTCTTGCTATAAAATGTTTAATATTTATTAATGTATTCATGATACTAATTTCATATTAATATAATGTCATTTGTTAATTTATTCTGATTCTTGTCATATAAATTATAATAATATCGAATAATTAGTTCAGGTGTTATGATCTTCAACATTTAATTAATATCAATTTATTTATATTATTTTTATATCAGTTGATAATTCATGGAGATGACTCCGTTTATACCAGTTTAAGATATCAGTTGTTTGCCCGTTATCAATTACAGCAAATCCACGTAAACCCTGAAAACCACGGAAATCCGTAGAAAATTACTTCGTTTTAATTTTTTTAAATCTTAGTTCTTTGCTCCTAATATTCAAAGGAAATTTGTGACTCTTATGCTTTTGTGTTGGTAATGTCATCTAGATTAAGGGATCAGTTGTTTTCCCCTGATCAATTACAGCATATCTCCAGAAATCTCCGAAAACCACGAAAATCCAGAGAAAATGAGTTTGTTTTAATTTTCTAAAAATCTTTGTTCTTTGATACTAATATTCCCAGGGAATTTCTGACACATGCTTTTTGTTGCTATTGCCATATAGTTTAAGGTTTCAGTTGTTTTCCCCTTACCAATTACAGCATGACAAAGAATACTGGAAAAATTCCTGTTGCTGAGGGGATGAGAACGATTGAAAACCTGGCAGCACACCCTTCATATTCTAATTTGACGTCTGTGAATGATAATTTATCTTGCCAAACCTTCCACAGTCACTATCAAACTTTCTTGACTGAAGTCATAGAAGGGACATTGGGTAAAACAGCACAATTTTGGATTGGTAATATGGACAAAGTGTCTTCGATTTTGAGATTTCAGCGAGCAACTAAAGAAAACAACTTTGACTTACACTTGGCATGTTTAGAAGATATGATTCCCATTTTCTTTGCATGTGACCATCGCAATTAAGGCAATATCTCGTAGTCCACATACTCACCCTTTTGAACCTGCAAAGGACACACCTGAAGCAGAATTACTTCGCAATAACGGTTTCAGTGACTGTAGATCACAAGTTCCGAGTTCTAGAAATTCCGTGGATTTCCGTGGTTTTCCGGGTTTTTACGGGGATATGTTGTAATTGATAACGGGCAAACAACTGAAACCTTAATCTAGATGACAATGCCAACAAAAAATATGTAAGTCATAAATTCCCTGGGAATATTAGGATCAAAGAACAAAGATTTTTAATAAATTAAAACGAACTCATTTTCTGCGGATTTTCGTGGTTTTCGGAGTTTTCCGGGGATATGCTGTAATTTATAAGGGGAAAACAACTGAAACCTTTATCTAGATGGCATTACCAATACAAAAACATATGAGTCACCAATTCCCTTTGAATACTAGGAGCAAGAACTAAAATTAGAAAAATTAAAACAAAGTAATTTTCTCCGGATTCCCGTGGTTTTCCGAGTTTTCTGGGGATATGCTGTAATTGATGAGGGGCAAACAACTGAAACTTTAATTTAGATGGTAATACCAACACAAAACCATATGAGTCACCAATGCCCTTTGAATACTAGGAGCAAAGAACTAAGATTTAAAAAAAATTAAACAAAGTAATTTTGTCCGGGTTTCCGTGGTTTTCGGAGTTTTCCGGGGATATACTGTAATTGATAATGGGCAAACAACTGAGACCTTAATCTAGATGGCAATACCAACAAGAAACACATATGAGTCAGAAATTCCCTTTGAATATTAGAATCAAATAACCAAGATTAAAAAAGTAAAACATGGTCACTTTCTCCGTATATACGTGGTATTCCGGGTTTTCCGGGGATATGTTGTAGGCCTAATTGGTAAGAGGCAAACAACTGAAACCTTAAATTAGATGGCAATACCAACAAAAATATGTGAGTCAAAAATTCCCTGGACATATTAGAAGCAAAGAACAAAGACAAATTAGAACAAAGTCATTTCTCCGGATTTCCGTTGTTTTCCTGGGATATGGTGTAATTGATGATGGGCAAACAACTGAAACCTTAATCTAGATGGCAATACCAACAACAAAAAACATACGAATCAGAAATTCCCTTTGAATATTAGGAGCAAAGAACAAAGATTTAAAAAAATGAAACATATTCATTTTCTCCGTATATACGTAGTTTTCCGGGTTTTCCGGGGATATGCTGTAATTGGTAAGGGGCAAACAACTAAAACCTTAATCCTGAAGGCAATACCAACAAAAAATATGTGATTCAGAAATTCCCTGGGCTTATTAGGAGCAAAGAACAAAGAAAAATTAAAACAAACTAGTTTTCTCCGGATCTCCGTAGTTTTCCGGAGTTTCCGGGCAAATGCTGTAATTGATAAGGGGCAAACAACTAAAAACTGAAACTAGATGGCAATACCAACAAAAAAATATGTGAGTCGGAAGATCCCACGGGGGGGGGGATGGGGGGTATACAGTAGCCCACGCTCTATTAGGGTAGGTTGAGTGCGAGTCTGGAGTCTAGCACGCATCTGATCCCCCGCGCCTTCCCCCAAAAACGTCACCGGCGAACAGGTTTCAGCACACAAGAGGCGCCTTTTTCAAATAGTAATGGTCCCTCTACAATACTTGTTATTTCTCATACCGTATTTAATCTGTTGTCGTAACAGAAATAAAATTGTAGTCTTTCCTAGTCGTTCTTCAAACAGTTTTCATCTCTGTTTATGCCGTGAGCCTATCTATTCGTATTTCCGAAGTGCCAACCGCTGTAAGGGGTTTTAAGTCGAAAATATGAAATATGAAAAAAAAGATCGTATAAGTAACGATACTTACTAAATTAATACATTAAAGTTTATTTAATAATAATGCCCAGATAGTGCATTGCTTCTTCTTAATATTAACATATACGATAACTTTATATCAGCTTAAAAATAGCATAAAACAATCTTTTGTAAGGAAAAGATATTTTCTTACTTTCAACTTAAACATTTGGTATTTAAAGTGCACATGAATTAAAATAAAATACTTAAAATAAAGAAGTATTTTATAAAACAAATAACATGCATTATTATTGTAGATGTTAAATTTATTAACATTACAGTCTATGCAACAATAATTATATTAAGTAAGATATACTTTTACCACCTTATACCCTCATTTAAAATAAAAATGCTTGGATAGTTTGCCCTAAATTCCTCAAGTATTTATTCTTTGACATAAAATAATACATTGATACCCAGGTTAAAATTGTCAAGGTAAAGTTTTTTAGGCCTGTTTCTTTTGTATCAAAGAATTAGAATTACAATAAGATCCTGTTATCCTGTTAAAATTAATGTTATGATTAAAACAATATAACATGTAAAAAGATATAGTAAAATGACAAGAGAACAAGTATTGCTTTTAAAATGTGTGTTATCCTTGTTGTAGTAGTAATATCAATATTACCGGTCAAAATTTATTAAAAATAAATTGATAAGCACCTAGTATTGCAATGCCTATATTAGTAGTTTCACTTGCTGTAGATCTTGTTGTCCTCTTCTGTTGCAGATTGTGTCGTTTTTCTTTTTTCTTTTTCTTGTAAGAAGTTAGGCGGCAAAACGTCCAAGTATTATTTAAAGTAGGTATGCATTTCGGTTTAAAAAAAACCATATTCAGCCTATTAATAATGTTTACATAAACGTTTGTTAAGAGTAAGGAAATTATTAAGCACCCTATAGAACAATATTATTTTAATACGACCCTTACCTTGGGCTTATAACCTTCGGTACACAGATGTTGTGTGGTACTGTTGATGATTGCTTGCAGTTACTCTATTTATGGAGGTTGAGTGTGTTCATTAATTAGAGCAAATAAAGGGTTCTGTTCTATAGTATTTTCATTGAGTATTTTATGCCTATGTTTGTATATTTCCAGATTCTCCAAAGTATTTAATTTATGGCCTTTATTTTCTCTGTGTATAATTTTCATTGTGTTTTCTATGGTGTTATGTTTATGGTTTTCATCTAAAAGGTGTTTGGCATATGCTGATTTTCTTTTATTTAATCTGTAGTCAATGGTGTGTTCATGATATCTTGTCTTAAATTGTCTGCTTGTTTGACCAATCAAAGTTTAATCACACGTGGTACAGTTATATTCCATTACCAGTATATTTATCTGTGGTATTCTTTTTTGATTTGTATAGTTTGTTTTCTAAATTGTTGTTGGTTTTATAGGCAATCTTAAAGTTATTGTTTTTAAATAATTTAGTAATGTGATGAATTCTATTGTGCTACGTAAATGTTGCTATAGGACGATAATTTCCTAATTCATCCTTAGCGCCTTTCTTAAACAGAGGTTTTATTTTAGCAATTTTTAGGTTTTCGGGAACTTGACCAGTAGAAAGCGATAAATTTATTAGAAATGATAACGGCCCTAGTAAATATGCGTAACATCTTTTAATTAGAAAACTAGAAATTTCGTCAAATCCACTTGACTTTTTATTTTTTAGGTCCTTGATTATGTTCGAGACTTCGGCATCATTAACGGGCGTGAAAAAAATTGACGTAGCAAGAGTATGGCTATTTCTTGAAGTTACACTATTTCCTATTTTAGGGTGACTCTTCAGCCTTTTGGCAACATTAACAAAATAATCATTAAATGCATTAGCAATTTCTCTAGGTTCAGACACGAGTTGACCGTTAAGTTTTATAGTACTGTATTTGTTTTATCAGTTTTTACTGAATTGTTTTTATTTAACTCATTTTTAATTACGTTCCATATTCGTTTGGATTTATTCATAGATTCTAGAACGACTTTACTATTGTACATTTTTTTAGCTTCTCTGACAACGGTATTGTAAACTTTTTTATAATTTTGAAAATAGTTTATAAATTCAGGGGATGCGTTGTTGGTTTTGACAAATCTGCTAAGAGACTTAAGTGTTTCGTATGATTTGCGGATACCTCTTGTAATCCATCTATTAACAATTCGTTCTTTTTTTAAAATATTAATTATTTTAATTGGAAATGCAATGTTGTAACAATAAGTGACAGAGTATAAAAAATTGTTAGTTGCAGCGTCAATATCAGTTTGCTCGTAAATTTTGTTCCAATCTTCCTTAGAGAGAAGATAGTTAAAATAATTTATAGTTTCTTCATTAATTATTCTAATATTTTTATAAAGCATCTCAATAGTTTTAATGTTGACTTTAAATTTATGTAATATATTATCTAGTGTCAACAGTTGTTCGATTTGATCTGATAAGCCTGTTTCAAATACAACAATCGAAGAGTGCGGATTTGAATTTAGAAAGATCTGATCGATAGCAGTTTGAGATGTAAATCTAACTCTGGTTGGCTCATTTATCTGAGCTTGCATACCAAATTCATATAAGAGATTTTCTAGTTCTCTCTTGTCATGGTTATCTTTTAAAAAAATCTATATTCAAATCTCCCACAAGTATAATTTGCATTTGGTTTTTTTGCACATTACCTAAAAGTATTTCGAGATTATGAAAAAAAAAATCTTAAAATTACTACTTGGATTTCTATAAATACATATTATGATAATTTTGTAATATACGAGATTAACCACACTGCATTCGAAGTTTTCTTCCACATTTAAAGACTCAATTTTTTTTATCGAAAGTGATTTAATACTAGACTTCAAGTAAATGCATGAACCCCCATTATTTTACTTAATTTGGTTGAGTTTAAATCATAGACAATATGTTATAAAGGCATACATAGCTAATTGTTTTTAATTAACTATTCGTTTAGTCAGTTTTACTACTGATAGGTCTAAGGATTTATTGATTAAATATTTCTACGCAAGGAGTAATTTAAAGTATTTATTCACACTTTCTTTTATCCAGTTTTAGTCACCGAAAAAATTAAATATGATGACTCAAAATATGTGGACTTTTTAAAAAGAGGTCTTATCGTTTCTCAGTTATACAAACTAAAGTAGAAGCTCTTCATCTCCTATAGCGGGATATTTCCCAGCTTCCAGACCACGAAATGTCCTACTGTAAGTTTTTGCATTTTTAGAGCATCTTTAAGTTTTCTCCAATAACGCTCTAAAATGTGAACTGTTCCGCGAAACATATTAAACTTTTACTTTGTATTTTTATACTTTTAGCATAATGAATAGAGGGAGAAAGTGTGATGACTCGGCCACTCAGGCAGTGGTGGGTTTAGGGAGAGCGGCGGTCCACCGAAACACTGGCAGCACCTTCGTTTGGGTTTCAACTTCTGAATGCTGCATCATGATAGTTTGGCATCTTATGATTAAACTCGAAATCTTTAATAAACCTTTAGTCCTATTTCTGGGAAATTTGTGCAGAAATAATCTACACACAACAGTCCTTCTGAAACAGAGACTTAAAAAATGCGGACAAATGTTTTTATTTCATTATATAAACATTACAATTACACAAAATTCATGGAGGGTGAAACGGAATTTGACTATGCGAGGATTTTTTTCACTTTTGTGTCCCGTAAAAACTTCAACAGTCCTTCTGAAACAGAGACTTAAAAAATGCGGACATAAATGTTTTTATTTCATTATATAAACATTACAATTACACAAAATTCATGGAGGGTGAAACGGAATTTGACTATGCGAGAATTTTTTTCACTTTTGTGTCCCGTAAAAACTTCAAGCGAGAAAGTTTTAGTGAAATATTTGAATTTTATTTTAAATTAAGTACCACCTTTATATCTCGAATGGTTTACGAGTAATTGAGTGGTAATTATTCCGGGCGCTACAGCTGTCTGAATGATTTGGGACGATCGTGAAATGTCGAGGGTGAAGCAAATTTGAATATGCGACAATTTTTGTTTTAATTTTTGTGTCCAGAAAGAGATTCAAGCATGTAACTTTTAGTGAAATATTTGAATCTTATTATAAATCGAGTACCACCTTTATATCTATAATGGTTTACGAGTAATAGTAATTACTCCAGGTGCTAAGACTATCATAATGGTATTGAGGTATTAGCAAACATCTTTTCCATAACTTAGCAATAACGTAAACATCTTTAAATAATTCATTCGTGGACTCAATAATAATAATAATAATAATAATAATAATAATAATATATTAACTGACTACTTGTACTCATACTGCAAGATTGACCCGCTGGGGAAAAGGAATGAATCAAGCTATTTTCTAACTTCGTAAATCCGCTCTACTTTTATTTATACGTTTGTTGGATTATTGATTATGTTTTCTGTTCATTTGTGTTAGTAATTTTTATGTCTAATTAGCATAGCAAATACCTTATTAGTTTAATATCTTAGCACGCTTTTTTCATATTATAATTTAACAATATAAAAACGTACACCAGTTAAATGTCCGGCGAATTTCCGAGAATTTAAGAGCATACTAGCCGGCTATAGTTAAGGCAAGAAGATTTTATTTCTAATGAAAAAATCAGGGAAAATGCTTTGAAATATTTTGCGATATATGTAGAATGCACTGCAAAACAATTTTTGCGGATGTGTGTCTTTATCGGATGTTGAGACGCCAATTATAAAGATCCTGCGCTCTAATTTTGCAGTGCTGCTTATGAAATTTTCCGTGCCCTGCAATTCACAAACCATCCCTTAGTTTATATTATCTCTGTCGCATAATGTGTACACAGATCTACACTTTTGACCTATTTCACCTAAATAACTTACCCCATACAGCCAGGAGAAAATGAATATTAATATAAATAATATTACTATTAATGCAGTACAGTATTAATACAAATTAATACTTTGTAATATTCTACACAATGTAATATTGATATTAATTTATAAAAATATCCCTTAGCTGTTTTCTACCCTAATTATTCGTTGTTATTTCTACACAAATGTACGTTCTTTTAAAAAAATCATCAAATTATACGAGGGTTGATCATAAAAAAAGGTTACAATTAAAATAAAGAAATATCTATTAACAAAAGACAGAAAATATAAAAGGGAATTACGAGGCACACATGCGTATCACTTTTCGACATAATCACCAAATCTATTTAGGCATTTATCAGGACGTACAAGCAACTTGTATAACCCGTCTTGGTAGAAATCAGGTCCCTGTCCCTGTCCAGGTCTTGGCGGATGTTTTCACAGCCCTGTCTGAAGATAACCGATTGCCGGATAAGTGCTCCTTAAACTTCGGAAACAGGAAATAGTCACTGGGTGCCAAATCTGGGCTGTATTGGGGGTGACTCCAGATTTCCCACCCGAACCGCCACAACAATTTCTGCGTTACTTGAGCAGTATGGGGCCTGGCTTTGTCATGCAAGAGGACGACACCTTCACTCAACATGCCTGGCCGTTTGCATTGGATGGCTTCGCATAACCTTGTCATAGTGGCACAATAACAAGACCAATTTTCTAAGCATCTTGCCATTTCAGTCATCCTGAACCGTCTGGAAACTTTCACTACCCACCCGCACACCAGCTGTAAGACAAGTAGTGCCATCTGTCTCCACTCTGGGGAACAAAAGTTTTCCATAATATGTAGTTTTCAAATGCTGCAGCTTGTAACCTTTTTTTCTGATCAACCCTCGTACTAACATACCCTCTACCGTATTTTCTAGGCAACAAAATATTAGATCAAATCGTCCCTGTTTTATACCTATATTATATAATTGTTCATTGCTTGTGAACATCTTTGATTTTGGAAAAATGTGGAACGAAATGTTACGGTCAAGCTTCTTGCAGTGGAATTTACTGTTACACAAGGCCTATAAGAGGTAGAGACTTGGAATTTTAACAGTACCTTCGTTTAATAATGTAGGTGCTCACTAAGAAAGGATTTTGAAAAATTTTGAATTTAAATGCCAAAAATCAAATGTTTTTGAGTATACTTAATCCCTTTTTTCACAGAATTATAAAATCCAAATCACAGTTGGCATGGCAACATATTGTTTCCAGTGGTCTCAGAAGGGTTTTTACCAAATGTACCTAAAAATAATTTATTGTTATTCTGATTAGACATACAGTAGAGCCTCGGTAATTCGAGCCCCGGTATTTCGAGGTTCCGTGTAATTCGAGCTGGTCTTAAGAAAATTAAAATTTTCCATAAAACTAGAGTAAAATCCCGTTTTTATACGGTGTCCCCATGTAAGTTTTACGCACTTCCGAATGTGTTACATTTTGAGCTTTCTTTTAATTTTTCCATGTACAGAAATGCGTGTAAAACTGTCCCACTTAGGGTTTTCGTTCATAATACACAGAAATAACCTTGGCTTCAGACTGCTAATGCATTTCTATTACAGATTGACAGAAACCGTTAGGTTCGATCTTTCTTTGTCGGGACCTCGTGTCAATCAATTGTATCAATTGTACAGTATGACTTAATCCTTAAAGGATGCCGATGTAGCAAATTGGAAATGTTTGCCAATATACATACAGGCGTAACACAGGTAAGTAGGCCTACTATATTGTTTATTTATTTATTTTTAAACCATTATTGTGCTCATGAAACATTTATTAATGATTTACCCTTTGATTTAGTGATAGGCTATTTCCGTACAATCCGAGTTTTTTTGTAATTCGAGGTAGCCTCAACCCCAAATACCTCAAATTATCGGGGTTCTACTGTACTGTATATCAAATTCATCCAAATCTGTACATAGCCTTGGTCGAGTTTTGTTCTCTTTTTGGAGTTCAGAAGCTCTCTGAATTTCCAGGTTCAATATCCTGCATTTATCTTCTAATTTAATACTTCCTAAAATGCGGAAAAAATTCAGTACAAAGGATCGTGACCTAGCCTACTGAAAGTGTTAAAAAATCTTGGATTTCGGTGGAGTTTTGATTGAGTGGGAGCCATTTTGCTCTAAGAACTCAATATTAGCACTAACAAAGAAACTAACTAACCAACTAACAAATAACTAGGAGGCCTACTATTTTAAAGCGAATAAAAATGGAAATAATTTAATGAATACTTCTTAATTATACACCGGCTTGCCCAGTTCACACTTAAGCACAGGTTTGTAACACTTCAGCAGGCTATGATATACTGACTACTGAGCATCTAGCCCTGCGCATCCCCCACCCTTCGTTGCATTGCTAGGATCACTCACTGCTCAGCAAGAAAAACCCAGAGATGTTACGAAAATCATTTTACACTTTTGGGGCTCCGCCTAGACGCTGCGTTGGTTGCCACGCACAATAATGCCAACAATGCCAGTGTCGGTGAGATGCAAGGCTAGTATACCAGGTTGTCTCGTTCGACGCGCATGCGTATTGAGCACGAGGGATGTGACGTGGCCCCAAGCCCTGCACACGATTTAAACAGCTACATACAAGGGAAATGATGGGAATTAAACGTATTTTTAACTACAATAATACATATATCTGTAAATATATACTACATATGATCTTACAGGGGGTATGGCTTAATAGAGAGACCACTTCTGAGTGCTCAGTCCTCAAATGAATAGGCAGTAATAAAATATGAGACGTTTGAAAAAAATTAAAATATTTAAGCTGCTGGTTTCTGTAAAACATAATGTGGATGACAAAATAAAGAAAACACCCTACATTTCTCTTTAACTTTATTGGGGTACTTTGACAACTCTGTTTGGTTATGACTCAGAAAATGGGAAGTAGCCTATACGAGGCAAGTTTACCCTTCTGTAAATAATTCTTTATTCATATACATTTCCAGTAGAAACTTAAAGGGCCTGTCCAATTTGTTGATTACCCTGGACATTGAGCATTTAATTTATGGACTCCCCTAATAAAACATCTTTCAGAAACTGAATAACTACAAGTGCTCATAAATCTGACAGAGCCTCGCCTGACCGGGGGGGGGGGAATATTCAACAATGAATCTGTTGTTAACTGCGAAAGAATGGAAAACTAGAAACCAACTTCCTATTGAAGGTGAGTTTAAGATTTTTTTCTCATTATTTTATTATAAGCGCGTTTTAAAATCCATTTTTACATGAAAAATATTACTAAATTACTCAGTACTGAATCTTGGACTGTTTGACCATTTAAGTGCTGTCGGTCGGTATACATTTAGAGATATACCTGTTAACGTTTATGACTTGATCACTTTGAATCATTTGTAAATGTTTATTTAAAAATGTTCTACAAACAAAACACAGACTGGTTTGTAATATAATAATTGTTATTTCGTGCGCACATTTTATTTGGCTTCATCTTTCAGTTTTTTAATAGGCCCCATAATAATATACATATTCCAGTTTATAATATAAAAATAGTTACTCCGTGCGCACATTTTATTTAGCTACATCTTCCAGTTTTTTTGCCTCTGGAAAGCATTATACCAAGTTGTTAACTTTTAAAACTTCTATTCTTCTTTGGTTTTAATAATTGTTTAGTATCTATGATTACACGCTCTGTAATTAAATGGTGACAAATACATTGCAATCAGAAGTGTCTTGGTTGATCTTATAGACGTTTAATTTAACTTAATTTCATGAAAAATAAATATAGAAAATATACAACTGCACGTTGATCTAATTTTCTAAGTCAAGACGAATATCGCAAAGTATACTAAAGTCTATTCTTTTCAAGCCTCCTTCCATAATTTAGATTAATTTACCTGAAATAAGTAAATATGCCTAGAAATGTAAAATTAAAAACCTTTCAAGTATAATCTAAGCTGTATCTACTGGACTACCTTTTTTCTGAGTCAGACAATCTTTTTCCTAACTTCGTAAAGGTGTACTATTCTTATTTGTACCTGTATTAAATATTTATTTTATTTTGTGATTAAATCCTCTTTATATGTGAACGGCTAACTGCAGAAAGACAACCAGTCCTCAAAATTCACAAATTCACTTTGGAGCACAAATCAGTTCTAAATGGTTAGACACACCGTTTACTGCTGAAATGGAGCGTCTGTCATGATATTTATAGGTATGGCAACAGTTTGAATTTTGCTTTGAAAAACCTGAGGTTGAAAATAACATGTCAAAACAGTTTTTTTGTCATTCCTGTAATATCAGGATTTGTGGACTTGTTGCCTTTCTGCAGTAAGCAGTTCATGTAGGATAGTATGCATTCTATCATCTATGTATTATTGTTGTTAAAACGTGTTATTTCTTCCTATCATTGCCATTGTGTGTAGCTGCTTAATCCTCGCGCGGGCTAGGGGCGACGCCACACAGCAGTGTAGGACTCTCCCCACAGCTCTTACGGGAACGAGGCAACCTTGTATATACTAGCCTTGGGTGAGATGTACCACAGACAGATATGAAGTGGCTGTGCTGGTACAGGCTGTGTTAGGAACAGTATTCAATTGCGCAGACTTCGTGTGCCATATTGAATCTCGTTTACGTCGCATCACGTCCAATCACATTTCTTGTTAAGTGCAGCTGCCAAATCTGCTGTGCAGCCAGTATAAATTACAGCATTTTAGTTATTAAAATGTCCACTTCTTCGTAATCTTTGTTACATCTCGCTTATTTTTAAGAAGAAACAATTTCATAATATAGGAATCCTATAAGTTATAAAAAACGTTAAGTTGAATATTGCTATTTTTAGTTTCTAATTTTTTAAAGCATGCAGAGAGCCAAAGCATCCCCTAACTATAAAACAGACGTGCCGTTTATACACACACATCACAATAACTACCTATAACGTGCAACAGTTCCACGACTTAAATTTTGCGACAGTTCCACGACTTATATTCAAACCACCCACCACATTACGAATCCTAAATGCAAGCAACGCACATTACACCAGTGACCATTCAGGACTTATTACGCCAAAACGACATATTACATAATGAAACAAATTACACCTTCAGACAGAGGACATTGAGACATAAAGAATGACGTATTGCAGTACATTACACTATTTAATTAAAGTACGCTTTGATATCAAAATCTACTTAAACACAGTAAAATTATCCGATATAAGGCAAACTTTTATCAAAACACTTCTAAAAATAAGACCAACATTTTTACAACCATTAAAGGACAACAAGACTTATATTATAGACTTATAAAGTGATTGATATTAAACAGGAAATGGGAGGAACTCTTTTCTCGACTCACTGTCGCTAGGCATAAATATAACTTTTGACAGATAGTATTAGGGGAAACACAGCATCTTTTAACTGTAGAATGCTGAAAAGGAAGCGTCAGGAACAAATTTAAGTTGACCAATAAGGACACATGTGTGGTCAAAAAGGGCATATAGGAAATATAATTAGCCAATAGAATTACAGAAAAGTATGGGAGAAAATCATAACGAGAGTGGAGATAGGAAACTAGGGAAGCGAACCAAGATGTCTTGCACCACCGAACTTCGCAGGGAGAGGACGTATTCAGTATCTGCGGAATATAAGTGAGATTATAAGAAACAATTGCAAGTCCGAAGTATAGTTTATTTGAAGCGCGTTAATAGTGAGAAGAAGTACTTTAAAGTGAAAGTGAATTAAGTATATGTCTTGTACCATTGAACTTCGAAGAGAAAGGACGTATTCGGTATCTGCGGAATATAAGTGAGATTATAAGAAAAGTTTAGAAGTCCGAAGTTAAGTTTGTTCGAAGCGCGTTAATTGTGATGGGAAGTATTTTAAAGTGATTGTGAATTCAATATCTTTTATAGCACAGAAATTCAAGTTAATAGAAAGTACTTAAGTATCCGCGCTATACAAGTGCGATTATATACGAGTGAGATAAGAAATAAGTTGAAAGTGGGAAGTTAATTTTATTGAAGCGCGCCGTAAGATATAAAAAGTATAGAGAGTGACTTTGAATTAAAGTAAAAGTATAGCAAAGACATATTCAGCGCATAAAGGAAGTTTCTCCCATACCAATAAAATAATACATTCTGCGAAATATATATATATATATATATATATATATAAAGTAGTGATCCTCTGTGCAACACACGTTGAAAGCCTCCTAGCTAAATCAAATAATAAGAGAACATTAAATATTGAATAAGAGAACATTAAATATTGAACTAAAAGAACTATTTTGTGTTGTTTCTCGTACTTTTAAGCATACCTTTAATTCGAATTAACCACGGAGATAAGACGATCGTATCTACCAGCTGATTAGCCAGGCAGATTCATCACCTCTGGCGATTCGGAACTGGTCCGCTATATAAATCTATCTGTTTATTAACAGGTTGGCGCCCTGTGGACCGGTGAATTTGTATTTACAAAACGAATTGCTGGGGAGCGGTTTCGTTGTGATTAAGACCGCAACGAGGACTGCCGCATCTGACGTCCCAACTGTGGCTGAATTTTTCGAATTAAAGATAAAATTTCACGAACTTTTCATCGACAATTTAAAGACAATAAAGAATTTAAGGAAAAACACTTAAATTTTTTCTTTCAAGTTGGACATTGAAATTGTATACCGACAAATTTATTTGGACATTCACATCGACACACAGAATAAATCATAAAAGACGTGTGTTAGAGAAAAATTAGGCAGGCATTTTTGGAGTAGAACGAGACCAACAGCTGATTGACGGACTGAAGGAAGGAAGATCCATGACCCACAGCGGGATACCCACCACCACCGAAGGGACATAAAGGTATTGTTTAGAAAATCTTTTCATGTAGAAAATTCAGGAATATCCATTTAAGTGTCAGCAGTAAAATTTTATGAAGTTACGTAATAATAAAATAGTAAATAAAATGGACACTGAGAAAACTGAAGCCTCGGTTCAAAAGAGATTCCTTGTGCTGAGCCACTAATTGAACAAAACATAAATATGGAAGAAAATAGGAATGTGACTAAGGATATTGTGCCTGAATTACCTAATGTAATAGCATGTGAAAGTGAAGTGATCCCACTAGTATTAATCAAAGTAACAGTACTGACATGAGTTTATTGAGTAACACTATTTTAACACAGGTAGGAGCAATAATGGCTCAAGTGACTGCTCAATTATCTGACATAAAAACACAACTAAACACACAATCAGAACAATGTGAACAAATAAAAACACAAATGAGCACATAATCTGAACAAATGAAAAAACAATCTGAACAAATGAAAACACAGTTAAGCACCCAAGTAGAACAATTGAAAACACAGTTAACTACTCAATCGGAACAGCTGAAAACAGAATTTAACACTCAAACAGTAAAGTTGAGGGAGGAAATTAGTACACAGTTAAATGCCCAATCTGAGGATTTAAAGCAATTGACTGAGCAGGGTAATAAATTAAAAGAAACGGTAGAAAAACAATGAACTGAAGTTGAAACTAAATTAAAGGAATTAGATTCTAGGGTCACAACTCAAATTTCAACTTCTTAAAATGTATTATCTGGTCAAGTTGATTCTGTCCGAGGGCAGGTAAGTGAAATTCAGCGTGTGACTGTGAATATGCAATCGGAAATAGACCGATTGAGGCAGCAGGTACGAGATTATGAAGTGGCCATTGAAAATAGGGAAAACCTACCTGTAAACACCCCGGTTACCAAGTCGACCACCTCTCTTCCAGTGAATAATTTTCACCTTCCTACTCCGCAGGAACTTCCAAATCCATTATTAAGATCCAATAACGGATTTAACTTACCTTCAACTAGTGGAAATAATTCAATGCATGATATAAATTCAGCAAATAGTGTGAATAACTACGCACTTAGTAATAATGATTTACCACTACCCACCTTCGAAGACTCACAAAAGACAAATCCTGTGAGGTATTGAAGTGATTTAAAGACCTATATTCGGTTACGAAATGTGCCGGAAAACCTCAAAATGGTTTTAATTTCTCGATCCCTACAGAAGTCAGCACTCAGATGGTTTCATGTTATGAATGATACTCAAAATGTATATATGCAAAGCTTCGAGGAGGCCTTTTTGCAAGAGTATTGGTCAAAGGTAGATCAGGAACGTATAAGAAACCGTGTTTTTTATGGTAAATATGACCGTAGTTGTGGAATGAATTACTTAGAATATTTTATTTCATTATGCGATCAAAAACAACTCCTGATTCCGAAAATTGATGAGCAAAGTTTCATTCAAGCTCTCTGTCTTCATTTTCCAACCTCGATAAAAAAAAATTGCTTGATAGTAGCATCTCCACAAAATACAAGCGATGTGTTACGCTTATTGAAATCCTTGCAGGATGTTCCCAGACAACCAGTAAGAGTAGGACAAAATCCTCAGGTGCCAGATGCAAATAATCAGAAAAGGACCATAAATATGTGCATACTGGACCAGAGAATTTTGAAAGTGAGGTCGGGACACCGGAAAATAATAATCAAATGCAGAACAAAAGGAAGGAAAATTGGAATCCGCTAAATCTACAGCGACGAAGCCCGGAGCCCTATTGGCAAAATTATGAATATCAGAGAGGTACGCGAAATCCATTCTGGAGAAATGGAGGAAATTGGAACGCTAATAATAGTAACTACTCCCGATATAGGCCTTACACTAATAATCAGCAGTACCAGAGATCCTACGGACGAGGCAGAAACTCGTATGGTAATTATTCGCGAGGCAGGAATTTCCAGAATAATCGTGGCAGAACACCCTCATGGCATTACAGGAGCCACTTAAATCAGGGATATTTTCGTCCACAATTTCGTGGTCGTGTAGTGAATAATCGATACATAAGAAATGACAACAATGACAGGTTTGCCCATTCCGAAGCAGAGAATCGACCCAGGTCCCCTAACAATAGGAATAATGGAACGACAAGCAGACCAAATACCCCATCAGCTGATTTAGCTTTAAACGCTTGAGGGCTTCTTTAATACCTCCAACCGGAAGCCCTGCGTCTATTTGTAATTCTGGAGGAAATATAAACTCATCTGAAGCCTGCAGTAATGATAACCATACTAATGTAAATAAAGAGGACACAAACAGGATATGAGTCCCCATTGTAAATATGAACCCCCATCTTACTCCTAATCCCACAGCTAAGACGAAAAATGACATTTCATCCAATGAAAACAATAAAAATAATCAGTTGATACATGACAATACCACAACACCAACACCTGAAAACAATGCACAACTCAGTAACGATGAACCACAGGCAGATGTAACTATAGGCATTCTACAAAGGAATGATGTCAACACAATGAATATGAAATCCCCTGTAATAAACGCACAAATAGGAAACCAAACATATCCTTTAACATTGGACACAGGATCTGATGCGGAAATAATGTCTCGCGCGACTTTCTTAGAATTACAGAGAGTTAAAGGGCAGACATTGGAAATATTATTTTTAATAGTCCCAGGTTTGAACCTACCCATTATAGTCGGTTGCCAAGTATTTAGGAAATTGCAAGCCATACTAAATTTCCGTAATAATTCTTTGGAATTTATAAATGAACAGGACCAAGAATCTGTGATCCTTTTAACGTAACAGAAATAGTTGAAAGAGAAAGTGTTTATGCCATTGGTGAAGAAACTCTGTTCGTGGAGCTTATTCAAGCTGGAGCTCACCCCCTTGTAACAATTAGACCCTCTACTCAAGATTCAGCTGACCGCTCAGCAGGAAGCCCTGCTCCCCACACAAACTCCATTCATAAAGAAACTGGCACCGATTCACAACACGAGTCCATCAATGTAAATAGCTGTAGCACTGAAAACATCCAGGAAATAATTAAAACTAAAGTTAATGAAGCACACGGGTTAGACCCAGTTCAACAACGAGCATTATATGATGTATTATATAAACACCGTGAAATTTTCAGGAAAGAAATTGGAAAATGTCAATTATACACTCACAAAATTTTGAGATCTTCTGACATTCCAATCCGGCATAGCCCAAGATCCATTCCCTTAGGTTTGCGTGGTAAGGTAAATGCAAAGATCAAGGAAATGATCGATCAGGATATTATTGAAGATGCTAACACAGAATATAACAGCCCTTTGTGTATAGTATTAAAGCCCTCGGGGGACGTGCGCACCACAATCGATGCTAGGGCCATAAACCTCCAGACGCTGGATGACAATTACCGTCCCTTACTTCAGATGAATTACTGTCAAAAGCTAAAGAGGGAAATTATTTTTCTACAACGGATTTAGTTTCCGCCTTTTGGCAGATCCCCTTAGACGAAGATTCGCGTGATTTGACAGCATTTACTTATTCTGGAAAACAGCACAGGTTCAAACGCGTGGCTTTTGGGTGTAAAACCTCTTCAGCGGCACTTCTAAGGGCACTGGCTAAGACGTTTGACGATGAAGATAACGATTTCACAATTCCCTTCTTAGACGATATTATGATAGCCTCACGGTCTAAGGAAGAACACATAAAACACATAGATTTCACCCTAGGAATGCTAAGGCATACAGGATTTACTATGAATATAGAGAAATGAAAATTTTTTCAGAAGCAGGTAAAATTTTTAGGTTATAAGATTTCAGAAGAAGGATGTTGCATTGATGAAGAAAAAGTCGAAGCAATTATGAAAATTCCTTCACCTAAGAACTTAAAACAGCTGAGATCATTCATAGGCGTGTGCCAGTACCAGTCACGTTTCGTGATAAATTATGCTCAGGAACTATACCCCTTTAGGAGCCTTCTGAAGAAAAATCAGAAGTGGTTATGGACAGCGGAACATGAATTATCCTTTCAAAGGGTTAAGCAGCTGTTCGCTAAGTCTATATTACTACAAAAGCCGGACGAAGACTTGGGATATTTCATCCAGTGTGACGCTAGCGCCAGAGGACTAGGTTCGACCCTGTTCCAAGAGAAGGAGGGCGAAAAGCGAGTTATTGCAACGGCAAGTAAAGGCTTATACTGCGTCTGAGTTATCTTGTCCTTTGAAAAAGTGAGAGAGAAAAATATATTTTGAAAAGAGAAAAAGCTAGTACTTAACCTCCTATGGCGAAGGTGGAAGGGGCGAGATGCCATCCAGACTCACGGTGGCGGATTGTTGAGTGCTGAGGAGAGAAGCATCTCCACACTCCGAGTCGTCACTCACATTCATCTGAGTCCGAATCTTCTAAATTAATCACAAAACTGTCCAACATTTCGTCCATGAGGTCGTCTCTTTTCCAATAAAATTCTTTTATACCACGAACATGCTCACAAGCCCTTCTTCAGTGTTCAGCAGTCACCTTTTCTACTGCAGCTTTAAACAAAGTTTCTGTATTGTTAATTTTGAATTCTGTGTTATGTTTTGCAACGTCATCTTTTATTTGCCCCATATCAACTCCATGGGGTTTAGATCGCAGTGATATGGTGGCAGCCGTAAAATTGTGTGCCCATGTTGTGCAGCAATTGTATCAATTTCGTAGGTTCTGAATTTGTCTTTAACGCCTAATTTCATACAGAACGGGCTTGGTAGAACGAGGATCATAATCACATTCTACTCAATGGTATGGAGCATTGTCCATTAAGATAATTGAATTTTGAGGTATGTTATGAAGGAGCTATTTTTAAAATCGTTTCCTTCCATTTCTTCATGGTAATTTTTTGTCTTCGATTTAAATAACAACCCACTTGGGACAAATCCGCACTCCGATCCATCATACAGGACTATACATCTTTGGTCTTTACCTAAAGGAACACAGCGGTGACTCAAACTCTCCATCGGAATCTTCTCACATTCATATTATCCCTCTTTCATGGTTAACATTGATCCATGTATCGTCGAAAAGTAGATAACTGGGCGCAGTGAATTACGCAAATCTCTCATTTTTCTCAATTAATTGAATCGTTTTACAACAATGTCGCTCCTTTCCATCATCATTTTCCTTCCTTTGTTGTTTTTCACGTATCGAAATTCCTTTTTTTAAATATTTCGTGGAGAGCCCACTTGCTGCCGTCAAATAATCCCACCTTGTTTAATGCCTTCTTGATATCATCTAGGCTAGGCAAAAATCGTGACTCATATAACTGATAAATTGTACGGCGAATACCAGATTTGGTGAAAGAATCTATAATTGTTTTCATTGGTGTCCTATTGGGCCTCTTTTTTCTAGGCGTTCCCAATCTAGTACCAGCCTATTTTGCCATTTTATGTTCATTTAAAATACGGGAAGCCGTTCTCTTAGAAACTCCAGTCGCACAAGCAGTACCAAATCGACAACATGGAAGCAGAATGCACAATGGATTAGGAAAGGGGGGTTCAGGGGGTTTTGACCCCCTAAGGTCAATACCTAAAATTCTATATTTGTATTTAAAAAAAATATTTACAGTAATTAAACAAGATTTGTTGGTGTGTCAAATATGATATAGCAGTTGTTTTCTTCTCATAACATAATGTGTAGGCCTATTATGTCCACTGTTCCATGTGTTATTCAACTTTTCTTAAAAATAGTAATAAGTATTATAACTTAGGTAACAAGAAATTGTCTTAGAGTATAGTAAATAAATTTGCTAACTTGTTTTTCAGTGCTAAAATAGCATAAAATGTGATTTTCATTAGTTCAATACTTAAAAATTTTCCGGGGGTGGACACTCGATTTAGGTAACAATTTCTTGTTTACATTGGCATGTCTTAGAGTAAGGTAAACACATTTCCTAGCTAGTTTTTGAGTGCTAATGTAGCATAAAATGCGATTTTCATTAGTTCAATATTTAAACATTTTCCGGGGGTGGATCCCCCGCTTAGGTAATGATTTCTTATTTACATTGGCATGTCTTAGAGTATAGTAAACAAATTTCCTAACTAGTTTCTCAGTGCTAAAATAGAGTAAAATATGATTTTCATTAGTTCAATATTAAAAAATTTCCCGGGGGTGGACACCCGACTTAGGTAACAATTTCTTGTTTACATTGGCATGTCTTAGAGTAAGGTAAACAAATGTCCTAGCTAGTTTTTTAGTGCTAATGTAGCATAAAATGTGATTTTCATTAGTTCAATATTTAAAAATTTTCCGGGGGTGGACCCCTCGCTTAGGTAACAATTTCTTGTTTACATTGGCATGTCTTAGAGTAAGGTAAACAAATTTCCTAACTAGTTTTTCTGTGCTAAAATAGTGTAAAATGTGATTTTCATTAGTTCAATTTTTTAAAATTTTCTGGGGATGATCCCCGACCCCCTTTTTTGGGGGTTTTCCAAACCCCCCGGCACTTTCGACCCTCCCCGCAATTATTTTCTGGCTACGTCATTGTTGCACTTATTATATTATTATTATATTATTAATATAATGTTACAAAGTGGCCCAAGAAGTTAAAGCGACAAAAAATAAAATAATGAAAAAAATGCCCCCTCTCTAGAAAATATCATATGGGCGCCCTTGTCGACAGCCAATCAGGTTGGGGGGTGAGCAATGAAGTTTGGGGGGGTAAGTCATGAAATATGGGGGGGACCCGTGGGTTCGAATTACTAAGAGTCCACTGTATAAATAAAATATAAACTTGAAAAAAGACACTTCACTACTGCATAGATCCGTCACTGCACACTAGCTTCTACAAACTGATGTAAATCTCTGAACTAACACCCTTAAAATCTTAGCAACACAATAGCTGAGGAAGCAGCATAATAGCCTTGAAATTGGCAATGCCCTTTACAGAAGCAGGTAGTATTGGGTAGATTTATGACTAGTGAGACAAGCTAACTCGCACAGGGTATAAGTATCGCGCAGTCTAGGATGTACCCAACATAACTTGAAATTTATGCAGTACCTGAAGCCCTAAATAAATACAAGCATTATATTTATGGAAAAAAGGTTACAATCTTGTGTGATCATATGAGCTTGAGTTTTATTAATCAAATTAGACTATCAAACTCCCGAGTAAGTAGACTTATACATAGCTTGACTAAGTACAATATAGAAATTCAGCACATTAAAGGGTCCCAAAATCTACTTCCGGACCTACTATCAAGATTACCTAGTCACCCAGGGATGGCTTGCATAGAGGGCCAGGTAGAGAAGGAAGTAAAAATCATGGAAATCAAAATAAATGACAGGTATAAGCTTAACGCCAAGTTAGGAAACTTAGAAAACCTTCAGGCCGAGGATGAGTACCTAATCGGAATTGCCGGTTGATTGCAGGGAATCCCTGAAATAAATACTGAAATTACCGAAAGAGAAAACATACCGAATACGTTTGGAAAAATGAATAATATCATTTATAAATTGTGCGGTACCGACGTACTTACATGGCGACTATATATTCCTAAAGCTTTGGAAATGGATGTTATCGCTAGCTACCATGAGAATCTTGCGCATAGCGGCACTGATAGGATGATGAATACAATAAATGATCATTTTTACATAAAACATTTAGGAAGGAAAGTAAGGCAGTATGTGCGATCCTGTCATTTATGCCAAGTCGGCAAGAGCAAAAATGTCACGTATCAAACCACTCCAGGGGCTATAGAGGCAACAAAACCTAATGAGCTAATTTGTGCCGATATTTTATGGCCACTTATAAAATCAAACTTTGGATTCCAGTTCATCTTTGTGCTGGTGGATGTTTTTAGTAAGTTTGTGGCACTATATCCACTGAAGGATTTATCCACTAGAAATTGTTTGAATAAAGTCATAGAATACCACAATACTCACGGCGTTATTTCAGCTCTTTTGACAGACAATGCGAGCATTTTTTCAAGCAACAAGTGGCAGCAAGGCCTACCTAAATTAGGTATAAAGAAATACAGTTCCTCGGCTTTCCATCCGATAGGCAATTTGGGTGAAAGATATAATATGAAGGAAGTAGTATCATATCTACGATTATTGTCGCATCGACAGCATAAAAGCTGGTTTAAATATTTAAAACCCATCCAAGCAATTTTGAACGAGACACGTAACCAAGTAACCAAGGAAATACCACTCGAGGTTATGAATAGAACTAAAATAGGTCCCCTATTCAAACGGTCACCCCCCGTCTTGCCCCTCTGCCAGAAAAGTGAAGTGGAGACATGCCGGGCGATCCTAAAATTATTACGGCAGCGATGACAGACTAGAAAAAAAAAGCGCGCAGAGTGAGAAAAAAGTGGGAACCACAAAGAAATGAATATGTTTTGTTACGTCAGAAAGTATTGTCCAGTAGTCAAAAGAAAAGGCAGGGAAAATTTTCTCTTTTGTATTCAGGTCCGTATCGGATAAATGCAAAATTCGGTACCGACAAGTATGAACTAGTGGATGCTAAAGATTGTTCTAAAATAAGGGGCAGATACCATAAGCAACTTTTGCGAAAATATTTTACCCCTCAAGTATTATCTCAGGGAAAATAAAGGTAAGAAGAGGTATCAAAATGATGACGACTTGGATTGACAAAAATGACTTCTCGAACCACCCACCACATTACGAATCCTAAATGCAAGCAACACACATTACACCAGTGACCATTCAGGACTTATTACGCCAAAACGACATATTACATAATGAAACATATTACATAATGAAACAAATTACACCTTCAGACAGAGGACATTGAGACCTAAAGGGTGACGTATTGCAGTACATTACACTATTTAATTAAAGTACGCTTTGATATCAAAATCTATTTATACACAGTAATAATTATCCGATATAAGGCAAACTTATATCAAAACATTTCTAAAAATAAGACCAACATGTTTACAACCATTAAAGGACAACAAGACTTATATTATACGACTTATAAAGTGATTGATATTAAACAGGAAGTAGGAGGAACTCTATTCTCGACTCACTGTCGCTAGACATAAATATAACTTTTGACAGATAGTATTAGGGGAAACACAGCATCTTTTAACTGTAGAATGCTGAAAAGGATGCGTCAGGAACAAATTTAAGTTGACCAATAAGGACACATGTGTGATCAAAAAGGGCATATAAGAAATATAATTAGCCAATAGAATTACAGAAAAGTATGGGAGAAAATCATAACGAGAGTGGAGATAGGAAACTAGGGAAGCGAACCAAGATGTCTTGCACCACCGAACTTCGCAGGGAGAGGACGTATTCAGTATCTGCGGAGTATAAGTGAGATTATAAGAAACAATTGCAAGTCCGAAGTATAGTTTATTTGAAGCGCGTTAATAGTGAGAAGAAGTACTTTAAAGTGAAAGTGAATTAAGTATATGTCTTGTACCATTGAACTTCGAAGAGAAAGGACCTATTCGGTATCTGCGGAATATAAATGAGATTATAAGAAAAGTTTACAAGTCCGAAGTTAAGTTTATTCGAAGCGCGTTAATTGTAATGGGAAGTATTTTAAAGTGATTGTGAATTAAATATCTTTTATAGCACAGAAATTCAAGTTAATAGAAAGTACTTAAGTATCCGCGCTATACAAGTGCGATTATATACGAGTGAGATAAGAAATAAGTTGAAAGTGGAAAGTTAATTTTATTGAAGCGCGCCGTAAGATATAAAAAGTATAGAGAGTGATTTTGAATTAAAGTAAAAGTATAGCAAGGACATATTCAGCGCATAAAGGAAGTTTCTCCCATACCAATAAAATAATACAGTCTGCGAAATATATATATATATATATATATATAAAGTAGTGATCCTCTGTGCAACACACGTTGAAAGCCTCCTAGCTAAATCAAATAATAAGAGAACATTAAATATTGAATAAGAGAACATTAAATATTGAACTAAAAGAACTATTTTGTGTTGTTTCTCGTACTTTTAAGCATCCCTTTAATTCGAATTAACCACGGAGATAAGACGATCGTATCTACCAGCTGATTAGCCAGGCAGATTCATCACCTCTGGCGATTCGGAACTGGTCCGCTATATAAATCTATCTGTTTATTAACAGGTTGGCGCCCTGTGGACCGGTGAATTTGTATTTACAAACCGAATTGCTGGGGAGCGGTTTCGTTGTGATTAAGACCGCAACGAGGACTGCCGCATCCGGCAAATAATAGATGGACGGATTAGAAACCAGTAAAGATTATATTGTGAACAATTTTTTATATATTTTTTATTTATTTAATATATAATATAATACAACCCCAAAGAGCAAAGCTCGTGCAAGGGGTGACATAAATACACTGGTTCAAAGGAAAAAATAAATTACAACACGTACTACAATTATCTTAAGGCTATAACAAATTCACTGTGACAAACATACTACAAAAAAAATTGAAATATACTAAGCAATTTTGAAATATGCATTTTTTTATACGACTTCACAGAAATATATTATAACTATCCTACTGGCTAAAGTACACATCTAAAAAATATGACAATGCTTTTGGTTTAAAATTTCTAATGGAACTGGATACACTTTCAGGTAACATGTTATACAATTTTATAGCATGATTTAATATTCCATTTAGACCATACATAGTGGATTCGCTATGAGTTACAAAAAGATGAGTGACTTGTCTTGTGTTATGGAGATGAACATCTTCAGGTGTAATTAAGGTGGTGTTGGATTTAATAAGTTTATATTTGATAGAAAGTAAGTGACTGACTATTGCTGCATTTGTAGAGACAGGAAGTGGCTTGATTCCAGAAATTTTGAATATATCACTAGTATGGGTTATAAAGGGGGTACGCCGTAGCGTAGTGGTTGAGGTGCTGCGCTACAAAGCGGAGGGTCGCGGGTTCGATTCCCGATGAGGTCGTTGAGATTTTTCAATTGGCCTAATCCTTCTGCTGGCATTATGGCCCTGGGGTCGACTCAGCCTCTAACAGAAATGAATACCAGGAGCAATCCTGGTGGTAAAGGCGGCCAGTGCGTAAGGTTGACAACCTTACCACCTTCATGTACCGAATGTCCAAAATCTGGAAGCCTCAACCTCCTGGAACCCTCTGGGCCTCCATGGCCTGTATAGGGATCACTTTACCTTTACCTATGAGTTATAAAGGGAATATCAAACATAATTTTAATCGCTCTATTTTTAATTATTTCTAGCTCGTGAAATCGGCTTTTTCTGCAATTGCCCCATATGATGTTCATATAAGTAAGATGACTGTGGATTAAAGAAAAATATACAATTTTAAGAAGTTGACTGGACATTCCTGAAAGACGTAAACTGTTTATAATACCGACTACTGGGAGAATTTTCTTCTTAATTTTGTCAATTTGAGATTCCCAAGAAAGGATACTGTCAATATTTAGTCCTAAAAAGAAATAAATTCAATTCTCTCTATTGTCTTATTATTTATGTTTAAGTGCATATTGGTTTGAAGTCTGTGTGATCGCTTGTGAAAGAACATGAATTTAGTTTTATCTTCGTTTATTGTTAATTTATTATAGTTAAACCAATTGATTAGGTCATTCATGTCATGTTGCATTTCATATACTAAGTCTTCTTCTGTTCGTCCTGTATAGAAAACATTTGTCATCGGCATACAAAAGCATTTTACCAAACAATTTTAAATTAAACAAATCGTTTGCATATATATTGAAGAGGAGTGGACTCAGGATAGATCTTTGAGGTACTCCACACTTAATAGATGCTATTTCACTATTATATTGATTTACACTAACGTATTCCTTTCGACTACTCAAATAACTTTCAAACCATACTAACGATAATCCTCTTATCCCTGCGTAATTCAATTTCTCTAGTAATAAATCATAGTCTACAGTGTCGAAAGCTTTTCTTAGGTCCAGAATAGCCCTGATGCTAAGCTATTTCCATCAACTTATTTTTGTATTTGAACAAGAATGTCAAATAGAGCAGTGGCTGTACTGCTTCTTGATGTAAACCCATATTGCATGGGATGAAAGAATGTATTCCTATGTAAAAAGTTTTGTAGTCTTATTTTAACAACTTTGTCAAGGATTTTAGCCAAAACCTGTAAAATACTAATTGGTCTATAATTACAAGGGTCTGTGTCACTTCCTCCTTTTGAAGTGGGCACTACTCTCGCAATTTTACATTTAGAAGGTACAATTCCCGAGCTTAGAGAGAGATTTACAAATTGGACGATAAAGGGAGTTAGCCAAATGTTTTATTTTAGGTTACCCAGCAATAAATTAAAAAGTGTACTGACAACCTATTTCATGTGTCCCAACACACATACCCCGTTCTAAACGTTTTGATATATTCATTTATGTCTCCCATTTTGTTAATCTGCAGAAGCATTGCTATTATCCTATATTATCAACTGAGAATAAGTGTTGAGAAACTTCATTATTTAGGTAATCGTCAGCCGCAGTCACACAGTATTGACGCAAGGCTGGTTGTTGTGTTATCCAGTTGTTCCAAATGTTCTTACAAAAGAAAAATTAAACAAACATTGGTTGTTAAAATAAGCTTACTATAGTACATACTAATGAATCTTGGTATTTGCCAATCTAGTTTACTAAACCTTGTTTCATATATCTACTAGAGTAAAAAATAAATCACTATAGCAAATTTAAATCTGACCGCCGGCGTGGTCTTGTGGTTAGCGTCGCTGACTACAGATCCCTCGGCCCGGGTTCGATCCGCGGTACCTCCTCGGAGTTTTCTGAGTTAGGGAGGTCTGGTAGGGGTGCACTCAGCCTCGTGATTCAACTTGAGGAGCTACTCGATAGAGAAGTGGCGGCTTCGGTGTGTTCTGTGGCTTCGGTCATGGAAACCACCATTAATGGCCGTGGGTGTCGGCATGCTGACCACATGCCCTCAAACCTGCCATCTGCCTATGGTAGATGACGCAGCGGTCGGATGTTAGGCCTTGTCCCTTCAGGGATGAAGCGCCACAGAGTAATATTAGTAAATTTAATTTTACTGTAGTAAATACCAAGACTTTGTTTCAAGAAACTACCATAGTAGCTACTACAACAATTATTTTTACAAAGAGAAATATAAATTTACTTTAGTTTGTAACCAGATTAAACTAGAATGTGTTTCATATATTTTAGTGTTGGTATTTGGTTTGAGCAAAATGCTAAGCTTTTCTACTCAGGTCTATAGTTGGGTAAAAATATTTACTAGGAATGTTTATTTAATTGCCGGTGACAACAAGAAAACATTGTATATAATATAAGGCAAAAATCAGAATTTGACATAGGCTAAAAAGAAAACTTATGAATTCAATCAGCATTTTAGGTTAATGTTCAATCAGTTTGGTATGGTACCATTGCTCCAAAGCTACAATGAATTGTGTTTTAGCATTGAAGCAGCAACAAGCTACAAACACCTCTATATTGGTTACAACAAGGAATCCAGTTTCATGCAATTGTTGATATGCATGCGGTTTCAAAAAGCCTCTGTTAGCCATGCTGTTCGAAATATTGATGATAAACCAATAGGCACCAACCAACTGTTTTATATTTCTGACCATGTTTCTTTTGCGTGCATCTTTAAAACTGTTTATTTTCTACACATACACCTTGTGTATGGAACTGTGGGTCAATTATTGCATCTGTAAGAAACTTCACAGAAGGCTATCAGGATTGTGGAGTTCTCCCAAGAATGCAACGTAACCTATAGTTATAAAGTCTGGGATCTTAACTTTGATATCAATGTTCATCTCAGACTGTCTAGCTCATGTTAAGTATGAATAGTTATAAACTGTGTGCAGCAGTTCTTAACTACACCACAAGTGTCTGTTCCAACATAAAGCTATCATTTATAGATAGATGGAACTAAAACACAGATTAGTTTTTTAATGATAGCATTCAGTTGTAGGCTTCGTCTTCCGAATGAATTAAAACTATTTCTGTACCTGTATGAATAAGGACAGTCAGGTTAACGTTGATATCAAACCCTCTTTATAGCCATGGTGTCTATATTTTATATGATAGCAGAATATTTTAATTTGGCAAATGGTAAAAATAAATAATTAACTTTTTAAAACTTTCATTCATTTTAAGCTCTATCCACAATGCGCAGTCGGCAGTTGTTAGTCGGTAGTCGGCAGTTTGGAGTTGCAATCGGCCGCTTGGGAGCAGCACTCGAGTCGTCTACAATATGCTGTCGACATTGAGGTTAGGGAAACATTTTACAGAATAAAAAAGGTTGAGGAATCGCTTTATAATTGGATAATATATGTTATAAACACATCTTGCTTCTTCGTAGTATGCTAATCTGTGTATTTGCACTAGTAAATAATTTTAAATCTCGTAATACGTTACTTGCAGTCGTTCAGTTGGTAGTCAGAGATGAATTTCTCGTCTGCCGACTACTGTCTACCAACTGCCGATGGCCTGCTGTCGTCTGCAACTGCACATTGAGAATGGCGTCCATTGCTCACTACACGTTATACTTCGACTACAAACTACCGTCTACCGACTAACAACTGCCGACTACGCATTGTGGATAGAGCTTTACTCTGACATTTTATCATTGACCAATTAAGATCATTTTTGTCATCTAACAGTAACCATGGCCTCTTGTAATACTGAATGTCAAGCTATATTTCTTTACCAGACAGTCTACTAGAGCAAAATATTTACTAAGGTTATGATAATTATATGAAACAAAAACTAAATCTGGTAGAAATGAAAATTTACCATAGTAAGCTACCAGAGTATTTTACTATAGATTTATGAATTATGGGGAATTAATTCTTTGTCAGTTTGTACAATAGTTAACGAGAATCTAAGAAATCTCTCATGAAATACGTAATAAATGCAATTGTCACCTTGCATTGGAAAGAGAACAAATGATTTTTACAAATATTTTAATTCTATTTTGTCAGAGATTTTTGAGTTTTGGCTTCAAAGCTTTCCCAAATTTCTCCACATGAGTCATATTGGATTTAGCTGTTGGAAAAGTCAATTTATTTCATTAAGAAGGCGTTCTTTGTAACCAAACATAGGGCATTTAGAATATATTGACATAGGGGTGAACGGAGTAGGGAGTGAGATGGATATCTGCGCAACAGATGGGTTAACTCAGTTGCTTGGAAGCAGGCAATCTGGACAAGCGCATTTTCCTCCCAGTCCGGTTCTGTCTAGCGCGTGTGTTGACGTGTGCCATTACAGGTGACAATCTTGTTTCGATGTTCCATGCTTTAAAAATCATATTTACCCAATTCTCGTTGCAAATAACAGAACTTGGTTAAATTTTCAGATTGCAATATGATTTCCTCAGTGTGATATAAAATTAAATTTTAGTTGTCTCTGCATATTAGAAACGGGTAGAAATTATTTTAATTTTTAAATAAGTGAATGGAGATAACATTGCAATTGCAATGCAGTGTAACCCTTTTCTGACGATTCATTTTACAATTTATGCGGAATTGATATCAATAATGGACTAAGAGCAATAATAACACTTTATGGCTTTCAGAAATCCGAAAGACAATTCAAATTCTTGTAGGAGAATGCGAGTGCCCTTCATTATGTGAACTTCCGTCTAAGAGAACGCCTAAGGTTGCCCCAGGCAATTTATAAATTTGAAATTTTGCGCTTTCTTTTAACGTGCTGCAGTTTATTTATATGATTTAATCCACTGAGTTCTTCAGTGCCTTATGATTAATTTTGCAGTGGAACCTTTAAATATATTTTAACTCCACCAAATTTACGAGAAAGAATGAATTATTCAGATCTGTCTTAAAATATATATTTTGATTATCCAACATATCTCCTGTCTGCAGAATTGAATTAGTAGTTTACTGCAACATGCAACTGAACTTTATTATTCTATAATAATGTGATTGGTATTTTACTTACTTAGGCCTATATTTTATATTTCCAGAATGGCATGAATATAACTTATTTGTAATTTTTAATGATTTCCTACTCCTGCTTGATCTCTCAAAATATACTAGATGCAATTAATGTTAGTTACCAGCAATTGTTTATATTTACTTATAGGTTTGTATTTTTAAAAACCACATTCAATAAGTTATAAAAAATCCTTTTCATTTTATTTAGTTATTTTATATAATCTTTAATAGTAAATTACTTATTCTAAGTACGCCTAATGAGTTCAAATTCTTTCTTTTATTTGTAATGTTTCTTCATTTCCTGAACTTAATTGTTTCTTCAGGGTATACTTCTAATTTGTAATTAGTTAACTTATTTTCATTTCATCGTGTTTCCTTATTATTATTATTGTTCCTCTGCCCTCTCTCGGGAAATAAGCGTAACAAAATTCACATAGGTAACAGAAACCTTCGCTCCAACATAGGAGATTTAGGATACTATTGATACTATTTCATGGTCTGTGATTTATAAGTGTTGTAATTATGCCATTACTAATTTATAAAATCTTGTAAAAGTAATATTATAGATATTGAATTTGTAAATTCTTAGTTAATTTTTGCTATATTCATCTAAATTTGTATAGGCTACTGTAAGGAATGTAGAATAGAATTTCTCATTCTCTTTGGAAACAAGTTACTTTTTTATGTAGATTTTTCAGTTTGTTGCTTCATTCATAATAATTGCTGCCTTTAAAATCGTGACATTTTACGCAGCTGTTTTGTATACATTTGATTCACATTTGTTGGTCAGGAGGGAAGATAGTAATTTGTTTCCGAATTATTTATTATGGAACGTAGAGACCTGACTAGAAGGCATTTCTTTAGTTCAAGATCTAACATAAGCTGGAAAATGGCTTCTGTTAAATAAATATTGACATTTAGCTATAATATTAGGCTACGAAGGATAAATTTTTTACAAAAACTGGCTACCAGATCTTTAAAACATGCTTATTTAATTTTGAAACCATACCTGAAAACAAAATATTTAAAAAATGTACACTTGAACACAGCCAGTCTTCGTAAATGGGTACATCAAACTGAGTAAAGATGGTCCCCCGTTCCTTGGGAAGACCCACAGCCCGATATGATAAAGCGATCGTCTTAGCGTCAAACGGATAGGAAGTCAGCTTCAGAACTTAAAAGAACTTCTCACATATACGTGTAAAAGATTTCTATTATGAGGTAGCTAGGTTGAGCCCAGAACTTCTTATCCCTGCCACCCCCTTAGATTAGCTTAGATTACGACACAGGTATACCCCATTTCATATCATAAGTTAATTGCATTTGCCTTGTTGCAAAATAGGAACAATATTGGGAAGCATAACAACCTCTAGATTGAATAAATTTAGGGATCTTACCGAATTCTTCATATTATATATATGTATATATATATGTAACATTTATATAGCATCACATATAATTGTATAAATTATTGCTCTGTCTATTACAAAATAGATTTATATTTCCTAGTTCAAAAAAAATAAATTCAAAGGAATGTTTACAAAGTCAAGATAATATGTGATTTGGGCCTGTGAGGTAAAATTAAGCAGGCGGCGACGTAGATGTTGAGAAAGAGCAATATGGTAATTAATATTTCACTGGAACATAGGTAGTTCAGAAGGTAGCTTAAGTCAGTAAACAGCCAGTACTATATCCATAGGAGGGTACAACTGGAATAGCAGAGGGGTTAAATTTAAATGGGAGGAGAGGATTTAAATTTCAGATGGGATGAAATAAATGAAATGTGCTGAAAACTTAAGCAGTTAAGTAACAACTTGATAAGAAATTTTAATTAATTATTTGGAATAAAGAGAAATTAGAAAGGAGGAAAGTAAGGAAAAGTTTGATAGGGTAATCACCCTAGAAATATGAAATGAAATATAGACATAAGAAGCAAGAATTAGATTAAATAAAGTCTGAAATTGAAGCTTGAGCCAGTTGGCATGTTGGCATGGTAGCTCAGTGGTAGGGCAGCACACGGAGAGCCGAAGATCCTCGTTCAAATCCCGGCTTTGGCACTGAATTTTTCAGCCTGACTCTACCTTTCGACCAAAGCCAGCGTGAAAGAATTATCCTTCTTCTTAGGAGGTAGTTTATTGGTGTCCTTTTTCGATTGGTCTAGGCTATCTCCATCGCAGTCAAGATAGGTGATACAGGAGAACCTGGCACAATAAGGCAGTAGAGAAAATTAATATAAAAGGTTTTTCGTACACATTTCTTTGTAAGATTAATACGCACCAAAATAAAAACGAAATAATGAAAGTAATTAAAAATAAGTATGATGTTAATGCAAAATTCGAAACATTGGGCTAATTAAAATAAAAATGGCACTATTTTGCTTCCCAATTATACTTTCCAAAATGCTTACTACTTTGCAACAAGGCATTGCAATTAACGTATGTTATGAAATGCAATCTCGTAATGCACACACTAAACCTGTCCGAGCAATAAGAAGTTCTGCAAGTAAGTATATTTTCTTGAAGAAATCTGAATTCAAATATAACTTATATATATATATGTACTGTAATTAATAAGTATAATATTATATATGTACTACATATAATATAGGGCGTACGCCGTAGCGTAGTGGTTGAGACGCTGCGCTACAAGCCGAAAGGTCGCGGGTTCGATTCCCGATGAAATCGTTTAGATTGTTCAATTGACCTAATCCCTCTGGTGGGACCATGGCCCTGGGGTTGACTCAGCCTCTAACAGAAATGAGTACCAGGGGCAATCCTGGGGGTAAAGGCGGCCGGTGCGTAAGGCTGACATCCTTACCACCTTCATGTGCCGAATATCCAAAATCTGGGAGCCTTAACCAACTGGAACTCTCTGGACCTCCACGGCCTGTATAGGGATGACTTTACTTACTTTACTATACATAATATATATTATATTGTATGTATTACATATAATGTGTATTATATATGTATATATAGTATTCAGTATTCCTACATAAAAATAACAATATTCGTCAAATTCGTCAAATCTGGCAGCCTGATTTGAAACGGGCATAGGCATTAACTTACTGAAAAAAATATCATAAATGTTATGGAAAATTACAAATGCAGAAATGTCAATCGAAAGTCCATTGATGAGCTTTGCACTGTCTTTTGCACTTACATAACATTATTTTTATATTTATATTTATATTATATTTTTATTTTGTTTTAGTTTGCACTAAATCCATTGCCATAGGATTCGACACTTACTAGTGCTGTATACCTCCATAAAATAGACATCAAGTTATTTAAGATAGCTTGTACACTTAAAAAATGAGAGAATATGTAATTAGGGTTAATGGTTTCACGTGTTTAAGAATTAGAAGAACAATTTGTGACCAAAAACTATCGAAATTTCACCCATAACTCTATTATTGATGTTACCCATAACTGAATGAATTGTGAACTTATGTTCACCCATAACTTAACTTAATATTAATTAAAAACGGCCATGGAGACGACATGCTGACCACATGCCCCCAATCCTGCCATCTGCCTATGGTAGATAACGCAGCGGTCGAGTAGCCCCATTTAAAAGGAGGAAAGAGCGTGCTGATGATGATTATATTAATGAGTAATCACAGAACTTGAGTACGTAACGTGACTACTTTCCATACTCAGTCTAGAAATGCTCTCACTTTATGATTGAACTCGCAATCTTTAATTAACTCTTGGTCGAATTACAGAGATCGCCTGGAACCTGAAAGCATTGCGACCGCTAAACATGCTGGTGCTCATGCGTGGAGCAGTAAAGTCCACTACGAAAATCTAGTCCCCGCTCCGCGCGTTTTAGTTAACCACGTGGATACTAACGTGATACCGTCAATCTTTTCATCTCAGCACGTTTCACTTGCAATCGAATTCCCGCCTCATTTAACTTTGTTGGAGCAGAAACGGGCAAAAAATTATTACATTTTATAAATATCACCACTTACATAAATTTCATGATAGGGGAAGCAATATTGACTATGGAACAATTTTTAAAAAAATTTACTTCAAGAAATTTCAAGCGGCAAAATTATAGTGAAATATTTTAATCTAATTATAGTTTAAGTAACCTTTGGGGGTTTTTCTCGGGGATCCTCCTGTTTCCCCCTCTCATTCCACCAACACTCTCCATTTCATCTTCAAACTCCCCCTCATAATCAACCCGTTTTCTTTCCCGGTTTCCAGTACTCCCGTCCTCCCCGTTGCTTGTGGTCCTGAAGTTGCTGGCTGGTGTGCTGCCAACCTGGGGGCTCTATAAGAGGTACCGAGGCAGCGGCACACGTGGCATGGTAGTGGTATCTGTTGGATGTAGGGGAGTTCCGGGGGGCTCTCGGTGGGGTCTGTTGTCGGGGGACCGTTGGGCTTGCACATCATTCCATTCCGGAGGTTGGCACAATGGGCAGCAAGGCTGAAGTGCTTAGGGTCGTCCCAACCCGCCTTCCCCCTTAAGGGGCCAAATACATACATGTATACATCATGTTTAGTCGTTAATTACTCCAGGCGCTAATTAAAGGTATAGGGAACGGTAATGAGGAGGCATATTAGCAAGCCTGTTTTCCATACAATACCAACAATAACGTAAAAATCCTTAAATATATTATTCGTCGACTCAGCATACTGCAGTATAGTGCACCCATACTGAAAGATTTGCCCGCTCAGTAAAAAAATGAATCTGCTTTACTTTTATTTAGACTGTTGTCGGATTACTTATTTTATTTTCTGTTCAAATACGCAAATGCCTTATTAAAAAATTCACGTAATTGCCGTTTTCATAATGATATATGCTATAATTTTACAACATAAAAACGTACGCCAATTAAAGCGGGCGGCCAATTGTAATATAAATGTTAATACCATCATTAATACAAATTAATATTGCACAATATTCTACACATTGTAATATTAATATTAATACTGTATATCTTATTATATTGTGTAATTTTATACAGATACCTTTTTTTAAAACAATTTTTCAAATAATTATGCTAACATACCCTTTTTAGCGAGGAGCATTTGTAGATCAAATCACCCCTTCACTGTTCAAAATTCTATTTAACCGAAGTGCACTTTAGTACAAACAACCTACATTGTGTACATACCAATGGGTGAAATATTTATGATGAGAGAGAAATTCGGCCCTATTTCCTTTTTTCTGGATTAGTATAATAATAGATTGTTTCCATTCCTTTGGTAATTCTTCCTTTTTCCAAATCATAAGAATGATATCCGAGTTTCATGTGTTAATGTATGTTATTTCACAACTGCCTTCATTAATTCTGCTGGAATTTGGTCAACACCAGAGAATTGTGTGTTTTTAGTTTACTTATAGCATTTTATACTTCTGTTAGAGATGGTTTAGCAAAAAACGGCATTGCTGTGAATATTTCACTTTTTTACACTTTGATTTTATCATATTTTTAAATGATTATTTAAAGAATTTTTTCATTTATTCAAAATATTATTAGGAGCCGCAAGTAAATCTAAGGATAGCCCTCAGTGTAAGTATATATATTCTCCTAACATCTTTGTCTTCTAAATTTATTTACTTTGTCTTTGAGGTAGTTTCTTTACTTTCTTCTAATGGTTCTAGATGTATCTCGTTTAGCATTGTTGAGATTTTCGAGATTTTTTGCAAACACTGTAATTTCGACTGTTTCTTAGTTTTACTAATTTCATGCACTCTTCATCGAACCTCTGTTTTAGTTCAGGCGTACCTAATTTTATATACTGTATATATATATATATATTTTTTTTTTTTGCGGATACTGTGATATTCTCTTTAATGCTTTCCCAGGTTATATTTCCTGAAAATACTATCGTCCCTAGCTTTTTGTTCTGTAGCGTATTCTAGAACTGCAAATCTATTTGGGATCTCGACCTGCAGCCCTATTCTGTAACTTTTCGTTTTGCTAGCCGCTCGACTCGAGATGTTACCGATCGGGATCTCCCCATTCCGAGTCGATCGAAATGTTGGCTTGTTTCGTATTCTGTAACACCAATCGAGATCATCCACTCGTTTTGCGTATCTCAAAACGAAATCCCGAAGGTAGCCGAGGCATTAGTGACGTACAGGTGACGTTACCCAATGAGAGACAAGGGTTTTAAGTGACGTCATCTCAACTGTGAAGATTTTTCGTCTGAAACAGTACTCCCGCCATAATGAAAATGGTTTAACTAACCCTAAAATTCATAATAACTCACACAATTTATAAAATAAAGTCGTACTATGAACTTAATATGAATAGGCCGCTTATTTTTTGACGGGCCTTACAAATAAGTTATAATAAAACCTACGTACTGGTGGTTTTAACATTTTGCAATGAACAGCTAGACGACATTATATTCATTGGATCTTAATTCTAATGTTAGGAATGTGGAGGTCAGGGTTGCACTTCAAAGAAATACTCCAAGGACGAGGAACAGCGGTCGTTCATCCCTCATAAACCGCTATGTCCCCATCTTTCAGATTTTTGTTCCATGTTGACACTTTGCAGACGGCAGTCAGGCTCAGGCATTTGTAGTCTACAGAAGCCATAGGCTACAATTCCGTGTAATATTGTCACTAATGCAAGTTTTATCGAGTCTGTGCAAAGTTAATAATGGATTAACAGTGAAAGTGCAATCAATATATAGTTCTGTAATTATTCTGTGAAAGCATAGTGATGTGTGTTATTTCAAGCGATATCGTCTCCACAAGAGAGAATCCAGTTATCAGTGGTTTGTAGTATTAAAATATACACTTCTCATTGCCAGGTAATTACTTTTGCATTTTCCTAACTACTTTGCACAAGCTGACTACATAGTACACTATATTATGTCTAATTAAAAGCATTGACTCAACTTTGGAATATGTCCCTTCAAAAAAAGTTGCCGTTTCCTGCGTTTTTCTTGTTGTTCAGAATTTTTAAGGCCTACGCGTCATTGACATTTTTTCTGCATTTTTTTTAAATTACACAAATTATCAAAGTTTATCCAAAGCATTTACTAAATGACTTTTATTGGGTAGGCTAATATTTGCTAAAGTAGTCTTTTGTCGTACTACGTCTGTTCTATTTATTGCAGTAATTGTTTATAGTTCTGCATTTAATTTAACAAAAACAGTGATTACAGAAATTATTAAAAATATGATATATGTTTGCTTTGAGATTAGTCTAGTTTTTAAACGTAAATTACTGCTAGTATAAATATGACACGCCATAAACAATTCAAATATTTATTGACCCTTCATATGAAATGTTTGGGCACCCTTGGCCTATATTAATTTTTTATTTATTTCGGAGATTGGTTGACATAGGTAAAATATATGTACAGTACATTTTAGGAATGAATACAATATCATCTGCTGTTTATTTTATTCGTAGCTTGTTTTCTGTACTTAATGTTCATAATTATGGCAAGAACATATTATACTGGTAGTGAATTGGGGTTGACGGTGTTATTAACAATTAAATTATATTACAATTAAAGAAAATTAGTAGGCTACTTACATTTTTACTACAACTAATATTTCTGCTGGCCATGATTTGTAAGGCAAACATAACCCTACATTTTTACATATATTATTTTAATATGTTTTCATTAGTTTATTAAGTTTTAAATATTTTAATTAGTTATGCTTATGCATTAATAACACAAATTTAATAGAATGGCATTGTGTATTGCTTTCCTTCGTTATTTATTTGACTTAGAAATTCCCAAACGAATGCGTGAGACCTCTCGGCAAGGATTCCGTTCAGCCGCCATTACTATCGAAATGATTCCGATCGCTCGGAATCGGAATGGAGTTACAGAATACCAAAACATGGAAAAATCGGTTTCTTCGCCGATTCCGATTCCGAAATCGAGAAGTTACAGAATAGGGCTGCTGGTAAGCGTTCCTACTCGAAGCCTTTTCAGATTGGATAAATCTAAATTTTGCGTATTTCTTTTGTTTAATAAAAGTTTCTCGCGAACAGCCGCAACTACTTGAAAAGATCCGAATAGCAGTGAGCACCCCTAAAATTTCAAATTTCTAGAATGCACATAGCACATCTGTCTTACACGGGAGATTTGCTTATGAGACGTTTCATCTGGAGAAGTCCATGTGTATTTATGAATTTTAAGTTACTCATCACATGATTTTCAACCCCTTTTTACTGTAACACTGGACATCTACTATAACAAATTGAGTTACTGTACAATATGTTATTTTGTTGAAAAGTTCTCTATATGACTTATATTTAATTTTTCTTTCATAATACAGTAGAGTAAATTAACACAGAACAATTTTATGCCCTTTCCTTTTAGTGCCACTAACTGTTGGAGAAAAGATTTCAAAGGTTGACTGTACAGTATATAAATATAATAAATATTTAAAAAATTTAATACCGATACGGTATTAATATATAAATAAAATGCTGAAAGCTAAGTTAAATATGATTCCAAATTACCATTTATTGTATCTTTTGGTAGGTTTCCTTGTTACATTGAAATTTTAAAATGGGCTTCTTCCAAGACAAAAAAGTGATGAAGTTGGAGCATTTTTATACCCAATGATTATATTATAAAACTAAACTTCCATTATTTTGTATTTTTAGGACTACTCCAGCCTTTTATTTATGTTTAAATGCTGGTACTCATTCCATGTCAGACGGAGTTTTACTAGCGACGAGTATTAAATTACCGTACTGGGATTATAAACACTTATGTTATGGTTTTGTGTAATCTTCGTGGTATACAGGTATAAACAGACCATGAAATATGTCTCACTAGTATCTGTTCCAAGGTATATGTTAGGCCTATAATGTTTAATGGATAGTTTGTCATTGACACGAATATAACCTGGTGATCGAATATTGTACATCTTTTCATTCATCAGTTATTTTTGCTATCTGCTATTTAATTACAAATCCTTCATTTGGACGTGTGGCCGCCTTAGGGGGATTTTCTTGGAAGCTGGAAGCAACGGCGTAGTCGGATATTCATAACCCCTTAAATTTTAGCGCATAGATTTCTCATAAAAATTATAACTATGCAATACGTAACCAAAATGTTGGATGGAAACATTAACTTTACTTACTACAGTTAAGTTATTACATAGTTGTTTAAATATAAAAAAGTTTTTATTCCAAGACGAGGTTTGCGAAATTCTTTATTCCCGTCCAAGCTTCCTTAGAGATTTCGTTGTTCGATATCACTTAATTTTTCCTTGAAATAACAAGGCGATCTCGTTTATCTAAACGATTCAAAAGATTAGGAATCATTTCTTCATGAGGCACAGGAAATATGCATTCAAATAGACGACTTTGTTATCACAAGGGAATCAATTTGAAGATTCTATGTGTTAAAGCATACTATTACTTACTGCCTGGCCATTGAAATTTTAGCGATGTCATTATAAGTGCATATTGTTATAAGTTATAAGTGCTAATGATAACATTAAAATAGTAACAATTCATAGTATTCCCCTACCGACGTTGTGAATGGGATATGAATTCTAAGAAATGAAGTGAAAATATATAGTCGTTCGTAACACTGCAAATATTCCCCAGTTTGTCCTATTTATTTTATAACTTCCAGTCACTGATACCAGAGATAAGAATTTTTTAAGTAACCATTTTCAACCAATTTTTAAATTTTGGAGATGAAATAATGTGACAAGTGTTTCTCTCGTAGAAATAATTTTATCCCCTCAGAAATATACTGTGCACCATACAACTTTCGACTAGATGAGGGGCAAGTCCAAATAGCTCCTGTAACTCAATCAGTGTTCAGATTTTCTTAAACCCTCGCAATATTTCTACCAAAGTGAGAGATGGCGTTTGTTGCTGGAAAGCTGCTTCTCCTCAATCTACTAGGTAAGCATATGTGTTACCCATGTTTTGATTGTTTGTTTAAAACTAGTAAAAATCAATTTTTTAACATTTTTCATGAAATTTAAAAAAAAAGGATGGTAACTTTCAATAATGAAAACAATACATTCAACAGCATGGCACTTATTTGAATACTGTTTCCACAAAAGTGCATTTTTACATTTTCAAAACATTTCATGCACAATAAATAGCCATTAATTTCTGTGAAATCTTCGCACATGTTTATGATTAATCACTGCATGAAGGTGTTTTGTCAAGTTTCAAATGTCATTAACATTTCAGATGGAGAATCCTTTAATTTTTCCTGTGCCACAACTTACCATATCTGCGTCTTCGCCATTTCGACTTCTTGCCGTTGGTTCCTTCCGTCGTCCTGAGGAAGCGTGTTCTTAATTCCCGTAAATCCCTAATTGCCCTTTAAAGGAAAAATAAAGGATAAGGGATAAATAAAGGATAGTCCACTTTTTTCCTAGCCTACACACAGACAAATTCATTTATTCTTATGTTCGAAAGGAAACCATCCAGTGGGCAGTTGGACTTTGATCACACAAGACTATTTTGCCAAGGGCTGAAAACAATTAAGCCTACCAAGAATAGAAGCCAAGCTAGTCACATCGAACTTTTAAAACACAATCCACAAAAAAAAAAATCATGACCTTCCTCACAAATTATGCAGTAAAAGTGCACAATAAGAAAAAAGCTTAAGTTACATCTTCCACCCTGTTAGCGGAATTACTACTTAATGCAATCTGAGAAGCATAGTAACTGTAGGGGGTTATATTAAAGCATATGACCCTAAACATTAATATTACAATCGGAATTGCTAAGATAACATTACACAAATGAGGGATGAGGATTAACGGGTGGCATGAACTGTATGCATGAACAGAGAGCTGTGAATACAGGTTTCTCTAATGCCATGCACAGGAGAGGAATATAGGCCTAAATGGACAAACATTGATCAATTTGGACGGAACTCATTACGCAAGGGTTTTCTGGGCCAGAGAACTATGAGCTAGTTTTTTTTTCCCGAAGGCAATTTTTAATCGTGGAATGCATTCTAAAGTCGGAATTTTAGCTGTTTCTTTATGGTTATTAATCGTTTAGTTTATCAATGATTCACGAGTAAGCGTTAATTAATATAATGTTTTAACTATGTTGGTCTTAATTTTTAATATCTGGTGTCTGTCTGTGCGCAATTACCACCGGAATCTACTGGACACAGAGATTTGATGGACTGAAGTCGAATTCTTAATTTTGCTTTCGTTCCCGAGTTATAAGAGAAAACTGTCAGAAAACCTGCAAATTTGTGCTATCCAAGCATCAATTTTCAGTAGTACATTTCATTTGTCAAATCAATTGCACAGATGGCTTTGTCTTTGAAAATAAAAGCATTACGATCGCTTGAATCTTGTAACCATACGCTGGTCGATTCGTTTGTTTATAATGTCAATGAACGCAGACATCTGAAATTTTAAACCTCCAAGAAAAAGGCCTAAATGGACAAATATTATTCGTTTTGGACGAAAGGTTTTCTGGGTCAGGGAACTCGAATCTGAGGTTGTTTTTCCCTTCAGAAAACTATACAGGTTGCGTATTTTGGGGTAGACCAATCGCAGCAATTGAGTGCCTGACGTCACCAGTTTCCAACTCTAGAAATTCCCAGCTTGTACTCAGTTTAGAAAATCCTTACACCGCGTGATTAAACTCGTAACCTTTAATTAACCCTTGGTTGGATTCCTGTGAAATTTGTGCAGAAATAATCTACACACAACAGCCCTACTGATTGTTAAAACAGAGCCTTAGAAAAGCGGACACAAATGTTTTTATTTTATTTTATAAGCATCACCCGTTACAAAAAAAAATTCATGGAGGGAGAAGCTAATTTCACTATGCGCCAATTTTTGTTATTTTTGTGTCCCGAAAAATCTTAAAGCGAGAAAGTTTTAGTAAAATAACTGAATTTTAATACAAATGAAGTTCCAGCTCTATATCTCGAATGGTTTACGAGTAATTGAGTAAACGAGTAAACGAGTAACTCAGAACAGTAAATAGAAGTGTCAAACAGGGCTGTCCTGTACGAAGTGATTAAAACCTGGCAAAGATTTATTGATTGATAACTCACCAAAAAAAGTTGATATATGCAGATGATCAAATAATATTAGCCAACTCAGAAGATAATTTGCAATGAGCAGCACATAAGTTAACACTGATAGCAAACGAATATAAAATCAGTGGCGGCCTCTGATCATGTTGCAGTGTTGCACAACGACCAGTTTTGAATGTAAAGAATATTTAGACTTTTTATTACTTTATACTATTAAACTACTTCCAAATCGTCTTTGTCATAGGTTCTTATTGACTGGAAACATGCCTCCATGATTTTTAGCTATTTAAAATCATTTAAACATGTAAATGCGCGGAGGTCGTGGCTTTGGAAATGCAACGACTTGCTGCCTCATCTTGCCGGCTAGTAACGGGTGCGAGAGGCTCGACTTCGTGGTAACCCGCCCGGGGTTTAAACGTTCTAGTCGTCGCTTGTAGTTCTGCAACAAGGCGCTTGTCTTCTCTGTCGCGTCGGCTGCTCTGAAAGCAAGGTTTCCCTTGTCCAAGCGCGCGAACTATGAAGTCCCTCACACAGATGCCAATTGCTCCTGTGACTTTTTGTTGTATCTCCATCGGTTATGCCTTAGATAGAGTTACATATTTTTGTTTTAACTAAATTGTGTAATTTTCTACACATTAAGTAACTTAATTTTTTTTACGATTTATAGAACAGCTAAAATCATAATATGTAGCAGAAATATTGACACATTCAACTTTCATAAGTATGCCGAATTTGGTGATTCTAGCTGCCCTACAAGTGTGGAAAAACTGTTTAGTCTAACGTCATTCACATCTAGCACAGTCTAAATCACCCATTCACTGACATTAATGTTTACCCACTTCCCCGTGAGCTAGAAACTTGACATTTGGCAGGCATAGCTTTAGTCTATAATCGATGGAAAAATTCCAAAAGCTTCACAATTTTAATTTTAACCCCCCAAAAAACTTCTAAAATTTTTACTGGCATTAATGTTTACAAACTTGTAGGTGACAAACTTATAGCTTTTAGCGTGTAACCGACGAGAAAATTCCAAAAACTTCAAATTTTTTAATTTTTACCCCAGAAAAGCCTTAAAGTCGTTCTGCACTCCTTTTAAAAAGGTTTAGTATGGCTAAACAGTAATTATGGGCTACGGCAGTCTAAATACAAAGACTCTACTTTCGTTACAGTGTCAGTTCATAAAAAAAAGATTTTTTCTGGAAAATCACAGAGCCCCGAATGAGCGAAGCGAGTATTTATATATTATCAGGTTGCAAGTAATCTTAGTATGTATTTGTATGCATCTAATTCTAGTAAAAGAGTGCAACACCCTGTTCCTACATCCACGATCCGCCACTGTATAAAATAGAAATCTCAATAAATAAAACCAATACAATGGCTTTCAGAGGAAAGGACCATCTTGGATCTAAAATCTCCAAGTCAATGCCTTTAGCTATCTGGGCTGCAACCTCAATCCGAGAGACACAGAGATTAAACTAGCCAAATTCCAACAACTCCTATAATTATACAACCAAGAAAACATTACTCAACAAAGTCAGACCGGAGACAATTCTGAAATTTTACAACTTTACTATATGGTTCAGAAACAAGGGCTTTAACCACAAAGCAACTTAGACGAGACTGAAATGAAATTATTAAGGCCTTTAGCAGGCTTTACCTTGTATGATCACAAAAGAAACGAAGAAATTAGGGATGAGCTACATATCACAGCCATAACGGAAACCATCAACACATACAGAAACAATTGGCATCAACACATATTGCGTATGCCAGAAGACTGGCAAACATCAAAGACTGTACAACTACAGACGAAGAAGGAAAAAAGATCTAACCGAACGCTGGACTACAGCTGTGACCTAGATACCTAATAAACAAACACATAAACAATATTTCATTATATCAGAGGAATGTGGTGTTGAATACAACTGAAGATGGCGCATCAGATACGCCGAAATGCATATTCTTTTAAGTAGTGACGCATCTTGATTCCACGCAGAAGTTATTAGCCTTCATCTTCATAATTATGACAACAATATTTTATATTTGTGTCTGTCTTATAAATGCTGATTTTGAGTGGATCCAGATAAGTTTTATGTTATGGGTTAAGGCGGAACTTTATGAAATTATTTAAAACATTTAATATAATATGAATGATACTTGTACAGTAACAGAATCAGTAAGAAAATCACACAAAAATAGCATCTGAAATTTGCATTAATTTACACATTAAAACATCATAAACAGTAAAGTCTAATTTTAAAATACATGTAAACTTAAAAAAAAGAGTATTAAATGAACTGCACATTAATTTAACATAAAGGTCCATAATCATTTTATTTATTTAGAAACTCTCAAATTGATTTTAATCCTTTTAAATTGTTTTCAAACTTCTGATATGTTTCGCTTCATGGAGTTGTTATCAGTTCTGTGACGTCCCTTACCTAAATTAACACAACATATGAACATACGAACTGGGGACTCAACCAACTTTTCACAAAGAATGAGTTGCTGGAGGTTTTCACATGAAGCTGAGTGTAATCTATCCATGTTACCGGTAAAATGGTGCTTGAAACACAAAATGACCAGAACAGGAGATTTTTTACGCCATGACAGGAAACTGTGGTATTTTAAAACTAACTTCTACTAGTAAGCAACCCTGCTTTAGCAGGATCGCAAATGTCCGAATATCTTGTACTGAAGAAGTATTGAAGAAGTATTTAAGCAGTAAACATTACAATATTTTCTTACCGAGATTTAGCGATTTTAATCATTAAGATGACAACAGTGCACATCACAAATCAAACGGTTTTTTCAGCCGCTAGTTAAGCTCCCCTCTGCATCGGTAATGAAGCGATCTTAGATCTCCCAAAGCTTAAACTAACGCACGGTTACGGCAAAAGCGTACATTACATATATAAACAAGTAAAGCATTGCTGTCAGAGTCAGTATTCACACAAATCTGATGTTATTTGAAAGTGAGACAAAGAATTTATGCAAACAGAATATACCTTCCAACAAATCAGTAGTTTTAGTAACTTACATACATAACTTCACTGAAAACCACTGAAAAAAATTGAATTAATGAAATAGATTCAATAAAAATTTGTAAAACTTGGCAGCCAGATTTGATATCCAAGTTAGTTTAGTTTAAGAAATGTTAAGGAAAATTACAAGTGCATTAGACAGCTTTGCATGTCTTCTACAACTACATAAACTACATTAGCGTTTTTATTTTGTTTTAGTTTGCAGAATTCCATTGCCATTAGACTTCAAGTTCTTAAAAAGCGAGAGAGCATGTAAATTAGGGTTAATGGTTTCGTGTGTTTAAAGAAAATATGAACAAATGCGATTTGTGACCATAACCCATCTTCTCCCTTAAATAAGCATCATATTTGTTTTGAGAGGAAATTCTTTGCTGGTTACCTTGATTCAGTCTACTGATTACATGTTCCACTAGAGTATTATATAACAGAAATAGGCTACTCAGTGCAAATGTTGTGGCTGAAACTATAACACTGAACTCAAAGTGGAAATTGATTTCTGGTATTTGAGTACGGACCACAAACGAAAAAAGTCGCTCGACCCTTGCTTACTGTTCCATGCAATCAGGCAATGACATATTGAATTACACTACAATCCAATCAGGAAATTGGAATACATGATCATAGTGGCTAATTTATGAAAAGCTTTATTGGGCATTCATCTGACGAAACTAAATAACAAAGTGCAAGTGTGGATACTTACCTACAGGCAATTCTTATTGAAACATAGTAATTAGGTCTCGTCTGTTAATTATAATATTATCACAATCACGAACAATTACCATTATAATACGAAGTGAAGTGAAGAATTTCAATTCTTTGAAGTCAAGAGAACATTGTATTTACTACTTTGTATTTATTATTAAATACATACAGTATATCGGTGCATGTGACTCCAATACGGATAATTGCGGATTTTTTTCTGATTTTTTTAAATTTGACAATTGTAAAGTATGTTCCTTTATTTTGTATTATGCATTGGTGTACACAGAGACGTTTGTAATATTTATTTTCAAAAGATTTAATGATTTTCAATTCTTTTAGAACTTACCGCATTGATACTATAGACCATGAACTACCAATATGAAACCCTCCCCCACCTTGGGAATTTCCGACTCATATATTTGTTTTTGTTGGTATTGCCATCTGGTTTACGTTTTTAGTTGTCTTCTCCTTTTCAATTACGGCATTTACCCGGAAAACCCAGAAAACCACGGAAATCCGGAGAAAATGAATTTGTTTTAATTTTTCTTTGTTCTATGCTCCTAATATTCCCAGGGAACTTCTGGCTCACACATTTTTGTTGGTATTGCCATCTAGTATAAGGTTTCAGTTGTATACCCCTTACCAATTACAGCATATCCCCGGAAAACCCGGAAACCACGTATATACTGAGAAAATTACTAAGTTTTACTTTATAAAATCTTTGTTTTTGTTCCTAATATTCAAAGGGAATTTCTGACCCATACGTCTTTGTGTTGGTATTGTCGTCTAGATTAATTTTTCACTTGTTTTCCCCTTATAAATTATAGCATATCCCTGAAAAACTCCGAAAACCACGGAAATCTGGAGAAAATTACTTTTTTAAAATTTGTTTTAAAATCTTTGTTCTTTGCACCTAATATTCCCAGGGAATTTCTGACTCATATGTTTTTTGTTGGTATTAGCATCCAGTTTAAGGTTTCAGTTGTTTTCCCCCTACCAATTACAGCAAATCCCCGGAAAACCACGTAAATACGGAGAAAATTATTATGTTTTATTTTTTAAATCTTTGTTCTTTGCTAATAATATTCAAACGGAATTTCTGACTCATATGTTTTTTTGTTGGTATTGTCATCTAGATTAAGGTTTCAGTTGTTTTCCTCTTAACAATTATAGCATATCCCCAGAAAAACTCCAAAAACCATGGAAATCCGGAGAAAATTGCGTTTTAAAAATTTGTTTTAAATTCTTCGTTTTTTGCTCCTAATATTCCCAGGGAATTTCTGACTCATATGTTTTTTGTTGGTATTGCCATCTAGTTTAAGGTTTCAGTTGTTTGCCCGTTATCAATTACAGCATAGCCTACCACGTAAAAACCTGAAAACCACGAAAACCCGGAGAAAATGAGTTTGTTTTAATTTTTTTAAATCTTAGCTCTTTGCTTCTAATATTCAAAGAGAATTTGTGACTCATATGCTTTCTTGTTGGTATTAACATCTAAATTAAGGGGTCACTTGTTGTCCCCTTATCAATTTCAGCATAGCTCCGGAAAACTCTGAAAACCACGAAAATCCGGAGAAAATGAGTTTCTTTTAATTTTGTTAAAATCTCTGCTGTTTTATACTAATATTCTCAGGGAATTTCTGAGTCACATATTTTTTGTTGCTATTGCCATATAGTTTAAGGTTTCAGTTGTTTTCCTTTTACCAATTACAACATGACAAAAAATACTGGAAAAAAACCTGATGCTGAAGGGATAAAAGCAATTGAATACCTGGCAGAGCACTCTTTATATTCTAATTGGACATCTGTGAATGACAATTTATTTTGCTAGACCTTCCAAAGTCACTACCAAACTTTCTTGACTGAAGTTAAAGAAGGGAAATTCGGTAAAACAGCACAATATTGGATTGGTAACATGGACAAAGTGTCATTGATTTTGAGATTTCAGCGAGCAAATAAAGAAAAATCTTTGACTTACACTTGGCATGATCAGAAGGTGTGATTCCCTTTTTCTTTGCATGTGACCATCACAAATTATGCCAGACATCTCGTAGTCCACATACTCACTCTTTTGAACCTGCAAAGGACACATCCTGGAGGAGAAGAATTAGGCCTACTTCGCAATAACGGTTTCAGTGACTGTAGATCACAAGTTCCGAGTTCTAGAAATTCTGTGGACATCACAATCGAACAATCAATCCATATGGCAAATGCACTGGCAGAATAGTGGGTTACAGCAGAAATTTCTGGGCATATGCACGATGGTGTATTACAAGACATGTACGTGCTAAATATGTAGAGTTGTCATTTGGAAAAGCAAGTATCTTACATACCACAGATGCCTCTCACCGTGAATGGAAGAATATATAATTAATAATTTCAAGGTAATCTAGGGGAAGAACTTCTTCACAAGATATTGGATGTAAATAAATCTTCTTTAACTAAAAATTTGATTGAAATAGGAATTAATTCGAAAAAAGAAATTTCCTCTGGATTTCCGTGGTTTTCCGGGTTTTAAGGGGGTATGCTGAAATTGATAACGGGCAAACAACTGAAACATTAATCTAGATGGCAATACCAACACAAAAACATATGAGTCACCAATTCCCTTTGAATACTAGGAGCAAAGAACAAAGATTTAAAAAAATTAAAACAAAGTCATTTTCTCCGGATTTCCTTGATTTTATGAGTTTTCCGGGGATATGCTGTAATTGATAAGGGACAAACAACTGAAATCTTCATCTAGATGGCAATACCAACAAAAAAACATATGAGTCAGAAATTCCCTTTGAATATTAGGAACAAAGATAAGAAAATAAAACATAGTCATTTTCTCCGTATATACGTGGTTTTCCGGGTTTTCCGGGGATATGTTACAATTGGTAAGGGGCAAACAACTAAAACTTTAAATAAGATGGCAATACAAAAAAATACGTGAGTAAGAAATTCCCTGGGCATATTAGGAGCAAGGCGTGGTCTTGTGGTTAGCGTCGCCGACTACAGATCTGTCGGCCCGGGTTCGATCCCCGGTACCTACTCGGATTTTTCTGAGAGGTAGGGAGGTCTGGAAGGGGTGCACTCAGCCTCGTCATTCAAACTGAGGAGCTACTTGATAGAGAAGAAGCGGCTCCGGTCGTGAAAACCACCATTAACGGCCGTGGGTGTCGGCATGCTGACCACATGCACCCCAATCCTGCCACTACCTGTGGTAGATGACGTAGCTGTCGGGTGGCAAGCCAAGTCCCTTCGGGGATGTAGCGCCACGGAGTTTAGTTCATATTAGGAGCAAAGAACAAAGACAAATTAAAATAAAGTAATTTCTCCGGTTTTCCGGGGATATGCTGTAACTGATAAGGGGCAAACAACTAAAAATTTAAACTGGAAGGCAATACCAACAAAAAATAGGCGAGTCAGAAGTTCCCTGGGCATATTTGGAGCAAAGAACAAAGAAAAATTAAAACAAACTCATTTTCTCTGGTTTTCCGTGGTTTCCGGGTAAATTCTGTAATTGATAAGGGCAAACAACTAAAAACTCAAACTACATGGCAATAATAACAAAAAAAATATGAGTGGGAAATTCCATGGGGGGTATGGGGGTATACAGTAGCCTGCACTCTACTAATGCTTACTACTTACCAGGGCGTGTACAACTTTAAGTGGTGGAATTGCGTAGTTCACCGTTCCCGCCGCGAGATGGCGTTAGCTCCAATATCACTGACTGGCTGCATGCGTAGGTACTATAGTTGGTCTGTCTTAAGATGGCACAGATCAGAATAAAAAGACAGAAAATGTTTGGCAGATGTCAGGTATTGGAAAGAATGAGATAAAAACAGATACTATTGTAAAAGGTTACCCACTCCAAAAATGTGCTGCTGCTACTATGGCGAGGATGGGAGGGGCGAAATACCATCCGTGTAACTACAAGAAGCAGTGGTTGTCAGTGAAGTTGAGGAGTCTAGATTATTTTCATCTTCTGATCCTACGTCACTTTCATCAGAATCTGAATCGTCTAAATTTATAACGACTTTGTCTAACACCTCGTCCACAAGACCCAATAAAATTCCTCAGTTGTTTTTACATGAGCACACGCATTTTTCCACTGCACAGAATTCACTTTTTCCACTGCATCCCTGAACAATTTTTCTACATCACTAATTTTAAAAGTAATATTGGTTTTTGCCATGTGACTCTTAACCTGTGCAGGCCATTGCCGTCGTTGCGGCAGTGATAAAGAAACTCTCACTCACGTCTTGGGTGCTTGTCCTTATGGTGAAGTTTTGAGGAACAATCGCCATCAAAAGATGCGAACATTAATGGCAAATGCCCTGTGGAAAAATCATCATGAAGTAGCTATAGAGGTCTGTGGCGTTTCTTCTATGTTTTTTCTTGTTTCATAAGTTTTCTTGGTATAGGCCCAGGTAGTTTACGATTGTCCCTTTCTGCTAGTGTGTATGGAGATACTAAGCGTTGTTCAACTACGAAGGTAAATAGCACGAATTTTCTCATTATCAAATTCGCCACCACGGTCTGATTGCAGTACCGTACTTTCACGCTGTGTCCTTGAGCTCGAGATAGAAAAGATCGCAGATGATCTGTTACTTCAGTTTTCTGCTTCATGAATGAAATCGACCGATACTTTGAATACTCATCTTTCCAATTGTCTCACTGTTTGGTCCACAGACATCGCTAGAGATAATGTCACCACATGATTTTGCACCATCAATTCGTGTCTTGTAACATGCATGATGTGCTTTGCCCTTGGCACAACCATCACAAAAAACTCTGAGTTGGACTTTCAAACAGAATCCCATACTGACGTAACACTACTGCCACACGACGTTTTTAAAGATGGCCATGTCAATTTTCAGTGTATCCAGTTCTGAGGCAACACTCAAATTAGCAGTAACAACCTTCTTTGTACCTGTAAAATCCATTTCGTACGAATTACCCATGAAATGACCAACAAGTAGCAGTCTACCTTGCTTACGCATTGAGACTATTTGTCTTTCAAAGAAAATTTATATCCTTTCTCATCCATCTGCTCCACTCTGAACAAGTTTTCAGATAGAGCAGGAACGTACCATGCATCAAGCAGTGTATATTCACATACTCAACTTGAGCTTTAACTGGAATATCTCCTATACTAACTGCTTTAAGTATGTTGCCATCGGCGATGCGAACAGTCATAGATCTGCAAACTGACGATAGTTTACAAACAACTCTGCAAGACTAGACCTATGATTCGACGAACCAGAGTCACAGATAAATCTTTCAGAGTGTTTGTCTGAAGTTGATGCTGATAGTCCAGTGAGTGCTGTTGCATCATTTTTCATGTCAGTCATTGCTGCTTTCTCCTCTTTCTTATTACTGACGATGTTCTTCTTAGAGCAGTTTATCGCTTTATGTCCATGTGCCAAAGAATACAAAGTTCACACTTGGAGACTGTGCAGCCAGATGTCCATGGCCATTGCACTTATAGCACCGTCATGTGCCTCTCTTCATACCAGAACCTTCTCGATGAGTACCACGTGTATTGTCAACTTCCTTTCTCCCATGGTCACTATTGTAGTTACCATAACTGCCTGAAGAACCAGTTTTACGCTGTTTGCCTCCTGCTGTTTGTTTTCTCAACTCGTACACTTTCAGCCGGTCAACGAGGGTATTGATTGAGCCATCATATTTTGGTGTTTGTTCCCATGATGTCAGAAAGTCAACCCAGCCTGTACCGAGTGAGTAATTCTTCCTATTAATACCAAGTCAGATACACTTCTAGAGCCATATTTAATTCCGCATGAAGTCTTTGCATTTTAGCTACACGTCATTAGGTTCACGGATTTTGAGAATAACTTTTGCATCTTGAGTGCCAATCCGCGCTCATGACTACGTTCAAATGTAGCACACAACTTTTGCCAACATTCATTAGCAGACCCATTTCATCTCAGATCATACAGGGGGTCATATCAACATAATGGATTTTGCTGAAGAAAATATATGTTAAAGGACCACATGACCTATGTTCAGAAATGAAATATTTTCCTTCTCACTTGATTTGTAACAATGTTACAGGCACACAAAGAATCGGGATTTTTGGTAAAAAGTTGTACGCAAGGAAAATATTGCAATTTTCAAAGCGCTATAAATCAGAAACCAAATATTATGGAGACTTGAGGTTTTTTTTATTTGAAAGCCTATTCATAGTAGTTTAAAATCATGATATAGGAAGACATTTTTGAAATTCTCTTTAACTCTAAAATTCAACATGAAAATACAAAAAATTGAATTTTTTTCCAAAGTTCATGTAATTTTTTTGAAAATGTGAACAGTCGTAAGTCATGACTTTTATTGGGATAATATGGTATGGAAACTGGACTAATTATTAGCAATAAAATTTCTGCCCTAGCTTCTCAAATTAAGTTGATAAATCTTTGTAAAAAGTGAAAAAACACATTTTTTACTGTTTTTTAGAAATGATTGTCTCCAAAACACCCATCTCAAAAGTTTTGAAAATTACACAAAATATTCTTTGATGGTTGTTCTTATAGGTGGTACAATCACCTGGGGCGATATTTTTGTGGAAAACCTGAGATAATTTTTTCAAAACTACTCTACCTGTTCCATAATGTTGGACATTTAGTATATAATGTATTACATTGACAACACTGTTTTTGCCAAATGTTTTCAATGTGCACAGTTCTATTAAGTGAAATTGTATTGAAAGACCACACCATAGATGGTTGAATCCATTTCCGGATTTGAAATCGTACCACTAGGCCTAGAGGTTTTTTAGTCCAAATTCAGCAAAGGGTATTGCTGGTTCTTTGTGTTTTTTCACTTTTTACAAAGATTTATCTACTTAATTTGAGAAGCTAGGGCAGAAATTTTATTGCTAATAATTAGTCCAGTTTCCATTCCATATTATCCCAATAAAAGTCATGACTTACGACTGTTCACATTTTCAAAAAAATTACATGAACTTTGGAAAAAAAATCAATTTTTTGTATTTTCATGTTGAATTTTAGAGTTAAAGAGAATTTCAAAATTGTCTTCCTATATCATGATTTGAAACTACTATGAATAGGCTTTCAAATAAAAAAACCTCAAGTCTCCATAATCTTTTGTTTCTGATTTATAGCGCTTTGAAAATTGCAATATTTTCCTTGCGTACAACTTTTTACCAAAAATCCCGATTCTTTGTGTGCCTGTAACATTGTTACAAATCAAGTGAGAAGGAAAATATTTCATTTCTGAACATAGGTCATGTGGTCCGTTAACATATATTTTTTTCAGCCGATTTTGAAATCCAAAAGTGACACATTTGGTACTAAGCTGTATGATTTGAGATGAAATGGGTCACCAGTGTTACACGTAGTAATTAACTGAGCATCAGTCTCTGGATTCAATGAGTTCATAATTAATGCAATATTAATAACATTAATTAATAATATCTTTCTTGTCCATTCTTCTAGTTTCTTCTTCTCTTTGGCTGACGGCGAGTCACTTACTGTAGGACGCTGTTCATCTCCAAGAACGATGCCTCGTACCTCATTTGCATCAAAGGCAGCTAGCATTGACCACCTCCAGCGGCCCCAATCACTTTGCCCTTTGAGTTCCTTCACTTTCAGTACTTTATCTGAAGCCATTTTTTATGTTCTGGAGTACATCACGATATTTCGCGGCAATATGGAATTACAGTACACGTTGCGGCGTCACACTAGAATCAATATGGCCTACAAGCAACACGCTATTTCTCACAAGGAGAATTCGAAATCAGCTTCTAATTCCTCAGCCTGCTGGGCCCATAACAGAACAGAGTTTTAAAATGTAGAGGAGTTTATAATTTATTTTGTTGGCCCACCACCACCCACGGAGATACCTCGACCATAGGCCATACTCCGCTCCCAACAACTGTTCGGCGCATATGTTCTATTGCTCATTTTGTTCTGATAATACCTAGCACTGGGGAAAGTGTATCTGAACTGGCTGTTTGTTTCAGCACTATAGAACTGTGTTTCTTTGTCTGTGTTGTCCTATTCTGTCTACACGGGGGGTGCTGTCCGATCTGGCATTCGCCTTACAAGTGAGGGAAACCCCGCAAAACCTCACTTAGACCGGTTGCTGTAAGAGGTCTTACAACGCCCCGGGAGTCCGAGCTACTCACGAGTTACGTCTCATAATCGGTTTGTCTCAAAATAGGGTAGTCTAGACATCGTCTGCGTCTCCTAACTTTCTGATTCCTATTACTTGTCTCGCGAATTCACTAAAGACTTCGTGAGCCCTTTTGGTCGTCCAAAACTGAAGGTCTGGTGGCCATGGTTCGCCCTCTTGGGTGGTTACGATTGTAAGGTCTCGTCTTATTTCCCTGTATCTATGGCACGTATATAAGGCATGGTACATTGTATCGAGCTCGTTTTCTTCACAATAACAGATGTAATCGTCTGCCAGCTTGAATCTATATAAATTCGCAGTGAAGTATCCGTGTCCTGTGTAAAATTGTGCTGCCGCGTAGTCTATGCGTATGTGTTTCTGTTTCAGTCTCTTTGTAGCACTGGGAAGTAGTCTTTGGTGATACGACCTTTTGTTGATCTACTCCACCTTGTTTCCCATTGGGTTATTGTGTGTTCTCTTAGCTGGGAGTTAAGCTCCTTCTTGTTTCGGGTATTATATGTTTCTGGTGTTATGTCTATTTCTCCTATTCTGGTTGGTATTTGTTTTCTAGTTTTGTATGATGTCACTTTTTCCTCCAGTACTAAGTCCATAGGGATTTCTCCTGCTATGACCTGTAGTGCCTCATTTGAGGTTGTGGAGTACGATCGAGTTACTCTAAGTAGGGCTTTTCTTTGGGCTGAGATTAATTTATATTTATGTCTTACAAGCAAATATGGTGCCCACCCATGCGCCGCGTATGTTATGATTTATTCGAATACTGCCCAATATAGTCGTTTGTAATTTGTATATTTGTAGTCCCCTGTTTGGCCAGAGAGCGCTTCTAGTGCGTGGAATAGATGTACTGCTGAGTTACATACCTTATTCGCTTGATTCTCGATTCTATTTCCGGATTGGAGTTCTACTCCTAAATATCTAAGTCCTCGTACGTTTCGTAAGTTTGTCCCTAAAAGTCTGACTGTCGGAGGCCTTCTTGGATGAAGTTTGCCCTTTAATAGGAGCGTTCTAGTCTTCTCTCACCAATTGGTGAGTGTTAGCATGGTTGCTGTTCCTTTTATTTCTAATGGGGGTCAGCTATCTGCCTCTATCAAAAAGACTTTATCGTCTGCAAACACTACTGGTGTCGCTTGAAGAGCTTGTGCGATTTCTCTAATGATTTGTGCAAATACTAGGTTCCAAATTTTTGGTCCCAATACCGAGCCCCGTGGGCAGCCTTTTGTAACTCGTTTCGCTTGTATTTCCTGATCATTTCGCATTTGTACTTCTCTGTCCTGGAAATAATTCTTTATTAGTTCGTATATGTCGTGTGGGCAGTTTATTTCTCTAAGTCGCTTTAAGACGAGGGGCCACCAAACGTTGTCGAAGGCTCCCTCTATGTCCACGAATATACCTCGTACGTACGTGGGCCGTTCCGGTCGGAACCCATATTGGGCACCGGAGCACGATTCTTCTAATAGTCTATCCAGTTTAGAGAGGATTAGTCTCTCAAATATCTTTCCTAGGACGGGGAGCAAACAGATCGGTCTATATGATTTGGGCAAGTAGTGGGAAGTAGTGGGAAGAGTATCGCTTTTTTCCATGCCTTCGGGAACATGTGTTGGCGAAGGCAGGCATTATAGATTTCCAGAAGGCGAGCATGAAGTGCTGCACCTCCGTTGACTATTAGTTCTAGGTTTATGTCGTCCATACCTGGTGTCGTTTTCTGTTTTGTGTGGTTTAGTGCTACTTGGATATCTACGGCGTCAAATTATTTGGTTATTTCAGCGTTTGGGTAGTCTTGCTCTATGTCTGCTCGTATTTGTCTTTGTTCGTATGTTTCGTGGTCCCTGTCGTCATCTGGGACTAGTGTCTCCAGCATTGTGTTGGCTATGGCGTCCCATGTCTGAGCTTGGCTCCCGTCCTGTTTTTTAAGGCTACTTATTATCGTCTTTGTCTTTAGTTTGTCTGCTTGTATGCGATAAGCAAGCCCCCAGTTGTTTATCATGCTTTGCTCTGATACAAAGTCATGCCAGCATTCCCTTTTTACGGATCGTACAGTCTGTGTATAAAGTCTCCTGTAGTGTCGGTATCGTTCGTATAGTCGTGGTTAGTTTTCTTCGTCGACCCGTTGAAACGCTCTTCTCCGGGCATATGTTTCCCTTTTTAGTTCCGTAAGCTGGGGGGTCCACCATTTTACAGTGGTCCTTTGGGGTATAGTTTTCCTGATTACCTTGTTCGCAGCTTGCTTAATCGCTTTGCTAGTGTCCCTAATGTCTATTGCTATGTTCGTCTTTGTAATAAGTGGCCTTTGGGGTGCGAGTAGCTCACCGAGCTTCGTTTTGTAGTCTTCCCAGTCCGCATTTTTGAAACAGTATCGTCGGCGTTTGTCCTGTTCTAATCGTGTAGGTATCCCTAAGCATGTCTGAAGGACTCGGTGAGTACTCGACGTCATATCCAGTATTTGCCATGACTTGATTCTCGGGTTTATAATATGAAATCCCAAACACAAATCTTCAGACAGATCCATTACAAATACAACAGGCTTCACATCCAACCGCCATTACAAGAACATGCGCAGTGCCACACCAATATTGGCGGACATGAGCGAGTGGCGAGTTCGCAGTTTTCAGTTTCATATGGCAGTTTTCACATGAAGCTGAGTGAAATTTATCCTTGTTACCGATAAAATAATGTTTGAAACATTAAATGACCACAACAAAAGATTTTTAACGACATGACAGGGAACGGCAGTATTTTAAAACTAACTTCTTCTACTAGTAAGCTAACGCAGGGATGCAAAAATCCGAAAATATCTTATATAGATGAATGACGATGGATGTTTTAAAAGTATTGAAGAAGTCTTTTTATGCATTAAAGTTACAATATTTTCTTACCGAGAAATAGTTTTAAAAACATCTGATTTAGCGGTTTTAGTTGGCAACAATTTAGATGGCAACAGTTCCTATCACAATCAGAGGCATGTCAAGCGGTTTTTTTTGCATCGGTAATGAAGCGATCTCAGATCTCCCAAAGCATAAACTAACGCATGGTTCTATAATGGCAAAAGCAAACGTTACGTTTATAAACAAGTACAGCATCGCTCTCAGTTGCAGTATTCACACAAATCTGATGTTCTTTGGAAGTGAGGCAAAGAATTTATAAAAACATAATATACGTTCAGGATAGGGATCCAACAAAGCAGTAGTCAAAGTAACTTACACACATAATTAACCTCCCTGAAAACCACTGAAAAATTGATTTAATGAAATGGATTCAATAAAACTGTAATGGCTGAAATTTAATTTACCTCTCTTTTCTTTCTAAGTTCTTTGCTATTGTAAAGCTTGAAATTTAAATTACCTCTCTTTTCTTATTATGTTCCTTGCTCTGACGTCTTTAGTACGGTGTCGCGCTCTCGTGGGGAATCCGGGTATCTCGCTTCCTTAGACCCTCTCCTCAGACACGCCGAGTGAGTTGATCTGTGTGGTTGAAGGAGAGCCGCTCTGGAGATTTCCGGGTTCCTTTGTGTGAGTACCGATATTCCTTACTATGGCCCAAGCATAAATTCATTCTGTGCCTTCAGCACTGTTTCAGAATAAAGAAAATGAGAGAGGTAATATAAGTCTAAGTCTTTTAATGGACCAGTTTTAAGGATTACGCACTATTATTATGTAAGATAATAGTTGAGTAGGCTACCCTCTTCGGATTGGTTAACCACAATCAGGATGTTAAAGTACCAGTTCGAGTAGATAACCCCATGTTGAAATTAATATTAGCCTTCATGTTTCATTTTGCGTTTTGGTAAGCGTAGCAATGGAATTACCCATGCGTCCAGAAAGATCTAGTAATTCTACCCATATGTTAAATTATATTTTGCTTACGTAAGAGTCATGGCCCTACCGGTCAAATTACATTAGCCCTGGCAACGCCCACTTCTGTAAATTAGTATTCTCAGCCTCTATAAATTATCTTTGATTCTGGAGTCAGATTAAATTTCAGACGATATTTATTGTACATTTTATGGCTGTTTTCAGTACAAGTAAGGTAGCCATCTTAAATGGCTTCTCATCAGTAATAAGTATTGTCTATGGCCAGTTTTTGTGAGGCCTACCTTTTCTAGCTTCAACTCAAATTATTCTTAATTCCTTATATGATCAATAACCATGTATTATTGGGTTTAAATTATGTCATTCTTGACTATTGTGTGCAGCCAGTAATCTGGTGCCTATTTTGAAGTATGTAAAGATACGATTTTGGGTAATTTAATTTCACTAACTGAAATTTGAAGTATATAATATAAATTTGCCATTACATTGGAGTTAGATTTACCTCAATCTATTTGTGCTCGATTTATTAACACTTATAACCTCTTTGAGTGTAAATTATCAGGCTACTTATCTTCCCATTATTATTTTCAGTCTTATTCTGCATTTAAAGTTTTGAAGCTATTTGAGTAGCAAAATCTTGATTTATGTAGGCCTAAAATGTTTATATTATAGTTTAATTCGTGGGCTGTCTGATCTAATATCTTTGTAATCTTGTTGTCTGATTTGAGCCCTGCTAGGCCTAATCATTTCCAGTGTAGGCTATATGCTTATAGTTATCAAACTGACTTATACTTGCCCTATCTAAAATTTATTAGCTTATTTAAATTATCTGCTTCAGCTTTATGACATTCTTATTATTATAATTATTCTAGGCCTATTGGTTACTACATTAATATTTCTTGCCTTTCATTTTTTCGAAATTTATTATAGGCCTATTGTTTGCTATATTAATATTTTGTCTCTTACATTTTTCTAAATTCATTATAGGCCTATTGTTTGCTATATTAATATTTTGTCTCTTACATTTTTCTAAATTCATTATAGGCCTATCCCTTTGGAAATTTAGTATTTTGTTTCACAGTTTTCTAAAATTCGTGGAGCCCTATTGTTCTGGAACATTAGCATTGGTGTCTTGTACATTTTTCTAAATTTATTTTTGGGTTACTACTTCCTCTTAGAATTTATATTTGGTGCCTTCTGTTTATTAATATTTTCCGACCCTTCTGGTCGTTTTCTTTGTGCTACAACTTGTTGATTTATCCATGCTTGAGCATTAGATATACATACTATTGCCTGCGTGAGTTTTCTGACATATTCACTCATCTACCCTCCAGTCTATGATAGGTTGCTATCCTATTTATAATTGGCTACCTGAGTTTATTAAGATTCAAAGTACTTAATGGTTATTAATTAACTTCATGTACCTGATACTAGATATATAAATTATTGGGAAGAGCTTTTGCAGGATAGGAACTTGTAGGTCTTGAGATTTGACTACATATTGATTGTTATAGATTTATTTTTTTTTTAATATGCTATACAATATTTAACTTAAGCTTTCAGTGATTATTAATGGTTGTGCAGTTTTCTGCTTTTATGAGAATTGTAGATTTCTATTTATTAAAATTGTTACTCTGTTTTGAATTTTCACTGTTTTCTATGGTGCATATTATCCTGCCCTCTACTCTGCCTTGGTCTGGAGAATTCGATCTCCCTCTGTGGGCATTTCCTCACGCTTCTTCTAAACTTGATAAATTTCCTGTGGAAAAGAGATTAGGGCTCTTATAAATTATGTGATTATATAAATTTTACCCTATATTTTTCTAGATACATTTAAATCTTTAACCTGCTTTGGAAGATATTTAATTACTGTATCTGGTTAGGTTACTAGATTCCTTTACTGTTTTTCCTGTTATTTAGCAACGTTTATAAAATTAACTTATAACCAAAACTTTTCATTGTTGCATGGTAGCAACTCTTCAGTCTGAGGCGAGGGAAGTTATATATGCTTCACATATATAGATATATTTGCATAGATTATTACTTGCTTACATTCTATTTGAATTCACTATGGCTCTGAATTTGCACCTTTCGTGGGATTTTCTCCGAAAAGATGAAATTCTTTTTGAAATAAAAGCTAGAAGTGTATCAGCTGATGAAACTGCTGATGTGGCCTCATTACTAGCTCTTATTAAGCAAGTCGCTGCTCAGCATCCTCCTTCAGCACAATTATTGATTCTTTAGGATCCTGTCAATGAATTTCGTTTATTGAAACGTAAAGTAACTGAGGTAGTAGATTCAGTAACAGAAATATTTTCCGATCCCGAAGCTTCTACCAAACAGAAGAACCGACTTAAGCATAGAGTTATGCACATAGAAAACAGGATTATTCTTATGCAGCAGATTTCGGATACTGGTTTGGATCAGGGAGAGCTTAATAAATTGAGGGAAATCTTATTAGCTCCTTTTTCTATTTGGGATATTGATGATAGTGATAAAATTGTAGTCACTGAGAGCGCATCTCAAGGTGGGGCCTCCTCATCGACTTTGTTAGTTAACTTGGATACTCCGATTGTTCAGGATAATTCTCTGGCTATGACGCAACCCATTGTGACTTCTCATTTACAACCTCCTCAAGGAAACCTTCAAAATACTTTTGCTTCTAATTGTCGGTCATTTCCGGAACAGGCGAATTTAATTCAGACACAGCTTAGAGATTCTGTTTCTCAAAATTTAAATTTAGTGCCGAACTTTTCTCAGGCCTCATTTTCTCCACTTAAAATGTCTCATCCCCTTCAGAAGATGCTAGATCTACAAGAACAGTTTACGGTTTCTACTATGGATGAAGCTATCAAGTTCCTTAGGTTTTTGGTAGAACTTTCTGTCTTGGCTAAGTCTTTTGCCGTACAAGAAATTATCGTGTTGCAAATGCTACTTGGTTTAGTTTCTGGCCGTGTATTAGATATTTTGCAATCAGTCTTCAGCTCATCAAAATCTATTACCAGGTTTCATTCTGAGATATTGAAGCAGTTTATTCCCTCCAGGCCGCGCATAAGTTTAGTGGCTTCTCATTATTACAGACCTCAGCGTGTAGGCGAAAATTTTTCTGACTTTGTGCTAGACATTAAACTCCATGCTGCTCTTTTTCAAATTCCGGATTCAGAGAACCAAATTGTAGAACTCATTATTTCTGGGTTGAATCCTATTACTCGCTCATACTTGATCTTTGCTCCTCGTCCTCGCACATTTGCGGATTTGTTTGATCTTGTTGCGACTGTTTCTGAGGTTGAGAGCGGTGATGATTGTCGGGGTTCAGCTAATTCTGTCCCTTCGTTGGAGTTAGTTACTTCTAGAACTAGTGCTCAGGGTAATCTTCCTAGAGATTCTTGTAATTCTGTTCAAACTAATTTCAATAGGGATGCTCGTATTTGCCATTACTGTGGTCAGGCTGGCCATTTTCTTCGAAATTGTTCTTCTCGCATAAGGGAATTTCAGCAGCGGCCTTCTGCTTCTGCTACTGAATCTAGGATTGTTCGTAGGTGTACTTATTGTGATAAATCTGGTCATTTGGTTGCTGATTGTCGAAAGAAGTTTGCTGACATGAGCCGTAGGTCTACCACTTCTGCTCCTAGGACGAATTTTCGCCCATGACTAGAACCTTGTTCCATGGCTATGCCTTTTTCTGATCATCCCAGAGATCGGGATAAACAGTTATTATTATCTATGGGTTGTTCTGGTCGAGTCCCCAGTCATTTGCCTGTTCTTTCTATTACTTTGAAGAAGTTTTCTACTAATGCCTTGCTAGATTCCGGGGCTGCTAAATCATGTATTAGTAGGCAGACGTTAGCTGACCTTGGGATTTCTGTTTCTAAACTTTTGCCTTATTCTGATAATACGGTTAGTGCAGATGCTTCCCCTATTTCTATACTAGGGAAAATTCATATTAAGCTGAAAATAGCTAAATTTTCTTGGAAGGTCATGTTTTTGGTAGCTAACTCATTGGTGTTTCCGGTGATTTTGGGAGCTGATTTTGCCCGTTTCTCTGGCCTGACTTTAGATTTTCAACGCAGTGTAGTCTATTTTCCATTTGAACCCACTTATCAGATTAGCTTTGCCATATCTTCTCTTAAGCCCTCAGTTCAGTCCTCCAGTGCTTTTGTAGACCAAAACTTGCTCCGGTCTGATGAGGTTTCTGAGCAACCTGTTGATTTAGAGCATTTACTTCCCGATCAACGTACTCAAGTTCTCCAGATTATTTCTGATTTCCCTCAAGTATTAAGTGACAAGCTTGGGGTCACCAATGTGTTGGAGTATCAAATCCAGGTTACTGATAGGGTGCCTGTCCGTCTCCCACCTTACAGACTCTCCCCGCCTAAGCTGATGGTCATGAGATCCAAAATAAATGAAATGTTAGATAAAGGCATAATTCGACCCTCCACTTCTGCCTATTCTAGTCCAATTTTCTTGGTGCCCAAGGGCGAAGAGGATTTTAGGCCTCTCATTGACTATCGTGCTCTCAACCAGAAAATTATTATAGAGTCCATGCCTCTGCCTGACATCCATTCTGCTGCCCATTGGTTTGCGGGAGCCACTGTCTTTTCTTCTCTGGACCTTAATAGTGCATACAACCAGATCCCTCTACATGAGTCTTCTCGTCATCTTACAGCCTTTTCCACAGAGTGGAATCATTTTGAATTCTGCAGACTTCCATTCGGTTTAGCAACCGGAGCGCAGGTGCTGACCAGATTGTTGGACAAGATTTTTTCAGATATCAAATTTGTCTATGTATATCACTACCTCGACGATCTGGTTATTTACAGCAAAGACTTCGCTTCCCATATGTTGCATCTTCGGGAGGTATTTCGTCGCTTGCAGGAGGCTGGCCTTACCGTCAAGCCAACTAAGGTGCAGTTTGCTCGACCGCAACTTAGTTTCATCGGCCATTTGATCTCTCCGGAAGGTGTCGCTATCGACCCAGAGAGGACGGTGGCAATCAGGAATTTTCCTCCTCCGTGCAATGTCAAAGCAGTGGCGCGTTTCATTGGCATGGCCAATTTCTTTGCCAAATTCATCCCTAACTTCTCGGCGCGGGCAGCACCCTTGAATCGTTTACGACGCAAAGGTGTCGAATTCAAGTGGACGGAGGAGCACCGCTTCGCTTTTGAGGATATTAAGAGTGCCATCTCCAACCCGCCCATCTTGGCCATGGCTGACTTCTCGCGTACGTTCATCGTTCAAACTGATGCCTGTGCTGCTGGGCTAGGTGCCGTATTGCTTCAGGAGTTCCCTGAAGGACGGAAGCCAATTGCGTATGCGTCGCGCTCGCTGACTGCCCAAGAGCAACAATTTTCCATCTATGAAATGGAAGCCCTGGCAGTTATTTTTGCCCTGGAGAAGTTTCGCATGTATGTCGAGCACGTCAATTTCATCTTGGAGTGCGACAACCAAGCGTTGTCTTGGTGTTTAGCTCGACCTCGCAAGACGGGCCGACTAGCTCGATGGGCAGTTCGCCTATCGGCGTTTAAATTCTCCACGGTCCACATTCGCTCCTCTGAAAACATCTTAGCAGACTCCTTGTCGTGGATGTTCGAGGGTTCCGCTAGAGCTTCTGTGGAAGAAGTTCCTCCTATTCAGGGTTCTGGGGTGTCATCTATGCCCTCTCAGGAAGTAATTGCTCCTCTGCTGACAGATTTTCCGCTTGCATTCTCTGATGTTGCTCAACAGCAACTGTTAGATCCCAATTTGTCCATCATCATTGACAAATTGAAGGGTGGATCTGCTGTTAGCAACTTTTGTCTGGTGAAAGATACCTTACAGATCCAAGTGGGGAGACTTAGGCGTCATAAGATTGTTCTGCCTTCCTCGCTTAAGGACATGGTTTTCAGCTATTTTCATGTTTCCCCGATTGGTGGCCATTTGGGTCTAAAGAAAACCTTGGCCAAAATTAAAGTTTCCTTTTGGTGGAATGGCATGTTCTTGGATGTCCGTGATCGAGTTAGATCATGTGTTATTTGTTCGATGTCTAAGCCCTCTCTCAATACTCGCATGGGTTTCTTATCATCTACTGTTGCCCAAAGGCCATTTGAAAAACTTTTCATCGACTTCCTGGGAAAACTTCCACGTTCAAAAAAGGGAAATACATTTATCTTTGTGGTAGTCGATGCTTTTTCAAAGTTCTCCTGGTTGTTTCCCATGCGAGACTCTCGTACCGAAAAGGTTATTTCCAGCTTATCTTCCATCTTTCAGGTGTTTGGCTTCCCGCAAGTTATCGTTTCGGATAATGGACCCCAATTTATTTCTAGACAGTTCAAAGACTTCTGTTTCCGTTCAGGCATCTCTCATATTACCACCACGCCATACTATCCTAACCCCTCCCATGCGGAGCGTGTAATGCGAAATTTGAAGAATGCGCTTATTGCGTACCACCACAAAGACCATTCACAATGGGATGTGAATTTGTCGTGGTTACAATTCGCATTTAACACTGCCATACACGAGTCGCATGGTTTTGCCCCCTTTTCTCTGCTTTGTTCCTTCTCGCCTAATCACCCTCTCAGTAACGTCTGGGGTATAACTGATTTGTTGCCTGACTCTCCGTCTCCTGATGATCTGACCAGTACTTGGAAAGCTGCAAAGAGGAATTTGTTGAGAGCTCATGATAAGCGTGCTATGACATACAATAAAGGTAGAATTCCAAATCCTTTTTCTATTAATGACAGGGTTATGTGCAAGAATTACCCTCAAAGTAAAGCCATTTCGAAGTTCGCCAAGAAGCTGGCTCCCCGCTACGTTGGTCCATACAGGATAGTGGACATATTAGGGGGGGGGAGTCACCTTCTTAGTGGAACACCTATCTGATAATTCTGTGAGGCGTTGCCATATCTCTCAACTCAAAAAATGTTAAGACTCAAATTTTAGATCTTTCTGGGCCATGGTTTTGTTGTATTGGGTATTGGTATGTAAATTAAAATGTAAATAATATGTAAGAGTATATTAATACATATGTTTGTGATTTTGTAATTGTCTTGTTACCTCTCTCATATTTTCTACTTAATGTTTTTAATATGTTTTGTAAAGTTTTTTTTTTCTTGAAGTTTTTGCCGTAGTAAGCTTATCGCTACTCGCTTTGAACCTGGGAAATTCCTCCTCGGCCGTCTCATCCTCAATTACGTATTATGGGGGCCCCCAGCAAAAAAACTCTTATCTAAGACTTAAACTAAAACCCAGTAAAAAAAAATACACTAATCCAAGACTTAAAGTAAACCCCGGCGGTAACCATGTAATGCTTAGGAAAGCATAAAATTTCCATTGTAAAACAAAATATAAGAAGAACGAGTAACAACAACCTGACTAAGAATTTCAAAAAATATATAGCAAATTAAATAAAAGAAGAAAATCTCCAAGACCAGTCAAAAATATTTGCTGTTAATTCCTCTTCAAGCATAATAGTGCATATCAAGAAACTGATATTGGACAGTTACAAAATTATCAGTATCTCCTAGAACTTTGTGCTTCACTTTCAAAATAAGTGTTTCTCCCAAAGACATTTACTTATCCAGTAAAATTTGTATCTCGCAGAGGATGTACTAGTCCCCTCCCTGTGAGTATGTTGTGAACGTCGTTTTTGATTCTGAACAATGTGTTTCATGTACGAGCTGCACTGAGAAGATGTATTCTACATGTGTCTTTTGGGCCTGGAAGCCATGGAGTTCCTGCTGGCTTGTTCGGAGGTATCCGGCCGGTGCTTCTGAACTCTCTGTTTGGATGCCTCATGGGGAAGGCCTCCCCTATTTCTACTTTGTCACTCAATGTGGGTGGCCGGAGACATCCTCAACTTCTCTCCCAGCAGTCATCTATCATAGAACATGCATGGTGTTCTATTCTCTTCGCCCTCTTCATCTGCAGCTCACCTGTACTCATGTGTATCAGCTAAGTATGGACCTTGCTGATTTGCCTCTTTCGCCGAATATGGACATTTGGCGGCATTTTTGGTGTGTGCTGTATGAGTTATTGCAGAATCAAGAAGAAAACGATTTTTGGATGTCATTCAAGATTTAGATACTTTTTTTATATAAGTCATTCAAGATTTAGAGACACTTTTTCCTGGACAATAATTTCGTCTTTGGGTATAAACATTTCTATACATGATAATATCTGTTCTCAAACTTCCTTGTGTGAAGAAAAACTTTTCAAAACAATGATACATCAAGAATATATACCTGTAGTACTTTGAACTGCTAAATTATGCAAGTTGTGTAGTCATGTATGTAAGGCTAGGCGCATATTGGGGCGCGTTTAACACGTATGAGACGACATGATGCGAGCGGCATGGCCCGATCGCGCCAAACGCGTCTCGTTGGGGAACGCATATTGCAACGCAGTTCTCTCGCCCAGCTGATGCGTGTTAATGCTCTTTGCGCATGTCAGCTGACTGACGACTGTCAGCTGTTTGTGGTTATGGTCAATCCCATGAGATATATTGCTATGTTGAAGCCAGGGCCTTAGCAAGATCCTTCTGCGCTCTTGGCCAGTTTGACAAATCTGCGCCCTCCAATACTGGGGGGTCTGAACCATTTTTTTTAAATTTCTGTAAAATTGTTTATTATTTTGATATAAAACACTGTTATTATCAAAGAAAACCTAAACCTCAATTTGAAAATGAACTCAGTGTTGGACTTTCAAGGTACTAAAACCTTATTTTCAGACGATTGAACTTCTTAAAATATAATTAAATAATAAAATCTAGTAACAAAAGTAAATTGCATAATAGGCCTGAGGCCTACTACAATGTTTAACACATTAATAGGTAAAAAGTATTTTTTGTCGAATAGTTGAACCACTTTCATCTCAATATAATGTACATTTTAATTTTTATTGTTATATCTTTCCATACTGTTCATGATTTATGTTATCATACTCTGTCAATAAAAAAGTGTCAATTAAAGAACGTTGCTTGACTGCATAATACTACAGTTAGTTCACGTGCAGTAATTTTTAATAACCTGAAAGATTTCTTCCATTAACGTGGAATGTTCATTGCTTGATAGATTGCACCGGTCTAAAAAAAGGCGGAATTTTTCATGGCTAATTTTGAGCCTTCTTTATACCTGCGCCCTTGGCGGGGGCACATGGCGCTAGCTCCTAGCTACGGCCCTGGTTGATGCTGTTTTATTTTACGAAATCGCGGATAGTTTGCTATGGAGCGCTCTAAACATAACATAGGCTAAGACGATCTAGAAAAAGAAAAGAAGTATTCTCCCTCACATGCGTAATACCATTGTAGAAATTTTGAATTTAGGCCTAAGTTATAGGCACACTTTCTTCCTCCTTGAATAGATTCTGTGTTTAATACGAAATAATCAAGAGGACATCTAGCTTACATGTGCTTACTGAGAAAATTCATGAGATAGGAGAGATATTAGAACAGCATCAGAATTGAACTACCTTGCACATATTAATGCCGCTTTTTGATGTGCACAAGCACAATGCGTAGCAATATTTATCTAACAAGCACTGATATGCATAGAGTAAACAGAAACAGCTTGGTGTTTGTTTCTTCTTGCCGGGCAACAGAACGGTTGAAGAATGTGCTGTGGCAATCCGGGTTGGCAGGTGTGCCGATTTTTCGTATGACAATGGTCATTGGGATTTTTTCTTTGATAAATGGTCATTCGAAAGTCATAACTTACTAATAATTTAAAACTACCGATTGTTGTTGTTATTATTATTATTACTAATTTATTATTATTATTATTATTATTATTTCACGTTAAAAGCATTGGGCATAAAGATCGACTCTGATACTTTCCGTTCTAGATACTTGTTAGTTTTATGAAAATGTAATAAATAAAATTTAACTGTCTCTTTAATTTACTTTTTTTTTCTGTGCTAGCCTTTAACACATACGAGATGCGAGAAAGTTTGTGCAACATAATTTTGCACTATTTATTTGTTTTGCAATTACCTGTAGTGGTGTAGAAAAACCTGGCAACTCTGATGACAATGAGTGCAATAGTGATAGTGATTGGTGTTCCGTGGTAGTCTGTCGAGTATAGAGAGTGGATGTTCTGTTAATAACATGAATAAATTTGGACCCATATTAATTCCCCCTACTCGTAAAATGTTTGATTTGAACCTGATTTGTGGGTGTGTTTTTAAATTAATTTAGAGATTGCGGTACAAGAGGGAATATAAAAAGGAAAGTAGAGAATCCTCAAGTTAAGCGGTTACTGATGTTGGATTCTGGGAATACGGTTCTTGGAACAGGTTAACTCGTTCATTGGTTTGTTTACCCAATTCATTTCTAAATATTTTCCCCTCAAAATCTTGTTATTAAACATTGTGTTATTAATAATTATACTGCAATTCTATTTACTGATACATTCTGCTAGCACATATAGAACTTAGTTAAAATGATCGATTCTAAATTACATATGATTTGTTTGTGGGTGAGTCAACTAGGAAAAATCTATAAGCGCAGAGTAAAATTAGAAGGATTGTAGGATATGAAATGTGTTATAAAGGTTAAAATAGTAGACATTAATTATAAAATGGTTCAATAAGTGTATTTACTTAGCGTCTTTCAAGTTCAGCTCCTTTGCGATGTCCGTCCAAATTCTTGTTTACAATATAGCTTTCATGTAATTTGGACTGTTTGTGTCGTACAGCTCTGGGTGTTTCCCTACCGTCTCTGTCAGCTTTTACTCGACCAACATCGTAAATAAAAAAATGTTTTTGTTAATGGAATAAAGGAAAAATGCACAACCGGACACCAAAACCTTTGAGTGACAGTCAGAGAACAAAAGGCACGTGTGACGTGTGGCGCGAGAAACTGTGGCTCTGCTACTGTGCCACACGTCTGTAGTATCACACGATTCGCGCTGAGTAGCGACGCGTTGTCAATTTGCGCTAACCCATTCATTTTAAGTATGTTACAAAAACTCGCACTGTGCCACGTCGCGTCACACGCGTCAATCGCGCCCCAATATGCGCCTAGCCTAAGACATGTTATGCTTCTAATTTTGTAAAGTATCCGCTTGTATTAGTATTAGTTTTTTGGGGGAGTGTTAATAGTTATCTATTGCTTGGTATTCCACTGGTCTAATTTTGGGTATTTCTGGTTTTCAAAAAAAAGTTTTTGTTAAACTTTTTTTTAATGGGGCAGAGCGGAGTATTGTAATGGCTGAAATTTAATTTACCTCTCTTTTCTTTCTAAGTTCTTTGCTATTGTAATGCTTGAGATTTAAATTACCTCTCTTTTCTTATTATGTTCCTTGCTCTGACGTCTTTAGTACGGTGTCGCGCTCTCGTGGGGAATCCGGGTATCTCGCTTCCTTAGACCCTCTCCTCAGACACGCCGAGTGAGTTGATCTGTGTGGTTGAAGGAGAGCCGCTCTGGAGATTTCCGGGTTCCTTTGTGTGAGTACCGATATTCCTTACTATGGCCCAAGCATAAATTCATTCTGTGCCTTCAGCACTGTTTCAGAATAAAGAAAATGAGAGAGGTAATATAAGTCTAAGTCTTTTAATGGACCAGTTTTAAGGATTACGCACTATTATTATGTAAGATAATAGTTGAGTAGGCTACCCTCTTCGGATTGGTTAACCACAATCAGGATGTTAAAGTACCAGTTCGGGTAGATAACCCCATTTTGAAATTAATATTAGCCTTCATGTTTCATTTTGCGTTTTGGTAAGCGTAGCAATGGAATTACCCATGCGTCCAGAAAGATCTAGTAATTCTACCCATATGTTAAATTATATTTTGCTTACGCAAGAGTCATGGCCCTACCGGTCAAATTACATTAGCCCTGGCAACGCCCACTTCTGTAAATTAATATTCTCAGCCTCTATAAATTATCTTTGATTCTGGAGTCAGATTAAATTTCAGACGTTATTTATTGTACATTTTATGGCTGTTTTCAGTACAAGCAAGGTAGCCATCTTAAATGGCTTCTCATCAGTAATAAGTATTGTCTATGGCCAGTTTTTGTGAGGCCTACCTTTTCTAGCTTGAACTCAAATTATTCTTAATTCCTTATATGATCAATAACCATGTATTATTGGGTTTAAATTATGTCATTCTTGACTATTGTGTGCAGCCAGTAATCTGGTGCCTATTTTGAAGTATGTAAAGATACGATTTTGGGTAATTTAATTTCACTAACTGAAATTTGAAGTATATAATATAAATTTGCCATTACATTGGAGTTAGATTTACCCCAATCTATTTGTGCTCGATTTATTAACACTTATAACCTCTTTGAGTGTAAATTATCAGGCTACTTATCTTCCCATTATTATTTTCAGTCTTATTCTGCATTTAAAGTTTTGAAGCTATTTGAGTAGCAAAATCTTGATTTATGTAGGCCTAAAATGTTTATATTATAGTTTAATTCGTGGGCTGTCTGGGCTAATATCTTTGTAATCTTGTTGTCTGATTTGAGCCCTGCTAGGCCTAATCATTTCCAGTGTAGGCTATATGCTTATAGTTATCAAACTGACTTATACTTGCCCTATCTAAAATTTATTAGCTTATTTAAATTATCTGCTTCAGCTTTATGACATTCTTATTATTATAATTATTCTAGGCCTATTGGTTACTACATTAATATTTCTTGCCTTTCATATTTTTCGAAATTTATTATAGGCCTATTGTTTGCTATATTAATATTTTGTCTCTTACATTTTTCTAAATTCATTATAGGCCTATTGTTTGCTATATTAATATTTTGTCTCTTACATTTTTCTAAATTCATTATAGGCCTATCCCTTTGGAAATTTAGTATTTTGTTTCACAGTTTTCTAAAATTCGTGGAGCCCTATTGTTCTGGAACATTAGCATTGGTGTCTTGTACATTTTTCTAAATTTATTTTTGGGTTACTACTTCCTCTTAGAATTTATATTTGGTGCCTTCTGCTTATTAATATTTTCCGACCCTTCTGGTCGTTTTCTTTGTGCTACAACTTGTTGATTTATCCATGCTTGAGCATTAGATATACATACTATTGCCTGCGTGAGTTTTCTGACATATTCACTCATCTACCCTCCAGTCTATGATAGGTTGCTATCCTATTTATAATTGGCTACCTGAGTTTATTAAGATTCAAAGTACTTAATGGTTATTAATTAACTTCATGTACCTGATACTAGATATATAAATTATTGGGAAGAGCTTTTGCAGGATAGGAACTTGTAGGTCTTGAGATTTGACTACATATTGATTGTTATAGATTTTTTTTTTTTTTAATATGCTATACAATATTTAACTTAAGCTTTCAGTGATTATTAATGGTTGTGCAGTTTTCTGCTTTTATGAGAATTGTAGATTTCTATTTATTAAAATTGTTACTCTGTTTTGAATTTTCACTGTTTTCTATGGTGCATATTATCCTGCCCTCTACTCTGCCTTGGTCTGGAGAATTCGATCTCCCTCAGTGGGCATTTCCTCACGCTTCTTCTAAACTTGATAAATTTCCTGTGGAAAAGAGATTAGGGTTCTTATAAATTATGTGATTATATAAATTTTACCCTATATTTTTCTAGATACATTTAAATCTTTAACCTGCTTTGGAAGATATTTAATTACTGTATCTGGTTAGGTTACTAGATTCCTTTACTGTTTTTCCTGTTATTTAGCAACGTTTATAAAATTAACTTATAACCAAAACTTTTCATCGTTGCAAAACTTTGTCAAATTTGGCAGCCAGATTTGATATGAGCGTTTGTTTAGTTGAAAAATTTGAAGGAAAATTACATGTGCATTTCACTGTCTGCTGCGACTACATAAACTATATCAGTGTTTTTATTTTGTTTTCGTTTGCACTATTGAATAGAGACAATTTGAACAACCATTTCTTCAAATAAGTAAATGTGGTGCTAGTAAATGTCTTGTCTGCTAGGAAATTCCTGATTTAAGAATGTGAAAGATTTTATGAAACATGTTAAGACTATTTCAATAAAAGATTTCATTACCAGTGTATCCTTTCAGTGCCAGTGGAGTTTTTCATGCTTACAGCACTCGGAATACAGACACTTTGAACGTACCTTTTCTTGAAATAAGTAAATGTGGTGCTATTGGTCTTATACTTTTTTAAGAATGTCAAAGGTTTTATAAAACAATTTTTTATTTTGTGAGACAAGATTATTTTCTAAATACATAAAATGTGACAAAAATCATATTTGCTGAAGGGTTAATATGTTCAAAGTAATAGACGTGACAATTTCACTATGGACTTGAGTATAGACATATTGTGGTTTTCTTCTAAGAGTGATGCTCATACTGGCATAGTGAAAATTGACAATATAGCAATAGTCATGCACTTGGGAGTATTAATTACAATAAGTCTTATGACAAAAATGAAAACTTAGTTATGTTAGTTATTTCCAATAAACTTCTGACGTACTGATAACATTCTACTCTAAAACTTCGACAAAAATGAGAAAAAGTGGCAAAGAACTTTGTTGTAAGAGCTGCTTTAAGTTTATATGGAATAATATTAGCTTTGATTTAATCTTACGGTAAAAGCCTATATGAAAAAATGAAATACCTTCTGGCACCCCTACCTCTGTATTATGTTTCAAAACCCCGGGATTGTTTCACTCGATTTCTTTAACTTGACTACATTTTAGGAGCAAACATAGCTGCATTCCCACGCTGTTGCTTCATTTTCCGCACGTCATATCATATCATAAAAGTAAAATAAAATAAAAACAATGGGATTTTAGATAAAGAATTTGCTTATTGAGTTAATCCAGCATTAGTATCAATGCCGTAAGTTGCTGAAAGAATTGAAAATCATTAAATCTTTTGAAAATGAATATTACAAACGTCTCTGTGTACAATAATGCATGTGATGTAACATAAAGGAACATACTTTACAATAGTCAAATTTTAAAAATCAGAAAAAAATCCGCAATTATTCCGTAATTATAAAATAAGGATTGTGTAATATCGCAGAGCAGTGTTATTTTAAGACAAACGTAACCTACAAAAATAATGTGTGATACAATTATGATTTTTTAAAATTACATACTATCAGCTCTTTTAAAAGCAAAAATATTATTAAATGCACTGCACATTAATTTAACATTTCATTTTATTTATTTATTTATTTAGAAACTCCCAATTGCTTTTAATCCTTTTATATAGCTTTTAAACTTCTGATATGTTTCGCTTCATGGAGTTGTCATCAGTACTGTGACGTCCCTTACCTAAATTTATACAACATATGAACTGGGGCTCAACCAACTTTTCACCAAGAGTAAGTTGCTGGCGGTTTTCACATGAAGCTGAGTGTAATCTATCCATATTACCGGTAAAATGATGTTTCAAACACAAAATGACCACAACACAAGATTTTTAAAATGAGAGGAAACAGCTGTATTTAAAACTAACGTCTTCTACTAGTAAGCAACGCTGCTTTAGCAGGAACGCAAAAGTCCGAATATCTTGTACTGATGAATGACGATAAATATTTTAAAAGTATTGAAGAAGTATTTAAGCAATTAACGTTATAATATTTTCCTACTGAGAAATACGTATAAAAACATCTGATTTAGCGATTTTACGTTACGTATATAAACAAGTACAGCATCTCTGTCAGTTGCAATATTCACACAAATCTGATGTTATTTGAAAGCGAGACAAACAATTTCTGCAAACATAATATACCTTCTGGATAGGGATCCAACAAATCAGTAGTAAAAGTAACTTACATACATAATGAACTTCACTGAAAATAAAACTTTGTCAAATTTGGCAGCCGGATTTGATATGGGCGTTAGTTTAGTTTAAGAAATGTTAAGGAAAATTACATGTGCGTTAGTCAGCTTTGCACTTGTCTTCTGCAACTACGTGACAATTTCACTTTGGACTAGGGTTTTCTTCTTACTAAGAGTGATGCTCATACTGGCATAGTGAAAACTGACAATATAACTATTATAGTCATGCCCTTGGGAGTATTAATTACAATAAGTCCTATGACAAAAATGAAAACTCAAAGTTATGTTAGTTATTCCAATAGACAGCGAGCTTCTGAAATACTGATCACTTTTTTACTCTAAAACTTTGACAAAAGTGAGAAAAAGTGACAGAGAGCTGTTTTAAGTTTATATGGAATAATATTAGCTTTGAATTAAATTTACGGTCAAAGACTAAATGAAAAAATAAAAAATACGCTGGCACCCCTACCTCTAGTGCTTTTAGTATGATGTACTGTAAGTACAACTATCGCATGTTTCAAAAGCCCGGGGTTATTTCACTCGATTTCTTTAACGTGACTAAATGTTAGGAGCAAGGTTTCGCGACATTCCCACCATTCCCACGCTGGTGCTTTACTTTCCGCACGTCATTTCATATTATAAAAGTAAAATAAATTACAAACAATATTTTTTATAAACTTGTAATTAGATCAAGAATTTGCTTATTGAGTTAATCCAGCAATAGTATCAATGCGGTAAGTTGCTGAAAGAATAGAAAATCATTAAATCTTTTGAAAATGAATATTACAAAAGTCCCTGTAATGTAAAATAAAGGAACAAATAAAAAAAATCAGAAAAAAAATTGTTCAATTATTCCGTAATTATAAAATGACGATTGTGTAATATTGCAGAGCAGTGTTATTTTAAGACAATCATAACCTACAAATACAATAATTTCTTATACAATCATGATTTTTAAAAATCATATTATACCTGTTAAACTGATTAATCAGAGAAAAACTGATTATTAAATGCACTGCACATTAATTTAACATTTCATTTTATTTATTTAGAAATTCCCAAATTGATTTTAATCCTTTTAAATTGCTTTTAAACTTCTGATATGTGACGTCCCTTACCCAGTCAAATGTTACATTGGAACTTACATTAAATGGAGTATTATTGATTTCTGGAGGGAGTTTCGGACCATTACTGGGATCACAAATCCAGATTTGCAACCCTCAGAAACCTGTGCTCGCAGAATGGCGGTCGAAGGAAACAGATTTTTTCGGACATTTTTCGGGTTTTCGACAGTATCTCCTAAACTATGCGTTTATTGGGGAAAATCTTTAACAGCGTTTTTAAAGTACATTAAATTTTCTAAAATATGAGATCAAAATCGTTTTCGTACGTTATACAGTTACTGAGATACGGCTTTTCAAACATTGGCTTTTTTTTTTTAAAGTTAAAATTTTAAGTTTTCTTCGTGTTTCGAATTGAATACCGGTAAAATGACACGTTCTACAGAAAAGTAAAAATGAATACAAGTTGTAGGCAATTTAATATGCTTTAATTTGAGCTATAGCTGCTCATTGTAGCTTTAATAGTCTCGTCATAAATGACAAAAACAGAAAATATGAACAATTTTTTTTTGTGAAAGTTGAGAAACATCGTTTCCTCCACCAACACGTTAATTTTTTTGGTAACATGTTGGCGGAAAATGTTTTATAACTATGTTTAGAAACTATTTGTGTGTATATGTGTCTATGGGAGATGGGATTTTGCCAGAAAAAGTATTTAAGCAGAATATTTCATAAAAATGTATTTACTTTTAAACCAACAGGTGTATTTAAACAATTTCTGATGTTCCTGGTGTGGGATGGTATGGGACCTGGGAAGCCGAGGGTGGGGTGATGTCTTCATTCTCACTTGAAGAATTGCCATCCTTGGGTGTGGACACATTGCGGCAGGAGTTTCCCCTGCAGAAAGTGCACAAAACTGAGCATTTCAGCCCAGTTTTGCGGCAGCTGCAACCCCCAGCGCAGTATACAAAAGTATTATCGAAAATCAAATCACTTGCAATAACTGCAATACTCATAATTCGAATACACAAGAAATATAATTGAAAAATTTACTTCACAATGAAATAATGTTCCCAAATTCGCTTCACTCCCTTCCCCGATCAGCGATAAACTCGTTCCTCTCTTCTTGATGTATGCTCCTGTTCTCATTTTCTTCTTTTGTTTCCTGCCCCGGCACTGCCCACGTTGATCAACTTCGAAGACCACTCAAAATTCTCGCATGCCTCTTTATAAAAAAATAAAAAATAAAACAATAAAAATAAATAAATTAATAAATAAATAATAATAAAAAAAACACATGCTTTGCACGGACAAACAGAAATGACTCTATTACACTGAGGGTAAGAGTATTCTGTCTCTTCTCTCTGATGATCTATGACAATACCCAGCAACGCAGTGCCTGAGCCAATTCGCAGCTTTCTATCCTTAGTCCTCAATGAAACTGCGCCTAAAAGGATATTTGCTTTCCTTTCCGCTCTGCAAAAAGATATCAGGTTTCCCTTCCACTCTTCAAAGGAATATTTGCTTTCCCTCTCTCCCGCATGCCATTTTTCTCTCAAATTTATTCCCTGAGGTCTTCGAGGTAACGGGCGATGTGTATCAGTAAAGTTGCACCTGAAACACCTCACTCTCGCTGTAGGACCATCTTGGTTCTCATAAATTAAGTTGGTGTCTTGACTGCTTCTTGAAAATTCTCTGGAAACTGCAGTCTAGTCAGTCTGCTTACTTTCCCTGTTAAACCATTTAGGCAAAGCGTCCAAAGCTATTACGTCTGCATCTTGTTTTAAAATTTTGTTCACCACTGTATGGGTTATTTTGGTAAATCTGTCCGCAAAGGCTTAAATTTCTTCTCCTTCCTGTATTCTCACGTTAGCCAATGATTCTCTACTTTGCTCTTATAGCGAGGGTACGTGGCTGGAGCACTGCACTTTTCACTTGAAACTGTGTATTCTAAAGCCTGTTGTGTTAATTTAAATTTCGTTATTCTCAATTTGTCTTCCTCAGTTCAATCTAATATTCTGTCCGCTTCTGCTAACTTTGAAAAAAAAAATGAATGTTCTCTTACTTCCTCCCCCGAATGTTGGGGTACTGGACACTGCATCATCATCGTTTTGCCAGCACTTATCACTTGTTTTAAACTTAAATTTTCTTCTAGTAAAGTAGCGTTACTGGCTTCCAAATGTGCAATTCTCTGCACCAAACTTCTCCTGAAAATTCACTAGGGTCATGTTTCACTGGTCACTAATTTACTGAATAAATTTCAATAAAAGCACTGGCTTCACCAAATTTATATTTCCCCGAACGACTCTTCGGAGTCCGTGGTCGTGTTTTCACACGCCCATTCTTCTCTCTTCAGAGCTAACGCCCGACCGCGACCGAGGCGGGTGTCTACCCCCTCAGCAGCGAAACGACGGCCTCCTGGCCCATGTGCAACGTTCCCAAGACTTCTGACACCATTGTGACGGATTCAAATCCCGTAGAGGTCAATTTGATATGCGATATTCATAGTTTCCCCAGTCGTAAAGGTAAATGCCGAATTGGATTTTTACGTACCATAAATCATCCCCACCGTTTCATCCTGTATCATACCCATTTAAAACGTTATCAGTTGAAATTTACTCCATACAATACACTAACAATAGAAAATAATTCTAGAGTGATAGGGAAAAAGTGAATAAGTCAAAATATCAAAGTTTTAGGAAAGACAAAAAACAATTTATTTCCACAGCATTGTCACACTATGTAGATCGGCCTACCCAGATATTTTTACATAGCATAAGATACTGTGTAAAAATATATGGTGGACTGAACTAAATATTGTAACAATGCTGTGGAAATAAATTGTAATTTGTCTTTCCTAAAATTTTCTTATTTTGACTTATTCGCTTTTTCCCTATCACTCCAGAATTTACAGGCCTGCCGAACTCCTGATATGGCCTCATAGTTAAAAGGAGTATGATTGCGAATGAGACGGAAATTGAATAATATGTGCCCAATTACATAATGAGGGAATGTAAAGAATATTACACAATGAGGGAGAAATTGTAACGAAAGCTGCTATTGACACTGGAAATGTAGTTTCAGAAAAGAATAATGTGAATAATATTTCAGGGCGTAATTCAGATGATACAGAGCCAGAGCCAATTTTAGTAAATAAAAATTCTGTAGTACCAGGGCTTGAACCGGAGATAAAATGTAGGCAGACAATATCATAGGATCATAACCTGAGAAATGGACAAAAAATTATAGAAAAAGTAAACGACAATAGGGAAACCATACTTTTCTGCACGAGTAAAATCTAATGCTGGACGGTCAGTTAAACTGAAAGATGACTCAAACTGTGTAAGAAAATTGAGTTCAATTTTTCTGAAACTGATAAGCTAGCAATTGATTATCAATTTTGGATATTTGCTGATACAGAAAAACAGTGGTTACAGTGGTAATAGGTAAGTATACTCTTGGAGAAGTAAGAGAACTTCTGCATGGTCTTCCTGGAGAATCTATCAACCTACTGCTGGATTTGTATTTTTCTGCCACTACATGCTGCTGTCTGGCAGCTTACTCATAAGTCTCTCTCTTTCTCACGAAATTGCTAGCTAAACAAAATTTCTGAGATCAGAAGACGGCACTAGGTTTTAAAGCTAATTAATAGCCATTTTCAAGCCGTACACTTGATCTCCTGCCGGAACAAGGATCCTCTTATTTGCACGTGTGTCTTCTTGAAGCAACTCGTAATGAAATGTTAAATTAATAAAATTAATTTTAGAATTTCTTAATCTTAATATCCGGGCTATAACACTTATATAATATTTTCGGAGCCACCAATGCATAATAATTAACATTCACGAAAACACACGCAAGCGAAAATTCATATCAATCAGGTGTTAACAACCAAGAAACTTGTTGGTCAGAACCGATATTATGTAAAACTGATACACAAAATCTGTAATTATTAATACGGTACAACCATTCATACAGCTTGAATTAACATGCATTACATGCATATACATGCACTCCCAGACTTTCAAAAAGATTAGCCAACAGTAATTTCGTAATAATGAATTAATTGTTAACGATATTTTGAGTAGCTAACTTTAATTTCATTATTGCATAAAAATGTTATACTTTAGTGAAACTAAACTCTGCATTTAGCATTATGAGTACCGTATTTTATGGACTGTAAGACGCTCCGGACCATAAGACGCACCTTGATTTTAGGATGGAAATTTATAGGAAAATAAATTTAATGTGATTCTATACAAAAAAAATTAAAGGGAATCATATACTTCATTGCATAAATAAATTATAACCTTGTGCAATGAAATCAGTGTAAAACACTTTTAACTTTCCCACGCAGCACGATATGTATAATATACGTATATTATACGTATTTTACGCATATTATACGCATATTACACATATCGTACTGCGTGGGTTAAAACCTGCGTTGTACGAAAATCTCTTCTATACAGGTGGCATCGTGTAAATTTTAAACCTTCTTGCTGATTCCTAACGAAAGACAGAAAATACTTTTACACCCTCTAACCCCAATTCAACATACGACAAGTGTAACTTCATTTAAACCACCTGGCGGAGACAACTCCTTTCTTACAAAAGAACTCAACAAACCTTTCTTTTCGCATTGTATTCCTGGCTTCCAGCTACCCTTATTTTACGATTGTGACAAGTTCCTGATGTATAGCTTTCTTGCCAAAATATGTAAGTATCATATCGTTTACAACACCTTGTTTATAATTATGGATGCCATTGCATAGTAATACAGGATCCGCCCACCAGAAGAGTCACTGCGTTCTTGCTGTTACTGCTCCATGCTCAACTCAAGAATTCTTCTATTTTGTTTTACGACGCCCCTATCGCGAGCTCGGAGTTTAAGCGTCATGGAAATATTATGGTAATGGGGGGAATATAATGTGTCTGAGGTTGGTACTATGGTTTTGCTTATGTTTTCATTTTGCAGTTTGTAAGGTGTTTGTGTAATATGTGGTTAATGTGTATTTCATCGTCTAGTATAAATGTTGTGATGTTCCATGGTCCTGTTCCTTTGTGTTTCTCATTGTCGGAATGTCTGTATGTTGTTTGTGTAGTCTGCAGCCGAAAAAAAATGTGATTGAGGTCCCCTAGTCCCCCAAAATCACATAAGGATGTTTCATGTTTCTTGATTTTGTATAAATATCGTGGTATGACTGCTGTGGTTAATTTGATTTTGTGAATTATGGAGACATTTTCTGTGTAATGTTGTTTTGTGGAACCATGTTGGTGTGTAATTCATGTGTCGGTGTCAAATGTCGTGTATGTATTGTTTGGTTATGTATGTGATAGAAACTAAAAATGTGATTATGTAAGTGTAATTGTGCAGCATATGTAGTGAGTGAATCCGCCTTTTCGTTTCCAATAATGTTTCTGTGTACCGATGCCCACAAGAGTGTTGTTTGTATCTGTGTATGTACTATTTGCAATTTAGGGTATTAATGGCACTTTATGAGTCTGTACAAATGAGTTGTGTAGCAAGTGTTTGCCTTATAGTCCAGTCAAATTATCACAAAAAAAGTCATGTGGATGCAAAATTTAGGGCAGAGCTAATTTTTTTATATGATGTCTGGGATGGTTTTGAGAGTAATTTCTGACATTTTGCCAACAAAATGTTTTGCCGCCGGAGCCGCCATCTTGAAAAAACTTCAAAATGTTAGATTTTATTTCCGTTTTTGCCCATTAGCTGCCAAAATACGCACCTGAAAAAATGTTTTATTATTCATCCTAAAAGTTAACTAAATTTTCCACAGTTTGAGATCAAATTGAGTTTTCTACCATGAATAGTTTCGGAAATACAGCTCTCCGAATTTCAGCAACATTTTGCAAAAAATAAAAAAATCTGAACTTTCAACTAGTTTTTGCTCGCTATCTTCTAAATGACCAAACCTTCAGTAAAATTTCGAAGGATAACTTTTAAACTAGAGTAAATTTGCAACAAGTTGAGTATTTAATGTTTTCATACCTATTATAGGTCACCAGATACAGAGGTATCTACAACTTCTCACATTTCAGAAAACTTATCGAAGGTACGAAAGTCTAGTTTTGCCTAGGATATTCTAAATGGTGTTTATCAGTAAAAAACCTGTGTTGTCTTATAGTTAAGTTTTACATTGTAATTAACAACCAAAACAGTATTTCCAAGAATTTATAATGATAAAAGACTAAAAAAAAAAAAAAAATGTAAAAAGAAAATAATAAGAAAATTTGGTGTAGGTACAGCATTTTAATTTGGAAAGAACGGCGTTTTATTTTAGAAGAACACTTTTGCAGTGTCCTCTGAAAAAAATTACTTCCTATAGCAGATACAGTTCTCCGAAAATGGAAACATGTTATCGGAGGAATGGCGCTAAGAGGCTCTTTGTCACTGCTCCGCATACCGTTCTCTCCGGATACATCTGTTTTAATGTGTTTGTACCAGGCAACCTTAGGCATTTTGAAATGTTTGCAGACACATTATGACTCAAAGGTTTCAATTATCTTCGATGGTTATCCTTCAAACGTTCATCAAACAAGCACTAAGAATTGTGAGACTCCGACGGGCTACGCGTCCATCTCCTGATGTCGTCTTTGATAGAACTACTGTTTTGAAAAGCTCACAAGAACCTTTTCTCACCAATGAAAACAACAAGAGGCGCTTCGTAGAATTGTCAAAAGCTGGAATAGGCTGTTAAAGATGCAGATGTCTTGATTGTTAGCACTGCCTTCTCTAAAGCATCTCAATACGACACTGTCTTTGTAGTTGGAGAGGACATAGACCTTCTTATTTCCTCACTGCATTACCATCCCCTCATATAAAGAATACATATCTCCAAAAGTACGGAAGAGGCAAAGCTGCAGACATATTCTATTCAAGGCAGTCATTTCGCCACAGCTTCTCCAACATGCTGCTGTTCATCCATGCTTTCAGTGGTTGTGACACAACATCTGCAGTTTTTGGCCACGGGAAAACCCACTTCTGTTCGCTGATTTTGAAACATCCTGAACTAGAAGAGGAGGCTAATGTATTTCTGAACCCTCAAGCTACATCAGGAGAAGTGGCTGAAGTGGGCCAACATTTTTTGGTTCACTTATATGGAGGAGACCCTGCTACACAAACACTTGACGAACTTCGGCACGGAATATTTGTAAAAGCTGCAGGAAGAATGAAATTTAACTTAGCGAGGTTGCCCCCAACCAGTGATGCGGCTCAACTTCATGCCATGCGAACATACCACCGAGTTCAGGCATGGCTCAGTGAATACAAAGACCCTTTGAAGTGGGGCTGGGTGAACACACCAAGAGGCCTCTTTCCCCTTAAAGCCAAGAAGGAGCCAGCTCCAGAATCAATTCTGAAAAGTATTTCCTGTACCTGCAAGAAGGGGTGTTTAAACGCTTGTGGGTGTCGTAAAGCTGGATTAAAGTGCACAACGATATGCAAACATTGCAATGGGCAGTCGTGTGAAAACATACTAATAGTCCTGTCCTCCGACAGTGAGGATGGCGACACTCCTGATGAGCCAATTAATTCGTTTTTGGATGAAGACGATGAAGAGAACTTTATCAACACTGGCTAGATTGTGAACATCATGGACGAAATAGCAGACGTCAACTGCCCAAGTCCCTCTAAGTGCCGAAGACTATGAACAAACAAGTTATTCAATGCAATGTTTCACCAGAACTCCAGCTAAATAAAATCTTTTTATATATAAATGAATGTTCTGTGCCGTTATTGCTCCTAACTTGTACGCACATGCAATTATTCAATCGTTGCTGTATATATATTTTTAAACCTCTGTATTTTGTGACCTGTAAGAGGTGGGATAAGTTTAAAGTACTCGACAAGTTTCAAATTACCTCTAGTTTAAGTTTCCATATGGAGTTTTACTATAGGTTTGGTCATTTAGAAGATAGCGAGCAAAAACTAGTTGAAAGTTCAGATTTTTTTATTTTTTGAAAAATGTTGCTGAAATTCGGAGAGCTGTATTTCCGAAACTATTCATGGTAGAAAACTCAATTTGATCTCAAACTGTAGAAAATTTAGTCTACTTTTAGGATGGATAATAAAACATTTTTGTCAGGTGCGTATTTTGGCAGATAATGGGCAAACACAGAAATAAAATCTAAAATTTTGAAGTATTTTCAAGATGGCGGCTCCGGCGGCAAAACATTTTGTTGGCAAAATGTCAGAAATTACTCTCAAAACCATCCCAGACATCATATAAAAAAATTAGCTCTACCCTAAATTTTGCATCCATTCTTGACAATTTCATTGGACTATTATGGCAATAAGTGAAATATTAGCTCCTTTGATAAAATGCATTGAACATAGCGATTTGTATTATAATCTGCACATGAGCAAAAACTGAAATGAAAAGAACGTTATTATTTATATGTGTGGTGAGCATTTTAAGACACGTTGTTGACAATGAACTCCAAATATGTTAGCCAAAATATCAGCTGGGCGATGAACCGGCTAATTCTGTTATTATTCTCTGAAGACTATTTTACCTCATGAATCGGTGAATCCATTATTGATTTATTTTTAACACTTTCATAAAATCGCATCTATGTGTAAATTCACAAGGACAAAACACTGTAACATCTGACTGCCTACAGCTTCCTTGATTTCAAAAAAATAATTGAACCCAGCGTTTGCGTGCATATATATCTTTGAACAGTAGCACATTATGCATCGAGTCTGTAATGACACGAGGTTGTTTACGAAACAAACAAAACTAGTTTTGTATTTATTGTAAAAAGATAAACACTTTGTCATAATCCCATTTGACTATACAAAGAGCAGTGTTTTGTCAAAAATGAATTAAACAATGATTTAAACTTCAGACAAAACTGTTTTTATTATTTTCGTGTATTATCAAATTATATTAGGCAGAGTCTGAATTAAATGTAAGAAAAGCGTATCTCTCACATTTGTCCCAAATTTTGGCTTGCTCTGAATTACAGAGAAAAGTGTTTTATGTCTTATATTTGTATCAAATAAAGCATTATTTTCTTAGGCCTAGTCTGAATTAAAAGGAAGGAAAGTGTTAATGTCTCATATTTGTATCAAATAAGGTATTTCTTGTTTATTAATTCCATTATCACGAGTGGCTTACGATCACATTAGTTTAATTAGAATCTACCCTACTAGTAATCACAAAATCTACATTTTAATGTTATATGTTAACCATAATTGTTTGCCTCAATTCTCGTCATATTGTTTTTAAGCCGTTTGACTTCATGTGGTATTGATGAAACGTTGATATATTATGAATACACAAGATTGTCCCGCCATAGACTATCTCGTTTACAGTGACATAATATTCATTACATGCTTTATTAAGTGCCAGTATGGTACTTTATGAGATTGTGTGGGGGACGGGAAAATGTATGTCCGTCTGTCCGACTGTCCGTCTGTCCGACTGTCCGTCCGTGTGTCTGTACGTGCGATAACTCAAATATGCTTTATCGGATTTTCATGAAACTTGGTAGACTATACGCATTTATAATGTCCATGGAAAGACGTCTATTGATATTATACCAAATCGGTTGGCCGGTACCGGAATAATACCCAATTAAGTTTCCTTTTATGGCAATATATCAGAAAGGCGCATTTATAATGTCCATGGCAAGAAGCCTGTTTATTTTGGACCAAATCGGTTGACCGGTACCAGAGTAACAACTAATTAAAGGTCACGTGGTTCTTTAATCATGTCTGTACTGCAATGCATTTCTAATCATTGAGGGCTTTGACTCCAAAGCAGTCTGATGTTTGTTTATTTTGTTGATTAAGATGAAATTGACTACTACATGGATACTGTTATATAAAGAAGGTATATTACTGTGAAATAATTAGTGGTTCTTTGCAACTGAATTTTGTGAAATATTGACATATTTTAAAAGTTTCAAGTTGGTTTGACAAACAAGTTGGTTTGACAAACAACACTAGTTATCAAATTAGACCGTTTAACTGAGCTAGGTAGCAGAAATGGTAACGTCTTGAACTCGTATTCTGGAAGTACCTAGTTAAAATCCCGGAGCCGGCCAATTTGACATGTTTTTTTATTTATTTATTTTTATGTGAGTGTGCGATTGTCAAGATATCACAAATCTATAGTTCTGCTGATGGTGGACGATTTTAAAAACTTATTTTCTGTATAATCATAATTGCAATTAATTGATTCAACAAAAGCATTCTGGCACTTTGTTACATCAGTTTACCTGATTTTATTATGTGTGCATTCGCTGAATAATGACAATAAATGTAAAACGTGGTCCAGATTGTCCCAATATTAAAAAAATCCTATACGTAATAGATCCGTCATTTAAAGAAATATATTTAAATTTATTGCCTATGCGTTTAGAGTTCCAGTAATTGCTGTTTTGCTATGAGACTATGAGTTTGATTATGATACAACTACTCCAGTTCATTGATGGCTTGAAGACAACGCGTTACGTGTTACGACAGGTGCTAGGTGTTGGTTGGTCTTCCAGGCGCTGCAATTGACAACTTGTAGGATTTCATATCAATTTCCTACTCCTCATGGTATCGATCAAATCCTCAAGTGTGTAAACAAAATTCAGGAGAGTAAAAGCACAAGCACCTTTGAAACATTAGGCACAAACGTGAACTGCATTTCACTTTCTGCAATAAAAGGCACACTTTTTAAGTAAAATCACAATCGAATTCATTTAAGACATACATTCAAACATAATTGCGTATACAAATTTAGTAAGCATACTTTCCTTTCTCTTACCTCCGAAAGAAAGATGAATTCCAATGTTCCGAGAGCTTCCTAGTAGTTTCTCCAAGCTCTCAATTTTTTTTTACTCTAATTACATTGATAATTTTGTAAATTGGCCTTGTAAAGAATTCTTGTAAGATTCCTTCAATGAGATCGCCTTTGTGAAATATTTACGTGAGTGTGTTAATATTATCGATGTCATATCGACGTCAGCATGTAAACTTAAAGGCCTATCGACATATTCCGAGCGTTCTTGGTTAGCATCTGTTTCTAACCATATTACTCTGCTGCTTTCTATTGGTACGATACAGATACTCTTTTGTATTAGCTGCCGTATCTTTCCTCAATAAACTTTCTTCAGCTAGAACTGCTTCGGCTGCGATTACGACTTTCTGCTTGCATCAAACTCTTACATTTTTCTACGAATTGTAACTATAAAGCAACTATCATCAAACTTAAAAGGGTATTTTCTATACCTTGTGCTCAAAATGTAGCACCAAATCTATACTTACTGCAGTATTGTACCAGCATTTGTTTTCAAATATCTATTCATGATAGTAAATATCTCTGGATTAAATAAAAACTGTATGGCCAGATGATTCATCAATTCAACAGAATTTAACGTGGATGTTAAATCTATTCCGTAATGGTAAATGTTAATTATAATTTAAAGCAAATAGGCCTAGCTATTTTTGTAAGTGATACGAGTCTTTAAATGCAAGTAAGTAATTTTTAAAGTAAACTGAAATGTAATAAATATTGTCATATAGCATATTTTCAGTTATATTAATTAGTGATAAAAAAAATTATAAGCAAATATATGTGTTTTGAAGATTTTGAAAAGGTACGTAATTTTATTTTTGTAATAAGCTTTAATGGGATCAAGCAAAGAAATTATTATATTCTTTAAATAGATATTCAAAAGTATATTATAAGTAAGTACATTTTTTAATTTATTTATAATTCTGCATCACACGCATGCATAGTTACTTTCACCAGCGGCTCCTTAGCCAGCTCCTCGAGCAATGCCAGTCAGTTTCAGTCATTTGTACATGCAATGCGATTTGTATCCGACTAACCTGTGATCAGTTTATAGGTGAGGAGAAATGTTTTTATGATTGTTCACAGTGTCCAAAGTATATCTTCTTATCAGAAGATCTTGCCGTTCATCAATGAAGAGGAACTATGAAAAGTTTCTTCTCAACTTATTGTAAAAAGGTATTGGTCCTCATGCATTTTTTGGTAACTAAACTGATATAGCCTAATTAATATTTTCTTAAAAGCTAAGACAAAATAGCAAAGTCAGAAAACAAAGAAAACTCAAAGGCAAACTTACACAGTTCAAAAACTGATTGTGTTAAACTCAAATTGCAGCGATTCGATTCTTATGACGAAGTTTCTGACCGCTTACATTTTGATCAAAGACACGCGCAGATGCTCAGAAAATCCTAAATGCAATCAGGTTTAGGGAACCAGATCCTGCACCTCCTCCACAAATATCTCAAGCACTGGATGCAGTTTACCACAATAACAAAATTAGGACTTCATCAGATCGCGGGCCCTTTCGACATCGCCAAATGTATGGCTCATAGGTCTTGGCTCGACATCGTATGTCGATGTAATCCCACTCAAACTATAAAAACTTTCGGAGTAAAAACAGTGACTTGTGGTTTAAAGCGATCAGAACACTTGATGAACTAGCAGACCTGGGTTGGAGCAAAACTGACTTATCTGCAACCAAGACATTAAAGGGAAATTTTTATGTGAATGATTATTTGTAATCATTAACAGATGCTGTTCACACTACTTCTGAACATACCGGGTTTTAAAAGAATGGTGGATTTCCCTTAAAGACGTTCTGTACAAACTGTACCTGTACAAACAGACCTATTTCATGGAATTTATACATCCTTGTAAGGGCGGGTTGAGCCTCCAGACTATAGGTTAAAAACTCATTGCATTGGTCCTCTTTCTCAGACACATTTTTATACACTGTTAAGACATCATGGAAGCAGATACTATAAGGAAAGTGTTGTCACAAAATAGCTAGTATATCTGCAAATACAAGCGAAGAATATATAGCTGATGTTATGGCTCCTACGGGACGAAAACGCCAGCCCAAAATTTATAAACGCGTTTAGAGGTAATCTGTTTATGCTATTAAAATTCCTCAAAACCTTTGTGTAGGCACTACTGTTTCCGTTCCTGATGCCTCTGAAAAGTTTACGTATAATCAAGATGAAGGAGTAATTTCTTCTTCCCTTGTTCGCTGCAATAACAAAGTGACTCCCTTAAAGAAGCTCACAATCCCTAGACTCGAACTTTGCAGTACTTCAATCCTACCAATTTCCGTACAAAATTGTTTTCATTGGACAGACTCTACTCAACCTCAATCTTCTGGCAAACGTTTGTGGCCAATAGAGTGGAAAAAATTAGACTGTGTCAAACCCATCAGATTGGAGATCAGATTCAGATTCCTAATGAGAATCCAGATGACTTTTATCTCGAGGATGTACTCCTTCAGTAATCTATACTGGGAAGGACCAAATTGGCTAACACACTCAAATGGAGAATGGCCCACACAATACCACTTTAATGTAAATGACGAATCTTCAGAAAAGAAAAGGAATGCTATGTCCTTTGTAGGATAGGCTGATGACAAATTCTTCAATAAATTTTCAAACTCCAATACTCTCGTAAGAGTTATTGCATATGTTCTTAGATGGAAACTCAAGGTATTGTCGGACATTGAAAGGTTGTCAAACTACATTTAAAATTAATCCTGTTAATTCACGTGGTACATATGCGCGCTCGCGCAGGACATCTGCGCACTCTCTGCGGGACGAGCAGACCGTCTCACGGCGTCGACGCGACAGATCATATAACTACAGTCGTCAATTGGGGGCTGGGTTTTTTCCATGGACCACGGTGTTGAGCTGAATCTATAGTAAAATGTGAGTGAAATTATATCGTTAGTTTGCTTTTCAAAATGTACAATCTGTTCCATCAGAACAGATCGATTCCTATTAAGTTTATTATTTTTATTTCGTTTTCTTTGATCAATTATTGCCGAAATTACATGTCGAGGGTAGTGACCTTGTTAGTTCAACAGTTCAAGAAGGATGACTCTAAGAATTCAAAGTTGCCATGCTAAAATTGAAATGTTTGCCATCAACGAGTTATAATACTGTGGAGGCAATTAATGTTTGAATGATAGAAATATAGCAGTTAGTAGTTAGGAAATTAGTGATACATAGACAAAGATACGAGTAAGAGTTTTTTAAATGAACGAGGTTCTCGGGCAAGATTTTGAAGGCGAACATGATTAATAGAAGCTTCCAAGAATTAAGTAACATTATCTCAGAATTTTGTGGTTATAGTTCAAGTTAGGTTAGCCATGTTTAGGGTTGCTGATTACACATGACGAACGTTGAAAAAAAACCAAGCACAGGTTCTGATGGATATTACTGTTCAGTAAATGCATAGCCCAATTTAATGACCGTTATTGCTGAAGTTCATTCTTAATTTGAATATATCATTATACATGATTTTGGAGCATATGGAAAATAGAAATTAATTACCCATAAGCGCATAGGCAAACCAACAAGACCAAAGTAAATTAGATAATATTCATTAAACATGTTTTTCAGTTCATTCTAAATCTGAATAAATTTAAGATTGTAATTTTGGAGGCACATGACCAATAGACATTAATTACCCATAAACGCATAGGCCAACCAACAAGAACAAAGTAAATTAAATAATATTAATTAAACATATTTTTCAGTTCATTCTAAATCTGAATAAATTTAATATTTAAATATTGAGGCATATGGTAAATAGAAATTAACTACCCATAAACGCCTAGGTCAGCCAACAAGAGCAAGTAAATTAGATTATATTTATTAAACATTCCGTTCTTTAATTTTAAATATATAATTATACATGAATTCCCCAAGATTTCATATTGTAATATTGATGAATGTGGTTTAATTATTAATAAATGCATAGATAAACTGAGTTACAATTACCACGCATACTAGTGCTGTTTTCAGTCTTACCTGGAATTATTATATACATTTAGTTATGATAAAAATCACATTCTGGTATGTATTATTACATATATTCAGCTTAAAGTCAGTAGTATATTTACAGTCATTGTGAAGTGATAGATTGCAATGCCACGATTCTTGATATGATAAATACAGAAGTGAAAAGCAGTAATATCTATTAGGCCTAGGTACATAAGTAAGTGAAGCTGCTATAGGCTTTATTTGTATGTTTCCCAACGGTATTGGATGATAAGGATATTAGAAACCATTATGTAATTTTGGAAAATATTTAATCTATTTCATGGTTTTAATACACTAGAAGATTTCATGTGATGAAGCGTTGCTTAAGGAAAAGAAAATTGTCTTGATAGGGGTAAAGTTATTGAACCTCAGTTTGTCAGAAATTTAGTATTTTCAGGAAAGAATTTATTGAGGTATTACTGTGGTTGAAGGGAAGTGAATATATATATAAATAACACCGAAATATTTTACATTGCTATAGAGGGGACATAGACAAGCAACTTTTATTAATAGGTTTTTGCTCTGACGTAAAATGTGTTTGCTTCAGGGCATTAAAGTCATTACAATTTGGTCGGAAATTAAGCGAAACAGGGTAAATATTCTCATTAAATTGATAAAAACCTGATTCTTAATCATTCATCAAGAACTGTTGTTCCATACTCTGTAAAATTTACAGATTAATCACATGATTGGCCGCCACTACAATAGTGTTTAATTTATTACTCCAGTGTTAACAACGAAGTTCCTTTGTTTCGCATTTTTTCCAAATGTTAGAAGTCAGTGGCGGCCATGCCCTGGGAGATTTTATGCTGTAAGAGGAAAAATTGAACACCTAGAGCAAAAATCTTCTAATAAAAGTTGCTTGTCTATGTCCCCTCTATATACAGGTCAAATATTTCGGTGTTATTCATTAACATAAACACACACACACATATATATATATATATTCATATTATTTACATTATTATTTATTCATATTATTTATAATGTTTATTCATATATATATATTTAGCCTAGTGTCTTGTCTCTCTGATACGGAGTCCTCAAGTGAATGATTGTATATATTAGTTTGATTGTTTTGTAAGGGTTAATTCCATAAAATAAATTTGATAAACTTACCCTGATGTGCTCATTGAGATCAACTTCTTCCTCGGCGTGGTTTTCGATTGGCCTTAAAGCGTGGGATAACAGTGTCTTCCAATAATGATAAATAGTAGCAGTGATAATAGGTAGCAGCAATTAAAATAAGATAACAGTCATAGTGAGGATATCAGATAAAAGTCCTATTAGGTTAGACTGTCCAGTCAGTAAAATACAAGGTACAAATAGCAGAATTATTATATATATAGTATAATATATAATATATATAGAAAATATAGGGAAGTAAAGAGATAAATCGCACATACTTTTAGGAAAGTCTAGCCCGTTTTAGGACCATATCTCCTTTTCTGCAAAAAGACGGCATTATTACAGTAGGCGGCAGAATAACAGAGCTTAATCTTCCTGCCGTACATCCGTAGAAACATCACATGATCATTAGTTCGTATCGTGGCAAAGTTTATCTAGGAATCTTCATATGAACGACTACTAGAGCTGTTCACCTAGAATTATTAGCAAGTTTCGAACTTCCTACTTCTGTGTTAATCTCAATAGATTTATTCCCCGAAGACAAAAAACCCAAGACTACGGATCCAACTTCTTAGGCCAACTCGGAGCTAGCAAATGTAACGATAGAAAAAACTACAAAGTGGCACAAGCAGTATCAGATTTCGCTAACGAGAATGGGATAACCGGGCATTTTCTGCCTCATGGCGAGCAGGTGGGAAAGTCAAGTGAAAGTGCTTAGAAATCTGTTGTGCTACGAAGAACTAAATTCCTTATTTATTCGAATAAAACAGATAAATTACTATCACTCCTTTGTCCAACAATCCTGACAATTTGTTACCATTAACTCCAAGTCATTTTCTCTTAAGACAATACAGATCAGCCAATTCTTCCATCCAGTCCATGATAGCCAAGTATAGCCTTTTATAATTTGTATATTTGTAGCCCCATGTTTGGGCTGATATCCTACCTAACGCGTGGAAAGTTTTACTGCAACTGAACCAATCGCTATAGGCCTGTTAGGGCCATCTTACACGGACGTAAAAAACGCGGCCGATTGTCAGCGACCGAAACGCGTATCCATTGGGTTAGTGGGTAGGTCATGTTATAAATTATATTAGCTTCGCTCATTGGGTGCTTCTATGGGAGATAGAATGCGTGTATTTAGTCTGCTGTATTGGCTATTACCTTTTTACCACTTTCAGAGCCCTATGCGAATACTGTTTGATAATACCGTTGCCTTGGAAACCGAGCCTTTTTTCGGGGCTTTTAGTGCTAAAATTTAAAATAATAAACTGTTTGGAATTTTCCTGTGGTTTACTGATTAAAGGCTATATATGTACCAAATTTCAAGTTTCTAGCTCCTCTGGAAGTGGACAAAACTTAATGTGAGTGAATGAGTGAGTCAGCTGGAATTCTTTCGAGGGCAATAGTCTGTAACTTGCTTGGTAACTTCAATTACATTGACCACTGCCTGCACACACTACAACAACGTAAAAATGTGCACTTGGGATGTCATGGTTATGTTTAGGCAGATGAAAGGTATTGCACATAACACATAGGCCTAGCTGTTAAGTTCATAAACATGGATAGTTACTTCTTTTCGGATATTTAGAGTTAATTTAGGAGGCATAAGAGCACGTTTTCAAAAATAATACTAATAACCACTATACAAATGAATATGAACTTGGAGCAACTTTACGTATTTTCAATAATAATGCTTGCAGCTATACTCTGAGCTTCGTCAGGGCAATGAACACGGTTTAATTGTCCGGCTTGCACAAATTTCATCTGATAGCTGAATCATGACAACTGCAGGCATACATATGAATGCAAGAACTACATTCCTGACACAATCTGACAATCGCAGTGGAACAATAAATTGTTCAATTTCGTACAATTCTTTAATTTTTGACGACGAAACAACTTGCCAGTATCCGTCTTGCTGCATAATTCTGTCGGTATGGAAATCCATACTTTTCTTATGGCGCTTCCTCAAGCAAGATATTTGTCCCTCATGAAAGTCATAGTTGCTAAGGTAACAGAAATAATCAATTCTGCTAATACAGAAAAACAAATAGATGCTCCAGCCAAACATATAACCCCTGTGCCTGCTCTATTGAAGGCAGTTCAGCAAACCGACTGCAACAAAATTAATACAGAGAGACACAAGAGAAACCTTCACGATCCCTGACAAGCTGCAAGCATTGTTACTGAAAAAAGTAAAGTTGCTCAAAGTTCATATTAATTTGTATTTAGTTATTAATATTATTTTTAGAAACGTGCTCTTCTATGCATCCTAAATTAATTCCATATATCCGAAAAGAAGTAACTGTCCATGTTTATGAACTTACAGATAGGCCTATGTGTTATGTGCAATACCTGTCATCTGTCAAAATATAACCATGACATCCCAAGTGGGCATTTTTACCGTGCATGCGTGGTCGGTAGAGTCAGAGAACACACGTCGTCTGCTTGACTACTACCGCGCATGCGTGGTTGGTAGGGTCTTCCTGTGTGTAGTCGCAAGTCAGTCACCATCCACAAACACCACAACGTATTTCAATTTTTTTTTCCCACCCTGTGCGCTGCTGCTCCTCCGCGCGCGTGCATTCGATCGACATTCTGCCCGTATATCTTCACTGGCGTTTTTTCTGCGCGCGTTCTTTCGGCAATTTTACCGGTCGCTAGGCGTAAAAACCGCCTACACTAGTTTTTCCGCGTCTGAAGGCGTGGTTAATCCGTCCGTGTAATTTATAACATTGACCCAATGGATACGCGTTTCGGTCGCTGACAATCGGCCGCGTTTTTTTCGGTCTCCCTGTAACATGGGCCTTTTATACGGGCAGAATGTCGACCAAATGCACGCACGCAGCGGATTTTATTGATGTGTTTCAATTTTAAACTTCCAACCCTCTTACATTTTACCCTCAAAAGAATTTCAGCTTGCCTTTTTTCGGTCAACATTCTGCCCGTGTAACATGCGTCACTCTCGGCTCGTTTAACATGCTCCAAATCAGCCGGTCTTGGCCCGCGTTTTTCGTTCCGTATAACATGGCCCTTATTGATGATTTTTTCTCACTGAATTTTATTACGGGATGCATGCGAAGTTTGAAGGAAATTAAACGACCTCACCTACAACACCTGAATAGCCGCTTTCTGGGCAGAATGTACTTTAAAGCAATTTATTTTATGTTACAGTTGTCGGTGTGCGACCATGGGAATGCAAGGAGGGAGAATTCCAGTGTAACAGTTCGAGAATCTGTGTTCCTCAAGAGCGGATCTGCAACAAGATAGAAGATTGTCCTGACAACAGCGACGAGAAATCTTGCGGTGAGTTTGTTTCTGACTTGTAACAGAGTCTCTACATATAACACGAAACGACAATGAATATTATCATATGCCCTGGTTACTGCAATGCTCTTAACCATGTTCCGTTCATATCTCTCGATTAGTATCTGTAAGAACTGCACTTGCAACAAGAAGAACTACGCCTACAATATGCGACGGAACTATAATCACTACAAATCCTCCAGATATACGACGAAACTTGCTCACATAGTAATCTATATATATATATATAAATGAATGAATGTGTGTGTGTGTGTCCTTTATGCATTACTACACCATTCATTCGATCGCCATGAAACTTTGAGAAGTTGTTGGGTACATTCCCGGGAAGGTTTCTGTCATACTACATTTTTAATTTTAGCCTTCGTTCGCGAGTTATGAGTGAAAAACGGCAAGAAAACGTGCGTATTTTACGCTTTCGAAGCATCAGTTTTCAGTTATTCATTTCAGTTGTCAAATCAATTGCAGAAGGCTTTGTCTATTTTTGTCATACCTTGGAGATAATATCGTCGCGATCGCTATGGAAGGCAATGGATATCTCATGTTATTATAAAAGCTAGAGATGTCGATAAGGTAATGTTAAACATATTATATTTGACATGGAATATAGTTTACAGAAAATTCCGGGGAAGTTGCTTAGTTCGGGGTCCTGGCTACAACGTTTTTATATGTAATCGTAATTAAAATATTTTATGTAGGGTCGTTAAATCTGCCTGAAATGTAACGGGATTATAAGTCTGGACAAATGAATATAGAAGTCACGGCCTCAGTAGGCTTATTCTATTCTTCACCTATATAAATAAAAACTAATGTACTATGTCTGTCTGTCAAATACATTTACGCACTTTTTTTTATCGTGAGTTTAATCGATTTCAATTCTCATAATCTTTCGAATACTGCATTATTCCATTTATTTTCTAATCATGAAATTCACTTCAAAGCCTGATTTATAGCTGTTTCATTAATTAGGCCTATCAATCGTTTAGTTTACACCTATGAATGTTTCGCGTGCAAAGTGTTAATAAATATAATATTTTAATTATTTTGCTCTTAATTGTTAATCTTTCGATTAATTATCTTGGGAGAAGCCGTGGGGATCTGCTATAAGCTATAATAAGCTATAGCCTATCTAGCGTTTTCTGAGGGAATAGTTTGTGTGTGATAAGTCGTTCTTCCCCATTTCAAATTCTTAATACCTATATAAAGACCTTAAAGACCTAGAGTTTGAAAATCGAAAGTCCTTCATAAGTTATTTTCGCATTTACAAAATACAAAACCCGAGCGACGCCGGGCCAATTAAGCTAGTTTTAAATAAATACAATATAAAGAAACATAACTTGACAATGTATGTATGTATTCCTTTGCATACTTAAGTTGTATTTGTTTTGTTCCGTATTGTAAGACTGAAACTCAGTTCCGACCTTCAGGGTGGCGTGCACCAAACTCATGTCGTTTACTCTTTTAGTAAACCTTACTTCTTTAGTTCTAACTACTTTAGTAAGCTACTCTTTTAGTAACCGTACTCTTCTAGTAAGGACGGCGTGCACCAACCAGGAGTAAACTAAACTCGGCTACCTTCAACCTAGAGCAATGTACTAAAGAAGTAAACATTTAATTTACTCCCAGAGTAAATGAACTTACTCCACAAGTGGTGGAGAGCACCAACACGGAGTACGTTACTAACGTAGTAAGTTGTGGAGTAAATAAGGCCAATATTTACTCCTACTCAGGGGGTGGAGTAAAGTTGTGTAGTAAGTGTGTTCTGTGGCATTTGTGTGAGTTATGAGTTACATATTATCACATTAAATGGATTACATAGATCATTCTGGGGATAAGTTATTGAGATGAGGAAGGTGGTATACCAAAAATTACGGTAGTTAAGGAGAGCAAAGACCCATTTACATTGTACAATGCCCACGAATACAGACAAAGGTTTGGGTTCCATAAGAAATATATAGAAATGCTGCTTGATATGGTGGAACCATTTCGACACAATTCTGACAGGAACTCCGCTCTATCCCGAAGACTACAATATCTTTGTGAACTACGAATCTCCCGTACAGGTGTTTTTAAAATTAAGGCAGGTGATTTAATAAACATTAATCGAACCACATCTAGTAGGGCATTTAATAACGTAAATAATTGAGCTAATAAATCATTATATGAAATTTTGGCGTTTGAAAGAAACGTTGTCAGATTCTCACTACATCCATGAGATTTCAACCAGCCAAGTATGGAAATATCATTGCGGAGAGCGGTCCAACTAGGAAGACGTCCACCAAAGGTGAGGAGGAGAGTGAATGGAAGGGAACTTTGCATTGCGCTCAAATATCTTCCTAGCTGGAGAGCCCTTTAGATGCAGTTCTCCATAACTTTGGGTTAGAAAACGATGATGTATTTCAAGCTATTCCTATGGATGCAGATATCGGCGAGGTGTAGTATATTCCAATAAATGAAAGCCTCCGTTCTCGGAGCTACCCAGATAACACTTCCCCCCTGCTACTTAACCGTAGAGATTACTGAACAATAGGTGATTCTCATTGTTAAACGATTTATTGTAACTATTATAATTTTATTATATTACACTTCTATAGCTTAACTTAAAGCACAATAGTGCTAATGCCAGATTATAATAATAATTATAAGGACTAAAAGTTCAATAGTTGCACCCGCAGTGTTAATGTAGCCTATAATATGTCCTTTCTTCTGACCCAGGTGTAAAAATGGCCAAACAGATCATGTCGAAAGAAAATTTGACTGACTCTGGGATTAGCGAACAATGAGAAGGGGACACAATGTAAAACCATTCCTTAAAGACTCTCCAAGTCTCGAATGGTGGAGTGAGACGATGTATTTATGTTTGGGAATAAACTATAGCAGATGCTGCAGGTCTATAGTATACTGCTAATTATTTTAATTAACCCTGTGGACAGGAAAGTGGGAAACATTATAAACTATATAGAAGAAAAATGCCAACATGAGTGCCGAAAGAAAATTTTAAGGAGGGGCATTGGAGGTTGAAGCTGCACAGGATCTAGAGAAACACATAACCACCTACATAATTAATATTGGAGTTCATAGCTTGCGAAATATTGTACCGCCATTTTTTGTTTAAATATTACAGTTCTCAGTTGTAATATTATTATTTTTATAAGGTAATATTTTTAAGTAAATATTCTGTGCATTTGAAAAAGGACAGAAACAAGCCTCTTATTAGTTTTGTTGTTATCCTTTTTATCCCCCTCTTTTCCATGATTTTGTGTAATACTCCTTATTAATATTGTTAAACAGTCAATAAGTATTAATAATTCATTATATTGAGATTTATGATAAACAACTGTAGAATAATTGATTTATCGTTTTTGGGAAAGAATATATAACTATAGGCAATAAAAATATTTGAATATATTTTAGAACTTTATTATTCTTATGAGAGAAATAATTGTAATAATGACAGTGAATCAATGATGAAAATAAACTGGAAATTCCAATTGTTTGCATTATAATACAGAAATCGTTTGCACAAAAATTGTAATCACAGTACCCTAACGTAGGCTACTAAACTGAAAATATTCTTCCGAGGGAATTGAAATTAGTTATGAATAAAACACTACCAATAGGCCTATTTTAAAATATGACGATTGTCATTAGTAATAACTCGTATAACCCAAATTCATATTCATTGTTTCAGCGAACCTTTCCTTTTCATTCTGTGGCACTTTAATACTGGCTATTAAAATGCACGTGTTCTGCTGCGCTGCACTAACGTTTCTGCTCTGCTCTGCTCAGATTTCGTCTACTTCTTTAGTAAAAATCGTTTACTACTTTAGTTACACCGTAGTTTCATATATTAAAGAAGAAGAGTGCTACGCAGCGACAGTAAATGAAACCAAAAGCACTTCGAAATCTACCTCAGCCTGTAGGCTTGCCTAAAGGGGTTTTTGTTATTGTTATTATTGATTTTATGATGTTTTCTCGAAAATGTTTGAAAATTTTTCCCATGCCGGACTAGTACCTTTGTTCATTGATAATTCAAACTCTCCACATTTTAGTTTCTCCTCGGCTTCCTTCACGGTGAAATTCTCCATTCTCCTTTTGCTTGCACTCTAAACACATCTGAAGTTCCTCAACTATGTAACTGCACGACTTACCAGTGCACTGATATACCCAGTTTCATATTCTTTCCGCCAGGCCTTGAAGTTTCCTTAGGCCCTGTGAAACCCACCAAGTTATGAAGAGCTTGTGACTTATAGCGACAGTGTTTCTTATCATCGTTGTAATCTGGCTTGCTCGCTTGTCAAACAAGTTAAAAGCTGTGGCTGGTTGCAGAATTTCAAAGGGGCAAGCAAGCTAAAATCAGAATATGTACACCTCTAGTAAGCAAGTGATGTTGATTTTATGATATATTTTTTTCGTATTTTGTCATTTTTGATAGCGGTAATAGGGAATAAGTTGCTCACAAGTGTAATGTATGGGAATGCAAATAATGGTAATTTTAAACGGATGGTAACTGAAAGTGCAGTTATGAAAAATAGAAAAATCGGTGAAATTCCAGTCGTAATAAGTGTAAAGTACTGATTTCTGTTTTCTTTTCTGTCAGTTTTATTTAATTATATGAAGTAAAATTAGAATTTCATAATTTAAGTCAGCTGATACTTTCTTTTCGTTATTTCTGGCCTATTTCAGCTAAGAAATGTGTTATTTTAATATTATAGAAATGAGACATTAATTTTTCACTTTGTGGCTAATTTAATTTTTCCCCTTTGGTTGGTGCGGCTTAAATTCAGGGGGATATAACGGTACACATAAGGTAATTAGAAGGTGTTACTATTCAGCTAAGTAATATGGCAAGTCGTTGTCTCACTTATGTATTGGATTAATATGAAATTATATCGACTTGACTAATGATTACATATTAGGGAGTTTATAGCTGAAATTTAATGGGTTAATTAATTTACGAAGTTATAATCCTTTACCTTAGCACAGAATAGCTTTGAATGGCGGGCTCTGGTAAGCCCGGCAATGAATCTTCGGGTTCCATAAAATATCTATTTAGGGTTGTTTGATTTGAATTTTCTTAAGGTAATAAATAATTGTTAAGTTACTACCTTGTGGCCCATTAATTGTTTTCTGTCTTTCTGATTTCCCGTATCAAGGTGAGATTAACCTACCTGAGTCATTGTGTTGAGGTTACATTATGTTCAACTTGTCTAATTTGATGCGTTTAACCAATAATGACCATATGCATTTGAAGGGGCTAGTTCCATAAGGACGTAAGGCACAAGAGCATAGTTTTGAGAAATCTTGGTGTTTTTAAACAATGTTACCCCTCAAAAGCACGGGACTTTCCTTATGACTGAGCAGAGGTTTAAGGCACAAGTATAAATTGTTCACTGAGTATTTAAGAGATATGAGGAGAAGGCATAAATGTTAAAAGCTCAAAATTAAAGATGTGCCTTACGCCCTTATGGAACTAGCCCCTTCATTTCATTAGTCCCCTGGTATATTTCAACTCTTTCAGCTGCTAAACAAGTTCATTATGCTCGGGGGTTTTCTAATTATTCAAGTTTGAATGACAGTGTAATTCTTGATGCATGTATTGTCGTTCCTTTTTTATTTGGAATAAATTGAAAAGGTAATACATTTTTCTCTCTGGATAAAATTACGTCTATTTGCATATCAGCTTGACGGATATTCTGACCTAAATAATACTTCAGTTGTGTTTCTCACTGTGCATTTGTTGATAGTTGGTTGTTTTGGAAGAAATAATTTTTTTTGTATGAAGGTATTTGTATTTTATGATATCGACTTCCTCCTTGGTGTGGTTCCTGATCACATACCGGTACCTTTCGTCTAATGGCAACACACATGCCTCCAATCTACTCATATAGGCCCTAAAATGTTATGTTAACGTTGTAATTTCAGCCAATATATTTGTCCTTCTCTTACATTCCTAAATAAACAAAGCATTACAGTGATATGATATATATAGACATTATTTTTGCGATGTGCAGCTGGTGCGCCTTTACCGGCCGAAGACTTGTGTTCTCGGCACATCGCAAAATTAATCCCTCTGTATTATTGTTTCCTGCTAAATATTCTACATCAGATGTGTTTTTATTTCCAGAAGACGAATTTGACGATAAATCCTGGAATCACCTTTTCCGCAAACATCCGGCAGCCGACCTTGATGAATATACTTCAGGTTGCGGTGAGTATTATAACTGGATTCAATTCAATTCTAATTAGAGTGAGAGAGGTCTGTGCACGTTTCGCCCGTCACAGAGATGGCAGACGGAGATATATTGTATATGCTTCTGAGGTCGTTTACGTGTAGCACCTTCCTCTATGTAGGAAATAGTCATCATCATCAGGATCTAAAGGCAATGCCTTGTTGTAGTAGCCATGTCTTCCTCTTCATCGCTGTTCTCTCTAGATTTTCGTATGACAGCACGTCCATATCCTTTATCATGTTTTTAATAAATGAATTTCTTGGACGTCCTCTTGATTTCTTTCCCAGTATTTTCCCTTCAAAAATGTTAATGAGTAGATCATTGTGCCGAAATGTATGACCCACTAACGTTGCTCTTCTACTCTTAATTGAATTCAGAAGGGATCACTCTTCCATCACTTCATTAAGCACTTCTTCATTTGTTTTCCTATCCACCCAACTCGTCTTTGTTAGCCTTCTCCATATCCACATTTCTGCTGCTTCTAGTTTCTTGGCTTCTGCTTTTCCTATTGTCCATGTTTCGCATCCATAAGTTAATACACAACTTACAAATTATTAATGAATTTAATCTTCAGACAGGGTTAAAATAGTTTTAAAATAGAGAGATTGTCCACCTTAGAACCCTTGTCGTTTCACTTATCTGGGGCCTTTTATAAAATATAAAATAACATAGAAGGCACAAGCACACGTTAAAAACACTGTTGTCAAATTAATTTAACTTCTTCTTGGTCCCAGAAAATGCATTTTCAAGTATTAGACGCATCTGGGACCAAGAAGAAGTTTTATTAATTTGACAACAGTGTTTTTAACGTGTGCTTGTGCCTTCTATGTTATTTTATATTTTATAAAAGGCCCCAGATAAGTGAAACGACAAGGGTTCTAAGGTGGACAATCTCTCTATTTTAAAACTTACAAATGTTTTGGCAAATTTTTTCCTTACTTCCACTATATATATAGGAAATAGTGGTTGACTGAAAAGATTCTCTAGTTCAGTGAGCGGAACGAAAGACAGAAAAAAGTAAAAGAAAATAGTAGAAATAGTTTAGAAATAGTTTATTGAAGTGCTGAAATTGTGAACTTTTCAGAACTATTTTGTTATTTATACTGTATATGAAAAGTATAAGATGTGACTGTGACTGTACTTCCAGTTGAAAGTAGAAAGAGATTAGCCTGAAGAGCGAAGTCAGAAGTCTGTCAGTCAGTCTGTTTCTCACACAACTTTTTCGAAGCTTCGAAAATTAAACAGTTCCTCACACACACACAAATATGCAAATTCTGGACAAGAGAAATAGCACTCTGAAAACGTGATTTCGGCAAGGACTAGTAAAATTCAAGTTTTGAGACGTTAAGAAACAACAATTTAGTGTTACTTTGTAACTCAACTAATTTGTGCTGAATGCTCGGTTTTACTGTTTGTGGTTCGCAATAAATGTAATAATGAAAATATCCAAGGCTTGTTCAGCGCTAAAAACCTTTAAGTTCTATTAAAATTCACAATGGAGTGATGAAATAGAAGGAAAAGCAATCGAATAATAAATAAAATTTTCTCCTCCTTTATTGTCGCGGGCCGCATTTAACCTGGCCTAAGACAGCATCTGGCCCGAGGGTTATATTTTGCCTATCACTGATCTAGTTCATGTTATTTATAATAATATTTTATTTTCTATTGACCACCATCAATTCATGCGGAGCGATTCACGAGTTTAGTAAGTAACTTCATCGTTTCCGATACCAGTTGTTGAATATATATGTATAATAAGCCATCTTCTATATATACTAATAAGATAACTTTTACATTTACGTGGTATTGGGAACAGGGCCGAGAGGGGGCAGTTGGGGCTAATGCCCGGGGGTTCATAAGGAAGGATCGGGCAAAATATTTTAGGCTGGTAAGTGGAAAGGTGTGACACCTAATAATATATATCATTGAGATTTCTTTTTGCTAATTTGTCTCAACGTTCTTCGAGATTTTACATTGGTTAAAGATGCAAAAAATTATTTGACAATGTGGCCGAACACGAAATTAGTTCCGGACATAAATCGTGCTACCCGCAGTGAAAATCTGAAGTCATGAAAGCAAAAAAAGATAAATCTCTTTCAGGATTGGAATGACAATTCTTTCACACTGGCCGTGTGTAGGCTAAGATGGAATGTTCTTGAAGTCGATTCAACATGAATAAAAATACTGCTTGAGATCTTAAAGTGAGTACTTCAAGTCATTTAAATTCTAGTTGAATGAGGGCTTGCCTTTCGGGGGGAGACGGAAAAAATAATTGAGCCATTAAATGCTAAATTTTTAGGAGTGTTAGAGCTGCTGGCCTATTACGATCCTTTTTTAAATGATCATTTGGCTAAAGTTCGCTATTTTCAAGAGACTGCAAGCTCACTACCTGTCACACGATATTCAAAATGAATTTATCGGTCTCTGTTCCTCAGAAGTAATTAAAGGAATTCTAAAAGGAAGAGTAAATGGAAAGTATTTTGCACTTATAGTTGATGCTACCCCTGACTCGGCACATGTCGAGCATACTTCGTTATTAATCAGGTATTTCAATTTGACAGAGCAAGTAGACAGTCACCCATACAACAATGAAGAACCTCTACTGTGCTTCAGAGATTACTCAAAGGAAAGTGGAGAAGCTATTGCGAGGCTTATAATGGATAAGCTGAATGAATTTTAAATTCCCTTAAAAGAATGTAAAGGGCAAGGCTACGACAAGGATGCGTATAAAGGAACCCAGGCAGTCATACTTGCAGCCAATAATGAGACTATTTATTCTTTATTCTTATTCTTTCGTTAAATCTTTGTGGGGAACAAGCAGCAGAGAGCTGCACAGCAGCAATTACCTTTTTTTGGATCAGTCAAAAAGGTATTTAATATCTTTAGCTCCAGTCCGCTAAGGTGGGAAATATTAAAAAAGAAAGTACCCAGTTCGCTTCACTCAATGTATAAAACACAATGGTCAACATACCAGTTGCTGCACACATTCCAGCCAACGTAGAAGCCCTTGAGGAAATAAAGTAGCTGGATTTGACAGCTGAGTGCCGACGTGATGTAAATGGCCTGAATAACTATTTAAAAACCTCCAACTGCCTTCTTCTTACATCTCTCGTCTTATACTTCCTCTTGGATATCTCACATAATGTTCTATATCTTAAGCATTGAAGTCACTATTTTCTTGCGTCTTATTTCACCTATTACAACACTCACATAACTTTGTCTAACTTAAGAACTGAAATTACTATTTTCTTCCGACTTATTTCTCCACTAAGAACACTCACACAACTTCCTCTAACTTAAACAATGAAATTACTATTTTCTCCCCACTTAACTTATTCCATACCTGAGAACTCTCGCTTGGCTTTAAAACCTTTTATATACATGATTGTGTAGAGATAATTTTATGTAAAGTTAAGTAATTTTGAAAGAATAAAAAACTGATGCCGGGTGTAATTTAATATTTTTAATTTTCTTAAATGCAAATGAGAGTTCCACTATTTGTCTTTAGGTATTGTTGCTATAATATAAACCCACGGTGGCCAAACTCCAGCTCATGAGCCGAATGCGGCTTGTCTACTATTTGCACGTGGCTCCTAAAACTGGCTAAACTGAAAATATTGTTTAATTTTCCCGGCCTGGCGTTTTAATTACCAACCCCCCAAAAATCGATTCTAAGCATGTAAATATTTGAAGTAAAGTGGATGTGGATTGGTTGAGTTTTGGGAACAGGTCGCAGGAAAAAATGTATAAAACAGTGTTCAAAAAGAATGATTTCCATTTTTTGGACATCTTATTCATGTGAGTCATTGTATTCTAGGATGAAGTTAATTAAATCTAAGCATCGAACAGTTGTAACTGATAAATGTATGAGAATATTCTTAATTGGCTACCTACCAGAGTTCAAGCAATATTAGGAAGCAAAGTGGACAGTGAAAAAAGTTTATATTAAAAAAAAATCTCGTAATTTGTGGAACATATACAAATGTTTAATAGTGTGCTAGATTAACAATATGTAATTCTGGATAAATGTAACGTTTGATTTTTATCTCTTTATTTGACCTTCAAAAAATTCAAGTTTAACCTTACAAAATATGTAAACTTTTTCCTCAAAATTATCTCCCAACACCTTGATAACTGGCCACCCCTGCTAGGCAACATACCACAGCAATCATTCTTTGAAGTTGAATATTTGACAGATAACATTATACACTTAAACGTATAAATTCGTCGCCAAAAAAAAAAACTTCGTTAATTTTATAGCAGTAGTGAAGCCACAAAGACGAGCTCAGTGTAAGTTTGTAGACAAAATACAAAATGCGTAACTGATATGATGAATCAGGTGTCGTGAAACATATAATTTGTGAACTGTCTCTCTGATCGTGAATGAACCGTTGCTGGAAAATCGATTCTACTGCGCATGTGCATGCAATTTGAATTTTTCCGTTGCATGGGATGTCCGTTCGTCTAGAGCAGTGATCGCCAAACTTATGAAGCTTCTGAGCTACCGTGCAGTTTTAAAATCCTACTGTGAGCTACCAACCAAAAGAACTACCAACTTAAAAATCTTACATTTGTTTATTGTCTAAATATGAAATAAATTTTAATTAAACTGTATATAACAAAAAGAAATTGAAATGGAATTGTACATTAGAAAAAAACTGAAGTGTAATTAGTAATAAATAACAAATGTACGGGCAGAATTTTTTTATTACACTTATTAACTTCAATGAGAAGGATGGAACCTTTTTTTGTCATCAACAAGCTTTTAATGTTGAGAGAGTAGGTAGTGGCTTCCATTAGAATACAGTTGTCCAAGTGTTCACCAGTGAGTGTTTCTGTACTTATCTTTAATAAATTTCATACTGGAAAAAGAAACCTCACACAGATATGTAGAGCTGAACATTGCCTTCACTTTGAGAGCAACCTGGACCAAAATTGGATATACCGTATTTCTTTAGGAACAAGAGGCCAAATATTTTCAGAGCTTAACGAAAGCGATTTTACAGATAAATCATTTTGAAAATCAATCAGTTCCAACTCCACTGCAGCACTGTCTTTTTCAAAATCAAAATTCTCCATGACACAAGTAGAGAACTCTTCAGCATCAATCCCTGAAAAAAGTTATTTGACAAACTGTGCAACAATTTAAATTCTTTTGAAATCTTGCAAGCGTTTGTTGAATTCACTTTTCAAATCTGAAATAATTTCAACGTACTATTTGCTGGTGTAAGCAGGCGTTGAAGGCCCTTGCTTGTCAAGGGTTTGTTTCAAACAGGCAAAGTGTTTGTATTCACCTTGGATGATATTTTTTTCCCACAGTTCCAGTTTTTGAAAATGAAGCTACATCTAAAATTGTTCCGCCAATATCTTTATCCTTACCTTGAAGCTGCAAGTTAAGGATGTTTAACTTTTCGGTGATGTCTGCGAGAAAAGCCAAATCCTGCAACCAAACCGGATCTTCTAGTTCACGGAAGGATTCACCTCGTTCTTTACAAAATTCCACTAAGGCAGGAAGCAACTCTTGAAAACGTTGTAACACTCTGACTCTACTAAGCCAACGAACTTCCATATGACGCAGTAGATCACCATACTGGCAATCTAGTTCATCAGTCAGTGCTCTGAACAAACTTCTCTGAATTGCATGTGCTCTAACTTTGTTCACTATATTTATGACTGTTTTCATTACGTTGTTCATACTTAAAAACTTTCCACAAAGTGACTGCTGGTGTATTACACAATGGTAAGACAGAAATTTTGGAAAGCTATTGTCTTTACGACAGAACGCTACGAATCCCTTCTCTCTGCCCACCATCGCAGGAGCTCCATCAGTTGCCAAGCCCACCAACTTATTTATAGGAATATTTTCATGGTTGATAAGATCTTTAGCTGCTAAAAATATGTCATCTCCTGTAGTGCATCCCGTTAACGGTATAATCTTTATCTGCTCCTCTCTTATTTCGAAATTATCAAAAACCATTCTTGCAAAAACGGCAAACTGAGCTGTATCAACTATGTCAGTCGATTCGTCAAATTGAAGGGAGAAATAGCTGCAGCGATCAAAAGTCAGTTTTAAGTCGTGAGGTAACGTCTGAACTCATAACTTCAACCCTTCTCATTACTGTATTTGCAGAAAGCTAGCTGTACATATTTAATAGCAGACATTATCTCAGTTTTATTTTTAAACTCTCAAATAATGGATCTGCAGTTTCTAAAAATGCAATTTTGATTATTTCACAGTCTTCGTATGGTTTCTTGTTCTGTGTAATAATATTTGAAACTCGGAATGACGCCTCAGTTGTTGCTTTATTCTTGTTTAATGGTTGTAAAAAGGTTGATTGTTGAGCATTAAGTTTAGATTTCAGCAGCTTTATCTCTTCTTTCCTTAGATCAGAATGCAGTGGGAAATCCTTTTCAATCCCAGTGTGAACGGTTTTGAAGTGACGTTCGACGTTCCCTTTCTTCCCAACAGATACACTTTCATAGCACAGTAAGCACACACATTTGACCTTTACCCGGGTAAAGAAGTAATCTGTTTCCCATTCCGGATGAAAGTGATAACTGTTCTGCTTTTTACTTGAACATCATTAGAACAAACCAAGGCGATAGAAATTTTAAGCTCCGCCCACTCGATATTCGCATTTTGTTTCTAGCGAAGCATGGTGACAAACTATCCTTGTATATTGTCGCCGACACTCCCGACCGTACCAAATATTAAAAATGCGAGTGTGCCCCTTGTACCAAATATTAAAACTGCGAGAGTGCCGCTTGTACCTAATATTAAAAATTCAAGAGTGCCCCTTGTACCAAATTTGCGAGAGTAAGTGTCTTGTACCTACAGGTTTGCCTTGTACCCAATGGTTTGTCAGCCTGTTTGTCAACGAAGAATTCGCTAGATCGTGGTATAAAAGAAAGTGCTTCACTGGGGGTGGGTAAGGGCGGGATATATCTCATGCGACGATGCACCTTATATTTGGTTTTTCCCCAAACCGTAAATCAAACTAGCAAATATCTACACTTGAGAAACATAACGTGTGCAACCTCACGCGTATACAATCAACTATGATATGTGGCTAACAATGGCAATTGGGCGGGAGAAACAAGCAGCTGTTGTCGTCGGCGCCCCCTCAGTGGAGGAATCAAGGTTATCAGGTTAGCCAACTAAAGCGTTGGCGCGATCTACTGAAAATGTCCCTGCGAGCTACAAGTAGCGATCGACGGTTTGGCGATCACTGGTCTAGACTCTAGAGGAGAATGAAAGAAGAGTCTGGTAGAGGAGTTGGAAGATAGAGCATCGTAGAGTAAGGAGGGAGTGGTCGCCATTTTCTGGGCGAGAACTTGGGTGTGGAGAAGAAGAGTTAGTCTCTGCAGATCGAGAAGGAACCGGCTATATACTTATGCCTATAATGGAATTTGGCATGAGGTACAACTGTAGGTTCTCACACATCTTGGACGGAACCAAGATAAAACTGCGCCTGGTTGGAAAGAAGCCATGGATATGGGAGGCAGAGTATTTGCTGGGTCAAGTATCTTGACTGGTCCATCAACAAAGTCAGGAAGGTCAGCGTGTTGGATGGAAGAGAAGTAAAGAGTCGAATTTGGAAACATATCTCCAGTGCTAGACTACGGAAGGCGTTAGCAAAACTGGTAAGTACTACAATGTGAATTTGTTTGTTATTTTCAACTCTATGATTGGTGAAGTATTCAGAATTCAAATCTGGAGTAGCAATAGGAGTATCCCAAACTTGTGGTATAAGAAAAACTGAGGGTAAAGAAATGAGTCTGTATGTAAATGGAAAGTCCATATTGAGATGATAAGATTTGGGAAAAAATAGTTTTATGCTGCCCGCTAGGCTCCTCCCACGAACTGTCTAACGCGACCTGCCTCGGAAGGCGGGGTTTAGGGTTTCATCGCAGAAGAGGTTCAATGTGAGACATAATCAACATCGCGCTATTCAGTATATTGCTCCTAAACTAACATAACGTTGCTAACCTAACAAAACCTGTCACTGACCTAGAATTTACCTATCATTATTTAACTAAATGCAGAAGCTTTTTACCCTTCCACACCTCTCATAAAACAGCGTTACGACTATCAAGGAAGCCATGGCTCGGAAGCGAGGAGAAGGAATCGGCGGGCTATTCAAGTCTAATACCAAATTCAGAATGCCCTCCTAAATTAATATCACTGTTCATAACCTAACTGCCACTTAACTAGAATTTCGGGAGAATTCAAAAAGCCCTACTAAATTTATAAAGTAATTTCACTACGGTACAATTGTAATTTTCGTAACTGAGCAAGTACATAGCCGTGATAGGAGATGTAGGGGAAGGAATCAGTAGCGTGCGCATTGGCTCGGAAGCGATGGTCAGCATGGGAAACGAGCGGGCGGGCGAGAACGGGTGGAGCTTCGCTGGGGTGCAGCATATATCTATCTTTCGCCTAAGATTTAAGCGGAGTAAAAACTTATTACAGGTTATTAATATTTCTGGACACTAGAATTTTGTTGTGTGTGGAAGGTTTGAGTTTGAAGTAGGAAATGGAGAGTTGTAGGAATGTGAGGGAAAAAGAGGGAGATCGGAGTGAAGAGTAGTGGGTTAGGTTAGTGAAATGCAGTGGAAATTTGTGGAGTTGCAGATAAAGAATTTAAATAAGGAGATAAAAGGGAAATAATCTAGATAGGCCTATATAATTATTAGAGATCTTATTGGTCGCGAAAGGTACCCGTGCTACGCTGAGTGAGGAGAAAGTAGCTAAATGTTAGCTGGCAGTTTTGAAAGATTTAATAGAAAAGTAGAGAACCTGAAGCCAGAGTTATTCACAGAAATGATGAAAGTGTAGACTAGAGCCACTCAGAGGATAGGGCAACCATCCACCCTATTAAGCGCGATAAGCTGTGAGGTTCCATTTCGCACTGAGGAGTCTGAATCATTTTTTTTTTCTGATGTGTCGTGCCTGATGTTAAGAATTTCTGTTCTTTAAGAGTGACACAACGGTTAAAAGAAACACAAAGGTGAATCAATATATCTGTAATTTTGTGCAATAAGTGGACATATTTTAACAAATAATCTATAAAGTGAATTTAGTGTAAAACTTTTTCGGAATGAAATAATTGTTGTTTTTCATTGTGCAGTTTGGGTTTAAGCCAGTCCAGTATAGTAAAAATAACGTAAAAATTTCCCTCCAAAGCGCTATAAAATTTGTGGAAGTGAAGAAAAATTGTATTTCTACTGTTCGTGTGTTCGAGCCCCACAGTTTAATGTTGATTAATGCTGAATAAAATTGAGACTGACGTGCGGACAGACGATCTTGACGTTAAAGTTGGTTGACGATATAGGTCCATTTATATATATTTTTAGTAGGTTATTAAAGTTGAGTGTTTTCCCTCAGAAGAAAGCGAAAAAAGTAAATTTAAAATACGGTGTGTGATTAAACTTATTATCCGAAATATTCGCAAATTTTTGTGTGGGCCTGGGCCCACCTGCCCACCCACTGACTACGTCACTGAGTTCAAAGGGAATATCACGTTATGGGTTTCGTATTTCGAAAATCTGTGCTTACCAGGGTTCGATCTCTAAATTTGTCCTATGTTTTGTTTTGCCGGCTCTTCTAAAATTTGTCCTGATGATGAAATTGAGCCCATCTTCGTGGTTTTTCTTCTGCATTCCGTAGTTGTGGGTTGAAAATGCACTATAATTTTCAGTTGTGATAAGAGCCTTATTACCGGAAGTGGTAGATGTGCTTATCAGTGTTTCCAGACTGACGCTTTCAATGTGAAATTAATGTTTAAAATGGCCTTTTAGTCTTAATATGAGGCTCTCGGCATAATGTGATTTCAAAAGATTTTATATTGTAATGCGGGACTGCGGAGCTAGTAAATTGGAAGTTTATTAGGATTTGAATCTGGCCTTAGGCCTAACGTTTGTTTCCTTAGCGGAAAGTGTTCAATTAAGTTGTAGGCCTGCCTGAAGATTTTATTTCTGTCATATACAGCGAGATCCTGAAGTTGTATGATCTTTTTTCTGCTAATAATAAGTAGTATGTTAATTTTAGTTTAATAGTATATAAAGATATCCCTCAAACGGTATCCTTACCATGTTATGAAGGTGGGGCTTGCGTAGACAAATGATCCAGAGAGCTATGCCGGCAGTAGTTTAACTACTGGTAGAGCCTCCCAAGCCGGACAGGTCAATGGTCAAATGATCCAGACTGATTAGGATATCCTGGTCTAAATGTTGTGGGTTGGACGTTAGTATTTAAGAACCTTGGGTTGGACGTGTGGATAGCTACGAGACCTTACAACAAAAATAGCCGGACCAGTACTAACTGCAGCAACCGTGATGCTGATAGGTCGTGTTTGTTGCAGGATCATAACCGCCGACCTTCGAGTCACAGATAGTTGCTTCACCGTTGTTTACTGCGAATTTATGTTGTTAAAGGAGTTAAGCCACGCGATAGACTCTTGGAGAACGTGGCTGGTGTGCGTTCACAACAGAGCAAGTGGACTGTAATAATGAAAATAGAATTAGCTGATAATGAACTTTAAGGAGCGCACACACATTCGAAATATATGTAGAGCTTCAATTAATATTAAAACTCTTGATACAAAAATAATCCATAGGGTGTACACAATTGTTAAACATGACGCTAATTAATCCGTTGAGGAACCAACAGCAAATAGCCTATATCTATCGAGATATAGGCTTTAATGCCAGCAAATTAAGAATTAAGTTAATCACTGGGCAGTCGAACAAGTTGCTAAGTCTCTCCAGAATCAAACCTTTATACATTTATATTTCCTTGAAGAATAATAGATGACTAGATCACACCGTACATTTTCCTTCAAATTCCGTTACACTTCACCGGGGCCGCCTCCGTGGGTGAGTCGGTACCGCACCTGCCTTCCACTCCGATTCCCGGCCGGGTCGAGGATTTTTCAGTAGTGAAAAATTCCTTTCCCGGGTTCAAGACTGGGTTTGTGTGTCTCCTTAGGTTTAAATAGGTTACTGGCACACCCCGGTAACAAGTACGCTGATCACCAGGGGTCGCTCGCGAACCTGAGGAATAACTTTTTTCACCGACGAATCTATTCTATCCCCTTCGTTATTATCGAAAATCTGTAATAATTAAATTAACTTCAGTCTACTTTATTCTTTTTGTAGAATTTCAATACCTCTCTATTCAACTCTCACATTTCCAAATCAGCAACTTTACATCAGTGCATTTTCATTATTTTCCATGCATCTCTAACCTAATTTAAATTTATATCTGTCTATAATCGTTTTAACTTCAGTAAGTGTAACTGAATACATGTCTATTTATTTAAAAGAATGTATAATCCAACTCAATCTCAATATTCCTCACTAGCTCTCTCACAATTCTCAAATCAATAAAAGATTTTAAATTTCCTTATTCTTTCAAAATTACATCTAGTCTGATCTTAACTTCAAACTCTCTCTTTAATATCGAAGATCTTAAATCAGTAACTGGAAAGTTAATTTGCCTTTATTCTTTTCAGTGTCGCTAAACTGACCATTTTAACTTACAAATGTAGGTACTGTCTCTTCACAGTTGTTGGGTCTAGTAGGGCCAATATTATTAGGCTCTTCCCTCTTGAGGTGACCGACAGGTGAGATTTGCCAAGAAACGGCACATTTTTTTGTTTTGTGCATATTAGTTACCACCAATCTTTGGGTAATCAAGGAATGCAAGAAATTTTAGCTTAATGCATTTGTAAGTCCGTAATATGACTTTTAAGGGTTCTGCACATTTGTTGATAGCCTAATCTTTTTATGTTGCATCTCTCTATACAACACACATTGTTTTATCGGTTTATCTTTAAGATTGTGATTCCAATCATTCTGAGAGTAAAGTTGGAAGGAATTCGTGTATTTTCCAGGCAATTACACTAGATGATCAATAATTCTTTAGGCTTTAATGAGGATCAGGACTTTTCACAAAGGCAAAAATTGTGTCTCAATTTTAAAGTTCATTTATCTCAAAATATTTACCAGTATGTTACATTATTCCAATTTCTCTTTGCACAGCATAGCACTTTGAAACTTCCAACAAAACCCCTAGACATAGTAGAAAATAAAACATATTAAATGATTGTTTTTATGAAAATATATATTCTTTGCCCTCATAGCATATTGTTTGTTATTTATACTTAACAAAATTAAGTAAAATATTGTTTAACTGTTTATATAAAAAAGTAATAATTCTATTACAAAGTAAATAATAACTTTTTGGTTTCAAGACGTCTAGACATAAAATCTGAAATTCATTTTCGAAAATTTGAAATCTGCACTGCACAAGATTTTGCCATGATACCAATTAAAAATTACAAAATATATTTTCTCCTCAATATCTAATAAGTTTACAGCTCTGAAAATTATCGAATTTACTGAGGTAAATGTTTCTAGAATTAGGTAAAAAATGAAGTCTATGTAACTATAACTGATTGAAAGGAATTCATTCACTTGAGGAAATGTTACGTTGTTTATATACTTTATCAATATAAGGAATTAACACCTCAAAATAGCTTATCTAATGAATAATTTTACATAAATGATTCTATTCATTAAAAGACATCGTCTCATATGAATTTATTCATTTATGGCTCTTTCAACACTTCATCCACTGATAGAATTATCGTCACACAACATTTTGTCCGTTTTACTTTCTCGCATATACGTAGTATAGAGAAAGTATTGTGATCGTGACAAAAAATCGAAGTCGAGATAACACCGGGAGAGCATGTTTCATGAAGCCTAGAAACCGAAAAAAGTATTTTTGGAATGACGTCTGTCCGTCTGTCTGTCCGTCCGTCTGTCCGTCCGTCTGTGGACAAGCACAGCGGGTAAACGGTTCATTGTATTTACTTCATTTTTTGAATTAAGCACTTTTTCGAAATTTTGTCGAACCGCCCAGAAATTTAGTTTTATAGCTGAAATATTAAGGGGACTTTTCATGAAAACTTTTTAAAAAAATTTGATTTGTGAAAAAATGGCTCTAACGATTTTAATAAAAATTTAAAATTGGAAACTCTTATCTATGACTAATAAAATGGCTATATCCCTATTTCTGCAAAAATGACTTAAGGGGTACTTTACTCGTATCCATTTTCAATTTTTCTAGATTATATCCATTACAGTAGGCGATACATGAAAATCTACCACAGTAAAGTTGTAGAGAAATTTAAAATGGACATTTTTTGTTTAACACATTTCTTTGTACATGTTATCGATATCAAGATAAAAACGAAATAAGGACAGCTTAAATGCGAATTTCAGAACATACATGTCAATTAAAATATGAATGACATTTTGTTGCCCCTAGTAACAAGAAAACTATAACCTAATGTACTTATTGTTGTGAAATGCAATCAGTTTAGCTCAGTCGCAATGAACACACCAAAACCAATTACAGCGAGGTGGTATAGGCAAACAAGGAAGAGGTCCTGAGTTCAAATCAAACCTCGTGGCCGCCCAAATTGACTTGGGTTTTTCATGGTTTCCTCGTTCGCAAAGGCGAACGCCGGGTTTGTAGGACTTGCTTATTTCCATAACTCATCGCCGTTATGTCACTGGATATTATAATTGTTTAAACTGAATACCGCATAAGAAGACATCACTAAACAATAGAAACATGACGCGAATGAGTTGTTAATATAGACCAGCGTTTCTCAAGCTATGGTCCGCAGATATAATTAATTTAAAAAAATCATAAAGGAAGTGGGAAGTAAAGAAGTAGAAATTTTTCACATAAAATGGACACTAGATGTCAAAGTTTTAAAAATCTTCGAAAATACAGGTCATATTGCAAGTTTCCTTACTTTTGCAGTTACGGACCACAGTTTCAAACCTCTGATGGACTGACGTCTATGGTTCCCTCTTTCATTCAAAACCCTAAAAAATAAGACTTTGTCGGAATTTTGTTATTAGAGGCGCCATGCAGTTTTCAACAACCTATCTTTGTGAGAAGGGATTTTCATCGCTCGTTAAACTAACAACATAATACAGAAACCGACTTAATATCTAATATCTAATAACCATCTGCTGATCTTCGACTAAATTTGACTAATAGGCCTATTGAGCCAAATATCCAGGAACTCTGTAAGAGGCGACAAGCTCAACCGTCTCATTAAAAGTTAGTAATAACATAATTCTTAATTATTTTATCAAATTGGTAATACATATTAAAGTCGGTTCAAAATATAATTTTACTGTCAATAGTTTCATTCCAATTCAATAACTGTGTTTCCGTCGGATTAAAAAAAATGTATTTCGTTATAACGACCTATAATTTAATACCCCAAATATTAAGAATATAGGCTACTTTTAACAATGGGATGTAAAATTAGGGGTCCGTAAATTTTTTTAGACATTTTAGAGGTCCTCTGGTTCAAAAAGTTTAAGAAACGCTGATATAGACTAATGGTTCACGCAAACATACTAAACACTTGATATGACCTACATCCAGTTAAAGGGTGCAATATAACCTAAGTAGTAGTAGTAGTGGCGAAATTCAAATATAAGTAGCCCCTTAAGCTCCCCCATTCGATATTCACATTTGCACGGACTGTGTAAGGAATTTTGTTTCTGAGCGAAGCAGAAACTGCCCTTGTATATTGTCGCAAGTGTCTTGTATCCACCTCTACATATAGCTAAATAATGCATAACACTAACCACATAGTTAGGTGAGCGAAGCGGAGGCGGCAGCCGTAGCGAAGCGCCCTTGCATTTCGAATAATGTACGATACACAGTTTGTAGGTTTCGAAAATGTGGCATATTATATCTCCCGCAAGGTTTGTCAGCCTGCCACCTCTCGTCTAGCGGTAAGACGCCACACCTCCAACGTCCAATCACGAGTTTCTTCATAATACTAGGACAGAATAATTAGCTAGATCGTGGTATAAAAGAAACTGCATCGGTGAGGATAGGTTGGGTGGGACCGACTCATCCCAAGGTGCGACTTAGGCTATATTTGAATTTTCCCGTAGTAGTAGTAGTAGTAGTAGTACTAATAATATGCAGTTTTACTGCCATTATTAGTTATTATTATTATTATTATTATTATTATTATTATTATTTCACGGTAAAAGCATTGAACATAAAGATCGACCCTGATGTTTTCCGTTCTAGATACTTGTTAGTTTTATGAAAATGTAATAAGTAAAATTTAATTGTCTCTTTAATTTAATTTTTTCTGTGCTAGCCTTTAACACGTATATGTGAGAAAGTTTGTGCAACGTACTTTTGCACCATTTATTTAAGATACTTTTTAAAGCGCTTTATACAATGAAGAAGTTATCGAGTCAAAACATTTTAACTTTAATTTCAGACTTCATCCACTGAAGGATTTACCGTCTCACAATATTTTTTATCCTTTTTGTATCACTTTATTTAAAAGACTTGATTCAATGAAGAAGTTATCATAGGTACCCCACAAGAGTTTACGAGATTATCGATTATCGATAGATGAGAGAAAACTTATATGAAGAAACTCGTAAATAAACTCGAGTTCGATTTCTTAAGACTAATTCATGAATAAAAGTATAAGGGATTATACAAATAATAATTAAAATCATAATTTGTTATATAAAAACAAAACTAACAGCTGCGAGATCAAAGCATACTATTAATCAACCATCCATGAATCGATTCAAGTTACCGTGTTTCATCAATGCTACCAAGGTGCATATAAAACATAATTAACCTAATTCAGGTAAGTTAAGAGCAGAACAGAATAAAACCACATGAACTGGCTTGCACTGAATTTAAATTGTGGTTATAGCCAATGTCAATATCCAATCAAGTTATGTTGTATAAAATAATGCGTTTTTATTGTGTTCACTGGCAGCATGTCACGTGTTAGTCAATGCATTTCCAGTAACGAACTGACGATTTATCGGATAAAATAGCATCCTCGTATTAATGTAAATGTTTATAAGGGAAACGTTCGTTCGAGGAATTGATAAATGTATTGGCCAATATCAAACACGCGGCGTGTGAATGGAATATTCGTTTCCAAATGTTGTATCCAATAACTAACTTTACATTATGGACTTATCCACTGAAGGAAATATCATGTCACAAGATTGTATCCCTTTAAGAATATTTTATTCAAAAGACTTGATTCAGTGAAGGAGTTATGGTCTCTAAACGTTATATTCAATAACTAACTTTACATTACATACTTAATTTACTGAAGGCCTTAATCGTGTCAAAAGATTTTTATTCCTGTAAGATTTCTTTATTCAGAAGACTTGATTCATTGAAGAAATTATCGTCTCAAAATATTTTATCTAATAACTAATTACATTCTACAGACTTCATCCCGCGAAGAACTTATCTTCTCAATAACACCATAACCATTATGGACCTAAATAACTTCACTTAAAAGTCTTCATATACTTAAGGACTTAGACCTAACGTTTTACAAGATTAAATAACTTTTCTCAAAATATTATTACTTGTACCTTAGGAAAGTTTATCCTTACAACGTTACTTAAAGACGGAGTCAGTGTATTGATGGTACGAATTAACTAAGAAACCTGCTTCTGGTTGAATTATTCATACAACATTTTGAATTTAGTAATAAAAAAATCCTATATTAACCGTACTTAATGTCTTTTGATAGGGGTTGTAGAGCAGCCATTTTAGTTGTGGCATGTAAGGAAATAACGGATCAAGTGCCAAAAAGCTTATTTAGAGATAATCAACAAAAGTCTGACCATCAGCATTGGTGTTCCATATGACTGCCATCTTCTCGCATCTATAAAACCTGTTTCCCTCTGCTCTGGCGTTTGGATCAAAATATTGGATTGGCTATGGTATTTACAACAGTATTTCATAAAGAACTCACATTTTGTATTTTTGGCGCTTGACCCATTATTTACTTACATGCCACACTCATCCATACCAGCACATTCCCAATCATAACTCGTTGTATGCTGCCTAATACTATTTCCATGGCACGGCGGCCCTCGCTTCCCTCTTAGCCAGGGCTTCCTTCTTTATCATTCCACAGCTCAAGACTTGTATTTTCTCTTATTTAATAGCAGTCTTCCTTAGTCTCTCACGCATACGCACTGTCCTTCAGAGTAACGCCTTCTCCGGGAACATAGATTTCCCGCACTGCAGAAACAATAACAAAAAATGGAGTGACGTGTATAGTCACTCCAATGTGACAAACTTGTATACATTTTTAAAACGGGAAAGTATTCATCAATAGTCACTAATTAGCTACATGGATTCTAAAAGGAATTTGACGTTTGTTTGTTGGGCGATGGCATAAACACAATCGAGAGAAATGAAGAAGTCTTCGATTCCTGCAGGAATGTTGGATTGGAAATTAATGTAGAAAAAACTAAGTCCCGAAACTTCAAAAATGCGTTACACAATAGCACAACAGCCAGTAAATCGTTCAAACAAGTGAAGAAATTCAAATAGCTGGGATAATTAATTACAGAAACAAATAATACTAAGGTTGTTATTCTGACTGAAGTTCAGGGAGGAAAGGACGGTGCCCTGGATTGTTGATAATGAACTCTGAGTTGTGACAGGTGATTCAGTATATATTGGTACGAAGTACTGGACGTACAGTGGAATCCTTGTAATTCTGCAAAAGTATGTCACAGGGGAAATAAAAACATTCGGAAGACTTAGATGTAGGTGGGAGGACAATATTAATATAGATTTAAGGGAAGTAGGAGCTGCGAGGGATGGTTGGATAGAGTTAGCGCAGAACAGGGTTGAATGGCGGGCTCAGGTAAGCAGAGCAATGAACCTTTGGGTTCCATAAAGTAGATGATATTCCCTTAGGTTTCTGAGGAATTGTCTATTGCCATTGAGTAAGTAAGTAAGAAGGTTGATAGTCAATTATTTTAATAAGTATTTATTAACGTTTACTTTGCATTTACCTACTCATTTAATTGTATAATAAACAACATAAAGCAAGCAACCTTTGTTTATCCGACGGAAGAAGCTAACCGATACTGCATTAAAAGCTTCAGTTTAGGATGCCGTGAAACAAAATACTGTGCTTTCAATTCTCTCTTCCCTGCAGGTCTCATCGCTTCCATTACGCGACTTTCATAAGAAAAAATCACGCAAAGAAGATTTCAAAGTTATTATAACGTTATAATAGTTGGCGCTCTTGTAATCAGATATACGACACACGACAAACTCACAAGGACACAGGAATACAAAGGAAACATAGTTTCATACCCCTGTCATTGTGCCATATGTTCGACAATCAGTATATAAACTCAACCGGAGCAGTCTGATGAAGTGTGGAATGTAATATTTCTGTGATATTGTGACATCGTGTTTGGTTTCGCGTGCTTTCCTTCTTATGAACGCAGTCTATGTTTTTGGTATTTTCCTGTAATAGGAAATAATTTCTCTTATACTCCGAAGCAGGTTTTTTCAATTAGCCTATATAGGAATAATCCTTCTACTATTCGTATATATAGAAATTCTAGGTTTCTTCAATTTAATTGTCCAAAGCAGGGCTTATCAACATGAAGAGGCCAGAGGTCGATATTAAGTCACGAGTTAACTGGTGGGCCGCATACATTTTTGGTGACAAAACTAGACAAATTTTAATAAGTGACCTTATAATAAAATAAAATTTATCTGTAACTTAGTTTCTTTTAAGACCTTCGTGCTTCAACTTGAATTTAATTCCTAAAAGTAGGCACAAAAACAATGAAGTGTGAAATACGAATTACATCATAAAAAGTAATTTCATTACATTTACTGGAGTGAAATGTCCACTTCAAGTTGCAAATACATTCTTCCTCTGACTTAATATTGATTGTCAAGATAATTCCATGTGTGACGATTTCTTTCACGATGAATGTCCCCGTTTCTTTAAGAACATTGTAATATTTTAATTAATAGTATATTAAATCAATGCATTTTGTTTTTCAAACTGACGTCTTGGGTCGCAAGACTAGGCTTCGAGGGCCACCAGTTGGTAGCCTTTTGGCCTATGGCCCATAATTATTACCTTCTACCGGTATACTCTCAGGTTCCATGTTATTTCAGCTGAAAACTTGTGTTATTTATGTAGGTTCCCTAAGATTGACATGCTAATAATTGTCTAAATCTATCTTGACATCATGTGTCATACAAGACCCCTACAACTGAAGTGAAGATCCTATATGACAGGGAAGTCATAGCTCCCAGGAGGCCTACCTTCTATAATTTTTCTGCCAGTGAGTTTTGGAATAAATTGGCATCTGATTTATTTAATTTTGCCTTATTATATCATATTATGTGAGTAATTAATATCGCCGTAATAGGATTTGGGGGTATGCGTGATGCTTTCCAATTGTCAACCGTCCTGTTACCCTTGCCAGGAAAGTAACAAAAATGTCACCTTCTATAAGGACATTACTTTTGTAACCTACAAATCCATAACCTGCAGTAGCTCTTAGTGTGACTATCCCACTCATACGCCGCGTGTTTGATAATGACCAATAACGTTTAGCAATTCTTCGGACATAGACCAATCACGGCCGTTTATCTTACAATATTCTTGTAGGAATCGCGAGGAGGCTGTTTTATCGGGGTAAAATCGTCTGGTCGTTACTGGGAAGGTAAGTATCAGTGTGCAGTGTTTGCTGCCACTAAGCGGCACAAAAATAGATTATTGTATACAACATAACTTGTTTGGAAATGGAAATAATAGAAATGTACATTGATTAAGAACACAATTTCGATTCGGTGCAAGCCAGTTCGTGTGCTTTTATTCTGTTCTGTTTAGCTTACCTGACTATGTCTTATATGCGCCGTTGGTAGCACTGATTATACCACGGTAGCTCGAATCGATTCGTGGATGGTTGATTCACAGAATGCCGTGATCTCACAACTGTTAGTTTTGTTTTTATACAACAAAGCACGAAAGTAATTATTATTTATACAATCCGTTACATTTTATTCATGGAATAGTATTAATAAATCCAACTCTCGTGGGATTACCTATGATAAAACTGTTTGTGTCGGAAGTAGGGTGACCAGATCTACCTACACGAAAAAGTGGGCAATACGGTGGGAAAATGAGGACCTTGGAGAAAAAAATGAGCACAATCCTAATGAAAACCGTGAATAAATGGATGTAACACAGATGTGGAGTTTAGAAACATCGAAGTATATTAATATTGTTAATGAAAATGAATTTAAACATTTTAAAGAATTTCTCATATTGCAGATTAAAATCAGTGTGCAAAGTTCACACACATAAAAGTCCTAACAGGAGTAGGGCGTATTCCTTAAATTTAGTTATCAACCTGTTTGTTTCATCTGTCCACTGAGATGAAATTAAAGAAAACACTCTCAACATTAGTGTTGCGGCCTGCGATACAAACAGAATTAAGCAATTTTTAACAATTCTGAATGGTCCGTTTTATGGTTTACAGGGTGAAAATAAAAACATTGATTATTGAATGTATATACCGAGTAGAGCCTAGGATGCGCCTGTGTTAAGGCACCCATTACAAACGACGAAGTAATCACGTATTACGAAAAGTGATGAGCGAGACCAGTCTCGGTCTTGCCAAGACCACATCAGCGTTAGCAAGACCAAGACCAAGATCGACGATGCAAGACCGATACCCAGACCGAGATCAAGTCTGCAAGACTGATAAGAACAATACCTAACTGCAAGACTCTTGTAGTCTTGCTACTTGAAATTTTTTTTATAAATGCCCCATTGTGTATGCAGCGAGCCAGCGACCGCTACTGAAAGGCGCCGCAGAGTCGCTAGCCGGGTACTCCAAGGCTAGTATATTGTAGAATGTATAGGTTGTCTCATCGTGTGGTAACCAATGAGAGAAGATTCGCTGCGTAACGCTATCCGTATTCCAAATGGGGCGCACCATTTAAATAATACGTGAACTCCGTATACAACCATGGGCGTCCGGAAGAGGGCAGGGTAGGGCCGCTGCCACCCCTCTGAAATTTCTTTGAGAAGCTTAATAGTATTGCATTTATCTTGATAAACTATTTTTTCTGACATGAAATAGGCTATTATTGAAATTGTAATACTAGTTTTGAAGAAGATCAAGTCATTTATACAAAATTACTTATTATTTAAAATGGTCACGTATAGTTGATTTGAAATTATAGTTAGGCTTTGAATAAATAATTAACTCAATCCAAGTAGAAATAGTTCAGATACGGCAAATGCGTTAGGAATTCATTGAAGGCTTGCAATAGAGTAATACGAGATGACATACAACAATAATATAAGGGAACTCTATTCATAAGAATAGCAGTTTTCACCAAGCCCGAAGGACATTAAAGAAAATATATTTGCCTATAATGGTGGGAGAGATTTTTTGCAAATGTCCCACAGAAAGGTGCCGATATCAATATAACCGTAGTACCGTTACGTCCTGTCAGGCGGAGGATGATCCAATAAAATTATATTACCGATAAATCACACTAGACAAAGCTCGCTTCCTTAAATGAAGTTATGTAAGCAAGTTTCGCACTTAATACAGAATTTATATTACTTACAACCAACCATAACGTTGTCCATCCTACATCATTACGGAGTTGTCCAATAGGAAATATTGGGAGGTCCTTTGACAAATCAATCAGATCTAAATGACTCTGAAGAATACGAGTAAATAAAAAAATAAAAAACTAATGCATCAAAAATCGCGCAGATAATCGCATTCTTGAAACGTTTTGTTGGTGTTTTTTTGTTGTGATTGTGTATTCTGAAATGGATATAAGAAATTTCTTCAAATGTCATAAAATGTATAATTGCGGCAATATTGATGCGGGATATGAACTTGGAAGAACAGAGAATGAAACATTTTCGAGACCAGGTGATAGTGAAATTGTGTTAGTGCCGATCAGCTGGAGCGAGCTGTAGCAAATGCTGACGTAACTGCTTCCAGATCCACAAGATACAGTGAACATACCATCGATAATTTTATGTATGTGAGCAAGACAGATTATGTACTTATATATGCGGTGATTTAAACGCAAGAGTTGGTAATCATCCAATAAAAGAAGTGGTTGGGACGTTTGGTGAAAATAGCAAATACATTCTTCAGGAAAAAAGATATACATAAGTTTACATGGGCGGCGAGAGGACAGCGATCACTCATTGATTACATTATTGCAAATGAGAAAATTAGAAATCCAATCCAAGATGTTTCAGTCCATAGGGGTAGTGACATTGGATCAGATCATTATTTAGTTATTACAATTGTGATTTTATTAGATAAATGGAAGACGAAGAAAGAACAAAAATATCCAAAGGTTCCAGAAATACTTAAAGTTTATCTGTTACAGCAGGAAAGTGTTAAATATCTATATAAGCTTATACTACAAAATTATTTAATGGAAACACCAACATGTAATAGTTTAGAAGAAGAATGGAATAGTATTAAAGGATATATTGAAAGAGCAGCACTTGAAGCAATAGGGCGAAAAAAAAAACTTAAAATATGGGGTGAAAATATTAAAACTGCAATCTCAGAGAAACGGAAAGCATATTTGAAGTTCCTACAAAAGGAAACAGAAGAATCTAAAGAATAATATAAAGAAAAACGAAACTGTGCTAAGCAAATAGCAAGAAAAGCGACCACTGGGAAGGTTTCATTGCAACTTTAGAAAATGACGTTCATGGCAGTCAGACTGTAGCGTTTAAAACGATGAAGTATCTTAATCAGTCAGAGAAGGACTCAGCAAGTATAAATACAATTGCTTTGGAACAATGGAAACAACATTACAAAGGCCTATGGTACGATGCAGATATGACTGAAGAAAACATAGGAAATGAATATGACACGATTATTGATTAAATTACACTTGAAGAATTCCAGAATGCTTTATGGAATATGAAAAATAGAAAATGTGGTCCTGACGGGATAAATACAGAACTGCGTAAATATGGCGGTATATTGTTACAGTTTAAATTGTTACACTTATATAATATATGTTATCGAGACTGTAGAGTACCTGAAGCAGAAGTAATCTCACTGTTTAAGAAAGGTGATCCACGAAATTTCAAAAACTACAGAGACATAAGTCTATTAAATACTGTGTGTAAAATATACGCTAAAATAATTAATAATAGTATATCTGAAGTGCTGCTTAAAGAAGAACAATCAGGTCTCAGAAAAGGGCGCTCCTGCAGGGACAATATTTTTAGTATTAAGAGAATTGTAGAAAAAAGACGTGAAGTCAACTTAGAAACGTATATTGCATTCATTGACTTCGAAAAGGCCTTTGACTCTGCAGATAGGAACAAATTATGGGAAATAATATATAAAAATGGCTATCCTAAACATTTTATTGAAACTATTAAAAATCTATACAAAAACACAAGCATAATAATAAACGTAGGCACAATAAAATCGGTTAGTATATAAGTTGAGTCAAATTGATAAAAAATATAATCTAAAAATATCCATAAGGAAATCAAAAGTCATATCCCATCGAGGAAAATATCCAGTTCGTTCAAAGATAATAATAGAAAATAATATTCTAGAACAGGTATGTAATTTTGATTACCTGGGACGCAATGTAAGTTATGATAGAGATAGTGGCATTTAAAATAAATTAAATCAATTCCAATTAGTATGTGGGACAATAAATATAACTTTAAAAAATAAAACCCAAAAAGGCACAAAATTAAAATTTTATAACATTATGGCTGTACCAGCATTAATGTTCGGAAGCGATTCCTGGATAGTTCATGAAAAAGGTAGAAGTAAGATTCAGAAATGAGATTCCTCCGTAATAATAATAATTTCATTTCATTTATTTATTTAAAGATGCTACAGACAATTTTATACAAATTATTAATTGTAGGCATCTTGGTGAAGTAGTGATGATGATGGTGAAACATGGGATGTGATGGCATTTGGTATATGATTACATTACATGAATATTTAAACACACAACAAGTAGGAAATTCCATGTCAGCACTTTAGCGAGTTCATGTTCATCATGTGTTGGTCATCAAATTCCACTTAAGTCAGTTGCAACACACTCTGCTGAGTAACACTAATTAACTGTGTCACTTACATTCACTGCTTGTGGAATATATCTGAATTTTTGTACAAGGTGTTACAAGCAATGGCTAGACTAAAACAAGGAATTGTATAAGGCTGTTGTACAATAAAAATTGTTTGATTTCTTGTTCCTCTTGTATGAGGGACAGAAAGTCCAATGTTATCTAAAATTGATTTACAGTATATTTCCCCACGAAAGACTTTAGCTATGAAATTAGCATCAGCTGAAATACGCCTATTATACGAGGGTCGTTCAATAAGTAATGCAACACATTTTTTTCTTAGAGCAGGTTGGTTTTATTCAGGATTCGAATACAACATATTATTCCCCAATCTTTTGGCTACAAAACCCTATTTTTCAACATGATCTCCGTTTAATGCTACAGCCTTACGCCACCTTAATGGGAGGGCCTGTATGACTGCACGGTATCACTCTCATCTGTGCGGAATTGGTTGCTCGTTATGAGGCTGATGGTGAAAATTTCTTGTCAAACATTGTCACAGGCGATGAAATATGGGATCACCCTACAGCCCGGATCTCGCACCTTCTGACTTCCACTTGTTTGGCCCGATGAAGGATGCACTCCACGGGATGCACTTTGTGGATGATGGGGATGTTATTGATGCAGCAAGACGTTGCCTCTGACATAGACCAGTAGAGTGGTACCATGCAGGCATACAGGCCCTCCCATTAAGGTGCCGTAAGGCTGTAGCATTGAACGGAGATCATGTTGAAAAATAGGATTTTGTAGCCAAAAGATTGGGGAATAATATGTTGTATTCGAATCCTGAATAAAACCAACCTGCTCTAAGAAAAAAAAAAGTGTTGCCTTACTTATTGAACGACCCTCGTATAATGTTTCCAGATTTAATAACTTAAGTATTTCATAGTAGTCCAGATTTCTGCAAAACTTACTACGTATAAGTGAAACAAATTTCCTTTGTATCCGTTCCAGCTTATTACTGTCAGAGACAGTAATACTATTATATGCAACACTGCAAGCCACTACGAATTAGAGATTTGTAAGAGTAATTAGTGACTCTATGCTTTTTAAATTATGAGAAATTAAGCGAACTAATCCAAAAGTTTTTAGAGCCTGTGTGAAAATATGGTCGATATGGACATGGAAGTATAGTTTCGAGTCTAGGTAAACACCCAGGTATTTTATATTTTCTGAGCGTGCTATTATATTTTGGCCAAGACGATAGTTGTATATTATTTGGTTAGTTTTTCTACTAAATATCATACTCTGGGTCTTACTGCTGTTAATTAGCATAAGATTTGAGCTGCACCATTGTTTTATGCGGTCGATATTCCTTTGCAATATTTTACAGTCAAAAACTGTAGATATTTTATTCCATATACATAGGTCGTCAGCATATGCTAGTCTGTTACATGTAAGTATGTTGGATAGGTCGTTAATGAAGACTAAGAACAAGAAGGGACCCAATACTGACCCCTGGGGTACTCCTTGTGGTATGTGAAAGGGCTCAGAAAGTTAGGTAGATATTCTAACCCGAGCAGATCTGTTTCTTACGAGTAGATAACTTGAGAACCAATTAACATACTTGTTATGTAGACCTAAATTACTCAACTTTTTAACAAGAAGATCGTGATTAACTACATCAAATGCTCTGCTCAGGTAAAAAACTATGGCATCTGATTGCGATTGTGAGCAATTTCCTTTAGATATGTCATTGAGAAGAGTGACAATATTGGTTGCAGTAGACTTGTTCTTGGTAAAGCCATGCTGAAAATCATTTAGTTTATTTTTACTGAAGAAAGAAATATGTTTATGAATGATGGTTTCAAGGATTTTAGAAAATGTATTTAGTATGGCTATGGGCCTAAAGTTCGCCACTTCTTTGCTTTTGCCTTTCGTATGTACCGGCCTGATAGCAGAAATTTTCCACATTGATGGAAAAGTTTCTGTTTCTAGCGAAAGATTATACACATATGTAAGAACGGGTGCCAGTATTGGGGCACATTCCTTAACAATAAAGCTTGGTATTTGGTCGAGTCCCGAACTCTTAGATAATAATAATAATAGTAATAGAATTTTATTGTCGTTAAACTTTTTCAGCAATAGACGTCAAAATACAATTCTAAACTTAGATGTACTATATACAAGATTCATTACATATACATACTCTACATACATACAGACATGCAGACATAGGCTACATACATGCATACATATACATACATACTCTATGGTCAGTTAATCTAAAAATACATATTAAAATACAGTACATTTAGTTTTGAAAAAATTCTTCGGCAGTGTAAAAGGGATTGTTAACAAGTAATTTATAAAATCTAGCTTTAAAAATATTTACAGGGGACTCTTTCAAATTTATACTTAGCTTATTATACATCTTTAAACCGAGAACTGAATAAGAGTTTTGTGACTTAGATAATATTTGATATGGCACATCTACACTTGCCCTATTGCTGGTATTGTAGTTGTTTACATCACCTCTTAATACTACTTCTGAAACATTGTTTCGAACATACAATAACACATTATAAATATATAAATTTACCACTGTTAGACACTGCAATTTAATTAATAATGGTTTGCAATGGGCTAATCTGTCTGATTAAGTTATTATTCTAATAATGTTTTTCTGTAAGAGTAAAATTTCATGTACATGACACAACAGAATTCCATAAGATATAATACTCTGAAAAAAGCAAAATATGCTGACCTTACATAATTAGTTGGAACATGATTTTTTAGGTTTCTAATTAAACAAATAACTCTAGATAGTCTTGCTGTTAGAATTTTTATGTGCGGATCCCAAGTCAATTTATTATCGATAATGATACCTAAGCATTTAACAGATTCCAATTCTTGATGGTAAGGTATATTTCTTAAACTAAGAAAACGTTCCTGGGTTTTACTTTCATTCAATAAGAAGCCATTAGCTCTAAACCACAATGAGGCTTGAGAGAGTGTATTTTTGGTTAGGGTTTTAAGTGCATTCAGATCAAGGTTTTCATTTAGAAAAGTGATATCATCAGCATACAAAATTGTATGGGATTTTACAAATGATGGTAGGTCATTGATCATCAGCAAAAATAATAAAGGACCCAGCACCGACTCCTGTGGAACACCAAACCTAATGTTAGTCAAATTTGATCTCTCACTGCCAATGCACATTACTTGTTGGCGGTGTTCAAGAAAAGGTTTAAACATATTTATGCTGCCATTACCAAAATCATAATACCTGAGTTTATTTAGCAGAGTATCATGTTCCAAACAGTCGAAAGCTCTGCTCAGGTCACAAAAAGTAACCTGCGCATAGCCCCCGCCTCAACCACTTGTAAAACGAACTTGACAAGCTAGTCCATAGCATCAGTAGTCGATTTACCTTTCCTAAATCCAAATTTTGTGTTACTAATTATGTCTGGAAACTTATTTTCTTTCAGACATTTGTTTACACAATAAGTACGAGGTTCTATTACACAGTCAATAACTTCTTTCAACAAGTTACAGGACAGATCATAATAATCAACACTATCAGAAGCCTTAAAATTTTTCACAATTTTAAGAATTACCTCAGGATATACTTCTGTAAGATTTAAATCGTCTATTGTAACAGCTCTCCAATAATCCTAGTGCACTTTCTTCGGGCTTATTTATTGTACAACAAATTTCTTCAATGGATTGTATGCAGAATTTATTGAACTCATCCGGAGATATATCTATGTCATCATTTTTGTTCGTCTTTGCTACCGAATTAATTAGACTCCATGCTTTTTTTACATTTATTCTTCGACTTTTCAATGTGTTTTATATTATATATTTTCTTAGCTTCATTAATGGATTGTCTGTAATTAAGTTTTGCTCTAGAATACAATTGCTTATAAAGGTTGGATAGGATCCGTAATTAGGATATCATGGGAGAACTAAATATATATACAGCATAAAGGAGAAAATAGAAGAGTATAAAGATAATTGGAGAGCCAACTTTGGCCGTATGAATAACGGAAGAATCCCAGTCCTAGTAAATACATATCAGCCTCAAGGAAGGAGAGATGTTGGACGTCCGGCATAAAACTGTGAAGACAGAACAGGCATTAATGCCTAATCCCTTCAAGGATGATGATGACAATGATGAAGCTAAGAGCTGGTATGAGCAATTGAAAGACAGAGTGAGTAATGGCTCAGCTGGCGATATAAGCACAATGCAATAATCGATATTCTCCAAGAAAGAAAACTCTCTTTCCCGGCCGTGTCTACAGCAGTGAAGATTGCAATGACTTGCACTATGGAGTGATCCTTTAGCGCCCTACGCCGTGTGAAAAGGTGGTTACGTGCAACAATGACTGATGAAAAACTCGACGGTCTCCGCATCATGAACTTTCGCCTGGAGAAAATCTTCAAGGAAAAGGACGAGCTTATTCAACAAGTAATTTTAGCATTCGCCAGGGAGTCGTCAAGAATGCTCCAGTTCATCTTTAAAGATTAAGGTACAGTTTTCGTGAAATAATTATATATAACTCGTTAATTCCGTCGTCCATATGTCATATAGACCCATAGTGCTAAGTATAATTTTTTTCGCTAGTAAAGTTTTGAAGTTACGGAAAGTAAATTATTATACTAGGCTGTAGATGAAATATCACTCTTTCAGGATATGTATTTGTCGAAATAAAAATGAAAAATCGAAATACTTCAGGTCTGAAGAAACATCTGTACTCAAGAAAGATATCAATAATATGTCTGGTTTGGAAGAGTAGAGCAGGACCCAGCGGGCTGTGAACGGTATTTATACCCTGCATGTAATAGGTGCTTACTACGAAAGTACACTATCAGTATCATATATCGATACTTAAAAAAACTAAAACTGCTGCAGGCCATAAAAAAGAAAAAATAACTCATGGCTAAATTTAGGTGGGTACTTATAGATGAAGAGCTTTTAATTGTTTTGTTACTGTATAAACGGTCAAAGCAACTAAAAGCAACTAGCTTTCGTTGCTTTCGCAAGCAATAACACACATGTAATCAGTATAACTGTAAGTAAGTCATGTAAATGCGCCATCAAGTTGCGTAAGAAGCGTAAAAGAAAACTGGAAGACTCTTGCAACAAGACCAAGACCAGGGCCACCGATGCAAGACCGAGACTAAGACCAAGGTTATCTATGAAACACCAAGACCAAGACTGAGAGTGTAAGTCCAAGACCAAGATTAAGACTAAGGTGGGCTTGCACTCTCAGTTTTGGTCTTGGTTTTACATAGATAACCCTGGTCTTGATCTTGCATTTGCTCATTACTAATTACGAAAAAGGATATGTGTTCGAGGACAGAGGACTAAGATATAAAAGTTGGAGCATGTCCTCGAAAAAGAGGAAGTCTGGTCACCTTAAACAGAAGTCAATTGTGTGGGGCTTGCTTAAATATTTGCACAAATGCATGAAGAGATGTCCCGAACACAAGTTATGTCTTACCCTACAATCTCAGTTTTCGGAAAAGAGTCTTATGAATCAATGTTGAAATTATTTTGTGCCTACTCTAATGTAAAAGTTGCACGATTCGTATAGGAGAGCATAAAATGTTTATAATGACAGGGAGCTGAAGTGTTGTTTTTGAATTGAAAGGGATTGAATACTGGATGATTAGCTTTACTGATGAGCTTCTCCCGCAGTGTGGCCACCGAGTCAATAAAATGTTGTACAGCTGCTCCTGGCAGGCGTCACACCGGTTATTTAGCAATTAAAAACCTCGGTGGTTTCAGATATTCTATCAAAACCGAGAGAAGCCTTCTGTGGACATTTAAAAAGTATAGCAAGTCTCAGAATAAAAGTACATTCACCTCGTCCCTATACAAAGTTTTACGAAGCGCTCTACTGTTACCTAGTGAATAAATAATATAATAGGAATCATTTGAGGGGGTTTCCCTATATAAATTGTGAAGGTAATTCTTATAGCCTTGAACTATCACTTTTATTTATAAAGCGAGTAAAATGCATGTTACAGTCACTTCCACAGTTCATGTCTCAGAGATTATAATAATTTATCCAATATCAATATTAGTTTTACTTTTCACTGTGATGTTACTTTAAAATAAAATAAATTTAAGGAAGAAGATACTGACGTAAAGAACTAAAATGCAATAGTAAGTAACCGTATTTTTCAAACTTAATAATGCTATTATTATTATTGACCTACTATAACAATACAGATGAAAGATTCCTGCTCTATAGATTATCTGAGGCAGCATATTATAAATGAGAATTAGCCCATATTCGCGGATATTTTCCACATATAAATGATTAATTACCATCTGTACAAATTCTCACTTTTTGAGGCCTCCTTTATTTTTCTGATGCTAAACCATCCCAATCAGGAACTTCTTTGTTCTTCATGGTGAAAAAGTATATAACGCTGACGCTGAATTTTACAACTAACATTGAATGCAATTCTATTATAGAAGATTATTCTATATGATTTTGTGTATATGTTGTATAATATGACCTGTCTTCTATAATATCTTGATTTTAACTAAATGCATAATTATATGTGGATGTACTTTCATCGGTTCTAAGGCAAGTTATATATGAAAATCCAACTTTATGATCAAAGGGACGATCTTACAAACTCAAGAATTGTATATTACTACTACATATATTCGCAGTTTTTATGCTTGTATATAGAATGTCTTTTAGAATTTGATTTTTTGTAATCCAGGTTGTTATCATATAGAATATAATTTAACTGTAATACTTAAAAATATGGTATACAGGTATTACATAACGATTGTACAAACTCAGGAATTGTACTGACTAAACCATAAATTTCTCAGTTCCTTTATGGTTGCATATGGTGTTTTATCTAGTATGTAACTAAATATTATCCAACATGATATTATACAGAACATAATTAAATGTAATATTACTTAAATATCCTACTCATGTATCAGAATTATATAATACTAATTACATCAAAAAATATTATTGATATATTGATTCCTTTTCAACATTTATCCAATTCTAACCTTCCCACACTAGTGCATAAGGTGGAAAAATAACTTTATATAAGAATATCAATAAACACTAGCGGAAAATATGAAATTAAAAAAATTATTAATATGTATACTTTTTAATTTTTCCCTGTGTCTTCATCCAGTTCAAGTACAGTAGGGATCCTTTTTAATTCTTCTGGTCTTACCACTAACCCCCTCCAAGCCCATTCCGGCCCAATAGATATCCTTAAAATGTTGCCACCATGAATCTGGCGTGACTTCGTTCCTTACTCACTCCATTACTCGTAATGTTTTTGTTTTTGTGTTTTAATATTAGCGAAGATTTTGACATTCCCATTCTCTACTACTCTGCTAATTATTATATTTTATAAAGTTGCTTGATTTATATGACTTCTTCGTACTTTGTGTGTGAAAGTCTTTGTCATAATAGTTATTAAATAATACAGGGTGTCCGGGAAAGACCTGACGAAAAAGAAATAATTATATATCTGAAACTATTGCATTTATTGACGTGATGTTTTCACGGTTACAAAGAAAAACACGATGACTTTTAATAAGCCTTTATGTGAGCACCATTTGTGGCCCGATACTCAATTTCGTGCCACACACACGAAAGCATCTCCGGTGTGACTAGTGCTTTGCATCGTAGATTCGGCCACGCAAATCTGCATTATCGGTCACAGGCGTGCGATACACTTTGTCTTTCACAAAACCCCAGAGAAAGAAATCCAGTGGGGTCATGTCAGGTGACCTTGGTGGCCATGGTGTAGGTCCTTCTCTCCCATGGACTGTGGATTTTGGCATTTGCAGTTGTCTTGCCGCCTCACGAATGGATTTCCTCGGGCTTCTTACAAAAGCAGCCCGTACCCTTTCAATGCCATTGTCGTTTATGCGCGATTTTTTGCCTTTCCCTGCTGTGACTCAACATTACCTATCTCTAGAAATTGCTTGTGCCAATGAAGGATGGTGTTTCGGGTAGGAGGATTTCGGGCTTTGTCTGTTTGGAAACGACGTTGTAGCCTACGCACAACTTGCATTCCCAGTTCTCAGAATAAGACTGACTACACACGCTGCGCAGAACAAGCTTTTTCTCGTTTCTCCTCGTGCAACAACAATGTGCATGCTCATGCGCATTACGGGATGCTACAAAACAAAACTGTTTGAGTTTGTCTTTCTAACTGTGAAAATACTGAGGTAGTAACTGTAATAGTTTCTGATATATAATTATTTCTTTTTCGTCAGATCTTTCCCGGACACGGTGTATAACTTTTGCCAATGAGACATTCATGTGTTGTGTAAAAGAATATTTGTCGGAATTAAAGATGACAAATGTTGATGTTGTGGTGTGTGGTGTGTTTGTATGTTTCATATTGTTCGAGTGTGTTGAGGGTATGACCTTTGTAGTTAATGTGTAGGATTTTCATGTCTGTACTGATGTCTGCGTATTCGTGGCCTGTTATTATTATTAATATTATTATTATTATTATTATTATTATTGATATTGTTATTATTATATTATACACTATACAGCGGCAATACCAGACAGTGCACACAAATACTACACCACATCAATAAAATCCACACAAAAAATACAATAGGCATACACAGCAAAATTTGAAATAAACAAGACCCTCAATTTCCTAGATTTCACTATCACTAAAGACAATACACAGAAACATAAATTCAGAATGTACAGAAAGCCCGCAATGACAGACACATTGATACACAACAGCTCCAATCATCCAACACAACACAAACACGCTGCATTCCGCTCCATGCTCCACAGACTTGAGAACACACCACTATCCCTTGAAGACTACAAAGAAGAACCAAACACTATAAAACACCTAGCTGTTACCAATGGCTACAACCACACAGTCATTGACAACTTACTACACAAAATCAGAGCAAAGGAACACGACTAAAACACATACAAGAAAAAAGACAAATACATCACACTCACATACTTCAACACACATACACAGAAAATCGCCCAACAGTTCAGAAAACAAGGATACAAAATAACATTTAGAACGAAGAACAAAACAATCAACAAAATACAACCCACAGACAACAAACAACACAGAAAAAAATACAGTAATCCAGGGGTCTACAAACTAAAATGCAACGACTGTCCAAATTTCTACATAGGACAAACAGGCCGAAGTTTCAAAACACGATACACAGAACACATACGAGCTCTCAAACAAAACATAGACTCTACCATATAATAATCACAGGCCATGAATACGCAGACATCAATACAGACATGGTAATCCCACACATTAACCACAAAGGTCATATCCTCAACACACTCGAACAATTTGAAATATACAAACACACCACACAGGAAAACACCAACTTCTTAAACGAACAATTACATTTCAAATCACATGCACTCTATGACACAGTCATTCAAAAATGTCTTGCTAGCCACAACGGTGGCATCATGGGAGTAACTGCTGAAGATGGCCGCTCCACGCGGTTGAAAGCGCTCCAACATTGCCATACCACAGTAGTGAGTGTCAGTGAAAAAAGCTATATGCTCTAAATCAGCGGCCACCAACTCGTTGCACATTGAGTATAGCAGTGAGTGCAAGCTTATTCCTTAAAATGACACACTTCCACATTTATATTACTGAACATGAAGTTATAAATAGTTCAAACAAAATTTAGAGAAACTATAATCCCCATGTAATACAGCAGCCTTAAAGAATATGAAGTGTTATTGGTAGTATAAAAAATAACTACTAAAGTTTTACACTCACATTTATTTGTGTTCTTTCGTATTCAGACTACTGCGACTATCTTCGCCGTAACTTTATTTAACAATGTAAACAGAGAAAAAACAAAAGAGGGAAACAGAACACTGAGGGCTGAGTTTTCATTATAAATTTCTGTTTCCTTTATGAGAGTATATTACACAATACACTACACACTCCCCCCCTAGTGACAGCGATAGTGTCCTAGAAACGTGCAGGGAAGTGGACCTTGCGTCCTGATCTGGTGAAATGTCCAGTCACATCAGTATGAGTTTTTTGTTGAGGGTTAGTAACACTATGGGGACCTTCTTCCAATAGAAAAGCTGGTTTTAGGCGGTCCACTGAGATTCGCTTTATTAACCCTCCGATATTAATGTCGAAGAACTTATCAGTTCGACTCTTTACTGGGTAGGGACCGTCGTACGCAGGTTGGAGTGTGGATAATGGAGGTCCATGATGTATGAAAACATGAGAGCAGTCGGCGAGATTTTTGGACACAAAAACAGGTTTCTTGCCATGGATTGATGTCTGACTTGGTTTAAGTCCTCTTACTGTCTCTTGGAGATGTCTCACGAAGTCAGACTGTGATACGGTAGGCTGGTCGGTGAACAGTTCTCCTGGAAGACGGAGCGGTGTACCATAGACCAGTTCGGCGGCTGAGTGACCCAAGTCTTCTTTTACCACAGATCGCATGCCCAATAAGACTAGAGGCAATGAGTGGGTAGACACCCACGATGAGGATTGTAGTAAATGGCTTTCATAGTGCGGTGTTGGCGTTCGATAAGACCATTACTTTGTGGATGGTATGCGGTTGTCCTGATGCTCTGGAAACCTAGGTACTTGCTTAGGGATTTGAATAATTGGCTTTCAAACTGTCGACCTTGATCAGTAGTTATTCTTACAGGAATACCAAATCGTGAAAACCAAGTGGTCATAAGTGCCTGTGCAACAGAGTCAGCTGTTTTGTTTACTATTGGTACAGCTTCCATCCATCTAGAGTATCTGTCTATAGCCGTGAGGAGATATCTGAATTCTTGGCACACAGGTAGAGGTCTAACGATGTCGACATTTATGTGTTTGAATCTGTCGTTGGGAACTAGGGATTTTCCGACAGGAGATCTAGTGTGTCGATGAATTTTTGATCTTTGGCAGTCGATACATGCTCGTGTCCACTGTTGACAGTCTTTCTCCATATTGGGCCAGATAAATCGTTCAGTGATCATTTTGGTTGTTGCTCTGATTCCTGGGTGAGAAAGGCGATGAACAGATGAAAAGGCAGCTTGGAGAAAGTTGCGTGGAACACACGGGCGTATATGTTTTGTTGAAATGTCACAGTATAATTGTTTTCTACTATCCGGCAAGCTGAGTTTTACTATTTTCATTTCTGGATTCTGTTGCAGTGATTCAAGGTCTTCATCAGTCTGTACATCTGCCAGCTGATCATAATTAAGAGGTGAGGGAGATTCTATAGTGGCTAAACGTGACAATGTGTCAGCCACGATATTGTCTTGGCCAGCAACGTATTTTATTGTCGTCGTAAACTGTGCAATATACTGTAATTGACGAGCCTGTCTGGGTGATGCCTTGTCCAAGTCCTGTTGAAAAGCATACACCAAGGGTTTATGGTCCGTGAAAATTACAAAGGACTGGCCTTCTAAAAGACGCTTGAAATGTTTAATGGCGCTATATATTGCTAATAGTTCTCGATCATAAGCACTGTATCAGGACTGTGCTTTAGTGAGAGTTCGTGAGAAGAAACTGAGAGGTCGGGCTGCCCCGTCAGTTTCCTGTTGAAGAACTCCTCCTATAGCGACGTCCGACGCATCTGTTACCAAGGAGAGTGGAGCACCGGGAATAGGATGTACCAGGGCCGCTGTGTTGCAGAGGGCTTCCTTCATTGCAGCAAAAGAGGTTTGTGCTTCTTCGTTCCAGTCCAGCAGTTTTGTGCTATTCTTCTTGTGTCCGCTAAGTAATTTTGAGAGGGGCTGTTGCAGCTTGGCGCATTCTGGGATGAATCTGTGGTAGAAATTTACCATTCCCAAGAATCGGCGCAATCCAGTGGCTGACTGTGGCTCTGGAAAATTGTTAATGGCACTAACTTTCTCAGGTAGAGGCTTCAGACCTTGAGGACTGATTTCGTACCCTAAGAATTTGATCTGCTGCACACCGAAAATGCATTTGGCAACATTGATGCATAAGCCGTATTCATTTAGTCGTTCACAGAGGATGCGGATATGCTGAAGGTGCACTTTATCGTCTGGAGAAGCAACCAGGATATCGTCTAAGTAACAAAAGACAAAATCTAACCCTTTGAGTACCATGTCCATAAATCTTTGAAAGGTCTGTGTTGCGTTTCTTAGTCCGAAAGGCATGAATGGAAATTCAAATAGTCCAAAAGGTGTTGTGATGGCCGTCTTCGGTATGTCCGCTTCGTGCACAGGTATCTGTTGGTACGCACGTACAAGGTCAATGGATGAAAATATGGAAGCTCCATGCAGAATGTGGTTGCAGTCGGTTAAAAAAGGTATAGGGTATCTGTCGGGTATTGTGATATGATTGAGTTTCCTATAATCCCCGCAAAGCCTCCAATCACCAGATTTTTTCTGAGTTAAGTGCAGAGGACTAGCCCAACAACTTTTCGAGGGTCTACATAACCCTTGCTGGAGCATGAAGTCAAATTCCTTACGGGCTGCTAAGAGTTTTTCAGCTGAGAGTCTTCTAGTTTTGGCAAACACTGGTGGGCCTTTCGTTTCGATGAAATGTTCAATGTGGTGGCTTGCGATTTTTGTGTTGAGAATGTTAGGTCGCAGAATGTCAGGAAATTCATGTATAATCCGCTGATATCGGTTATTAATTTCCGTTAGCTGGACCTGAAGTTTGTAGTTGTGAGAAGAGGTACCATACGCGGTCAAGTGTGTGTTCCCGTCTATTAAGCGATGTTTAGAACTGTCGACGAGTAAATTGAAATGCGACAGGAAATCGACTCCTATTATAGGTTTACCTACTTCTGCGATTATGAATGGCCAATTGAATGTTCGACGTAAACCAAGGTCAAGTGTCATAAGTCGTTGACCATACGTCTGGATCCTAGTACCATTCGCTGCAAAAAGTTCAAGTTTATTTGGTGACTTCTTTTCACTGTGTGTTGGTGGCACTACAGAGACATCTGCACCGGTATCAATCAGGAACTGGGTTGCTGTCCCTTTGTCACTAATAAAAAGGCGACTCAGCTCTAACCCCTGGCTCCCTGTCGCCGTGGAGAGTTGGGGAACTAGTTTTCCGGTCCGTTGTGAGGTGTAGCTCGGAGAGACATGCTGCATGGCTGTAGACATCTGTATGCCTCCTCGCCAAATTTAGTGTGGTCGTAACATTTCCCTACCTTTGTTGTCTGTCCTGTTTCTGCATTCCTACCTCTGGATCTGGACCTAGACTTTGGTCTACCCTGTCGGCGGCGGTCGGCGAAAACATGCTTACTCAACTCTGCAACATGGAGTGAGAGCTCAGAAACTTGCTTCCTCAGTTCCTCTATTGAGTTGTTCATTGGTTGCGTAACAGCAATAGGAGAATCATGGTACGAGCTTGTGGGTTTTAGCTCCCAAATCTTGTCTGCCATGCTCGACAGTTTCGTCAGATCGTCACTACTCACTGACAGGATAGCATGCATTTCTCTTGGTAGCCGCTGTAACCATAAAGTTTTAAGAAAATTATCGCTTACCTTGTCTGAAGCTAAATTTCTCATTTCACAAAGTAATTGCGACGGTTTACGATCCCCGAGTTCCAAGTCTGTCAATAGTAGCTGTGTTCGTTGCGTTTCACTATCTGCGAAAGTTGAAATAAGACGCTTTTTGATTGCATCATATTTACCGGAAGACGGAGGATTCGTGAGAATATCGGCCACTTGTGTCAGAATTTCTGAGTCAATTGAACTCACCACAGTGTCATATTTAGTTTGGTCCTGGGTGATCTTCGAGTTACGGAATTGTGCTTCAAGTTGAATGAACCATATCCTCGGATCAGGCTTCCAAAACGGCGGAACTTTGATAGATACGCGGGCTACTACGGTTTCTTGGCTTTCCTGAGCAGTTCCAGCTGTAGTCTGCTGTACTTCTTCCATCGGGTCACCACTGAGTTGCCGATACATCGGGGTCACCACTGAAGTGTTATTGGTAGTATAAAAAATAGCTACTAAAGTTTTACACTCACATTTATTTGTGTTCTTTCGTATTCAGACTACTGCGACTATCTTCGCCGTAACTTTATTTAACAATGTAAACAGAGAAAAAAACAAAAGAGGCAAACAGAACACTGAGGGCTGAATTTTCATTATAAATTTCTGTTTCCTTTATGAGAGTATATTACACAATACACTACAAATAGCTCAAATAAAGCTTTTCACACTACAAAATAACTCAATAGTGGAAGCTAGTTTTCTTGATTTTTGTTGTCTCTTTTGATGCACTAGTTTTTCAACATCTGGAATCAATGTTTGGGCAGCGGCCAATCTAAGTTCACATTTTACGTTTTCTTCTGACAATTAATTGACTTCTGCTGCGGGTTTTCTTTATTTTCACCAGTGAAAAAAAAAACTGTTCGCATATTTACGGAGATCCGCATATAGACAAAATACTATCATCATGTCTATGCAGTCGAGGAAACGTCACTCAAACTTCTGTATTGGTATATATTACCATATATGTAGGGGTCGATGGCCTACGTATTGGATTACGTTCTACACCCGACATAATGCTTGGAAGTTGGCGAAAGAGACGACCCACCCTGCGAACGAAACACTGTCTCAGAACGACGTAACGTGGTGCACAGGGGTCGCACAGTGCAAGTCTGTTTGCACGCGCACAAAATACAGCGAGTTGGAGACCACTGCTCTAAATGAACCATTAAGTTATTACATCATTACAAAATAGACAAAACACAATGACCTATTACAATATAAACCGCCTTCCGTCAGGTTATTTATCACTAGGTTTGCTATTAATTATGCAACAACTTTTTGCTTAATGGGGATGAGGGAAAGCCGAGTGTCTGACTTGTTAGGCCATTCGCGAGTGTCTCAGGCAGGGTTTCTGCACGTCTTCTAAAATGACTGTAAAAATCGCGAATTCACCGTATAAACGTAAATACATTGAAAAACATCATGACTCTTAGCTATTATAATTTTTTTAAAAATTTACACACTGTTTAAGAACAAGGATTATAATCCTCTGATGATGAACAACTTTAAAAATTATAAGCGTGAAATACGAAAATAGAAAGATATATTTTTAAATTTCATAAAAGTATAAATATGAGCTATCAGAACTATATGGGTTGAGCGATTTAACAGAAGCAAGAAGTTAAAATGTATGCAGTAAGTTATATTTACCAATTATTAATCCGACGAGTGCACACTTACATGAGGTATAATAATGATCAAAGAATAAGGCTTTGCAATGTTTCGACTGAATACACACAACAGTTGTGATAATGTAACTGATTCATGTTGCAGCTGCACTTAATGTTTTGTATATAAAACATACAAATTACAATACGAATAATATAATACCTAAGTAATCAATATTTTGTGTGTACAAGCATAACAAGACGAATAATAAAGTAACTAGTGTTTATATTGACAAAATCAATTGACTTTTATTTTGCGTAGTTCTTGTGTGTCGTTTTACGTGTAAAATACATATAGGTAATTTACTAGCCCAACCCTGATCACAGGAAAATTAACACATGTGATCGATCGCAAATAGGTGGCTGGGAAGATGAACGCCACACTGGCAAGGTCGCAGTTGGTTTCAAATTAAGGGATTACAAAAAATGTAATTAAATAACGTGTCTACGGTTCTCGTACAGAAAACAATCTTCATCCTCTGTGTAATGTAAAACCAATTGGTTCTCTCTCTACTGAATATCAAAATACATGATACAAAGAAGTTCACAAAGAAGCATACATTTAGAAAACCTGGTTAATTGCTTTGTTGTCTGAAGTATCCTGGGAAGGGCTAATATTCTCATATTACAAAGTGTGAGGGATGGAAATGCTAAAGCACAAAACTCGGATTCTATGTCTTGTAGCATAATGACTATGGTCGCCTTAGTTCACCTCTTTATGAAAGATAACTTATGTTCATAAATCATAGTGCTTCACTTACCAACTGATACTATTTACCATACCAACTCTTCCCACGTTTCAGTAGTTTCTCCATTCATGGAAATAGTCGGCCTGGGTGGCGCGTCAGAATCGCAGTGGCTTTCTATGCTGAAGGTTGTGTGTTTGTTCTCGTCCCAGGTCTATGGCAGTTATGTGTTCATAAATGTGACAGGCTCTTGTCTGAAGATTTGCAGGAACGTAAAACAACTTCTATGGGACAAAATTCCGGCATACCGCGGACAGTCACTGCCCCAAGGTACAGTGCATCCCTGTCCTTCAATAACCATAAGTTAGAGAAAACAGAAGTAGTTTTTTGTGTGCAGCGATGGATATTTCTTCGAAACCAGTATGATCAGTAGTAAACTAGACAGGTCACGGGTTCGATTTGAACACCATCTCGACCCACTAATTATATTTACCAGAAACCATATTTATAAATGGTATTTACCATTCCACAGTAGGCTAAACTTTGAGCCGTGATAGTCGGCTCATGCTGATCTACATTCATATGAACTCCCAGTAAAAATGTTAAAAGGAGCTCTTTATGCTAAAATTTAAAAATACGCCCGATTTAAACGTCGGGTAGCCTCATTGGCTTAAGCATTATCTTCAATTTTTAATAAGCATTAAAGGGGATTATTTGAGTTAATTAATTAAATATTTCACCACCGAAGTCATAATATGTTAATTCTAATTATCTTTAATAAGTACGCGTCTCACGGTTTTCTCATATAAAAGAGACACTACGGTTGCAACTAAAATATAAATAAAAACACAACACACCGAGAGTCATTTATTAGGTTGAAAATCTTTACTAGAACAAACGGCTTGTAAAACTCAGGCTTACAACAAATAATCAAAACTTTATAGGCTAGATACTAAATTGGAAAAAGAACGTAAAGCAATTTTATCTTCTAATAGTAGAGGACGTAAAATAAACGATCGTGTATTTATACTAATTCTTTACATAACACTTTAGATCCATCAAGCGAATTAAACAATTGAGACATGGAGTCAGCATGCCAAAACCCACAGCCGTTAATTGTGGTTTCCATGACCGAAGCCGCTACTTCTCTATCAAGTAGCTCCTCTATTTGAATCACGAGGCTGAGTACATCCTGTTCCAGACCTCCCTACCTCAGAAAAATCCGAGGAGGTACCGGGGATCGAACCGGGGCCGACGAATCTATAGTCAGCGACGCTAACCACAAGACTCCCTCATGCGAACACTAACATAAATAAATGGTGCAAAAATATGTTGCACAAACTTTCTCGCATATACGTGTTAAAGGCTAGCACAGAAAAAAGTAAATTAGAGGGACAATTAAATTTTATTTATTATATTTTCATAAAACTAAGAAGTATCTAGAACGGAAACCATCAGAGTCGATCTTCATGTTTATTGCTTTTACCGTGAAATAATAATAATAATGAATGACAGTAAAACTGCATATTATTAGTACTACTACAACTACGGGAAAATTCAAATATAAGTCGCACCATGGGATAAATCGGCCCCACCCAACCCACCCACCAATGCAGTTTCTTTTATACCACGATCTAGCGAATTCTTCTCTCCTCGTAATATGAAAAAACTCGTGATTGGACGTTGGAGGTGTGACGTCATACCACTAGACGAGAGGTGACAGGCTGACAAACTTCGCGGGAGATATAATATTCCACATTTTCGAAACCTACAAACAGTGTATCGTACATTATTCGAAAATGCAAGGGCGCTTCGCTACGGCAGCCGCCTCCGCTTCGCGCACTTAACTATGTGGTTAGTGTTATGCATTATTTAGCTATATGTAGAGGTAAATACAAGGCACTTGCGACAATGTATAAGGATAGTGGGTGCAAGGCACTTGCAGCAATAAATAAGGACAGTTGGTCAAACTGCTTCGCTCAGAAACAAAATACATCACACAGTCCATGCAAATGTGAATATCGAATGGGCGGAACTTAAGGGGCGACTTATAATTGAATTTCGCCACAACTACTACTACTACTTAGGTTATATTGCACGCAACTGCATGTAGGTTATATCACGTGTTTAGTATGGTTGCGTGAACCATTAGTCTATAGTAGCAACTCATTCGTGTCATCTGATTCGATTGTTTAGTGATGTCTTCTTTTGTGATATTCAGTTTAAACGATTATAATATCCAGTGACATAGCGGCGATGAGTTATGGAAAATAAGCATGTCCTACAAACCCGGCGTTTCCCTTTGCGAATGAGGAAACTATGAAAAACCCAAGTCAATTTGGGCGGCCACAAGGTTTGATTTCAACTCAGGACCTCTTCCCTGTTAGCCCACATCACCTCGCTGTAATTGGTTTTGGTGTGTTCATTGCGACTGAGCTAAACTGGTTGCATTTCACAACAATAAGTGTACATTAGGCCTATAGTTTTCTTGTTACTAGAGGCAACTAAATGTCATTCCTATTATTTTAATTGACATGTATGTTCTGAAATTCGCATTTAAGCCGTACTTATTTCGTTTTTATCTTGATATCTATTAAACGTATAAAGAAATGTGTTAAACAAAAAATGTTTATTTTAATTTTCTCTACAACTTTACTGTGGTAGTTTTCGTGTATCGCCTACTGTAATGGATATAATCTAGAAAAATTGAAAATGGATACGAGTAAAGTACCCCTTAAGTCATTTTTGCAGAAATACAGATATAGCCATTTTATTAGTCATAGATAAGAGTTTCCAATTTTAAATTTTTATTAAAATCGGTAGAGCCATTTTTTCAAAAATCAAAATTTTTTAAAAAGTTTTCATGAAAAGTCCCCTTAATATTTCAGTTGTAAAACTAAATTTCTGGGCGGCTCGACAAAATTTCGAAAAAGTCCTTAATTCAAAAAACGAAGTAAACACAATGAACCGTTTACCCGCTGTGCTTGTCCACAGACGGACAGACAGACAGACAGACGGACGTCAAACCAAAAACACGTTTTTCGGTTTCTAGGCATCGTGAAACATGCTTTCCCGGTGTTAACTCGATTTCGATTTTTTGTCACGATCACAATACTTTCTCTATACTACGAATAAGCGAGAAAGTAAAATTGAAGAGCGAAAAACCGAAGGTCATATTTTGTTAATTAAACATTTTTCTTGTTTGTAAGTTCTTAAAAAGGGAATAAGTGCTCATTTGATAAAGTGATTTACTCATTAGCGTAATATTTCTGAATAGAGTAACTTATAAAGTTAGTGAATTATAATGTGAGTGGACGAGTAATGATGATGTATTTCCACAGACCTGGATAACTGGACCACGTCCTTGTGTCCCTGCGTGGGGCGCGCTGTGCTGTGTCACAACATGGGGCTCACACGACCTCCGCCAGGACTTCCACAACGAGGTTTGCAGCTCTTGTAAGTAGTATGGCTATTGGAGAATATTATAATTGAAAGAAATCTTCGTTCTGATAATTTATAATTGAGCTGAGCTAACTGTCTTCCGATATATAGCTTTCAAATTATCACATGACCATCATTCTCTTAATTATCATAATTAGTTACTTCATAATATGCAAATTGTTCGACAGGATGAGCAGTAAACAGAATCAGGAATAGTATCACCACTTTAGTCATCTTATAAAACTTTCTATTCTTAGAATCTCTCATCCAGATATTTCGATATATCCTCTTTCACTACAAAATTATCATCTAGAACCCTATTTTACATCCAAATTGCCTGAGTTACTCAAGCACTCTTGAATGCCCACAAATGGGTTGTGTATTACAAACAATAGGACGATTTTCTCATCGTAGCCAATTTCTACAAAGAGTCTTTTGAACACAGGTCCTCGAAATACCGCCTAAAAGTAGAAGCATTTCTTCCCATATGTGGATGATATATTCCTGATATGACGGCATGGCGTTCAATAAAATCTTCCCGCCTATTTTGTTCATTCCTTATTGGCCTGCTCTTATCATCCCTTCTTTATGTAAAATACAATCGGCACGGTTTTAAAGTCATCAGTACTTGCCGGACTCATCAGAAGCGAATACCGCAACTATATTAAAAAAGGGACACGGCCCGAACCCAAACACTTATTGCACTTCCCCTGCATAGGTTCAAGTCCTATGTGAAACACCGTTAGCGTAAGAAAATTTAAGTTATAGAATAGGAACCCGTTTTCATTTCCAGCAGTGCATTTCGTTTGCAGGTATGGAATCGGAGTCGAGGTCATCGCATAGCGGGCTTCACCAGCAATGCTCTGACCTCAATTAGCTTATTTTGTCTGGTTTAAAGTCATTCCTAAATCCACCGGTGGAAAAGTACGATGAAAGTCCAATGAATGTATGAAGAACGCCATCCGCCACTTTCTTTCACCCCGCTGAGCCTAATGAGCCGTTGACTTTATGAAAATATTGATGGATTTCAGCGGGAGTATTCGAGATGTATATTAATTATCGTATAATGGATTTGCAAGAAATGGATATTGTAATTAATGATGGCCAGGAAAAGAAGAACTGAGTACCACCATTCCCCTAAGTCATGTCTTGAGCCCTTTTAAATAGTTAAAACATTTTGCATATTCATTTAAATACGGTACCAAATCACAAAGGGCAATTATTGATAACCTGTGCTGTCAGTTTCGAAATATTTGGAAAACGACAGTAGTATGGTTTCGCGTGTGACGTCACGGCTGGGTACTGGTGGGGTTGCTGACGTCATCTAAGATGGTGGCACTTCCGATTCCGGGTCAACATTGCGGCACTTCCTGTTACTGTCACAAGATGGCCATACTTCCTGTTGAAAAAGGCGGTAGTTCTTGTTCCTGTCACAAGATGGCGGCATTTAACGTTACGGTTGAAAATGGCGGCTCTTCCGGTTCCTATTGCAAATGGCGGAAATTCAAAATGGCTTCTGGCGCGAGATTTTTAATTTGTTTATTATGAAACGGTGCGTAAGAACAAAAGACTTCTCGCTGGAGATTTCAAATTTATATTTTACAATGGTGGAAATTAAGAATGGCTTTCGGCGCAAGATTTAAACTTTGTTTATTATGAATTGGTGTGTAAGAACAAAAGATTTCTGGTGGGAGATTCGAAATTGCTTAGTTAATAGTCAGTATGTTAATATCCTTACGAGAGAGTTCTGCTATACGTTTTAAAATTTACTCTGCGACAGGTTTAAGAGCAAGCCGAGACAGGATGTGTTCAAGGTCACACCTCCAGACACGTGACGGGATGTGTTCCAGACACGCTTCTTATATTACAGCCGAGACTGGAAGTGCTCAAGGTCATCCTGGCGTCTCATATCACAGCGGATCATATTACGATTGGACATGAATTTCTACTGATTCACTTTTGCACACGTATCATATTACAGCCGAGACAGAATACGAGATTATATTACGCAATGTCAGTTGAGATAATCTTTATCAGATCAAGTCCTAACCTGTCTAGACAAGAAGTGCTCAAGGTCATCCATGCTCCTCCAAGCATCTCAGTGTGCGGTAAGTGAAAAAGTCTGTACACGTCTGGCACGCGGCCGCGAACCCCCTCAGTATAGAAGTCGACGTCCTTCTGAGCGGTTGTGTTGTGTAATCATGTTTCCATTTTTTCACAAGAAATACAAAATGCTTAATATAACGCAAGAGTACGATCGCAAAAAATCATTTGACTCATGGCCTCTATCTTTTTTCGATACAAATGAATTGGCAGAAGCTGGATTTTATTATACGGGGGAAAAGTTTATGTTAAATGTGCGTTTTTGCCACGTGGTGATTGGACGATGTCAGAGAATTGATATTCCGTTATGAGAACACATAAAGTGGTCTCCTCATTGCAGATTTCTAAAGAATATTCTCATCGAACCTGGTACCGATACTTGTGGACACGATTTTCCGAAAAGCGAGATCACAATTTATAAATGTATCACATTTTATATTATTATAATGCGGACCCTGCCACCACAAATCAATGTCAGAAAGATGCTCCGAGGAAACACCTCTTGAAATGAGATCAGCTGGGTTGTCTTGTGTGGAGACATGACGCCAGGCTGCTGTCTCAGAAAGTTCTTGCACTTAAGCAACACGGTTGGACACAAATGTTTTCCATTTACGTGAATCTGATTTGTTCCAGGAAAGTACAATAACTGAATCAGACCGTAATTAGTTTTGTGATGTATGGATATTAAGATCACTTAACACCTTGCTATAGAGCTTGGCTAGAAGCAATGTACCACACAGTTCAAGTCGCGGTATGGTTTGCCTTTTTAGAGGGGCAACCTTGGACTTGGAGCACAATAGTTGAATTGTAACTTCGTCGTCACTGTTCACAGAGCCAAGAAAAATGCATGCACTATAAGCCTTTACTGAAGAGTCAGAGAAGCCATGTATTTGTATATCTTGTAGTGTGCCTGATGTAATAACATGACGTGGTATACGCATAGTATGTATGGTCTATAAGATGTTGCAGATATCAGTCCATCTCTCTGCTAGATGAGAATGTATTTCTTCGTCCCAACCAAGTTTTTCAATCCATAGTCATTGCATGAATATCTTGGCGTTGATGACAATTTGACTGACAAGGCCTAAAGGATCAAAGATGGAAGAGATCACAGAAAGGATAGTGCGCTTGGTCAGTTTACATTGTGTGTGAGTCTGGAGAGAAAGATGGGATTGTGTCTGGAAATTGTCAGTTGCAGGATGCCACAGTAACCCAAGGGCGTGTGCATTCTCACTGTTATCAGGAGCCAGGGGCAATTGAGTCTCTCGACGCCTAGAAGGGACAGACTCCAATAAGGATTCATGGTTAGCACACCACTTACGCAATGGAAATCCGGCACTGTCCAGCATGAGTATTAGTTCTCTTTGAAGGCGTAGCGTTTCTTGAAGATTGCCATGTCCTGCTAAACAGTCGTCGATATAGAAGGATGATCGCACTGCTTGGTCAGCGAGTGGATACTTAGATTCTTGTTCTATTGACAGCTGATGCAGAGACCGTATGGCTAAAAATGAAGCAGATTTTGTACCATAGGTTACAGTAGTTAACGCGTAATCTTGTATGGGTTCGTTAGCATTAGAACGCCACACTATTATTTGTAGATTCTGATCATCTTCATGCATTCTTATGCGTCTGTACATTTTAGAAATATCAGCTGAAAATGCATACTTGTAGGTTCTAAACCGAAGTATAATTAAAGATAAATCATCCTGTATTGTAGGACCAAATTTCAAAATGTCATTCAGTGACTTGCCTGAAGATGATTTTGCTGATGCATCGAAAACCACTCTAGTTTTAGTTGTCGACGAGGAGGGCTTGATGACCACGTGATGAGGTTCATCTGGCTGTGGAGGTGACACGTTTTTCATGTGTCCCAACTCTTCATATTCTTGCAGAAATTTGGTATAATCTTCTCGTAGAAAATAGAGTTGGTTTGAAATTTGCACTCCAGGTGGCCTAAGTGTTTTATGGCTATGTGCCTGGATTCACCCAAGGCATCTACATGTTGATTCTTGGGTAGTTGTACCACGAAAACACCATCATCTGCACGAATAGTGTTTTGCACGTAATGTTGTTCACATTCTCTCTCTTCCTTAGTATGTACTGGTTTAGGGAAATCTTCCAACTCCCAGAAACGCCTTAGCTGAGTGTCAACATTATCGACTGTTACAAACAAATTGTGCTGATTGAATGTGACTTTCTTGCTTTTGAGTGATGACTTAGGAACGGATCCGCTAAGTATCCAGTCAAGTTCAGTGTTACTAAGGATAGGATGATTAGGAGTGATAATATTCTTTCATTCTGGAACAATTGGTAAAACAGGTTGGCACCAATAAGTAATTGTACATCACCAGGAATGTAAAACTTAGGATCGGACAATGGAATTTCACTAGGAATGTTAAATTTAGGAGGATCGATGTGGACAGAAGGAAGTTTGTTTACAATGTGAGGTAACACTAAGCAGTTTAGATCAGCTTTGAAGTTATAGATCCTGGATCGCATATTAACCTTGACACTGTGACCACAAGATGAGGTGCCGTTTATGCCTCTAATGTGAGTGTCGACAGCTGTGTTAGGTAATTGCAAATTCTTGGCTAATTCTTCAGTTATGAAATTTAACTGGCTTCCTGAATCTAATATCGCTCGACATTGTACTAAGTCTCCTTGCTTATCTTCAAGTTGTACCACAGCAGTAGCTAGAAGAACTTCTCTTTGATTAGACTTCTCCTTGAAAGAACAATAACTAGCTGGAAGATAAGCTGGGGTCTCAGTATCTGAATGAGAAACCTTTTTCTTGTCACTATGTAAGAATTTACTGTGTATAGATTTTCCACAATTGCAGAACGATTTGAGTTTGCACTGCTCCAATTTATGATTAGAAGAAAAACAGTTTGCACACAAACCTTTAGATTTTATCACATTCCATCGTTGATTTACATTTAGCTGCAAGAATTTATTGCACTTTGATAAACTGTGATTATCTTGACAACGACAGGAATCACTGTTTATAGCAACATTAGGCTGTCGAGTTGCTTTAACTTAAGTTTTTTGAAATCGCATCTCACTCTTTGCCCTTGATGGGTTTGACATGATGTTGGAAGTTGCTAAAACTTCTAAGGAGTGTGCCCTAGCTTCCAGAAAAGCTATCAGCTCTTGGAGAGACGTAAATTTTGTGAATCGATTTTTCCTTCCCACTCCTTGCGTGTGGTATCACAAAGATGATCTAGGATCAACGGCATCAGGAGTATTTCGTGTAATGGAATGTCAAGATTGAGAACTTCCACAGCGTTTAAGTTGCTCTGGAATCTGTTTAGCAGGTTCCGTAGTTCTACTACATTCTCTGTTTTCATTGTTGGTAGTGATAGTAACTGTTGTATATGCGCTGTAGCTATCAATCTGGTGTTATTATAGCGAGCACAAACTAAGTCCCATCCCACAGAGAAATTGTCACTGGTGACAGGTTAGTTCGGCACTAAAACTATGCGCATGACCTTTCAGCGATGATAAGAGGTAATGATACTTTTGAATCGGATCTAAAGATTCATTATTCACTACTAAACTGGAGAATGTATCGAAAAAATGTTTAAACTTAGTCTCATCACCCTCAAATGTTGGTAATTGAATTACAGGTAGAGGTATGACCTAATAGGGATGTAGCGAACTAGAACCAACAGATGTCTCCACTGCTCTAGCCGGTATGCGCTAGCCGTTCGTCACTTGTTTTTCGAGTTGTTGTCTGCTAGTTCCATGCTTTTAAATGGCGTTTCATATTAGCAGACTGAAAAATACGTTCGAACTTTTCTTTTTTATAGCGGGTAAAACGCTACTAGGCGCATTTCTTTGTATACTGGACACTTCCAGAATATATTTACGTGAAAAAACTTAAAGAAAAATTGCAAAAGATAGACGCTATATAAGTCGAAAAGAAAGAAGAATAAGCTGACAAATACTGTGAGAAATGCCCGCTATTAACTACATTACAATGTTCCCGACGTACAAAATGTTATGCAGATATGGATATTTATATACAGTACTGCTAATTTGGCGATTGGGTATGATTCAAAGTAACTAAAAGAATATATCTCTAGGGTTCAGACAGTAAAATACTAATTGATATACGTGATAAACACTGATTTATGTGGTGTGTATTCGCAGACATTTTTAATATTATTTATTTTCTATATCAAATGCAGATTTAGCCTATACCGTCATATTAAAAAGTATTCAAAATCAAAATATTAAAATATGTTTACATCACGAAAACTTACCTTTCCTGTCCCTCGTAGTTAAAAAATATGGGAACTTGGGAATCGATTAGGCCTTTTTTTTCTTCTTCTCATTCCTCATTCTTTCTTATTCCTTTCATTATCGGTAAGTTATGCTAGACCATCGTTACATGATTTTCATTTCTAGTTATGAAACAGAATATTGTTAAAAATATTTCATTGCATGACATAGCAGATTATAAAGGCAGAATTTAATAATTATCATACCGGTACGTTAATTTATGTAGCCTATTAAATTGGCAACGCTATTGTCACAATTTTTATTCGAGGCCGTCAATCTTACTTGGCTATTTAGAAATCATAGAATTTAAATTTTGATATCAGATGCAATAGAAGGCTACAGTAGCCTAATATTCACATATTTATACAGCAAAGTAAAATAAATAGGCCTAAAATAACTAAATAAATTAAACAGGGAAGTGGTGTTTAAATATAAAGGTGCACTAAAGATACAGTTTAACAAAGGTATAACTAACACAATGTACTGCAATTATCATTGCGTTACTAGGTAATTTTAATTTATTTATTGTAATTTACTCTATTTTTAAATGGCCCATAACATCTTCTCGATGCTCACGGCAAATTTAATATTAATTTAAAAATTAAAGAATATCTAATCCCCGCACTGCATATAAATATTCATACATTGATAACATATTACTGCAAGTCGAGTACAAAATAATGTCGTCTGTATCGGAAATATCTCACAATATTTGTTCGTTAATCCTTCCTTTTTAGTGTTATTTAGAGCCTATCTGCTGTGATTTTTCTTTCGTATTTTTGACACTTCAACATTCTAGAAGGCCCCAGTAGACAAGGAAGTACGTATAGTAGCCTCGTGTCCTCTATAAAAATATAAAATTACGAACATATTTTTCGGACTGAGAAGTTGGAGCGCCATTTAAAAGCATGGAGCCAGCAGAAGAAAACTGGAAAAACAAGTGACGAACGGCTAGCGCATACCGGCTAGTACACCCACGCTATCTGTCGGAGAAGTTTGGCGAGCTACATCCCTATTAGACTGTGGAGTAGACGATTGGCATGTATGGTGTGAAATGTGTTATGTTCGTTGACTGTGATGAGAGCTTATACTATGCACTGGCTGCTCGTGTAGAAACAGAAGACCACTTAACTTTGCTTTTAACACTTGATAATTGCTTCTTATTTCTTCATAGTATCGCATATGAAATTCTATTTCATCTTCAGCTTCGATGAGAGCTTCTATTTGAACTTGTATGGCTTTGTACTCATCCCAAAGTTCAGCGAGGTTATCATATTCAGCCTTCAGTCGAAACACATCAACTTCTTCTAGAATGCTTCACATTACTTCTGAATGTAAGTGAACTTGCGTTTAATGAAACCTCGGTTCTTGGTAAGTGATTTCAAATCTTGTTCCATGTTGGATGTAGAGAGAAATACTTGCTAAAGTTGATGTTGTGAAGATGTTGGATGCTTGTCATCGCTGCTGGATGATCCTGGACTAGAACCGGAGTTCTTGAAGTTTCTGATCACTGCTACTAGATGATAACCTGAACCGCTGATCACTGCTGCTGGATTCTTTGCTGTCCGTCGCGGTTGTTGTATGATCTAATGAGCGAATTCAAGTGAAATGTCCCGACCCGAAATTCACTGCTGACTGAACAGTGACTAGAGCGGTTACTGAGTGTCACATATGAGCGAAATCGAGAAACGAGCGGCATAAAGCAATACACGTGTGAGAGTTTAAGATTGTATTCAATTAGAATCCGGAGCCGGTGTCGACCAAATGTAGGCAAGAGGGGCTTATATCCAGACCGATAGGAGCAAATGTAGGGTAACACAGGAAATAATAAAATAATTAAAGGAACTAGGGTGGAGGGCCAATTACGTAAAGTAATAAAAGAGGGTGTTAGCACAGTGGACTTATCGTATGTACTGGATGAGGGATCCGCGGATTATAACTGAAATACAACCTTTCACATGTAATAAACTATGCAACTTTATTCACAAGGATTGCACTAATAGAAATAAATGAAAAATGCACTGAATCAATCTTGAAAACACTGAAATAGACAATGTACTGAATTGGCGCGCAATTACTAACAGGTTGATGTAAATGTAAGGAATTTACATAAGAAATTAATTATATATAAGAACACTTTGAATCGTTGTTGTAATTAGTAGATTTATTTGTATTAATTGAACTATGAAGATTAAAAGAAGTTGCAATAATATAGGTACTTCACTGTGCACACTGGATTGCACAATGCGACGTAATCGTATCAAAACTTAACACACGGATGTGCTAGATGCAATAACTGTTACACTATGGTAATTACTGCAGAATAATTACTTTCGAACAACAGAACTTAATACTTGTAGTTTTGTACTAAATTCGTGGGTTTTAAGGTGCTCGGCGTATCACAATGTCTAGAAAACCGCGCGAATTGGAGAGAATACTTGCATACTTCTGAAAGCGATGCAGTGTGGCGTTGAACTAACTTGGATGGCTTGGATTCAAAATTGCAACAGCACAAAGCGCGCAAACTGATTGCACCACAAAAAGAAACTGCTGACTCAACGCGGGTAAACAAATAGCGGCTATTTGAAAAGACTAACTCACTAGACATGTTGCTTGCGCGAACAGAAGACAATTAATGCAGATTTGAGATTAATAACGATGGGTTCGGGTAATATGGTATTGTTTTAATGTGTTATATACCAGTATTGAAATGGAAATTATAAGAAATAATTTAGAAGCAAACTGGGTTGCATTATCTGAAATAAGAAATTTTGGATAAGTAAAGGATGCAAAAATCCTGCATAAAGGATCAATAGCAAAGTGAGAAGTTGCTTCTCTAACAGGATGCATCCACACACATTTTGAGAAAGCATAACTGACAACTAATATATAATGTGTTTCATGATGAGGTAGGGGAAGCTTTCCTGCAAAATGTATGAATAGCTTCTCCATAGCGCTAGTAAAAATACTTGATTATAACTCTCCCCATCCTTTCGTACTGGCAGGTTTACTAAGAGCACAGACCTTGCTTGTTTTAATACGTCCTTTACTGTCTTCAAACATTCCAGTCCAAATAAATTTTTATTTAATTTTCCTAACACCTCATAAACGCCTAAATGGCTTCTAATGGGTGTGTCATGAAAATATTAATAGATACAGTCTATTAACTCGTCCGATACAACAACCTTAGGAATTTTAACTCTATTAGGTTGACAATATAATATTTGATTATTTAAAACATATGGATAAACTGATCGCATTAGGTGATTCTTTGCTTGATAGCAGATGGGCTAATATTGGGTCACTATCCTGAGTAGAATCAAGCCCTTCATGAACCCATAGTAAATCTGATACGATACCAGCTGTTAGTTTTAAATCTGATCCCATCTGAACATAATATAAGATCGGTTGAAGTAATCTTTTACACTGAGCAAGCGTATCTTCTCCATCGAACATTCTGGAAAGATAATCTGCTACTACAATTTGGGTTCCCCTAAAAAGAAAATTATGAAATTTTTAAAGCCCATCGAGCACCCATGATAACACTTGCTTATCAGGCTCCAGATTGAATGGAATATGCTCGAGGTAAAATCTAAATTTATCCAAAGTAATAACAAAAATCATAGGAAATTATGGGTAATTATTTAAAATCCGATCTCATAAAAGAAAGTATAGCCTACTAATGGAAAATACGTTACTTGACTGCACTATTGTTAATTTTTAATTGTTGTTTATTACATAATTTTCTTCTACCCTTTCCTTTTAGCCAAGATTCATTAAGTGCAATATAGCCTACGGTTGTCTTTCGAAATCTCGAAATTAAAAAAAAAATCAAATTTCTGTACCTTTTAATCAATTGAATACAAAGTAATAATTAATAACATACTTTAAAGGACATTTAATGCTCTACAACGTTTTTTCTGAAGACTAACCATGAGGCGTTACAAGGTAAAACTTGTTGAAAAGCGGGAGGCAAGAAAGAGTTATTTTCAAATTTGCTATGTTCTCTAGTGGATATCTCAAATGTTATTGAGTATAGAAAGTAAATCCTTGTAGGAAATGTTGTAGGCTTTATTTGGAATATAGTAACCTTTTGCTACGATAAACCTTTCTTGAGATATAGGAGGAAAGCTTACCTTTTATGTGTCCCCCTGCCCCCCCTCAACTCATAGGTGAAGAGACTTTTGGTGTTTATCTCTTAATTACTCCAAACAAAGCGTCGAAATAAAAACATTCCGTTCCGGACTATCACCTCTACATCTTCCTTTTAGGGCTTCTGTATTTCAAGTTTGCTCCGTATTTAAGACGGATACATAACGAGCATTCTCATGTTAAGCATGTTAAGCTCTTCTGTGGAACGTTTAGTGTTTACCCTTCTGTTGATATTTCTCATTTGCTTCCGTGCCAACAAAAGAAAATTAAGTGGATTTCAGGTAAACACTACAAGGAACTAGAACTTGCAAATGTTCATGAATATGAGGTTAAACCACGGGTGCTCAACTGTGGCACATTGTGCCACTATGCGGTGACGTAATGTCTCCCACTACAGTCGCCCTTGATGTCAATGTAAAGCAGTTTCACATGATATTAAGGCAGCGCAGCACTGGCTGAGGCAGTGTTCGATATTTGGTCTTTACTGCAGTTGACTACACCAAGAGTAATGGGTGCTGTAGCGAGCGTAAAAGCACACAACAGCTTGTCATCAAGGCAAGGACTTTTCCATGCTAACTGGGAAAATGATTATTTTGTCGCACATGCACAAATACATAAAATAATCAGAGTATATTTTTTGCAGGACGCAATAATGCCAGATTTACCGTAGCCCCAATGGATGTGCGATCTGGTATTTATGACAGACTTGTGTGGTCATTTTGATTTCTTGAATATAGCTCTACAAGGAGAGAATGAAAACATTGTTTCATTAACCGTAATAGTAAATACATTCATAGGACGCTCTAGCAGGTGTCCGCGGCTTCGTGCACGATAATAATTTAAAATTAACAAAATAAGAGAATAATAATTAAAGCATCATATTTATTAATACTTACACGCAAATCATTAAAAAACTAAACGGTTAATAATTCGAAGCAGCTCAAAATCCAGCTTTGGAGTGCATTCCAATATTAGAAAGCGTCGCCTGGGAAAACGACTCAAATTCGAGGTCTCTGGCCCAGAAAACTCTTTCATGGTGAGTTCCGTCGAAATTGATCAATGTTTGCCCATTTAGGCCTATATTCATTATCCCTCTTCCGTCTATGTTGAAATTTTCAGATCTCTAAGGCCCCTGACATTGTAAACAAATGAACCGGCCAGGGTGGGCTTACAAAATTGAAACGAACGTTAATTTTATGCGATATGTATGCGTTATGTTAAAAAAATTGCGATGCTCTGAATTTCAAATTTCGACAAAAATAGCAAAGTCACCTGCAATTGATTTGACATATGAAATGTATTACCGAAAACTGATGCATCGAAAGCACAAAAAAATAACGTTTTCTGCAAGTTTTTCACTTATAACTCGCGAACGAAAACTAAAATTAAAATTCCGGCTTCAAAGTGCATTCGGCCACCCTTCAGTTCATCTACATTTACTATTTGAGATCTCTGCCTGCAATAGATTTTGCTGGGCATCGCGCATAGACAGACAGATAAACAAACATACAAACACTTTCTCTTATTTTATTATTATTATTATTATTATTATTATTATTATTATTATTATTATTATTATTATTATTATTATTATTATTATTATAGATTTTAAAAAGTGGGATAACCAACTATCTGTCGGAGAATTATACAATTTTTGGCACGACATAACCTACTTATGTGAACAAACATTTTCTAAAATGGGTTTCATAAAATGTGATGTACGGTTTACATTAACCGACAAGCATTTAGGTTCGTTACTACGACTGTAAGTGTTACAACATCTTTATTCCATGCCATTGAAGAATTAGCGAGATCCAAACTTGCAAATGTCATCACAAAGAAGTAAATAAACATAACTTCATATAAAATCAATTACTAAAGCAGGATTATTTTTTTTTTACGATTTATAACACACAAGTATGTGCAAGGGCGAAGCAGTTCGACACTGAACATTGATGAAGGGCGGGTTTCATTACTTCACGGCAGAGGGGGGACTGAAACGTTGTCCCTCAGTTGCTCAGGTATGGGTTAAACTTACCAGTCCTGTTGCCTCCATGCAGGATTTCTCCGAGTTATTACTCAAACAGAGCGCATGAACGAATACATTATATATATATATATATATATATATATATATATATATATATATATATATCACTTATATATACGCACCCTAAACAGGAAGTAAACATTTTTATCCTAAAATAAATTTAGAGTCAGACACAGCTCTGGACCAAGTCTCAAACAGCTTTAACTCAAGTTATTATTATTTTTTTCTTCTAGACGCATATAAATCGGAATGGCTTATAATTCGTCGCGAAATAGCGCTAAGACCGGAGATAGGTTACGTAAGATATTGTCAAAGACGTATCTACAGATTGCATAACAGTACAATTTGACTTGATAGTTACCTAATAAAGGTCTGGAACAACTACGAGTGTAAGTCAATAAGTGTCCGCACTTTTTGTTTAATCTTTTGCAGGTTGGCTGTACCGCTTTGTGCAGTGATCCGTTTTTGTCGTCTGAAGGTGTACCAGGTTTCGAAATCCATCGAAGACTTTTCGCACAATATAGGCTAGTCTAGAGCAGGTCGTAACGGCGTTTGAGTAGGCTATGCAAAACCATTCGGACGCAGTTTCTTTTTTAATTCTTAAGTGTGATACTTTAGAGTAAGTAAAAACGCTTTTGTCCATCAAATATTGTGTCTTGAGCCGCCATTTATAGTTTCATCATCAAAACATCTATATATCAGTAACTCTTGATTTTCATTCAGTTTAACGTAGTGATTTGCACTTTTGCATAGTAATCTCACAAGTTCTTGTTTAGTTGAACAACATATAAAATTCTTTATATTTTTAGGTATGTGAGTGGATGGTCCTAAGATTTTCAAGGTTATTCATGACTGGTACATTTTGCCCACCTTTTCGCTTCCATATTCGTCATAGAAATTTCATCATATCTATCGAAAACTATGTCAATTCTTCGTAGGTTAGGTCTGGAATGAAAGATTCTGCGAAGTCCCCAAACGTTGTGTATTTATGTAGTTGAATGATGAACACAAGAGCCATCCCGACAAATACATGGATCATACAATGACCTGACGAAAGAACATAGTCAATTAACTTCTTTTTAATAACATCCATAAGAACGGGCTTATCAGTATTTTTTCGTGAACCCATGCACATCAGTCAAGGCAAGAGGATATTCCGGTAGTTCATAACTAGCAATAGACTTCAGGTCATATTCACGTTGAATTGATAACATTACAGTCTTGTGGACGTTAAGAGATTATTTCTATTTCTGAAGTTCCTTTTTTAAGTCTTTTTGGCAATTTGTGCCTTTCTGCTTAGGAACGTAGTTTAAATTCCGAAAGCTTGTTCTTCTCTAAAGCATAATATATCAAAGATTTTCCTTCAAGCTTCAAAATACGAGACGGTACATTTTCTTCTACCAATTTACCGTTAGGCCGGTATACATTGTAAGTCGTCTTTTTCTGTAATTATGTCTTTTTCTGACAGGCTCCTATTCAAACCATCCGTGCTGGTGCGCGGGCATCGTGTTGATGTTAGGCGGAGCCCGGAGGCCTACATTCATATAGCGCCAGTGCAGTGGCCACGTCACAAACTTTTCAAGTTAGTTTGATCGTATAAGAAGGTTATAAGAAGGTTTGCATTAACTTCTTAGTACTACATTTCAAACTAATTAAGTAAGTGTTATGACAATGCATAAATATAAAATTACATTAGTTTTTATGTTCACACTTTGCACGTTTAATTGAAAAGGATGAAACATATCAAGAAAATTGCCAATACATTTTTTAGTATTTTTAATTGCCTTTCATTAAAAAAAAAAACAAAAAAAAAAAAAAAAACATTGGACCAGGGATCACTGTGATAATGGCGTAAGCTTGACGAAAAAGACACGGCCATCTTTAATGGCTACTCAAGATAAGCCCGACCATAATATTTGGTGGCAACCATCATTTCTATATACTCTAAGGTGTCATAATTAAGAATTAAAAAAGAAACTGCGTCCGGAAGGTTTTAATAAGGAAAAAAATAAAGTTTTGTGTCAATGCAACCCCTAAGATTGGAGAATAAGTATCCGCACTTCTTGTTTAATCTTTTGTAGGTTGACTGTAACGTTTTCTGCTCCCACATGTCGAAACGTTGTTCATTTATCTCCACTTGTGGAATTGTTTGACCGTTATGACAATACTGAGTGTGCAGCTGATGCACATTAAACATGGCTGCACCGCTCAGTGTTTGCACCGAAGAACAATAGCGTGCAGTGATCCACTTTTTTGTCGTGTGAAGGTGTACCAGGAGCCGAAATCCATCGAAGACTTTCCACACAATATGGGCGCTGTTTTACCATGGGCGAAGCGTGTATGAGAGATAGAAAAGTTCAAAATTGGTCGGACAAATGTGAAGGACTAGGGAAGAACAGGACGCCCATCACATCTAGCCTACTAGTGACGCCAACATTGAGCAGGTGCGTTCATAGTTCAAACAAACGAGTGTCTTTCGATGAAGTGGCAAACTATATGCAAATTAGTAATGATTCTGCAAATGACATTATTCATAACAGGCTTGGCTTTCATAAAGTCCGAGCAAGGTGGGTCCCAAAATAGCTCACTGAAGAGCACAAGCACAATCGTGTATCCATATGCCAGCGCTTACTAGACCGCCATGCTAACGAAGGTAAAGCTTTTTAGAAACGGATAACCACTGTAGAGGAAACGTGGATCCGTCACTTTGAGCCTGAAAGCAAACGCCAAAACATGGAATGGAAACACCCTGCATCTTCGGAAAAATGACTCTCACGCTTTTCTTGAACTGACAAGAGCCAATACTGCAATTTTTCTTGGAGAAGGGCTGAACAATAAACACTGCACGTTACAACCAGATGTTGAGCAACGAGCTAAAGCCTGCAATTCAAACCTAACGTCAAGGCGAGGACTTATTTTGTTGAATGATATTGTGCGCCCACCTACTGCCGCCCACATAGACCAAACTATTGCGAAACTGGGTTTTGAGGTGTTACAGCATCTGGCATACAGTCCCTATCTCGCCCCATCGGATTTCCGTCTTTCTTTAAGGGGCCGTCGATTCACCACTGAAGGAAGCGGTGCATACGTGGTTTGCTACTCAGCCGAAAAACTTTTATTCTGAGGGCATCAGGAAGCTTGTGCAACGATGGATCAAGTGCATTGAGAAACAAGGGACTATGTAGAAAAATGAGGTGATTGAAAGATTTGTATCTTTGTTGCAATAACTTTAAGAAAAAGAGTGCGGATACATTGACTTGCCCTCGTAAATAGCCTTTATCAATCACTTATATTACCCAGAGTTTGGAACAATTGTCATGAATTAAATATTTGTGCTCTGTAATAACTTTAGAATGTTATATATCTACTAGGTTAAAAGACCCGGCGTCGCCCGGGTTTTGTATTTTGTAATTGGAAATTAACTTATGAAGGATTTTCAATTTTAAATTCTAGGTCCTTATATAGGCATTTATAATTTGAAATAGGAAGAACGACTTATTACACTCAAACTATTCCCTCATAAAACGCTTGATATAGTTTTTTATGGCTCATAGAGGATCTAGAATTTTGCATCCCATCGCTTGTACAGTGCACAGCAAGCCTGGTAGAGGTTTAAATAAGAAGAAACAGAAATTCCTGTAACATAAAATTGTAATATCGAGGCGGGAAATTTCCCACTCTTATGTTACCATAAAGTCGTTTTGGGGATGAAATTAAACAGAAAGCATTATCACTTTCATACTTTTCTCTCCAAAAACCTGCGATATAATATAATAATATACACATTACCATACCTCGTTTTGTTTTCTCTATGTCCAGGGTAGAGAAAGTTATGTGATTCCATTATTTTAGTGGATTTCATTCTGTAATATTTATTTATAACATGAATTATTTTGATAACTTCTCTTATTTGTCAAAAGTGCATTTCAATTGTTTTTTCCAAGCCCATCCATATACCATTTGGCAACAATATATTCTGTGATTTGGAATTGATAATTCTATGTAAAAAGGGATTAACTATTTTCAAAAACATTTAATTTTTGGCATTTAGAATCAGAATTTTTCAAAATCCTTTCTTAGTGAGCACCTACATTATGAAACGAAGGTACTGTCAAAATTCCAAGTCTCTACCTGTTATAGTTTAGGCTGTACGTTGATTCCTGTCATTCAGTCATTCATTCAGTCAGTCAGGACAAAGCCTTTTATATAGATAGAGAAAAGATGTTTCAATGCACTAGGGTGCATATACTTGCATGATAACAGAAAACGTTGAACTTTATGGTTGTCACAAGCCACCGACCAATAATTTTGTTAGTTGCAATACTAATGCTTCCCCATCTCGCACCATCTGGGCACTTCTGGGCCACATTGGATTCAAGAAAAACGCATATGATTGTGGTGAACTGGGATATTAAACACTCGTGTTGCTTAATTAATAACAAGTTGGAACAACTGAAATTAAGCTATTAACTATCATTGTGATTCTGAACTTGTTGAAAAAAATAAAATATTTGCGAATCGTATCAATAATTCCTTTATTACAACCAAAAGATATACCATGAATGCATCAACTGCAGAATTATACATGGCAAAGAAAACGGGAATACCCAAGAAAACCAGTCCCGGCCCCATTTTGCCTACCAAAAATTCCATATGGCTCAACCGAAATTCGATTCCCTCATCCGAGCAGTGGAATTAATTATTATTGTCAAACTTATTAAGCTCTAATATTGGTATTATATTACTTATAAGCACTATATATTATTTTAACTGTTTCATAATAGAATATCATTAAGTTGATTTTTTTTTAACATCGTCTTCAATTTTATATTAAATGCTATACTTGCCGATTGTTTATCATATTAAGTTTTACGTGAACTAAATCATAAATTGTTATAAAGTATTCAGTGTTTAAGCGGATCTTACTTGATGGATTGATATTTCACTTTTTTCTGTATGATAGCCTACATAGCTACATTCCGATTAAAGCATTGTAATTTTATATGAGGTGAAGTGTATTACTTATATTAATAACTGTAGGGCAAACGGACTTTATTTATTGTTTCAAATAAAAAGTAACTAAGTGAACTTACGCCACTTATATGCAGTACACTAGATCGTAGGGGATATTACAGAACACAGTTTCTCTGAACACATCTTAATTAATCAGTGTGCTTTTATAGTAAAAGTTTAATAATTTAATTGAATGATTAATCCTCTTTGATCAAAAGAACTTTCTAAATAAGAATTGGAAGCCCAGCGTCTCATTCCTAATAATTTCTGCTGTTCCAGGGATTTAACTGGTAACACCTTTCCAGTCCTCAACGCAGACGTACTGAATATTCCAAACATGTCAACTCTGTAAGTATATAATGTATAATATTATTTTGTGTCAAACAACTAGAAACCATAGCAATGTGTAGAATACTGTGTTCCTTCCTTTGCAATATTACAGTCGATTTAGCAATGAACAATAAATAACAGTTATACAATCATAACAAAATGCTATAAACATAATATATTATATTATATTGAGCAATTCCTTTCTATTAAATACAGAAGTATTTGACTATTGCAACATTTTTAATCCGTTTAGTTAGTTATTAATAATACTGTTACTTAAAACAGGATGTGATTTCCCACTCTTAGGCAAAATCTGGAAACATGCAAGTCTCACCAGAGAAGTGGAAACGGAACTTCAAGACGTAAGGGAAGAGATCCGGGACAAAGGAAAAAGATAAAAAGATGAAAATAATTAAATTTACTTGAAGCAAATAACAATTTATAAGGCTGGGCATTCAACTTTCAAACTCCGACAGATTTTTTCTACAATACAAACCTTTAATATTAACATTTGAAATACTCCTTCACGGAATCTCCTCAACTCAACAAAAAGGGCTAAAAATTGTATACCTAGATATTTACGAAATATCATATCTCAACATAACATCTATGTAAGCATTTTTTTTTTTCAGATTTTCATATCACTAATTAATGTGACTGCCAGCCACCTGGGCGGCCCGGGTTCGATTCCCGGCCAGGTCGGGGTTTTTCAGATATGTAAAGTTTCCATCCTGGGCCAGGACTGGGTGTTGTGTCCTCTCTCCCATCCCGCGAAAGGAACTGGTTTCATCATAATCATCAATCAGAATCAATAAGTAAATTAAGATAAGAGAAGAGAAGATAACAAACAAGCTTATTATTGGATAAAAACAGATCATACATCAGCCACTTGTATTGTGCAGATAGTATAGTAAGTCATTATATCATTCAACGCCTCGGCCGCTATACTGGAGTCCGATGAAGTTTTTGCGTACGAAGTGCATACAATATTTCTTAGTAATTTCTCTCTAAATTGTATAAAATGGAATGAAAGTACAGTATAATTAATTATAACGAAAGGTATAATCGGTCGTTTGTTAACTTCACATTCTCACAGCCGCCTGAATCTCAGAACAACAATGAACCATACCAATACGAAATGAGGTATAGACTCATAACAATATAAGTCGCTTGTTTGTAAACAATAATGAATACAAGTATTTATGAAAAGCTATTGAAAATATGAGTGATAAACCCGAGGAAAATTCAGTCCAAGGAAGAAGCACTGAATCGGAGCTGCTGGCAGTAAAATCTCGGCATATAATAAGCAATATATTGTAATTAAATGCTGGTACGACGTGGTAAGCAATGTTTTCTTGTGAACCAAGATGTGAAACGTTGTTGCTTTATATTTGTTATTATATGATGAATTAAGCTACCGTGTTTTGCGAAAAAACCCTGGCAAAGTTTCTGATTATCATAAAAAAACATGTTTCCTTAAATTGGTTGTTTTGTAAAGAAGAAATACTACTACTTTCCTACCTTTTGTTAAAATAAAAGGACAGGTAAAGTGACCTGAATCCAAAAACTAGAGATTATCCTTTGTGCCACCTCTTTGTGGCCCATTGTCATTTATTATTTTTAAAAATTCATAATTGGTTGTTTGCTGTCTTTATTTGTTTTTAAGCCTGTTTAATTAATTACTTCTAAAAGCATATATATTAATCATTCACATTATTATTAGATTCAGTTGTTTAATTATTCAGAAATTTCCACATATTTCCATTATTCATTGAAATATTATTATTAGATTCAGCTGTATAATAATTGTAAAATTTACATTGTTTCTTTATTGTTTATTTAATTCTTATTCATTTGTTTTCACTTTATAGTTCAATTGATTAATTACAGTATTATTACTAATTTTTTTGTATTAATTAATTATGTAAATTTTGTTGGTAATTTCCCGCCTGGATTGTTCAGGGTGTAAGCAACACTTCCGCTTTGCCTATTTCAATTTGCTTGCGGCCTCCTCAATAGAGTTCAGTTTTGTGTGGTATTCTCGGGTGGTCTGAACGCCGCCACCTGCCGAGATGTTCAGATCGGAAGAATTGAATTGCTAGCCTCGTTGGTAGATTTACCGGGCACCCGCCCGTGATTGCTTGTGTGGAAGCCTGCTGGGCTAGTAACTCAGAGGTCCATAGATCGAAACTACGCTCTGCTACCAATATGTACCGGATACTTTACCCAAAGCTAAATAATTAGTCTCCAGATCCGCAGACTATAGTGAGGTACAGGACCGGGGAAAAATCACATGTAGTTAATAAATAATAAGAGGGTAAAAATGCTTAACTGGGATTTATATTACACAAAATACCTCAAATAGCAATAGGCTTAGACAAAGATTCATATAAAATTGAATAAATAACATTGATCACAATAAACACAAATTAATTACATTAAATTAAAGCAGTACTTAGATAGAATGCGAGGCATCGCAGAACAATTTTCAGAATTCAATATACAATATGAATAAAATCTATTGCCCTAACATCATATTAAGATCAGAATACAAATTTATACATTGCTACGTAACGTAACTGCCTAATTATGTGAGGAAAAATGCTAGCAGATAAAAAATATCCACGAGTATTGTACACAACATCACTATACAGTACAGTGGCCTGACCGGTTCTTGTTTTGAGTGACAGCATCAGCAAGACATATCGAACGCGGACGGCAAACGCAAATGGAACATAATAACTAAAGAAAAAAACAACGAAAGCGAACTAAATAAAAAATCAAAGAATCATAATGCCCGAATGGACACTTGCTGAAGGCTTACATTATTTAGGCAAATAGGTTATCACTGGCCCCGCGTTGGGCTGATCACTCATCCGGGGAGGCCCTCCATGTCCTTGTCTGGTCAAAAAAGTATGTATGTGATTCAAAGATAATCCCTCTCCCGACAGGTCGCGGCCCTGTAAGGCCCGGGCGGCTTGGGTCGCTTAAATCCTAAAAAAGGGAGAGGTAAAACTACGACTGAGAGAAAGAGAGAGAGGATTATCACTGAAGCATTACTTACATGAAAAGTAACTGAGGATTTGGAGTTGAGAACACTAATAATGTGCACTACATATTCAATATAACATAGAGACCTGGCATACGAAGCAATCAAATACGGGTGCCCGGAAAATCTACCGACGAGGCTAGCCATCCAATTCTTCCGATCAGAACATCTCGGCAGCTGGCGGCGTTCTGACCACTCCAGATTACCACACGGAACTCAACTCGCCGCACGCAAATTGGAATAACCAAAGCGGAAGTGATGCTTACACCCTGAATAATCTAGACTGAAAATTACCAATACAATTTACATAATTAAAGAATAAAGGAATAATTAGTAATAATACTGTAAATAAATAAAAGTGAAAACAAAATGAATAAAAATTAAATAAACAATATTCAAACAATGGAAACATCAGAATTGTTAAACAGCTGAATCTAATAAAAATATTTGAATGACTAAGGGAAATATGTGGAAATCTCTGAACAATTAAACAACTGAATCTATTGTAAGAGCGGAATCTATTATGTGAATGACTAGTAGATATGCTTTAAGAAATAATTAATTAAAAATGCTCTGAAAACAGCAAATAAAAACAGAAAGCAACCAAATTTAAAAGAATAATAAATAACAATGGACCACAAAAAGGTGGCACAATTTTGATGTTCACATTAAACACGTAAGATGCGAAAAGGGTGTAACCATGAAACGATTATGTCGTAAACTAAGGGAAATTAAACTGATGCATTGAGCCGCGTTTGTTATTTAAGATCACGGTGCGATTCGAAAAGTGAACCATGTTCCCATGTAGCGTGAGAAAGTAAAAAAAAATATATATATATATTCATTTTCTAAATCGGCTGTTGGAATACGGCCTATGAATGACTATGTCGTAGGACGCCCGAAATTTTGAACAATGAAGAATAAGAAGATAGGAAATTATTTAAAATGATGTGAGAAAGAATTGAGCAGCAAAGTAAAGGAATTATAAAATAAAATTTCCTAGAAAGTAGGAATTATTTCGAAAGAAAGAAATTCTTTGGCTAACGATGTAAGAAGCATTAGGTCTGAAATACAAAATAACGAGGAAGCTGGCATTTTAAGAGGAATTGACGCCATAAGGAGTAACAGCATGGGAAATATGACAGAAATTGTGATCGATTTTTTGTTGGCCCTCCACCACCCCCGGAGCCCTTGACCACAGGACATACTCCTGTCATATGAAGGATTTAAGCAACTTTTCTAAGGACGGTATTGGGGCGAAGCAAAGAGAGCCCATGTTCGAGTGGGTTTATATAATGGTCGCTTTTCGCCTACAGAAAATAACTCGCTTACCAATTACTTCCTCAGAATAGTCGACACACTTATTATCTTTTTAATGGCTGATCACAGTGTACTAACATTTTATAGAAACATCTTCAGTAATATGGTACACTTTCCCACAAAATTTCAAGCATAAAATTAAAATGAAAAGAGATGTCAACTTCTAATAAATTTAAAGCAATGTTATTTTAAAAATGAACTATGACGTGATGAAGTGCACGAAGATGTAGATTACATATGTCTCTGAAGAGTCAAGCGTAACTACTGTTTGTGATTTATGCCTTGAACATGATACAGGTCGCCAGTGGACGAAACAAAAGTGTCAACACGAAAGTAATCAATTGATAAATTCTGCTAGTAAAATTGCCAGAAAAAGGGCCATAAAGGCCATGGATTTCACAGTACGACAGTAATTACTTAAGTAGGCCAACCTCAACAATATTTTTTTTTTAAATTTAAATGTAGGAAAATTCCGATCATGCTGTTCGGGGATTATTCACGGAAGGTAACCCCTCCTTTTTTTTTTTAACATTTTGCGAGCGAATACGGGCATGGCTTGGTTCGGGACTTCGAATTTCTCGCAGTTAAATTCCAGTTCTGTGAAAACAATATTATAAAAAAAAACCTCGAAACAAAATGAAACAAATACTGAAGTTGTGTATTACGACACCGAGTTCAGAGAAATATTTGTTCGTACTTCGAATGTTTAAATGTAAAGTTTCAAATCATATGTGAGATCAACAATATAGCTACTGACATACTTTAGGCAAGTAGAAGCAAGAGTGTGATTACAATTATTATTATAGTAATGGCCGAGTTTCATTTCAAATGGCATATGCACTGTACTTTAGGCGGACGCGGGGGACTGGATCCCCCAAAATATATGGAGTTTTAAGGTTTCTTTAAACATTCAATTGGTTTTCCAAATAATAATATTAACTACGTAAAAATGCCCCCCACATTATCATTCTCTGTAGAATCCTTATTTATGGAAGCTATCAATGTAAAGATGAGTCGCCCCAAATTATTTTTCCTACAGAAGCACTACATGCAGCACATCCTCGTTTTAAGCCACGTTGAAATTCATAATCATAACCGTATGATTTCTTCTCAAGTATGAACTCATGAATCGCATTCATAAGGGCACAGAATATTTCATGAAGATATAACAATATAGACTCATGTTTCGTAAAACAAAGTAACGTCAAACTAAAGATTCATAATAAATAATAAAGACTGTAAACTCATAAAATAGAAGCATTGTGTGACAGCTATTAAATGTTATTTGTATAGTACAGGTCATAAATTATAATTATTTTTAGACTTATCTGCAGAGTAGTCTACTCATATCGTACTTAGTGAAGTGAATAATTATAGTTATATTCTATTGTTACAGGGTATTAGCACACACGGGGATACAGAGGATAGAGCACGGCGCCTTCAACCGCATCACGAGCTTACGTGAATTGTAAGTATTTTCTCTGCTACTGACATTATTGATTTCTTACTTCCATAAGTAGAGAAATTAATTTCCTCTGTCACTGACACTAACATTGTAAAAGGTAAAGTCATCCCTATACAGGCCATGGAGGCCCAGAGGGTTCCAGGAGGTTGAGGCTCCCAGATTTTGGACATTCGGCACATGAAGGTGGTAAGGTTGTCAGCCTTACGCACCGGCCGCCTTCACCCCCAGGATTGCTCCTGGTACTCATTTCTGTTAGAGGCTGAGTCGACCCCAGGGCCATAGTGCCACCAGAAGGATTAGGCCAATTGAAAAATCTCAACGACCTCATCGGGAATCGAACCCGCGACCTTCCGGTTTGTAGCGCAGCGCCTCAACCACTACGCTACGGCGTACCCCCCACTAACATTGTATTATTTCGATATTGCGTATCCTACTAATGACCAAATCCTCTGATGTTCATAATTTATTGATACAGTATGTTCTTACACCTTTGAAAGCTGCAGAAGGGGGGCAAATATAAATTGGAGACAAATATAAATTTTGTTTCAGTGTATTAGAAACCAACTATCTTAGATTCCAAGGAGCGTAGTTTTGTTCAACCTTATAAGCCCCAGAGTGGGGTTTGCAATACCAAGCATGCATTTATTCATCTATGGTAAATAGATGTCTTACGATGTCAAGGTAGAAGAGATTACAGTATCGTACATTTTATACGTCTCCAAGGAATTTTATTTCAATGTCCATGAGTATATATAGGCTTAAACTGACATCTTAAAAATTACGATACCTCTATACCCCATAATCTGAACGCAATTTGTGTGAAATCATTGATTATGTAATGTATTGAGGGCATAAATGAAGTAGATTTTAAATGCACATATGCATAAAACCGAAGCCCATTATAGAAATGCGGAGGATCACAATTGTTTTCCATATTCTTTAATTCTATTAACTTAATTATATATTGAAAAATATTACATGTTATACATTTGTATCTCTGAGAATCTGTCCCTTTTATCGCTCTCACTGATAAAGTTGCCATAATAAGAAACGATGGAACTAAAAAGTCAAGCCGACGAACTTCTGGTATTCATCCAGGAAAGAAGAAAGTACGGCACATATGTAGGCTAATGTCACAGAGGGTCGTTATTTAACTAAAGGAACTTTTTCCACACATAGATATTAGTGCCACTAACAGATCAAATGCTAAAGTTAGAAGTAGGACTACTTCCACAAAGTCTCTGGCCTTGAAGACTAACCCAGCCAGCGATCTTCTCGTTACGTCTCGTTACCATCTTGCGCGGATTCGCTGCGCGTAAGATCAGTGAGCTACTGTTGAGCACAGAGTGAAGATCATGCAGCATGTCGCCAGTCGTAGAAAATACTATAATAGTTGAGTGGAGGGATAATGCCGCAGCGAGAGAGACAGACAACACGTGGAGTGGGATAGAAGAGCTGAGCCAATCAGGGTGCAGCTACCTCCCCTAGGCAGGAACTCTAGGATCGGTGAGACTCGCTCCTAAGGTATATACGTAAAAACCCAGAGACTTTGTGGAAGTAATCCTACTCTAGTTGACCAACTATACTTTTCTGGACAACCTATAGAAGTTCACCAAGAAAAGGAATAAATTTACAAGCCAACAGTTCTTTACATTTTACACATTTCAGAAATATTTCAGTGACAGATCCACTTCTTGGATCAAGAAGAACTATTCCAAAAGTATTAGTAGACTGGGGAAACAAGTTCAAACTTCCGAAGTGAGTACATATTGAGGTAATGACCATTATTAACACATTCGCTACCGTGCACGCCATTTGGCGTGGAAGAAAAGCCAGCACTTCCCTCCCGTCCACGCCAGCTGGCGTTTAAGCGCCCGCGCCAATTTTTTTGTATATTTCTTCAAGGAAATGGTGAAGGTCGTAGTTTCCATTTACGGCAAAGATAGGGGGGTGAATACACTTGCTAGTTTCCATTTAAGGCAATAGATGGTGGGTGAATACACTTGCTGGATTTACAGAAACCCTTAAATTATGTCGTTGACCTCCTGACAACAAAAGAATTCCATGTGCTTTTGAAGACCAGATTCGCATCGCCGGTCAGTAGCGTGAAGAATGGCTAGCATTAGGATTAGTGGTAATTCCGTGTGCAGTGACAAAAGAGATAAATGTGATTATAGGCGTAGGCCATTATCAGGTGAAGAGATAGACGAATTATTATTCAACAATGATTCTGGTGTTGAATTAATCCCGTCTGCTGCAGCTCCGCGGCCACTTAACAAACACAGGAGTCTTCCTGAAAGTATGTAAAATTTTTATGCAATAATTTCATATAGTTTTCAAGAAAAACTGAAAATACCGAGGTACTGTAAATTCATGTGTATGTTTAAATGGCCATTTAAAAATCCCTGGGCTGGGCATTTAAAGAGCTGGCAGGTAGTCAGTAGCGAATGTGTTAAAACATTCTGCGGCAATTTAAAGAATCAATTATAATATAATGGATCAGGTACATCGTACACAAGTATTACTTCATATGAATTAGATTTTACATAGTCTTACTTTTCTCTTACAAGTTAGGTTAGAATGATTCCTTTACATATGATTTTTGTACAGTATACATAGTCAACAATTTGGAAATATTTATTTAGGATGAAGTGAAGCGAAGTGAAGTGAAGTGATCCCTATACAGGCCATGGAGGCCCAGAGGGTACGTGGAGGGTGAGTCTCACAGATTTTGACATTCGGCACATGAAGGTGGTAAGGTTGTCAGCCTTACACACCGGCCGCCTTTACCCTCCGGATTGCTCCTGGTACTCATTTCTGTTAGAGGCTGAGTCGACCGCAGGGCCATAGTGCCACAAGAAGGATTAGGCAAATTGAAAAATCTCAACGACCTCATCAAAAGAATCGAATCCGCGACCTTCCGGTTTGTAGCGCAGCGCCTCAACCACTAGACTACTCTACGGCGTACCCCATTTATTTAGGATACAAAGTCATAATATTAAAAACTAAAGTTAACCGTGTTGTAAAAAATAAATGCACCAACAGATTTGAAGTAATCTTTGAAGTAAAATTTCCTCGTTGTTTCTACTTTTGGGGATGCATTTTGACATTATGTTATGCCAACCTCCCGCCTCTCGCCTTCCACTATTTTGAATTTCTGCGACAATTTTCAAATTTCCTGCCTTCCGACATGTTATATCCCGTTTTCATACGGGTTACCGTTTAATTCATAAATAAAGTATTAATCATTTGTATATTGGTTTTTAGGTAGATTTTGAAGAAAAACTATCTATTGGGATCGGAACCATATCATGATTTTCGAAAAATTCTTTCATATCTTTACGTTTCGTGTTTCCCTAAGTATATACATTTTTTTATCCAGCTCTCATATATGGCGATATTTGAATGTTTGAAAAAACGAAACCACCGCCCGATCAAAAAAGAATTGTATATATATATATATATATATATATATATATATATATATATATACAATATATATATATATATTGTGCCGCTTGTTGCCGGCACTGTGTTTTCTTCATTGTTTTATCTTTTATTAACATTTGTTCTACTTACGTAATATTGCGTTTCTTCTAAATTATGATACTGTTTATATCTTGTTATTTCTTGTTCTGTTACGTATACATTTTGCCATGTTTTGTTTGCGCAAGTCTTCTTCCGTTTGTTTCCGGGTGTGTTCTTTATTTAGCCCTTCTGGCTTCCTGCTTTGTTTTTCTTTTCTCTTTGCCCGCAAAACGCTCTCTTTATGCAGTAGCTGGAACTAACTGAGGGGGCGTTTCCCGGGCGGAGTGTTCTGGTTCCGATCGCTGAACATTAGTGTGTGGACTACCGATCACCGTGCGAGCAAGTGCTCTCCTCTCTTCATGCAAGTGACTTGGTTGAGATTGCCGTCTTGCATCGTGGAGGCTCCTGTTCACCTTGGAGCTGGAGGCCTTGCCTGTGAGGTTTCGTGGATGCCTTTGCGATCAGTAATTTTCATCATGTAACTTGGTTTCATCTTCTATACAATTAATTTTGCAGGTATGTTTTTTTAATTGTTTTTGTCGCTGGTGGGCTTTAGTTTATTTAACTTAGCTTTCGTTTTGTTCTACCCACCAGCTTTTCTTTATTTCGGTTGCCTTTTCTTGCGTTATGATCTATTCACGGAGGGATGCTTGCCAAACCTAACTGTCTTGTGATAAAGCCTTCAGCTTAGTTATTTTTGTTGAAACATTGTATTGCTGGTTTTCTTTGCATTCCTGCTTCACAGGATGTTGTTCCAGTTTTACTTTCTGAACACACTGTTTTTATAGTCACCCCTTTTATTGGGACATTATTGAGTTTGGAATAAATTGGCATTATTGAACTTCTAATTTTTATATTTGCTGTGGAAACCCCTTCCTGTTCACTTAATGTTACCAGTTGGCAATATTAGTTGCATATTGTACGGCCTTGAGTGTATAGCCCTTGTAGCACGTAACAATATATATATATATATATATATATATATATATATATATATATATATATATATCTTTACAGGCTAGCGGCCGTAATTATGAAGTTATCTGAACTAAATTTTATTATGTTATTTCTAGGCCATATAGTTCGGACACGTTCGTTAATGAGGAAAATTGGTCGAGGGAGGGGGTTAAAATTTTGAAAAATTTATATCTAGGTCCATATCAATACTAATGACAATGCGTAATATAATCTAGCATCCGGTCTTGGATGTAATATGCTTACGCACATTCACACTTAAACATTTTCTCACAATGTTAGTTTTGTACAAATGTGACATAATCTAAAATCTAAATGTGAAATAGAATCAAAAGTCGAAGTGTGAAATAAAAGACCGAATTTAAAAATGGAAGTGTTGCACAAATTCCGAAATCGAATTATAATCAAGAGTCGAAATAAAAAATTTAAACACTTAGGTCGTTGTTCCACTAGGTTTTGATTAGGATGTTACGGGTGGGATGGCGGGAGCATCCAAAGGTCCAAAGGTCAGTGGTTACGTGGACAGTGGTATGAGTATGGCGCCTCCGGACCGGAGGCGCTACCGACAAAACCACACTACTGTTAGAGTATTACCAACCCCCTACTGACATGAAATCATTAATGAGCTATGAAGCTTATTTTTCATACATACATTCAGCAATAATCTCTTTCAAAATAACGTTTAAAAAGTATTCATCAGTATATCAGACCTTTATTAATATCACCGTTACAATGTGCCCCTCTGAAATATTCCTTCGTAATTTAAATCAAATTGTTCGAAGTACTAGAAAGGAAATTAGGCCTATGTTGTTTTCAGATATTCTGAGATAAATTCCTGGATGACTATAAAAATAATGTCTTTAGAATATATTTATGCAGCGAAAAATTTTGCAGTGTAGTCGTTCCTGGAAGAACACATCCTGTTGTCTGCTGTTTGTAGGGAGGGACAGTAACCCTTGGTCACATGCTTAGGTTTTAAAGGAATTCGGAATTGACAGCGATAAGTCAAATGGACATAAATCTGGTGGTGATCGTGAAGTCAAGCAATTGGACTACGCCAGCCTTCCATATTCACTGAATCGTTCGTTCCCTTTACTATCGGAACTCAAGTACGAATGTAGGAGGAAGCACACTGCCTTCGTTGTTCCGTTCAGTTGACCGTTGATATTAATGTCGGCTCTATAAAGATTGGGTATAACCGTCCGTCATTATCGTTCCATGCCAAGAAGTCCCCAGGCATTTACTCAGTCTAGACACGCTTGCACCTTATGGTTAAACTCGCAGCATTAAATGAACCCTTGGTCGGATTCCTATTAATTTGTGCAGAAATAATCTACACACAACTTCCCTACTGATGGTTAGAACAGAGTTTTAAGAAAGGTGAGTGGTCACGATTTCAGACGACACAGCTGTCTGAATGATCTAAGACGCTGTGTGAAATTTGGAGGTGAAGCAAGTTTTACCAGACGATAATTGTTTTGTGACCAGAAAAACTTCAAGCGGAAAAATCTTAGTTAAATATTTGAATTTTATTTGAAATTAAGTTGTACCTTCAACATTCACAATTTACAATGGTTTGCGAATACTTGATTGGTAATTATTCCTGGCGCTAAAGCAATCGGATTGGTTGCATAATACAGACAAACATAGAGAACTGCTCCGAAGTTTGTGGTATTAGAATATTATTGTTATAATAAAAAATATTAAATAACATTTATGCCTTAAGCAATATCAGTTTTGCAAGGAAGTATTCATGAAGGAAAATATTTTGACAGTAAATGGTTTATACATCAACTGATAATAATTGAGAATAAAAGAGAGCCACTTGATCTAAATAAAGACAAACAAGAATAAAATCAGGTAAACTGATGTAACAAAGTGCCAGTATGTTTTTGTTTAATCAGTTATGACTGCAATTATGATATGCAGAATATATATATATTTTTTAAATTGATTTCCAAGTTAAGCTCCAGATTTATTCATTAAGCAGGGCTTACGGAAGAAGAAAGGTCTACCATCTCGGCCACCTGGGTCATTTTAACGGTCTAGTTTGATAAGCGCATGTAAATCAATATGTTTTTTGTCATAGCTACCTGTATTTTAATTTCCAAGGCCTTATAAGATCACAGTAAAACAATAGGCTATGTTGTCAAGATAACTGATTTTCATTTTTTTTTATAAATTCTTTCGAATACGTATATTACCATAAAATAGGCACTAAATTGAGCATTACTACGAAACAGGTCAACCGATTTTATCCATTATGAATAGACGTCTTCCCACGGACATTATAAATGTGTATACCAAGTTTCATAAAAATCCGGTAAAGCGTATTTGAGTTACCGCGTCTTTAAAATATACACTAAATTTGGTTTTACTCCGGTACCGGTCTACTGATTTGGTCCAATATCAGTAGACGTCTTTCCACGTACATTATAAATAGGTATACAAAATTTCAGGAAAATCCAATAAAGCATATTTGAGTTATCGCGACTTCTTATATATTAACATAAAAACACTAAATTGGGCATTATTCCGGTACTGGCGAACCGATTTGGTCCAATATCAATAAACGTCTTCCCATGGACATTATAAATGCGTATACGGAGTTTCATAAATATCCGATAAAGCGTATTTGAGTTATTGCGCCTTTAAAGTAGACACTAAATTGGGTTTTACTCCGTTACCGGTCAACAGATTAGGTTCAAATTCAATAGGGCACTTCTCATGGACGTCATAAGTGGGTATACCAAGTTTCATGGAAATCCGATACATCGTATTTGAGTGATGGCGCCTTTCTATTAGAAAGGCGCCATAATCTATTAAAATAGGCACTAAATTGGGCATTACTCCGGTACCGGCGAACCGATTTGGTTCAATATCAATAGGGTTCTTCCCATGGACATTATAAATGTGTTTTCCAAGTTTCATGAAAATCCGAAAAAGCGTATTTGAGTTATGGTGCGTACAGACACACGGACAGACGGACAGACAGACGGACAGACATTTTTTCGTCCACCACACAATCTCATAAAGTACCATACTGGCACTTAATAAACTCTAATAATGATTCAACGAACAAGGATGCATTTTACAGGGAGTAAAATGCCATAATTGCAATCACATATAAAACAGAATCATAAAATAAGTATACTTCTCCTGTAAGCAATTCATAATATAAAAATGTCCAAACAAAATTGGCAGATTTTAATTCATTACTCCAAATTTGTCTTAAAGCACCTGAATTGTTTGTGCAAGCGACATGTATAGTGTTTTATTCTATTCAAATGCCCGCTCAGTTTTCCCGCATGCTTATTCAGCATTTCATCACATTGTGCAATTGTGGCAGGTGTTTCCTGCGCGCCTTTTCCATGTTTAATGTTCCTAGTATCTATTGCTAGCGTCCCTTAGTCTAAAGCCAGCGTTCTTACCGTTCAGATGTATGCGAAGCTGCGCTAAGTTGGCGGGTTTTGGCAACCGTGTGTTACGGGCTGGACACAGTAGACGGTTCACCGCATCTTCTAGTTTCTTCACAAAACTAAGAATATTAAAGTTCTGTTCACAGAAACTAGCATCTTGCTTGCTAGCAGTTGCTATTGTGTATTTTCAATCATATCAGCTAACACACATCTGTGTTACGGTAAACTAGGCTCTTTGTTCTCGTGTGCAAACCTTGTTTCACCATGGCAGAATTCTAATCCTAGTTCTAATAGTTCTATTATTACTAGGCCTACTACAGTTATTTAGTGTTATTTAATTTACTGCATCAATCATTACGAATGCTTCATTATATTATTCAACATAAGCTATAAAGTCATCACATTTATAACCACGTGTTCTTGCTTCGCCCCAAAACCGAAAATTGGCTATTACTGTTGTTATTCTGCATAGTTTCATTCAATATTGCCATTATTCATATCTATATTCCATTTCACGTGTGTATAATAAAGTTTTCACAGTTTTAGGACATGCTATAGTTGCTTTCATGTAAGATTCGTTGATCCCTGTGTCCAAGCGCATCTATTTGTCCACTGCTCTCCGTCCGCTTCAGAAGTTGGTCCTCCACCCTAGCACCAGGGGCTAGATCCCTTTTTACCAAATCCTATCATTCCTGAGTGTTACCCTCTCGGCTAAGCCTATAGTCTAGGCGTGAGTAGATTTCATGCTTAATATGGTGACCACTAAGGGAGTAATGAATGTTTGATTTTGCGACCTCATTTTGGTCACCCTATGCAGTACGGGTTAGTCCCACCAAAAATTGTTTCCAACAGAAGTTTGAGGTAATATTTGGAAGGTTTATAATAATTTAGAACGGATTTGTTACAATACCTACTAAGGGCGATGTGTTCAACCTTTTTTCCACCATTGAGATAAAGGTTGGTGTTATAAAAAATCTTCCAAACAAACTCTTTTGGTACCGGTACTACTTTTAGGTAGTTAAGTTTAAACGGATGCAATATTTTTAAATTCAAGTGATTTCCGGTGACTTTTCAATTTTATAAAGAACTTTTCCCATTTTCACCCCTTGGTTCGATTCTGTCCATTAACGAACTCTATCGAGATTTTTCATTTCTGTAGTTGTGTATCAGTCTAGAAGTAATTTGTGCAAAATGATGGGACAAAAAGCTATATATTACAAATATTATATAAATATGTAGGCCTATAGGATATAAATTTACACACACCGGTTGTAAAGGTTATGTATTTTTTGGGGGTTTCGGATCTAGGGACCATGAAATGAAACACTAGTAGACATTTTCTGGAAGACGCACCATGGGAACGACTGCAATAACTAGTCTTCCTTCGAAATAATAATTTTTTGGCCTGCGACTTCCTTTTGGTCACTCCTTGGAATACCCACCACAGGTGGTCATACCAAGAATAAATTGTTCCACACAAAAGCTTTAGATGATATTCAGGAGGATTATCATATCTTTGAACGGCAGTTATCGTGTGTGTAGAAAATGATATGAATAGATATAATTTATAAAGGTAACTTATAAATACACAACTTTTGAACTGATGGTGATTTTGGTATCCAAGGACCATAAAATGAAAAACAAAATATAAATTTTCCGGAAGTCACATCATGGTAAGGACTCTTTCTTCGAAATCTACCTGAAAACTATATAATATGTAGTATAATATGTAATAATTATATAACATGTGGTATATTAATTCCTATGTAATATTAGTCCTCCGTATTAACTGTTGTTATTATATTATATGTATGTTTTTTAAACTTATAGGCTATAACTTAACTACAAATATTGTATTGTATATAATTGTAATGCTGTAAGTGTAGACCTACCATGTAACCTAGTTGTTATTGTATAAAATAATTGTTATCTTATGTCATTCCTACTGATCTATAGAAGTAGGTAAAAAAATGCGTGATTATTCTAGGTTAATTAAAAAAGATAAACAAATAAACATAATATCTTAACTCTGCTGTTCTGTTCGGATCTTTATGACGCGAAATGGATATACATTTAGTTTTTAATTTTTTCAAATACCAGTATATGTTAATGCAACTTGGTGACTTTGTCTGAAAATGCAAGAGTAGCATGTGTTTAAAAAAGCTTTAAAATATTTTAAGTCTGTTGGTCATTATGATCTAGCTCAAGTTTGATTACTGTAATGTTGGAATTTTTATCTTTCATGGAAATATTTAACTTTTTTATATTTCATACGAGTAGTTATGTTTATCATTCCAATTTACAACAATTAAATAAGCCGATGGGTGTTTACAACAATGGAATATTTTCTAACTATTTAAAGGAAAATATTATTAGCAGTTCTTAGCTTTACCGTTTCTGCTCAGTTTGAATTATGACACCATGGTGTTTACAAGGGGTGCTCATTTGCCATGCGCAGTTACCTAATATCGTTCGGCGCGCATGATGACGTCGCCCGCGAGGGAAATGGTGTAAGCAGTAACCGTAGCACGTGCATTTCATAGTGTTTCCGCGTGAAGTTTTATGTATTATTAGTTTCTTTTATAGTATTATTCGCCAGTCGGTTTCCTCACTATTTGATATGGTCCTTAAATATTTAAAGTTCATATCTTGTGCTATGGCTGCGTGATAATCAGGGCCCGGATTCTGATGACCTAAAATTGTTTGAAAAATTACCTATAAAATGACCCTAAATTTTAAGGAAAATGATTTAATAACTGTAACGAATGACCAAAAAACTTATATTTTATTTATAAAAATTATTATTGTACACACAAAGTTGTACATGATTGTAAAAACTGTAAACGCAGAAAGGATGTTGTAGGTCTAAAAACTTTGTTCTTTGTTCTTGATTGGAGCATTTGAGAAGAAACGTAAGAAAATAGTTTTTAAAATAGATCCTACAAAAAATGTTGCATTATAGGCTACTAACCAAGTAATATATTTAAATATTACCCTATGGGAAAATAAGACGACAAAGAAGTTAATAAACTCAATGTAAATGCATGAAAATGACTAAATAATGACCTAAAATTGAAATAAATGCCCTAAAAATGCAAAAATGCATAACATGACAAAGAATGACCTAATAAAAATGCATTTCTATAATCTAGAGGCCATGATTAGGATTTATCTACAAGTTGACAATGTCTATGCAGCTTCAATAAATTGAATTGAATTGAATAAGTGCCCTTTAGGCGGGAGGCGGGGTGGGAACGCCCCTAAGCACCGAAGCCGCAGGCTTATTGTACCTACCTCCGGGATGGAATGAGTTGCGTGCCCATAGACCGCCCAGGACTGCAGATCCCCCCGCAGGCCCCCACGGAGCTCCCCTACATCCAGCAAGCCTTCTTACCATGCCACGTATGCGCCACCCCCTTCGGTCCCTCCAACCGGAGCCCCGACAGGTCCGCGACACACGCCACCCCCTTCGGTCCCTCCAACCGGAGCCCCGACAGGTCCGCGACACACACCACCAACAACCTCTTGACCACAAGCAGCGGGGAGGACGGGAGAGGCCCCCAAAGGGCGCTGACTGCCAAAGCAGGCCCGATACCGGAAGTGGAAACGGGATGATGATGAAAAGGGGGAAAGGTGAGATGAAGTGGAGAGTGTTGGTGGAATGAGAGGGGGAAACGGGAGAACCCCGAGAAAAACCCCCAAGGCACGGCTTCGTCCACCACGAATGACACACCCGCCGGCCCCGAGATTTGAACTCAGGACCGCAAGCAAGCTTCAATAAAAGTATGACATGTCATTAGAATCCGGGGCCTGGTGATAATCATAATCACATAGAAGTTTACAAGTATGATTTAGTGTTTTAGGTTATTAATGAATTAGGATATTTTAGCTTTCTTGTGAACATTCTTTGCTCAAATAGAGTTCTTTCGTTATGGGCAGGTAATAAGTTTTGTCAAATGCATAATTTTCGTAGACAAACAAAATGTATTGACTAACGTGTAAACCCAGTCAAAATATCCACACTCCGCCATTGATTATTATTTTTATTAGTATTTTTATTATTATTTCACGTTAAAAGCATTGTACATAAAGATCGGCTTGATGCTTTCCGTTCTAGATACATGTTAGTTTATAAAAAAAATGTATTAAGTAATATTTGTTTTCTAATTTACTTTTTTCTGTGCAAGAAAGTTTGTGCAACATATTTTGCACCATTTGTATATTTTTAGTAAATGTTGTATATTTTCCTCACATGATGTAATTTTTGACCTACTTACAGGATAGATAAAATCGTAAAATTTGGCAAAAATATTGGCACATACTACAGCCATAAGTGTAAAACAAGTGGTGATTCTAGCTGCCCCATAAGTATGGGAAAACTGACCAGATAACCGTAACATCTTTCACATCTACGACAGTTTAATCAACCACTTATTAACATTGATGTGTACTCACTGACAGTTGAGCTAGAATCTTGAAATTTGACAAACTTATAGCTTTTAGCCTATAACCGATGGAAAAATTCCAGGAAGTTAATTTTTTTTATCTTTTCCCCTCCAAAATAAACTTTGAAATTTTAAAACAGTAGAACAGCATGTTTTTTTTGTAGTAAATGTAGGCCTATTAGTTTGTTTTGATTGCAATAGTGTTTAAAAGTAATTTTGAATAAATAGTACCTATAGCTATAGATATTATGATATATATATTAGGTTTGATTTATCACCTTTACTTTTGGTTTGACCGTCACATCATCACTTTAAATCATGTATACAGTGTAGGTCTTTACTGCATTAAAATTCCCGCCCATATTCAGAATCTTGAGCCTCTTAATAGTCCAGTCAATAAAGGTCGTAAAACACCAAATAGAAAAAAAAATCGTGTAGCTTTGAAATTTTGCAGAGTTGTTGGAGGGAGTGTCCTGAACTACATACTAAAAGTCCCCGAAGGTGGGGGTGAGCAGGGGGCCCGCAGAAGGTCCCGTTTTTCGCTTATATCGAAACAATGGTGCATCGTAGAGAAAATTTTGTTATATACAAAAATCAATCTGATAAAATTTCCTACAAGTTTCATCCTAAACATTTCTTTCTATTCCCAATAGTTTTCGAGCTATCTGCTAGCGAAAATAACAAATTTTCGAAAAAAAAAAGCTCTTTCGCCTCACGCTGTCGACACACTTTGCCTTCTAACGCCTCAGTCCTTAGATATACAGCAATATTCTCATGAAAGAAGTTGTAGGGAAATAAATTCACTTTAAAATGAGTTTTCATTTGTTATTTTGTCTTGAAATGTTCAAACGTTATAACAATTTAAAGTTTCGGTCGAATTTCGAGATTTCTAAAGACAACCATACGTCGCACTTTCTCTATATTTAGGGTTTATATCTTTGTATATAAGCTGTATATTGTGTACTTACATCATGGAACTTACACAACCACTGAAGTTGAATTTATTAAAAATCCGATCACGTTACAAGCACTATTAATTCTACAGAAATATCAGTCAGATCAATTTTATAAGAACTTTATGTAGTTTAATTTTGTGCATAAACTGTTTTTTGGTAGAACCCATAGTTTTTTTGTGTATTTAGAGAAATCTGAGAGAAACTACATTTAAAAGTGCCACCCCCCGCTCACCCTCTATCCATGGGGACTTTTACTATGTTGTTTAGGACACTTTCCCCCACATCTCTGCCAAATTTCAAAACTACATGATTTTTTGTATTCCTATTTTTCCTTTCTTGTCTGGAATCTAATGTATTTTCCATTACATGTACTGTGCTTGTACCGTGATCGGATTTTTAATAAATTCAACTTTAATTGTTGTGTGATATTTCTTCACTTGTTTCATGATGTAAATACACAATATACAGCTTATATTCAAAGATATAACCCCTAAATATAGAGACAGTGCGATGTACTATTTTCTTTCGAAATCTCGAAATTCGACCGAAACTTTAAATTGTTATAACGTTTGAACATTTCAAGACAAAATAACAAATGAAAACTCATTTTAAAGTGAATTTATTTCTCTACAACTTCTTTCATGAGAATATTGCTGTATACCAAAGGGCTGAAGCGCTAGAAGGCAAAGTGTGTCGGAAAGCGTGAGGCGAAAGAGCTTTTCTTCGAAAATTTGTTCTTTTCGCTGGCGGATAACTCGAAAACTATTGGGAATAGGCAGAAATGTTTAGGATAAAACTTGTAAGAAATTTCATCAGCTTGAATTTTGTATATAGCAAAATTTTCTCTACGATGCACCATTGTTTAGATATAAGCGAAAACCCTACAAACGGGACTAGGACACTCCCTCCGACAACTACTACACGATTTTTTGTTCTATTTTTCGTTCGTTGCCTGGACTATAATGTTTCAGCTTATTTCGCACGTAGAGGTTACTGTTTTTATAGAGGCAAATGACAAAAATAAGACACAAAAATTTTCCTTGTAATATGTTTAATATCGTCACAAATCTACGTACTGACTATGCAACCGCTATGTAATAGCAGCCATATGCTCGATCGTTCCCTCGTGGATGACGTCACACGCTGATGAAGCAGTCCGCCGCGAGAAATGGCGCTACCTTAGTAGCTTTTTATACCTTGGGTGTTTAGACCATTGACTGATGCTGAATGGGAAGAATTAGTAAATGCCTCAACAGATGAATCACTTTCTGAGTTCAAGGATCATGTTAGAATTGCATCTGATAGTGAGTGTTCTGATGACAGTAACAACAATCTACAGCCTGAACAAAACAGTGTGCAGAGTGTTCATTCTAAAAATGAGAATATAGAATGGCAGTTACATCCACCAGCACAACATGGCCGCCTATCAGCTGCGAATGTCATCAAGAATACCCTAGGAGTTACCAGGTATGCCATCAGTAGAATAACGGATGTAAAAAATTCATTTGAAGCATTATTTTTTTACAGCACTCAAAATGAAATAATAGATATGACAAATATTGAGGGGCAGAGAGTTTATGGTCAAAAATAGACAAATATTGGTGAACCTGTTTTTCACGCATACTTAGGACTCTTATTCCTTGCTGGTGTATATCGTTCTCACGGGGAGTCTACAAAAAGTGTATGGGATAAGGATACTGGGCGAAACATATTTCGAGGAACCATGTCTCTTTGAACATTCTGTAAGATATCACGTGTCTTGAGATTTCACAAGAAATCTTCAAGAGAGGAAAGACGGCGTATGATAAACTTGCCGCAATTCGTAATATTTGGGAGAAGTGGGTAGAAGTCCTTTATAAACTGTATAATCCAGGACGAAATGTGACTGTCGACGAGCAGTTAGTAGCATTTATAGGCCGCTGTCCAATCAAGCTGTATATTCCAAGTAAACCAGCAAAATATAGGATCAAAATGTGAACCCTGTGTGACAGCAAAACTTCATATGTATTGAAAGCCAAATTTATACAGGAAATGACAGCGGAGCATCACCAGTGAAAAATCAGAGAATAATAGTAATAGATGATCTCACTTATGAGTTACGATAATTTTTTTACATCTTATAATTTGGGACAGCTGCTTCTGAAAAGGAAATTGACAACATTGGGAACTATTCGGAAGAGTAAGCAGGATCTTCCACAACATATGGCAAACAAGGAAGTACACAGTTCTACATTTTTCTTCACAAATGTCACTACTGTAGTCAATTATATTCCTAAGAGAAATAAAAATGTTGTCCTTACGAGCACTCTACACCATTACTAGGAAATCAGTGACAGGGTTGATAAGAAGCTATCTGATTCTATTAGCTGAAAAATGATTCTGGACTATAATTCAACTAAAGGGGCTTGATCAGCTAACAGGTACATATACATGCAAACAAAAACCAATAGGGGACCAATGATAGTTTTCTGCAATAATCTTGATGGTTCTGCTTATAATGCATATGTCTTGTGGACTTCGATTGATCCTAACTGGAATGGAAACAAATTGACAAGAAGAAGAATGTTCTTGGAGGAACTTGAAAAGTCACTTGTAAGAGAACACATTGCATCAAGAAATCATTTCCCAAGAACATAGGATTCTTTGAGCATCCAAACCCCTAAAGACGTGGCTAGCGTGTCAGAATCACCAACAGTAAGAAAACCTATGAAACGTGCGCGCTGTAACTTCTGCCCGTCAATCAATGACAACAAAACGAGCATGTCGTGTGTAAATGTAATAAACATATTTGCAAAACATATGCCACCTATTTGTGCCCAAACTGCAACCAATAAGAAGAACAATAAAAATGACTATAATGTTTTCAAAAATAAATGTCTGCTTAAATTTTTTTAAATTTCAAATTTATGTGAAAACTTGATGTCCTAACTTCCATTATTTATAAGAACAAAAGTAAGACAAGAACAGTAGGGCTTTCTAAGACTACTGTATATCTGTATGAAAAACTATTTGTTATTTCTGATTTAATTTAAGTAAGACATGTCATTTAATAAAATTTTGTTTATGATTATTGTGATTATTATTACCAGGGCCCGGATTCTGATGACCTAAAATTGTTTCAAAAATGACATATAAAATAACCCTGAATTTTAAAGAAAATGACTAAATAATTATAAAAAATGACCTAAAAACTGATATTTTATTTATAAAATTTATTATTGTACACACAAAGTTATAGACTAGTTTGTACATAATTGTAAAAACTGTAAATAACTGTAATGCTGTGAATGTTCTGTTCTCACGGAAATTTATACTGGCACTGAGGCACTGGTGAGTCAAAATTCGACACATTCTTTTGTGGTCTGCTGGATTATATTGTTGTTTATTCAGGGTAAACAATAGTTTGCACTCTCAAATCCAGCAGACTCTGGTGCCAAGTCAATTTAATAACATTAGTGATATAGTACAACATTTTGGCGATCCTTTGATTCTCATTTCAAACTGAGACATGACAACTCTTTAACACTGAATCTTTCCTTCTTGCATTAAACAAACAACACTTCAAAGACAGCACCGCTAGCGAGGAAAAAGTTAATACACTCAATTTAAATACATTAAAATGACTAAATAAGGAAGCAAATGACGCGGAAATGACAAAATAATGACCTAAAATTGAACTAAATGTCCTAAAAATATAAAATTTCATAAAATGACAAAAAATGACCTAGTAAAAATGCATTTCTATAATCTAGAGACCATTTTTAACTATTAACATTAGTTAATTAGTTAATTGTCTCAATAACTAATGTTAATTAGCTAATGTTATATTAAAAGTTTAACAAGATCATTTCTGTTGAGAACTCATGGACTTCTTTCTTTCAAATGGACGTACTGGATGAGCCGCCGCTGATATTATGCAGTAGATTCATATAACTTGCGACCAGACGCTGATGCGGTAAGTGATTTACGTAGCTCTGGCGCAGAAGCTATCAATTTGTATTTTAAAAACAAAGAAACAAATTTCACATTTCACGAATCGTCTCAAATGATTCAGACAGGTATAGTGCCTGGAATACTTACCATTAAATTACTCGTAAGTCATTCAGGATATAAAGTTGGTACTTCATTTGTAAAATAACGTAATAAGATTTAAAAAAAAAACACTAAAACTTTCCAGCTAGAAGATTCTTCTGCACACAAAAAGAAAAAGAATTCTCGCATTTCTCACATTTCACCTACTCTAATCATTCAGACAGCTGTAGCGCTTGGAGTAATTACCACTCAATTGAAAAAGGTGGTACCTAGGTTTTTTTTAATTAAAATATTTGACTAAAAATTTTCTGCTTCGAGACTTTTTGGGACACAAAAACGACGAACATTATCGCATGGTCAAATTTACTTCACCCTTCATGAAATTTGTGTCATTGGCGACATTTATAAAAAAAATGAAACTTTTTTGCAAGCTTTTTAGGGGTCTGTTTTAACCAACAGTAGGATTGTTATGTGTAGATTATTTTTGCACAAATTTAACAGTAATTCGAACAAGGGTTAATTAAATGTTGCGAGTTTAATCATAAGGTGCGAGCGTATCTAGACTGAGTAAACACCGAGAACATCTTAGCATGGAACCATAAAGACGGATGATTATACCTGGTCTTTTCACAGCTCTAGTAAGCATAGGAAAAGCTGAAATGCGCGAAACTGGAGCAGTTGGCGCTCAGACATACGTTTACATTGTCAACTGAACCGAATGGAACGACCGGAGGCAATGTGCTTCCTTCTTTAGTTGGTGCACCATCATGTTGAAACTATATTTTTCTTTACTAATGTAAAATTGTCGGCCGTGGTGGTCTAGAGGTAGCGTGCCCGCCTCTAGATCCGCAGGGCGCGGGATCAAACCCGGCCGCGGTCGATGGATTTTTCAGGACGTAAAAATCCTGGGCACGGAGTCCTCCGGGAGGGACTTTAAGCTGGGGGTCCCGTGTCGTAGATTTACGGCACGTAAAAGAACTCCAAGCCTCTGGACAAAATTTCTCGGCCCTTTCACGTCCAAGAAATACTTAGTTTTCAGAGGGGGGTTGCGAGGCGATGGGCTTACCACCTGTCCCTCTACCCTCTCTCGGAAAATAAGCATATCAAAATTAGTATAGGTAATGAAACCTCCATTGGAGGCCCCTTCGCCCCACCTGGGGATCATAGGGTACCAGATGCAGATACAGAATGTAAAATTGCATATTAGCCATAGTCACTTGAATTAATCTGCCCTTTCACTCATCAGGCGAGGAGAAAGAGTGTATTTATTTCGATTTGGTTGTGTCCCTTGCATTTTCCTATTCAAATCCCTGTACTCAGTTCTGGAGAGTGTATTAGGATTTTTTAAAACATTATAAAAATATGAAAATAAATTCGTGCTGACAGAAAAAAGTACAAATATCGCGTAGTAATATTTCTAAACACATGATATAGCTCATAGAACTGGAAAATGAAAAAAAACATAAAACACTCTCAAATTTGCTCTACATTCAACGAGAATGTTAGAATGGTGTGTTTATTTGTTTGTTGTAGACACCTGAGCAACAATTTGCTGAGGACACTGCCAGAGCCGCTATTTCAGTCCAACAACAAACTGGAGATTCTGTGAGTAATAATGAGCTTTCATACTGTCACCTGTCCACATCTTAGTGCTTATCCTTTGTGTCATGTTAGATAAATGCTTCACTACTCTCTCCATCATGTCTTGGTTGTCTTGCGCTGTAAAGGAATGGATTACTACTGTTCGATTTCAGGACTGTTACCTTTTTTCCCCTGGAGAAATCAAGGGATTGATAGCACTTTTCAAATATTATGCCTAGATAATATTTAGATGAAATTATATTTGGTTATATAATATATTTTCTATAGGTGATAGAAAGAAACAGCATGTATACATTCCCATAAAGTGGATTTTGTGAATCAACATTAATAAATAAATAAATATTAATAATTTTATTCAGTAATTTTCTGTTATTGTTATTGTTTAGAGAGATATTTTTATTCAGAATTCATGTTGCCTTGAGTGGGTCCCCCTCGATTACACTGTATTTTTCGGGGTCCCTTCAATAAAACTACTTACAATAATTTCTTACAAAGTATATCCCTTACGACCTATTTTTTCAATCTATATTCATTTCTTTGTGGACCGTTTCCTCTTTCAAGCTATACAAGTGGTTACCCAGCGTTATGAGATCTTCAAGTAATTTATCTTTTCCGATCTCTCTTTCCATGCCGAACCAGATGTCTGTATAGTTCGTACAGGCTGTCTCGTGATGGCAGCCTTTCATTCTGTAGCCAAATTTTGCAGAAAGTCTTCGATAGCCCTTCAATTTGCGTGAAATTCCCTATATGAAATGCTGCTATATATTTTATTATAAATTCTAGTGTTTTATTATCCATTAATGTGGAGAACGCGTATCTCTCACATTGAATTTGTTTTTGTTAGTTCTACTATTTTAGACTCTTTTGACTCTTCGTGCATCTATATATTTTCGCTATGGAGTCTGGTACATTAATTTCTGTATAATGGTTGGGCCTATCGACGATCTGCTATCTTTGTGCGTGTGTTCCCGGACGGCCTTGGCTTCCTTCAAAAATATATGTTGTATACGAGAGTAGGAGTTCCCCGTCTATGCTGACACAGCTACTGACTCTAGGCTGCGTTGTGTTGATACACTGTAATCTGATCAGTTCTGATCACACATTCTGTATAGTGTACATAATTACTATCTCTAGTTCAACGAGTGGTGCTAGGTCTATAATTATAATTTTAACCTAATAAAATGTTAATTCTGTCTATAAAATAATTAACACAGTGAACAATATTACACAATAATATCAAACACCGTTAGCTCATTTCTCCTGCTTTATTGCAATCGAAACTTCCCACTCCTTCTTAATTTTATACAATAATAGCCCCACACTTCTTACACCAATTTTAATGTTTTTGTGTGTTATTCTGCTAACTTATATAAGATGTTCGGATGCGCTTTTAATATTTCGTTGTTTAGATATTGAATTCTCCAACTTTATGTCCTTGGGCACTGAGCGTTTCCCCTTGCATCTACCTTTTTCATAGTTTTCCCTAATCCCTCTAAGTTTAATTAATAATAGAGTTAGATTTATTCTGGCTATTTAGCAAATACTTAAAGAATTAAGCATGAAATAAATAATTAAAACCACGAAAAAGAATTAAACATTTCGTTGTGTGTGTCATTGTAAGCGAGATAGCCTATATTATATCGATCGTCTCGCCATCGGCGATAGTCGCGTTTGGTGCGACTTTTCATCAGCTGTTTCGTTTCTTAGATCAACCTCCGTAGTATAACTAATAATATCGTGTTATTAATATTGCATTAACATTAAACTATACGAGATTTAAAATCTTATTTCCCACACTTAGGCGTAGGCCTGTAGTTATACATTATTTTCATATTTCCTTTTTGCGTATCCATTCGCTGAGCTCAGTGATTAATTGTTTTTATCAAAGAGGCTGCAGGAAGGAGATACATGATGTTTCAGTGTTTAGTCCTCGTGAATTTACATGAAAAATTCTGGTGTGAAACTCATATAACTTCTTCTGTCTAAATAAAAGTTTACCTTTTAGTATAATATATTGTGTATGACATTCTCTTCATGTAGATTGGCTGTAAACATGAAGCTAATCGTATAACATCCTCGAAGAACACATAACCCAAATTAAATGTGACATAAGTGCAGGTACATGCGATAAAATGAAAGCGATAAAAAAAAAGTTATAAGCATACCACGTCAGACACTTGCGATTGGTTGAAATTCCACATATTCTTATACTGGATTGGTCACTGATTCATGAGCTTAATACAGGTCTGGATTGACCGATAGGATATAAATATATTTGAGCCAATTTGTAAAAAAAATTATATGGGTAAATGTGGAGCTATATGAAATTAAATGAAAAGGAATTATAATGTTCATAAAGACAGCCAGCCTAAAAGGATACAAGTTGGTTAAATTTATGTCCTGTGAAATACTGTTTGGATCTGAGGAAGGCTGAGGTCTGGAGTAGATGCTATATATGTTAAAAGGTTCACATTAGGGTAGAAGGAGAAGTGTTGTTGACAAGAAAAATTATGTTTAGTACACCTCTCAAGACTTAAACTATATTAATTAAAATAAGAAATCTCCTATCTCACGCGTTTTTTTACAATACCTTTAATTGTAAAAAGGGCTTAAAGTAACTACTAGTGTCATCCCATTTGGTTTTAAATAACTAATCACGAGCTTGGAATTTTACGTAATAATTACATCAGCAACCTGATTGGATGCTATAATAAAACCCATTACGTCATTCTGATATTTAAAAAAATAATAAGGGTAACTCGGTTTTTCTGCTATGGCAGGGAATCACTTCTGTTCTGTACGCCGTACCCTCCAGGACGAATATTTAGAAGAGTGCATAAAATGAACAGGCCACCGAAGTTTAATGGTAGGAGTATCCAGATTGAACCTAAGGTCAACCTAAGGAATGAAGTCAGTGTATAGGGATTTCGTCGACAACACACAAAAAAATCACCTTTGTATTTCCCGACTAAGTTAAAAAGTGTCTAAATTCAGTGATAGAAAAATTGTGGACACACGCCTTTACATTAATTAGGTTGGGTCCAAGACGCCTCACCTCAGCTCTGGGATTAGACAACCAAAAGTTTTGTACTAAAAGTGTAACAGATAAACTTGGGGAAAACACATATATATCAGTTTAAAATAGTGAATGACTCGTGTGCGTGATTCCTATGATCGCAAACCTGCCATCCATAATTCCATTTTAGCCCTAAGAAAAGAGGACATCACACTACCGACTGAACAGAAGCCTGGGAACCTAAGATTGATGTAAGTAAGACTGGTACAATGACTGACAACATAATATTACAGTGAATGACGTTTTTCGCCTTATGCGGACAATATAATTCTGTATTACAGCGCTAACATTTTCGCATTAAGCTAAATAGCCAGTGGTAACCCCTCATGAGATTACGAGTTTATCAGTAGCTTTGCAAAGAAAAAGCGCATTCGATGAACCTCGTAATCTCGAGTGCAATTTATTAAGACTATTCCATGAATGAACTGTAGCAGATTATATAAATAATAATTACTTTCTTACTTATGCTTTTAAAATCAAATCACCAATGTGCCAACTCTCATATCTCGGCGTACTAAAAGGAAAAAAAGTCTAATGTGGTACCATATACTAACCAATGCTACCAAAAGTCGGAATGAGAAATAGCTAACCTAATTAAGATAAGCAAAAATCAGAACAGAATAAAATCATAGGAACTGAATTGCACCGAAACGAAGTTGGGTTTTTAATCGATGCACATCTAAATTCTTTCTACTTCCAGTAAGTTAATTGGTATATAATGAGCATTTCTGCCAGAGCACCACAAAGGGAAGTTCAGCTTCAATGTCACCTAAACTTCAGTATAAACGAAAGTGGGACGTTCTGTTAGTCTGATTGGTTTAAGAGAAGTGGCTAGGTTTTATCAATTCCAGATGTTCGTTTTTAATGTGCATTAGTAACTGTGCTCTGCTGTGATTTGGGTTGCAAGGGAGCCGACAATCTGTCATATGTGTAAGAGTAGCTTAATGAAAAATCGTGCAAACAAAAGCGCGAGGCATGCGTATCATATTGATTGTCGGATTACACCTCTACACACTGATAGGTACACATTGCCAGATAAAGCACGCTCGGTGCCGTGGCTAAAAATGCTCTAATAGTTACATTATTATGAATCATTACCTCAGCCTGCGAGATAATGCGGCTTAGAGCCGCTCAAACAGTTGTTGATAGTTGAATGAGCAAAAATAGGATGTCCTGCACAATCTATATCCATTACGATCTAAATAAATTCATCATGAGCTTTCAATGCATTAATTTAAGGTAATAATCGTATTTAAGTATAGTCGGTTTCAATTTTAATCGAAATATCGTTTCTGTTTGAAGTTACGGAACAGAACTAAAACCTATAGAAGAGCAATTTATTAAGATGATTGGAAAGACTGTAAAGCGCCGTGGCGTTTATCAATTCATTCATGGTTGATGGTTCGTTGGAGGCGCTTCAAACAGCATTAAAAGATCTAGAGATAGGAATTAAATTCGTATAGAGGAATCAGAGCAATTTCGCTAAAAGTATCATAACATTTTGTTCGTGGTAATTTTCCGCAAAAATGAAGTTCGAAGGAAAGTGAAATTCAGTACATGTTCTAGCATTTATTCAAAATTATTCCAAAAATGAGTATTAATATAGACCATAAACCATCTTTTAATGGTTTCCCACCCATTAGTGCACAATAATATAATGCACTTACCTTAAGAATAACAAACTTGTGTTACTTACTTACTCAATGGCAATAGCGAATTCCACAGCAAGCTAAGGAATATTAACTATTTTATGGAAACAGGAGGTCCATTGCTACATTTACATGAGCCCACCATTCAACCCTATTCTGTACTGACTCCATCAATCATCCGTCGAAGATCCTGTTTCCCATAAATCTATTCTAAATTTGCCTCCTACCTACATCTAGGTCTTCCAAGCGATCTTTCCCTTTCGGGTCTCCCAGTTATTACTTTTGAAATATGTCTTTCCTTCCCCATGCGCGCAATATTTCCTGCCCATTTCATCTTTTGTTATTTAATTACCCTTTATTCGGACATTATGCAATTTTCTCCAGTCCCCGAGAATATTTTCCTAAGCACCTTGTCTTCGAATACCCTCAGATTATGTTCTTCCCGAAGAGTGAGGGACCATGTATCACATCCATACAATTCAACTGGGAAGAGTACTGTCATGAATTGTTATTTTCATATTTCTGGACAGAAGACGAGAAAATGAAAGTTTCTGAATTACAAAAAAACAAGTATTTCATTATTTTAGTTGACACTTAACTTCTGTCTTAATATTGTTAGTTTCTGCAGTTACTGCTCTCAGATATTTGAATTTCTCCACTTGAGCTAATGCTTTCCCTGCTAGGCCTATTCTAATATTTTGTAACGCATTATTTTGAAGTTTCATGACCAAATTCTTGATTGTTTCTGTATTATTTTCCAATCCAACATTCCTGCAGGCATCAAAAAGACTTTCTGTATATCTCCTGGTTGAGTTTATGCCATCGCCCAACAGACAAACATCATCTGCATAAGCTAAGATCGGGTGATTGCCAATTAATTCTAGCCAACCTGTACGTTCCTAATGGCATATTCCATAGAAAAATTAAAAAGTAAAGGCCTTAATACATATCCTTGCTTCAAGCCACTTTTATTAGCAATCTTGATTCTGCTCTAGATTTCATTTAGACACATCTGATCAGTTTAACCAACTTATTTGGTACCCCAAACTCAAAGAGGATATTGTACAATTTTTTTGCCTAACTGAATCATATGCTTATACAGGGTGTTAATGAATAATACCGAAATATTTTTTCTGTGTATAGAGGGGACATAGACACGCAATTTTTATTATGAGATTTTTTGCTCTATGAATTCAATTTTTCCTGTTACAGCATAAAATCTCCCAGGGCATGGCCGACACTGACTTCTAACATTAGAAAAATAATGCAAACACAGGAAATTCGTTGTTAACACTGTAGTCAATAGTTATAAATAAAATAAAAAGACTAATGCAGTGGCGACCAGTCGTGATTAGTCTGTAAATTTTGCAGATTATGGAAACACTAATTTATGATATAGCTGTTGACGAAAGATTAAGAGTAAGGTTTTTATCGATCACTATGAAGGCATGAAGTTAATTTAATAAAAATTTTAACCCTATTTCGCGTAATTATTTATTTATGAGCACCAAATTATAATGACTTTAATGCCCTGTAGCATACACATTTTACGTCATAGAGCAAAAATCTCCTAATAAAAGCTGCTTGTCTAAGTCCCCTCTATATACAGGTAAAATATTTCGGTGTTATTTATTAACACCCTGTATAAAATCTATAAATAGATGGCGAACAGACTTATTATGATTCCATTTTTGCTCAAAAATTTGGCGAATACAAAATAATTGAACAATGTTTGACCTATTTTGGCTAAATCCACATTCACTACCTCCAATGGATTTTGATAGAAGTATGTTAGACAAAATTTTGTCGATGTTGATAACAGATGAAATCGTCGATAGTTATTACATTCAGCCCTTTTTGTGGATTGGTATAATAATAGATTCTTGCCATTCGATGTGCAATTCTTCCTTTCTCCATATAATATTAATGGGTTTATGGATCTGAGTTTATGGATCTCTGAGTTTAAGATATCTCCACCTGCCTTATTTAATTCTGGTGGTATTTCGTCAAAGCCTAGATATTTGTATTTTTCTCTTGTTTACCTAGGTCTATAGATGCTTCTACTTCTGTTAGGGTCGGTTCAACAACCAACGGCTCTGCTGTGAATACTTGGCTTTCTACACTTTTGGCATATCCATGTACATTTATTAACTGATTAAAGAACATTCTTTCCACCTATTTATTTTTATTTATTTATTTAAATTACATTTACAAACTTATGTACAAATACAAATACAAATACAAAAATACACAAATAAACAAAAAACATTTACAAATTTCAAAATTAATGTACAGAAAAGAAAGAGAAAGAAAATAACCAAATATTTATTTAGAAATACACCCGAATGAGCAGACTGCTCGTACTCGGGTGTAGATTCAGAACATCAGAGTGGGGAAAGAGGAGAAACAAAAAACAAAATGAGAAAGAATGACACACTTATAAAAAAGGTGAAAAATGTCAAACAGAGCTAGAAAAAGAAAATACAAATTTATAAAAAGGAGACAAAAATATTAAACACAAATACATGCAATAAATAATAACAAAAGTAAATGACTTAAAGCTAATAAAATTACAAAAAATGTTTTACATACTTATTAAATTTAAAATTGGGGTAAACTGCGAAATCGGCGTATCTACTGATCATAGAGTTATAGAAGCGGGGACCAAAATTAATGCTATGGTTTAATCCTGCCGATCTGAGACATTTGGGTTCTGATAGAAGTAGACTATTATTTCTTCTAGTGCTGTATGCATGATCACCGGATGTGTATTTTGCACGATGTTTGTGAAAATATCTTAATAAAGAAAATTTGTAGAGTTGGTCAAACTTAAAAACATTAAATTCCGAAAATATTAGATTAGTTGGGTAATCAATGTGTTTTCTTAGACAGATTTTTATTATTCTTCTTTGTAAAAGGCAAAGAGGTTCAAGAGTAGTTTTCGCTAATCCTCCCCAGGCGAGAATGCCATATTGCATAATGGACTGGAACAGGGCTAGATAAACGGAACGAAGAACAGTAATGGGCATACAGTGACGTAAAATGACAAATTTGTAAATTGTTCTGCGTAGTCTATTACAGATGTAATAGGGTGAGACCATTTACGATGTTGATCTATAAAAATACCCAAATATTTCAAAACGGCAGCCTCCTTCAGTGGGGAGCATGAACAATTTGTTACATAAAAATTACAATTGTGTATTATTAAATTTGAATTTGTACAATTCTTCCGTTTTATCTGACCAATAGTTGTTAATGAGAAAGGAACCAATGTTGATTTATCTACGTTTAGTGAGAGACGGTTAGAATCAAACCACTTTTTTACAATTACCATGCCTGTGTTAGCGTATTTATATGTTTCCTCCCATGAATGACCAGTAAAAATAACTACAGTGTCGTCTGCATATGAAAATATGGAGCCGTTTATTACATCAAGATTTAAATTTAGCAAGTCATTTACATATATTAAGTATAAAATTGGTCCTAAAATCGTTCCTTGTGGCACGCCTATATCGATATTTGATATTTCACTTATATAACTGTCAACTTTAGTCATTATACATCTATTGCTCAGATATGATTCAAATAATTTGTGTACTGTTCCTCTAATTCCTATCTTATGTAGTTTATCTAACAGAATCGAGTGAATAACAGTATCAAAAGCTGTGCGTAAGTCCAAGAAAATTCCTAAACAATTGAAAATATTATTTGCAGCCGTGAATATATGGCCATTATTATCTTTAATTATTGTGTTTATTATAGGCTGGAAACCTTTCTTGATCTCGCTTCCCTTATAGAGATCCCTAATATTTTGTCTTCACTATTTTCTTTCAATTGTTTTACTTTGTCATTGCCTTTGAGTTCCTATACTTTGTTCTAATGGTTGTAGAGGTTTCTCGTTTAGCATTGTTGAAATATTCGACAGCAACTTCATTCGGATTCTGCAACCATTTTAGTTTCGCCTGCTTTCTCGCATTTACTGATTTCTAACGCTCACAATCAAACCAGGGAAACCACAGAAATAGAAAGATCGAACAGCAGGAAGGGGAAGGAAATAAACCGCACATCACACAATAATACTCTAAACAGATTCAACTATGACATTGTACGGTGTGCCACTGGTTTGTGGCCCATTGTTTATATTCTCTTATTATTATTATTTAATATATTTATTCTAATTAATTACCTTGTTTACCTTCAATGTTTTTAGGTTATATTATTATTACCTTCAGTAATAGCTTCAATTCAATAGCTTCACTGTGTTTTGGTTATGTATTACTACTTTCAGTTGTTTAACTATTCACAAACTTCCTAGATATTTCTATTGGTTCACTTTAACTGTTCAGAAATTTCCATGTACGAATATTATTATTACCGTCAGTTGTTTGTCTATTCAGGAAATTTCCAGATATTTCCATTGATCGTTCAAATATTAAATTCAGCTGTTTGATAGTTATATCTTTCTGTTTTTTTTTATTGTTTTATTAATGTTTATTTGTTTTTCTTAAATTCTATTAATTATTTTCTTACTTACTAATTATGTATTTAATTTTCGTAACATTTTCGATGTAATATTGGTAATAGCCTCGTATGTTATGAGTGATAGCATCACTTCCGGTTAGCCATTTTTTTTTTTTGTTGCCTGGGAGTTGTGTTCCGGGTTGGGTTTTGCGAGCTATCAGATCACCGCCAGCCGTCGACATGGACAGATCGGAAGAATAAGCCTGCTAGTTTCGAGTCAGTTATCTTCGGGCAAACGCCCGTAATTGCCGCATAAAGTGAGATTTCTACAGTATAAGAAATATGTAGTGTTTTTTCTATTAGTGAACTCTACTCCGGACTTCTGTCTTTCATGTAAGTAATGTTACAGTGATGAATTAATACATTTTTCTAAGCCTTAAGCAAGTGTCCACTTGGACATTTTTCTTGTTTTTTCTTAAATTATTTTTGTTCATTCTCTATTTCATTATGCTCCGTTTTTGATTAGTTTTCTCTTTTCGTGATGTTAAGTTATTTCTTTACCGATGCTATCACTCAGAACAGAAGGTAGGACTTATTGTTTTCTCACGGCAGGAATGTAGCGTATCAAGGTACAGTTATTTATAGCTACTAGTCACCACTCCTTACCTAAGTCAGTGATGTAAATTCTATTTTAGTAATGTTATTTTATATTGCACTTTAAATATATATATTTAGGGCAAAGCAATTATCTTAAATTATATGTAAAATTTGTATGTACCTTTTATATCAGATATTTTATCTGTATTTAACATAATTATGGCTTTGTCGTGAATGTGAATGAATTCATATTGATTGTGGCCTATTGCTATTTAAATGTCTTTTTGGGTAATAAAAACCCCTGCTAAGTATTTTGTGCTATTAATTATTTATTAATTATAACTGATTTTTCTCCGGTTCTGTTTTCTTCCATAGTCTACGGATCTGGGAACTAATAAATTAGTTTTGGGTAAAGTAACCGGTACATATTGGTAGCGCCGCGGTAGTTGGTTCACAACTGTTCGAACCGTTTTTTTTCACTATGGAGAATACAGTTATTTCACCGGATGCCTTACGTAAGGAGGAGTTGCTAGCTGAGTTTCATCATAGGGGTGTTACTGATGGTCTGAATTTAGATTTGCCTGGGTTAGTCGCAAAAAGTAAAGAAATTAAATTGTTTATGAAGCCGCCTATTGCCAAATATAATAGTACTGGGGAATTAGATGAAAAAACTAGGATTGTTCGTGCTATTGAAGAATTTTCTGAAATACTTGGTGATTTTGAATCGATGGGTGTTACTGATAAGCAATTTCGGAGAATAAACCATAGGTTATTACATTGGAGGAATCGGAATTATTTTCTCAGACAAATAACTGATAATTCGGACATATTGCACTCACAACAAGAAAATGAAGTGTGTTTTTCGGATTTGATGCAACGCTTGATGAAGTTGCGTTTCGGTTGTTCGGGGGCCGTAGCTGGGGGAGGTACTCATTTTACTTCTGGAGCTGCGGTTTCTGGCCAACCGACGGACTCTGAAGCGGAGCAACCTGCTTTCCAAAATCATATTGAAAATTTATTAGACTTGCCCGATAATATTTTGGAGACTGAGCCTGCCGTTGGTACCTCATCATTTACTACAAAGGTTCCCGCACCTAACCTGGATATGGCAGGGGGGAATCAAATGCTTCAGAACCGTAATTTTGTTCGGCAATCAGTTAATGAAATTTTTAGAATCAAAACTCTGGAGTTGTCTAATCCATTACAGGATTTGATTAATGATATGCCCATGGTTGAATTTTCTAATGCGGAAGAAGTTTTCAAATTTTTAAAATTTGTTATCAAATTACAAAAACTAGCCGGTTCGTTTTCTTTGGAAACCTGCCAATTGTTGCAAGTGTTACATTCTCGGGCAAAAGGAGATCTTGCTAGTCTAATTGATGAAGCTTTGAATAATGGCCGTTCCATGTTGGAATTTCAAGAGTCAGTAATTAAATTTTTTCTTTCTGCTAAAGTACTGCACGAGTTAATTGCAAAATATTATTTCCGTAGCCAGTTAGCGTCTGAAAGTTTCTTAACATTTATTGAAGATATTGAAACAGTTTCATTGGCTCTTATGGTCCCTTATACTGAAAGTGAGGCCGTTGCTATGGTCGGCGCTGCCGCCAGGCTTTCTGAAGTTCGTGCCTTGTTTTTAGGTTATTCCCCACCGACCACATGGATACAGTTGAAACAACTAGCTTATAAATTGAATGACACACCTGTAAATAGAGATCAGGATATTCAAATGAATAGTAATAACACTGAACGTGCTGTTCATTCTAGGGTCGGCTCGGTTTCGAGAAATTTTCAGGGGCCTCGTAATGAGCGCAGATATTTTTTTTGCAATGGGTGTAAACGGTCTGGCCATACTATAGACAGGTGTTGGAATTCTGGTCACCCTAATAGTAATAACGTCAGCCGTCGTGGCAATGGCCGTTTTTCTCGTTCTAATGCTGATAGCCGCTTATGACTAGAAAACAAATTTAATTACTTGGCCAACTGCAATTATGGCCTCGAGGCCAAGGTATCTAGTAACTTACCGTTGGTCCAAATATTTCTGAATAAGATTCCGTGCTTGGCATTATTGGACTCTGGCAGTGTGTTCTCATTGATATCGGCGGAATTTGCTTTGAAAAATAAAATCAAGTTTGAAACTTACCAGCTTTTCTGCCAGAGTGTCGACCAGACTCTTGTTTCGGTTATTGGCAAAACTCACCTTAGGATAAAATTACACAAATATTCTTGGAATTTTCAGTTTTTAATAGTACAGAACCTGGCTGTGGAAGTTATTTTGGGGGCAGATTTTTTGACAAAATCTAGAATATCATTGGACTTAGGACAAAAGGTTTTGCATTTTGGGTTTGACCCGAGAACCCAGGTGCCGTTTTACTTTGAATCCTGTAATAGTCGCTATGAAATGTTAGGGGCTACTAGTGACCCGTTGTTTGTGGTTGAACCCTCAACGGAAATTAAGCTCGACCATCTTTCTGCTGGGATGAAGAGAGATATTGTTGGTATGGTGGAACAGTACCCGGATGTTCTTACTAACCAATTGGGCCTTACTGACATTATAGAATATGACATTGTTCTGAATGACCCTACTCCAGTGAGATTACCGCCTTATCGGTTAGCTCCTCCCCGTATGCGCGTTCTTAAGGAGAAAATTGAAGATATGCTTGAGCAAGGTATTATTAAGCCATCAAAATCACATTATTCAAGTCCTATTTTTCTGGTGCCCAAACCCGGTAACGACTATCGTCCGGTAGTTGATTATAGGGTTCTTAATAGTAGAATCGCCATTGAATCAGTACCCTTGCCTGATGTCCATAATAATTTTCATTGGTTCAATAGAGCAAAATTTTTTACCAGTCTTGATTTAAACAGTGCCTATCATCAGATTCCTTTGACTCAGCGTTCGATGCAATTAACAGCTTTCAATACAGATTGGAACTTATTCGAGTATACTCGTGTCCCTTTTGGAATTGCGGTTGGGGCTCAAGTTCTTACTAGGCTTCTTGATAGTATTTTTTCAGACATTAAGTTTAAATATGTATTTCATTACCTGGACGACCTAATTATCTATTCTGAAACTTATGAAGAACACTTATGTCATATCAAAGAAGTATTTGACAGATTGCGCGCCGCTAAACTTACTGTGAAACCGGCAAAGGTTAATTTTTTGGCTGAGAAACTTTCATTCCTGGGGCATTTAATATCTTCTCAAGGCGTGACCATTGACCCTGACCGTACTCAAAAGATACGGGATTATCCAGCTCCTAAGAATGCTAAAGGAGTAGCTCGTTTCGTGGGTATGGTCAACTATTTTGCAAAATTTATCCCTGCTTGTGCTGACCTGTGTGCGCCCTTGAATCTTCTCAGAAAGAAGGCTGTAAAGTTCAAATGGGGAAATGAACAGCAACAAGCTTTTGAAAAGTTAAAGGAAAAAATTTCTAATCCTCCAGTCTTGGCTATGGCTGATTTTAGTCGGCCATTCGTCTTGCAGACTGATGCTTGTGGTCGTGCTTTAGCTGCTGTTCTCCTTCAGGAATTTCCTGAAGGACGCCGTCCCATTGCTTTTGCTTCGAGGACTCTCACTCAACAAGAGCGGAAGCTTTCCATGTATGAACTCGAAGCTCTGGCGGTGCTTTTCGGAATTGAAAAGTACCGTATGTATCTCGAACATGTCGAGTTTCTCCTCGAGACGGATAATCAAGCCTTGAGTTGGGTTCTTGGTAAGCCCAGGAAAACTGGTAAGATTGCTAGGTGGGCCCTCAGAATATCTGCCTTTCGCTTTAAGGTTTCTCATATTCGCAGCTCAGCTAATGTTGTGGCTGACTCTTTGTCTAGAATGTTTGGCGATGAAGAGCCTCCGCCCCCTTCTGGGGATTTTGAAACTGAATTTGATCCAGCCTTATTAGGGGCCCTGTTGTCCGACTTACCTAGTTCTTTTACTACTATTAAGCAGGCCCAGCGTCAAGATCCTGTATTACTTGATATTATCCAGAATTTAGAGCGCCATCAGGCCGTTCCTCCTTATGCTTTGAAGGATGAAGTCCTCATGTGTAAAGCGCGCAGGGATGCTGGTATGAAAATTGTCACCCCTCAGGCTCTCATTCCGCTTATTTTTCAATACTTCCACGTTTCTCCAATTGGGGGACATTTGGGTTTGTTTAAAACATTAAATAAGATCCGTCAAAGATTTATTTGGAAGGGGATGGATAAAGATATTCAGGCCAGCGTTAAATCTTGCCAAGTTTGTATGCAGAGTAAGCCCGCCCAGAAAACCCATTATGGGTTTCTGGCTTCCAATGTGGCTACTAAACCCATGGAAAAACTTTTTGTGGATTATGTTGGTAAACTGCCTCGTTCCAAAAAAGGTAATAGTTATCTATTGGTTTGTGTGGACGCTTTTACTAAGTACGTCTGGCTTTTCCCGGTTAGGGAAGCCACCACTAGAGCTACTATTTCTTGTTTGTCATCCATTTGTGGCAGTTTTGGCCCCCCTAAAGTTATTGTTACTGACAATGCCACTCAGTTTACTGCTCACGCCTTTCACAAATTCTGTTTTGACCGAGGTATTACTCGTGTAAACACCACCCCTTATTATCCCAATCCTTCTCAGGCTGAAAGAGTAAACCGCAATATTAAGTCGGCTCTTATAGCATATCATTCCGCTGACCACTCTGAGTGGGACTTGAACCTCGAATGGTTACAGTACGCCTTTAATACTGCTATTCATGAGTCACATAAGTCCACTCCGTTTAGTCTGCTTTTGGGGTTCCAGCCCAATTGTCCCCTCTCTAACCTTTGGTCTCTTAACGACCTTTTGCCAGATGAAGTTGACCCTGCGGAAATTAAGGAAAGATGGAAAAGGGCTTATGCTAATCTTAAGAAAAGTCATGGGGTAGTTGAACGCAAATATAACCGTTCCAGAGTCCCGTCTCCATTTAAAGTCGGGGATGTGGTATTTTTGAAGAATCATCCACTTAGTAATGCAGCTAATAAATTTTCTGCTAAACTTGCGGTTCGATTTTTGGGTCCCTTCTGGATTCATAAATTTTCTAGCCCAGTTTCTGTGGTACTTAGAGATGGTAAAGGAAAATTCTCACGTGCTCATGTGAGCCAACTCAAACCGCAGTAAGTCTTGTTCGAGTGATGGCATCATTGTTTGTTTGTTTCTTTTGTTTGTTTTATAACTGCATTTAACCTTATATATTACCTCCCCCCCAGGGGCTTCTGTTGTGGGGACAGAAGTTTGGGAGCTGGCATTCCCAGGGTCCTGAGCCAAACGCTATTTGTGTATAGGTCTGCTTGGGAGTATTGGTTTTGGACATTTTCAGAACAGGGGTTTGCAAATATATATAATGTCCATTAATAATCTAAAAAAAAAAAAAAAAAAAAAAAAAAAAACTTTATAAAATGCTAAGTACTTTATTCTCCCGTTAGTAGCTAATCTATTAAGGTTTAAAATCAAATATGCCTCATTGATAAATTTGAAAATTTTGTTCACTTCGACCTATAAAAAAAAAAGGAAATTACTGTAGGCCCCACGGTTGTTCTGGCTCGAACACGCGATTGTTTTGTTTTCCAAATTATTATTGTTTCCACATATTTAGCTTCACTTTACCTTTTATTAAATTGTATTTTCCCCCGTATTGTGGGCTCATATCGCGTTTTCGTGTCCGTTCGGCCATTCTTGTTTTGTTTTGTTTTATTTTGTTCTTCGTTTTGTTTTGTTTTTCTTCTGTTTTGGTTCTTGTTCTTCTATCGTTGTGTTCCTTTTGTTTGTTTTTGTTTTTTCTCTCTTATATTTCTTTCCTTGTCTTCATAGTTTCATCACTCTAGCATTATCTTACTTGATGTTGCTATATATATTCTCTTCGGGCCTTGATTCAAAATTTTGGCTGATTTCTTGTTTTTAATAAAACAATTTGTTGTATTATGGGATGTTAAATTTGTGTCCATAATAATTGTTTTATGAAATATTAATTACGGCCTTTGTTAATTGTTAATTCTGGCCAATCTTATCTTGTTAATTATGGCCTAAGTTGAATTGTTGTATTTCTGGCCATTGTTTTCTCTCAAATATTTATATATATTTATTAATTAATTTATTGTATTTATTCACTTAACTTATTTAAAGTCATTCTATTCAGCCAATATTAGAAAACTAATATAATTGCCCGGTAGAGACCTTTGTATGATATCGGAGTTGAGGAGAAAAGAAAACTGATATTATCAATGTATTAAAATTATCTTAATTAACTTAAAATGATAGAGATCTGTCTGAAATAGATTATTAAATTAATTTATGTGAAATGAATTATGAATAGGCCTGGGTGCCATGTTAAAAGCAGAGATCCCAAATCAAATAACTTGATTTACTTAAAATATTGGAGATATGTCTGACAATAATTAAATAAAATATTATGAAACATTATAAATTATCACGAGGCCTGGCGGCCATCTTTAAAATTAAACATCCCAAATTAAATAGCTATATAGGTCATTCAAATTTAAATATATGTCATAAATTGCCCTATAAATTTTGTGTTTGAGGTTTAGTTGAAAGCATTTTTCATACTTTTATTAATTAAATATGTGTGTTTAACTGTATCAAGGTTATGAATTTTTACTAATTTGGGTGTTTTTCGCGGATATTATTTGGGTCGTCTCCTACCCATTTTTGGGAGGGCGTACTCATTTCGGTTCGCGGCTCTGAGTGCGCCTGCTAATTTCAAATTTGGGGTCTAGTTTTTCATATTTGTCTTCGTACCGTTCTCGACTGATCGGGTGAGTCCAGTAGCGGGACGGAGACATTTGTTTCCGTTCTTAGCCATGTAGCTAAGCTTTTTTCTGTTTCCTTTTTCTGACGCCCCTATTTACTTAATTGATTATTAATTAATTAATTGTAAATAATTAATTTCCGTGGACTCATCCATTATGTTTATATTTACTTAATTGAAAAGGTTTGGAATTATTCCATATTACACATTGTTGTAATTTATTCCCCTCTACTTAAGGGATGTATATATATACATGTATTTTTCAGAAAATTTAATGCTTACATTAATATTGTCTTATGGTGATAAAGTTATCAATTATAAAGCATTGATATTTTCGTAAAAATTCTTTCTTGAGAATTTCTTCGTGATAACTTGTTCTTATGCTAACAACTAAACCTTATGCACATATAAAAAAAGGTTAATTTAAATAACTGTCTATGAAGTACAAATTTAAGTTTAAATAATTGGATTAAAATTAATATTTCTAGTTTTATAAGAGAGGGGGGATTTGTTAAGGGAATATGAGTACTGCCGCTCGTTTCTATTTTCAGTTTGAGATGTGAATTATGCCTCTATGCTGCCTATAAATCAATATGATGCCTCGCCGCACAAAGAGTCTTGCATGCACGCCACGCCTGGGGCCGCACTATTCTTCGCTTCGGCTGCTGTTGTATGCCTTGTCGACGGGCGCCTTCATCTTGACTGGCTAATATACCAGTCCGACATCAGTTTGCTGCAAGCTAATTCTACTGGTTCTTCGCTTTTCACTCCATTCGCCGTGGGCCTCGCAACATTGATGGCCTATATGCTACTGTTTACATGGACATGCCATATATTGCAGGAGGAACCTATGCAGCATATATTATGGTTCCTTGTTAAGCAGAACCTATCATTAAGAGTATTTATGGGTAACTAATGGACAGTTACCGTTGCCCTATATCTGCCACCTTTTATAATGACAGTTTACACAGTATATGCAAATGGACATGCATTTTGATATGCATTATTTATTGGAATCTTAAGATTTGAATTCGATATGGACATCTTCAACATCAACTGTTATCTAGTGGCAATTGTTTTGGTACGGGCCTGATCAACCTGTTCCACCCCTGTGTGCCTCATTTTGTCCATCGTTCAGTCTATTGTTCCTTTCAAAATTTTCTTCCATCCCGCATTCATCCATCTTTCCGCTTGGCCGTAGGGTTCTGCTGCTAAAAGGGCATTTTTCTATGGATATTGACATTCACTTACATAACATTTTCTGTGGAGTGTTGGGCATTGAATAATTTAGCACCCTTATTTGAAGATATGGATACTTTGACTTATATGGGTGTATCTATGTGCAAGTGTGCGGGACCTCTCTTCAGGTGGCGTGTGCTTTAACTCAAACTGTGTTTTGTGCAGGCGATGGTTTCTATATTATCCTATTTTCCACCCTACTTTAAGAACTTTAGATAAGACTTTATTCAAATAATGGGGTGTGAAAAAAAATTGTCTTTCAGAAATTTTTTTTTAGGCAGCTTTAGGAGGTTGTGCCACTGGTTTGTGGCCCATTGTTTATATTCTCTTATTATTATTATTTAATATATTTATTCTAATTAATTACCTTGTTTACCTTCAATGTTTTTAGGTTATATTATTATTACCTTCAGTAATAGCTTCAATTCAATAGCTTCACTGTGTTTTGGTTATGTATTACTACTTTCAGTTGTTTAACTATTCACAAACTTCCTAGATATTTCTATTGGTTCACTTTAACTGTTCAGAAATTTCCATGTACGAATATTATTATTACCGTCAGTTGTTTGTCTATTCAGGAAATTTCCAGATATTTCCATTGATCGTTCAAATATTAAATTCAGCTGTTTGATAGTTATATCTTTCTGTTTTTTTTTATTGTTTTATTAATGTTTATTTGTTTTTCTTAAATTCTATTAATTATTTTCTTACTTACTAATTATGTATTTAATTTTCGTAACATTTTCGATGTAATATTGGTAATAGCCTCGTATGTTATGAGTGATAGCATCACTTCCGGTTAGCCATTTTTTTTTTTTTGTTGCCTGGGAGTTGTGTTCCGGGTTGGGTTTTGCGAGCTATCAGATCACCGCCAGCCGTCGACATGGACAGATCGGAAGAATAAGCCTGCTAGTTTCGAGTCAGTTATCTTCGGGCAAACGCCCGTAATTGCCGCATAAAGTGAGATTTCTACAGTATAAGAAATATGTAGTGTTTTTTCTATTAGTGAACTCTACTCCGGACTTCTGTCTTTCATGTAAGTAATGTTACAGTGATGAATTAATACATTTTTCTAAGCCTTAAGCAAGTGTCCACTTGGACATTTTTCTTGTTTTTTCTTAAATTATTTTTGTTCATTCTCTATTTCATTATGCTCCGTTTTTGATTAGTTTTCTCTTTTCGTGATGTTAAGTTATTTCTTTACCGATGCTATCACTCAGAACAGAAGGTAGGACTTATTGTTTTCTCACGGCAGGAATGTAGCGTATCAAGGTACAGTTATTTATAGCTACTAGTCACCACTCCTTACCTAAGTCAGTGATGTAAATTCTATTTTAGTAATGTTATTTTATATTGCACTTTAAATATATATATTTAGGGCAAAGCAATTATCTTAAATTATATGTAAAATTTGTATGTACCTTTTATATCAGATATTTTATCTGTATTTAACATAATTATGGCTTTGTCGTGAATGTGAATGAATTCATATTGATTGTGGCCTATTGCTATTTAAATGTCTTTTTGGGTAATAAAAACCCCTGCTAAGTATTTTGTGCTATTAATTATTTATTAATTATAACTGATTTTTCTCCGGTTCTGTTTTCTTCCATAGTCTACGGATCTGGGAACTAATAAATTAGTTTTGGGTAAAGTAACCGGTACAACGGTATATTCTCTAAATGCCATCAGGTAAATTGTGTGTGTGTATATATATATATATATATATATATATATATTATCTTTCCTAAAATATGGAAGTACAAATAACTCCTAATAATTTCAATGAATATAATAAAATATTTTATGTTCTGTGTCCAAGAATATCACAAACAATACAATATAATCGCTGGTTGTACACAATATAAATTACTGACTTGTTCAGTCTCCATAAGTATATTCACTATATTGAACAGTGTAATCTAGTTCCGATTTTTAAAGTTAATATATTACCAATTCATGAGGTCTAACTGAACATGATTAATGCAAATTTCCGTCAAGAATACTGACCTAACGAAGCAGCGAACAAGAGTACTTAAAATTTTCTAACACGCCGCCGATGCTCTAAAGCACTTCCTATCATTTAGTCTCTGAAGAAAACAAAATGTCATAATTAGCCATAATATGGGCTCCTACATTCATTATTATTCATAAGTTTGTAAACTATGCTCAATAGTTTAATATAATGTTAGGTTAACTTAATATAAATAAGTTATTTCAATCTATTATCAATTCACTAAGTCTAACTAGTAACAACTAATGCAAAATTCCCCAATACTAGTGAACCAGGGTACCTAAAATCTTCCATCACGTCACAGAAGCTCTAAAGCACTTTGTCTTAATTTTCTCTTAAGTCAACAAATGTCATTATTATCTCTGATATGAATTTCTAAATTCATCATTATTTGTAAGTTTCACGAACTATATTCAATAGCTTAATATAATATCACTTCAATGTAATGTCAATCATAACCATTATATTTTACAAAGGGTATTATTATTGAAAGTTCCAGTGAATGAATAATATCTGAGTATTGAGATATTGTAACGAAGCAAATAGCTGCGTGCTAATGAGACGGTAGAAAACCCATTCCAAAACAAAGGAAGGGTTGGGGGACCGCAACTAATCGATATTGAACATTTTCATGATTATCGATACTGCCCTGAATTTATTTGAATTGCAGAAAAAGGAGGAGTGCGCATGCGTGGACGGCGAGTCGACGGGAGAGCAGTTGAACCTGAAAAACGGTTGAGGAGTACGTCTCTGACTGCGAGAGAGAAAGGTTGAAGAAACGGAGGCGAGGAGACGAGATTGGAATGTGTGACAGCGGTAGAGGCGCCCTGACATGATGGTTTGTCAGACTCTCATCTAAAGAAATTCTGAAGGGGAATTTCACTGACGCGACTATATGGAGATAGTCGTAAATTGGAAGAACACATCACGTCAGCCGGTACGAGAGACCGCTACAGCGAACACCAGCTGGGGAAAGAAGAGTGAGTCACGGTTGCTTAGCCTGGAATAAAGGAATATGTGGACATCAGAAAGTGGATGGAAACAACTCGGGATCAGAGGATAAATTGGTCATCACCCGTTGAGTATAATCATCCAAACATTTTTTTTGTTTTGGGAAGTGGAAAAGATTTTGAGGCATTATTATTAAGCCAGTTTCTAAGTAATGTGTGGCGACTAGACGCCGTAATGAAAGAGTAAGGTTAGAAGATAGATGTAATTAGTCTAGGGTGAGGTAGTAAAGTACAGTGATCCAATCAGTTTCCATTTCTGGTCTAAGTTAATTCCAAAAAAAGAGCAGTCAAGAGTAAAACCGTGAATAGTAAAGATAGATCTCTATACTTTAGGTTGCTATGGGTGATTGTCCCACGAATGAATACATAGCTCGGGGCAGTTGTTGATGCTCATACAAACCTTGTTTTTTTATAAGACAGGACGCGAGGGGAGTAAGGAAGAATGGTAATAGGGGCTTACTTAGTATTGCTTACGAGGGCCTCTCCCACTTGGTTTTCGTCAGGTGACAGGTGATTATCTATAAGTGGATTTCATGCTGGCCTATAATGTTGAGTTGTTTTTTTGAAAGAGATTTATCGAAGAGCGGGAATTGTATAGAGCGGGAATGGTATGGAATATGGTAGAGGGGGATGAGAAAGTGAATACTGAGAGGCAAAAGGAGGCCTATGAATAGCAGTACATTAGGCGTATGCCATTGGAAAGTTTACTGGTTAGGATAGAAGTAGAAGTTCACTCAAGGGTTATAAAGAGAGTTACTGACCTGGGGCGTGAGTTAGTTTCAGCTAGAATTCTAGGGAATTTAGAAACCAGAAAATTAGGTGCCCATGGTGTAGGGTAGTAACTTGAAAAGTCTGGAAACCAGAATAACAATAAGTAGGTAAATTAGAACAATGGTATAAACTGCTTGAAGAGAAAGGAGTGAAAAGATAATAAATAATAATTGGTTAGATTAGAAAGAGGAGAATTGGTAATTTTGGGTAGTGAAAATAAAACAAATATATATATATACAGTAGTAGGCGAAGCCTATGCTAGTAGAATATAAAGAGATTTAGGAGAATTGTGAAAGTCATCGGTGTTGGAGGCGAACAACGGCCCCACGTGCCTCTAGGAGAGAGTGTCAGGGACCTCTGACATCGATTGTTCAAAATTGTATTTTTGTTTGCGGCCCATTAATATTTTCCCGGTTGCAGGAGAGGAGTCAGATTGTTTGTAACTCAAGATCTAGACGCCGCCCCTGTATCGGTGGTCTATCGCCACAGTCACTCTGTGGGTATAGGCCTAAACTCCCATTTCTTTCTTCATGACACTGTGTCACGTAGCGAATGGCTACGTGCATAATAGACGATAGCAAACCATTTCTAAACAAAGGAAGGGTTTGGGAGACTTCGATTAATCGATATTGAACCCTGTTATGACTATCGATACTGCCCTGAATTTATTTTGAATTACAGAAAAAAAAGAGAAGTGCGCATGCGCCGACGGTGAGTCGACGGGAGAAGAGCTGATCCCAAAAAGACAGTAGGAGTACGTGCCTGACTACGAGAGAGAGAAGTTGAAAAGGCAGAAGGGAGAAGACGAGATGGGGATGTGTGACAGCGGTAGAGGCGTTCTGGCATGATGGTGTGTCAGACTTTCATCTAAGGAAATTCTGGTTGTGAACTTCCTTGACACGACTATATGGAGATAGTCATTAATCAGAAGAATACACCAAGTCGGCCAGTACGAGACACCGCTACAGCGAACATCAGCTGTGAGAGTGAGTCGTGACTGCTCGCTCTGAATAAGAGCAGATATGGACATCAGGAAGTAACGGAAGACAACTCAGGATCGGATGATAAGTTTGTGACGGGCTTTTCTTACTTTATGCTATAAAGTTCCCTAACTTCTTGGATTAAATCTTCGCCAAAATTCTTCGCCAAAATCTGTGACGACTAACAGGTGATTATTCTCAATCGTAGTACATAAGTTTACTGAACTCCTACAAAACAAGGTCACTCATGCACCTGCCGTGTCATCATAACACTGCCTGCATAGTCCACATTCCAACACTCAGTACAACTACCTCTGTCACCGGGTGATTGCAAATTTCCTACTCCCAGTCTACTTTCTCTTTCTTTTAACAATTTACCCAGTCTTGATAATATTGATGAAAATTTATATTAACGGGCGCCATCATCAATACGCTTCCTCTTTTCTTTTTGTTATGTATCAGCCCAGACACAAATTAAATTATAGATACACAGGCTATGTATCTACATGCCCCTCGACTAGCTTTTAAGTTAACAGTGGAGACGGGAGTTGGGTTCGGGTTTATCTTTCTTTAATTATTTTGCTTCTCTCTCTATTTCTCCTTTTTCTCCTTTTTCAGTGCTCACTACCAAAGTATATACTTAGCCCAAAAATCAGCGACTCTCAAACCATTACAAGGATAAGGGTCAAAAATCTGAACTTCACGTTAATTTACTTTGCATAACAATAACCATAATTTATTTAATATATTATTTTTTTTCTTTTTTCAACAATAACAATCTTATATACAATAACTCACTGAGCGCCAAACTTTTTGATGGCTAGACTTCACGTTAATTTACTCTGCATAACAATGACCATAATTTATTTAATATATTATTTTCTCTTTTCAACAATAACAATCTTATATACAATAAATTACATTTACACTACATTAACCATTCAACATTTTTATTGGTAGGATAATATTTGATTATTCAAGGTTAGTATACCCAATTTTAACTGTATAAGTACGTTCTCTGTTCAACAATAACAAATTCCTAATTAATTATTTTAACCTTCTTTCTTTTTTTTTTGTTTCCAGGTATCTACTAGAACGTCTCGTATTATTTACTATTAACTTGTGTAGTCACTTACATTTGCAACTTCAAGATGTTTCAATATATATATTATACCCCCTTTTTTTCCTCTTTAGAATAAATAAAGGTTTTCAATTTATAATCCAGTCCTTAACTCTACAGATTACATTCAATAATCCCACCTATGTCTCCTATATTAGTCTATTTGTCAGCTTAGTCCATGAAGAATTGTATTTAAAGATAGATAGAAAAGACAGTCTCACGAAGAAAGAAATAGAAGTTTAGGCCTATACCCACAGAGTGACTGTGGCGATAGACCACCGATACAGGAGCGACGTCTAGATCTTGAGTTACAAACAATCTGACTCCTCTCCTGCAACCGGGAAAATATTAATGGGCCGCAAACAAAAATACAATTTTGTAAATCGACGTCAGAGGTCCCTGACACTCTCTCCTAGAGGCACGTGGGGCCGTTGTTCGCCTCCAACATCGATGGCTTTCACAATCTCTCATAAATTTCTGTTCTTTATATGTTACTGGTATAGGCCTTGCCTACTACCAGATTTTATTTGTTTGATTCGGGATACTTCCGGCGTTCCCTCACCTCACCCTTACAATCTCTAGTACTGTTCATAAACTACTTATCAGTACACTACTCGTAATTACCTTTTCTCCTCTTTCTGACCTAACCAATCATTTGTTATTATCTTTCCACTCACTCACCTCTTTCTAACCTGACCAGTCATCAGCTATTATCTTTTAACCCCTTTCTTTCTTTAAGTAGAATTCCCTTCAGCTTATACCATTGATTTAATTCACTCGGTGGTTATTCTAGTTTTCCTACTTCTTACGTTACTACTCTTTAGCATGGGCACCCAATCTTCTTTTGTCTCTAAATTCCCTAGAATTCTAACTGAAACTAATTCACGCCCAGATTAGTAAGCTTCTCTATAACCCCTTTAGTGACTTCTACTTCTACCCTAACATGTAAATTTTCCAATGGTACACACCTAATGCACTACCACTCGTAGGCCTTCTTTTGCCCTTCAATCTTTCCACTTCTTATCCCCCTCTACCATATTCCATACACCTTCGCTTGTAGATAAATCTCTATAAAAAAACATAACTTAACATTACAGGCCAGCATGAAATCTATTTATAGATAGTCACCCGTCACCTGAACGAAACCCAAGAGGGAGGGGCCCTCGTAAGAAGTACTAAGCATGCCCCTTAATTACCTTTCTTCCTTACTCCCCTCGCGTCCTGTCTCAAAAATAACAAAGTTTATATGAGCATCACCAATTGCCCCTAGCTATGTATTCATTCGTGGGACAATTACCCAAAAAAACTTAAAGTGAAGAGATATATCTTTGGCATTCAGTTGTTAGGCTCTAGACTGCTCTTTTATAATTAATTTAGACCAGAAATAGAAAATAGTTGGATTACTGGATTTCATCACTTTACTTCTAGAATTCTCACTTCTATGTTTCTATTCTATTCTATTCTATTATTCCATACGGTGTCTAATCGCCATACATGACTTAGAAACCATCCTTAAAAAAAGGATATCTCAATTTTCTCACTCCCCAAACAATTGTGACGGGCTTTTCTTACTTTATGCTATAAAGTTCCTTAACTTCTTGGATTAAATCTTCGCCAAAATTCTTCGCCAAAATCTGTGACGACTAACATGTGATTATTCTCAATCGTAGTACATAAGTTTACTGAACTCCTACAAAACAAGGTCACTCATGCACCTGCCGTGTCATCATAACACTGCCTGCATAGTCCACATTCCAACACTCAGTACAACTACCTCTGTCACCGGGTGATTGCAAATTTCCTACTCTCAGTCTACTTTCTCTTTCTTTTAACAATTTACCCAGTCTTGATAATATTGATGAAAATTTATATTAACGGGCGCCATCATCAATACGCTTCCTCTTTTCTTTTTGTTATGTATCAGCCCAGACACAAATTAAATTATAGATACACAGGCTATGTATCTACATGCCCCTCGACTAGCTTTTAAGTTAACAGTGGAGACGGGAGTTGGGTTCGGGTTTATCTTTCTTTAATTATTTTGCTTCTCTCTCTATTTCTCCTTTTTCTCCTTTTTCAGTGCTCACTACCAAAGTATATACTTAGCCCAAAAATCAGCGACTCTCAAACCATTACAAGGATAAGGGTCAAAAATCTGAACTTCACGTTAATTTACTTTGCATAACAATAACCATAATTTATTTAATATATTATTTTTTTTTTCTTTTTTCAACAATAACAATCTTATATACAATAACTCACTGAGCGCCAAACTTTTTGATGGCTAGACTTCACGTTAATTTACTCTGCATAACAATGACCATAATTTATTTAATATATTATTTTCTCTTTTCAACAATAACAATCTTATATACAATAAATTACATTTACACTACATTAACCACTCAACATTTTTATTGGTAGGATAATATTTGATTATTCAAGGTTAGTATACCCAATTTTAACTGTAGAAGTACGTTCTCTGTTCAACAATAACAAATTCCTAATTAATTATTTTAACCTTCTTTCTTTTTTTTGTGTTTCCAGGTATCTACTAGAACGTCTCGTATTATTTACTATTAACTTGTGTAGTCACTTACATTTGCAACTTCAAGATGTTTCAATATATATATTATACCCCCCTTTTTTTTCTCTTTAGAATAAATAAAGGTTTTCAATTTATAATCCAGTCCTTAACTCTACAGATTACATTCAATAATCCCACCTATGTCTCCTATATTAGTCTATTTGTCAGCTTAGTCCATGAAGAATTGTATTCAAAGATAGATAGAAAAGACAGTCTCACGAAGAAAGAAATAGAAGTTTAGGCCTATACCCACAGAGTGACTGTGGCGATAGACCACCGATACAGGAGCGACGTCTAGATCTTGAGTTACAAACAATCTGACTCCTCTCCTGCAACCGGGAAAATATTAATGGGCCGCAAACAAAAATACAATTTTGTAAATCGACGTCAGAGGTCCCTGACACTCTCTCCTAGAGGCACGTGGGGCCGTTGTTCGCCTCCAACATCGATGGCTTTCACAATCTCTCATAAATTTCCTTTCTTTATATGTTACTGGTATAGGCCTTGCCTACTACCAGATTTTATTTGTTTGATTCGGGATACTTCCGGCGTTCCCTCACCTCACCCTTACAATCTCTAGTACTGTTCATAAACTACTTATCAGTACACTACTCGTAATTACCTTTTCTCCTCTTTCTGACCTAACCAATCATTTGTTATTATCTTTCCACTCACTCACCTCTTTCTAACCTGACCAGTCATCAGCTATTATCTTTTAACCCCTTTCTTTCTTTAAGTAGAATTCCCTTCAGCTTATACCATTGATTTAATTCACTCGGTGGTTATTCTAGTTTTCCTACTTCTTACGTTACTACTCTTTAGCATGGGCACCCAATCTTCTTTTGTCTCTAAATTCCCTAGAATTCTAACTGAAACTAATTCACGCCCAGATTAGTAAGCTTCTCTATAACCCCTTTAGTGACTTCTACTTCTACCCTAACATGTAAATTTTCCAATGGTACACACCTAATGCACTACCACTCGTAGGCCTTCTTTTGCCCTTCAATCTTTCCACTTCTTATCCCCCTCTACCATATTCCATACACCTTCGCTTGTAGATAAATCTCTATAAAAAAAACATAACTTAACATTACAGGCCAGCATGAAATCTATTTATAGATAGTCACCCGTCACCTGAACGAAACCCAAGAGGGAGGGGCCCTCGTAAGAAGTACTAAGCATGCCCCTTAATTACCTTTCTTCCTTACTCCCCTCGCGTCCTGTCTCAAAAATAACAAAGTTTATATGAGCATCACCAATTGCCCCTAGCTATGTATTCATTCGTGGGACAATTACCCAAAAAAACTTAAAGTGAAGAGATATATCTTTGGCATTCAGTTGTTAGGCTCTAGACTGCTCTTTTATAATTAATTTAGACCAGAAATAGAAAATAGTTGGATTACTGGATTTCATCACTTTACTTCTAGAATTCTCACTTCTATGTTTCTATTCTATTCTATTATTCCATACGGTGTCTAATCGCCATACATGACTTAGAAACCATCCTTAAAAAAAAAGGATATCTCAATTTTCTCACTCCCCAAACAATAAGAAAAAAAAGTCTAGACGCTTATACTCAACCAGTGATGTCCAACTTATCCTCCGATCCTGAGTTGTCTTCCATTACTTCCTGATGTCCATATCTGCTCTTATTCAGAGCGAGCAGTCACGACTCACTCTCACAGCTGATGTTCGCTGTAGCGGTGTCTCGTACTGGCCGACTTGGTGTATTCTTCTGATTAATGACTATCTCCATATAGCCGTGTCAAGGAAGTTCACAACCAGAATTTCCTTTAGATGAAAGTCTGACACACCATTATGCCAGAACGCCTCTACCGCTGTCACACATCCCAATCTCGTCTTCTCCCTTCTGCCTTTTCAACTTCTCTCTCTCGTGGTCAGGCACGTACTACTAACCGTCTTTCAGGTTCCGCACGTCTCCCTCGTCGATTCACCGTCGACGCATGCGCACCTCTCCTTTTCTGTAATTCAAATAAAATTCAGGGCAGTATCGATAATCATAAAAATGTTCAATATCGATTAGTTGCGGTCCCCCAACCCTTCCTTTGTTTAGGAATGGTCTCCTATCGTTGATTATGCACGTCGCTATTTGCGTCGTTACATTCTTCCCTCACTCACCATAAAAAAAAATAATGTTGACACAGGTCACATTCATTTTTTTTTTTTTTTTTTTTGTGCGTGTCTCTTTTACCAGCCTTAAAGAATGTTTATCCAGGAACAAAGGGTTTCAAGTCTTTGACGTGCCACTTCCCCAACTTTTTACCAAAACGGTTTGTCAGTTCGTAGCTATTTTCACTGAACTTTTTCTTTATAATATAGGGCCCGACAAACTTTGCACTTAAACCTGCTGTATAAGCTTGTGAGGCATCACTTAATTTAAAGTTTCTTCTTAACACTAGATCTCCTGGACGAAATCTCATCTCTCTCCTCCGAAGATTATAATAATGACTCGAATTCTTATAGGCGGTTTCTAAGTTATGTCTAACCATTAAACGTACCGTTTTCAATTTATTGAGTCTCTCCACCCAAATTTTTGGAATTTCTTTATGAATCGGTTGGTTTTCCACCTTTTCAATCCTACTGATAATTTCAGGCTCCTTCCCATAATTTAGCATATAAGGAGTGCATCCAGTGGAACTATGCTTAGCCGTATTTATAGCAAAATTAAATTCTCTCAAATACACATCCCAAACTGTCTGATCCTTTTGAATATAACTAGAAATCATTGTTTTCAATACTCTATTGACTCTTTCTACTGGATTTCCTTGTGGCGAATATACAGGTAAATAACAAGGAGTTATATTAAAAGCTTTAGCTATCTCTCGCATTAATTTACTAGTATATTGCGGTCCATTATCCATCAGCAAATATCCCGGAATTCCCCATTTAAGGATAATCAATTCATAAAATGCTTCCGTAACTGCTCTACTGGTTGCTTTCCTTAACGCTTTACATTCTACATATTTGGTAAAGGTGTCCTGAAATACTACAATGTATCGGTTCCCTTTTTTGGAACGTGGGTAAGGTCCCAACAAATCAGTAGCTACAGTCATCCAAGGTTTCTCTTTCTGGTAAAAATGCATTGGTCCTGCTTGAGCCGTCTGTAACACTTTCTGTCTCTGACAGATTTCACAAGCAGTAACATACTTAGCAACATCTCTAAACATTCCCGGCCAATAATACTTGTTTGCTATCCTAAAGAAAGTTTTAGCTATTCCCATATGTCCTGCAGTCGGTGCATCATGACATTCCTGTAATACTTTAATCCTATAATCTTGCGGAATAACTAATTTCCACCTATTCACTGTTCCCTCTAAAGTTTGTTCTAACTGATCTAATCTTAAATGGTACAACTTCTCATCTACGACCTTCCAATCTGGCCAAAATTTAGGTTTACTTTGTACTTGCTCTTTCCGCTTAATATACCAAGCATCTTGTATATTTTCCCATTCCACTACTTCAGAGTTATCAGTCAACAAGAGGCAAAATTCTTCCTCTACCGTTTTCTCTTGAACTTTCCCTTCGTGTATTCTAGATAAAGCATCCGGAACTTTTTGTAATCTACCAGGCCTATGTATTACTTCAAAATCATACTCCTGGAGCAATAAACTCCACCTAGCTAATCGTCCGGTCGGATTCTGTAATGTATTTAACCATTTCAGAGCAAAATGATCAGTATATACTTTAAAATGATAACCTTCCAAATAAGGACGAAACTTTTGAACTGCCCACAATATAGCTAACAATTCCTTCTCAACTATTGCCCACTTTTGCTCACCTACCGTTAAAGTTCTACTAGCATAAGCTATTACTTTTTCCTCTCCTTCCTCTCCTGTCTGAATTAATGCTGCTCCTAGTCCTGAAAAACTAGCGTCGGTCTGTAACACTAGGGGTTTAGTATAATCTGGACAAGTTAATATAGGACTACTAGATAATTTCGATTTTAATTCATCAAAAGATTCCTGACATTCCTTAGTCCAACGCCATTTCTGATTCTTTTTCAGAAGTGCAGTGAGGGGCTTTACAACTTCAGAAAAAAATGGAATGAATCGTCGGTACCAAGATGCCAATCCTAAAAATGCTCGTACTTCCTTGACTTTTGTAGGGGCTGGATACTCAAGGATACACGAGATTTTATCTGAATCTACAGCAATTCCTAATGGAGTAATGATATGACCCAAATATTTTAATTCACTTCTACAAAATTTTGATTTTTCCCTATTAATTTTCAGGTTAGCTTTTCTTAATTTCTCTAAGACTTTTTCTAACAAGGACAAATGTTCTTCAAATGTCTCGCTAATAAGTACTATATCATCCAAATAACAAAAGCATTTCTCTCCTATCTCTTCTCTTAATATAGTATCAACTAATCTTTGAAACGAGGCTGGTGCGTTATGGATTCCAAAAGGCATAACTCGAAACTGATACAATCCTCTACCAGGTACGGTAAATGCTGTTTTTTCTTTACTTGCTTCATCTAATGGAACTTGCCAATACCCATTTTTCAAATCTATTGTACTGATATACCTAGCATGTCGTAATTTACTCAAAACATGTTCAATGTATGGCAAAGGATAACTATCTCTTTTAGTACAATTGTTTACTTTTCTGAAATCTACGCAGAACCTCCATGTTCTATCTGGTTTCTTTACCATAACTACCGGAGACGACCAAGGTGAATTTGAAGGCTCTATAACTTTTTCCAATAACATTTTATCTATTTCCGCGTGTATAACTTTTTCCAAAATGGGTGATACTGGATAATATCTTTGTTTTATAGGTTTTGCATCGCCTGTATCAATAACATGAGAAATCAGATCGGTAAGTCCAGTACACTGATCAAATTTCTGTAACTGATTTTCCAAAAACACATTCAATCTGTCCCTTTCCTGAGGTGTAGGTAAGGTAAGAATATTATGTAGTTGATCTTCTTCTTTTAAATCTATAGCCTTAACAAATTGAAAAATTTTTGCTGGTTCATCTTTGAAATACCAAGTCCCATCTTGCAAATCTACTACTAACCCAATTTGTTTCAAAACGTCCATGCCCAGAATCATATCTACTGCTAAATTTGGCATAATTTTACATTTTATCGGAAAAATCCTGTCCTGCAATTTCATCTCAAAAGTTCTCTCTCCTGTTATAGAACTATAAGTTTTATCTGCTAGTTGCACCACCCTAACTTCAGATTCTTCTACTGCTAAATCTAACATTTTACACAAAAAATCACCCTTCTCTCCCACATAAGTTTTATCTGAACCTGAATCTATTAAAGCAATAAATGTAATATCCTCCAGCAAAATTTCAACAAAACATCTATCTCCATTAACTAAATCTGTAGGATTTATATTTAACATCACACAAGCCTGATTTTTAGTTAATTGTCATAAAGAATTTGTAGGCCTAACTTTTCTTTCTTGGGGCATCCTACAATCAATAGACCTATGTCCAAGCTTATTACAATTATAACATTTAATCGTAGCGCGTGGAGTAACTCTACGAGGTGCTTTACACTCGAACTGCCTATGTCCTGTTTTATCACAATTCCAACATCGCTGATTATTTGAAAAACGCAAAGTGGTGTTTTTACCATTATCCCTCGACTCATCCTGTCTCTCTTTATTTTCTATTACTTTAACCATTCTAGAATCATTTACAGGACTTGAATTCCGTTCCTTATCCCACGTCTTTGCAGAAAAACTAACATTGGGTTTCTTTTGTAACTCGGACGATGGAAGTTCCTGTTTTCCCTGAATTCCTAGCGCTGTATGAACTGAAGGTATAACAACTTGTCTCTGAGGTTTATAAGCCGTTTCTTTAATTGTAGCTCTAACCTGCGTTGGAGGAGGAATATATCTCTCAGAATCTAACAATATTTGTTCATACTGTCTACCTACACGTATTAAATCTGTTATAGTTTGAATCTCTGCAGGTCTAATGTACAATTTTACATCAGGACGCAAATTTTTGATAACAGTCTTCATCATTTGTTGAGGACTCATTGGAGTACTCAGCCTCCTCATTAACGTTTGAATAGCATTAACATAATCAAAAATCGATTCTTTGGGACCTTGCGTTCTCTGTCTAATCTCATCCAAAAGCGAGTCTTCCTCATCAATAGGCAAATAATATTCTCTAAATTCTTTCAAAAAAGCTTCCCATGTAGGCCAATTTGTTAATCTGTTCCTGTACCAAAGTAAAGCTGAATCTTGTAAAATTTCGGGTAATACTGACAATAACTCTACACCCTGTAACTTAGAACTTTGTTTTAAATCTTCTAATCTCTCCAAAAATAAGTAAATACTATCCCCAGGTTTGAATTTAATGTTCCATTTACGAACCAGATCCAAAGTATTTGGTTTATGTGGCTCTAACTGAATTGTAAACGATGGTATTACTGGTACAACTTCTTCTGAATCAGCTACCGCCATGGCCTTCCTACGCATTAACTTAACCCATGTATACACTACATCTCCATATGAATCTTGTGGTACCGTTATATTATGTTCAACTAAATCTTCTTCCAAAACTTCCTGACTCAGAGCAAAAGCCGTAATTAACACTTGAAATGACTGAGGGTTCTTACGGGCATAATCTAACAAGCGTTGTCTTAACTCATCCCTTGTACCTGTGGTCGGTAACTTTACTCTATCACATTCTGCCTCTAAATCCGCCTTCCTCAACTTCCTAATAGCTTGGGTTAGCTCAGCTGCTCTTATTTGTGCATACGGATCAACATAAGTAGCCATATTTATATATTAACAATACCACTGGGAAAAAAAGATTAGAACACACAATAGTTCAGTCGTCTGTCTTAGTCATCTATAGAAGTCCTTACTTGTCAATAGTCATTATTCTTTTCCCAAAAATATGTTATTATTATTATTTATTTTTTTGAGAATAAATTTCAGTTATACTAACCTAACTCCCCAAAATTCTTTTAACCCTATCTCGCCTCACGTTAGGATATCAAACTATCATTGCCTCACGCTATGGGCTATCATAATATGGAACTTCAACTGAATAAAGGTTTCTTTTTTTTTTTTTTTTTAACAATTTTAACTAAATTAAGTTGCAACAATTAGCAATACTGTTTTGTTTTAACACTACTCAGCCCCACGATATGGGCGCCAAAATTACTATCAAAATTATCCTACTATGAAACTATCACAGCCTCACGCTATGGGCGCCAAAATTTGGGAAAACTGAACTTCCCGTTACTTTGCTTTAAGTAACAATAACCATAATTTATTTAATATATTATTTTTTTTTTCTTTTTTCAACAATAACAATCTTATATACAATAACTCACTGAGCGCCAAACTTTTTGATGGCTAGACTTCACGTTAATTTACTCTGCATAACAATGACCATAATTTATTTAATATATTATTTTCTCTTTTCAACAATAACAATCTTATATACAATAAATTACATTTACACTACATTAACCACTCAACATTTTTATTGGTAGGATAATATTTGATTATTCAAGGTTAGTATACCCAATTTTAACTGTAGAAGTACGTTCTCTGTTCAACAATAACAAATTCCTAATTAATTATTTTAACCTTCTTTCTTTTTTTTGTGTTTCCAGGTATCTACTAGAACGTCTCGTATTATTTACTATTAACTTGTGTAGTCACTTACATTTGCAACTTCAAGATGTTTCAATATATATATTATACCCCCCTTTTTTTTCTCTTTAGAATAAATAAAGGTTTTCAATTTATAATCCAGTCCTTAACTCTACAGATTACATTCAATAATCCCACCTATGTCTCCTATATTAGTCTATTTGTCAGCTTAGTCCATGAAGAATTGTATTCAAAGATAGATAGAAAAGACAGTCTCACGAAGAAAGAAATAGAAGTTTAGGCCTATACCCACAGAGTGACTGTGGCGATAGACCACCGATACAGGAGCGACGTCTAGATCTTGAGTTACAAACAATCTGACTCCTCTCCTGCAACCGGGAAAATATTAATGGGCCGCAAACAAAAATACAATTTTGTAAATCGACGTCAGAGGTCCCTGACACTCTCTCCTAGAGGCACGTGGGGCCGTTGTTCGCCTCCAACATCGATGGCTTTCACAATCTCTCATAAATTTCCTTTCTTTATATGTTACTGGTATAGGCCTTGCCTACTACCAGATTTTATTTGTTTGATTCGGGATACTTCCGGCGTTCCCTCACCTCACCCTTACAATCTCTAGTACTGTTCATAAACTACTTATCAGTACACTACTCGTAATTACCTTTTCTCCTCTTTCTGACCTAACCAATCATTTGTTATTATCTTTCCACTCACTCACCTCTTTCTAACCTGACCAGTCATCAGCTATTATCTTTTAACCCCTTTCTTTCTTTAAGTAGAATTCCCTTCAGCTTATACCATTGATTTAATTCACTCGGTGGTTATTCTAGTTTTCCTACTTCTTACGTTACTACTCTTTAGCATGGGCACCCAATCTTCTTTTGTCTCTAAATTCCCTAGAATTCTAACTGAAACTAATTCACGCCCAGATTAGTAAGCTTCTCTATAACCCCTTTAGTGACTTCTACTTCTACCCTAACATGTAAATTTTCCAATGGTACACACCTAATGCACTACCACTCGTAGGCCTTCTTTTGCCCTTCAATCTTTCCACTTCTTATCCCCCTCTACCATATTCCATACACCTTCGCTTGTAGATAAATCTCTATAAAAAAAACATAACTTAACATTACAGGCCAGCATGAAATCTATTTATAGATAGTCACCCGTCACCTGAACGAAACCCAAGAGGGAGGGGCCCTCGTAAGAAGTACTAAGCATGCCCCTTAATTACCTTTCTTCCTTACTCCCCTCGCGTCCTGTCTCAAAAATAACAAAGTTTATATGAGCATCACCAATTGCCCCTAGCTATGTATTCATTCGTGGGACAATTACCCAAAAAAACTTAAAGTGAAGAGATATATCTTTGGCATTCAGTTGTTAGGCTCTAGACTGCTCTTTTATAATTAATTTAGACCAGAAATAGAAAATAGTTGGATTACTGGATTTCATCACTTTACTTCTAGAATTCTCACTTCTATGTTTCTATTCTATTCTATTATTCCATACGGTGTCTAATCGCCATACATGACTTAGAAACCATCCTTAAAAAAAAAGGATATCTCAATTTTCTCACTCCCCAAACAATAAGAAAAAAAAGTCTAGACGCTTATACTCAACCAGTGATGTCCAACTTATCCTCCGATCCTGAGTTGTCTTCCATTACTTCCTGATGTCCATATCTGCTCTTATTCAGAGCGAGCAGTCACGACTCACTCTCACAGCTGATGTTCGCTGTAGCGGTGTCTCGTACTGGCCGACTTGGTGTATTCTTCTGATTAATGACTATCTCCATATAGCCGTGTCAAGGAAGTTCACAACCAGAATTTCCTTTAGATGAAAGTCTGACACACCATTATGCCAGAACGCCTCTACCGCTGTCACACATCCCAATCTCGTCTTCTCCCTTCTGCCTTTTCAACTTCTCTCTCTCGTGGTCAGGCACGTACTACTAACCGTCTTTCAGGTTCCGCACGTCTCCCTCGTCGATTCACCGTCGACGCATGCGCACCTCTCCTTTTCTGTAATTCAAATAAAATTCAGGGCAGTATCGATAATCATAAAAATGTTCAATATCGATTAGTTGCGGTCCCCCAACCCTTCCTTTGTTTAGGAATGGTCTCCTATCGTTGATTATGCACGTCGCTATTTGCGTCGTTACACAATAAGAAAAAAGTCTAGACGACTATACTCAACCAGTGATGTCCAACTTATCCTCCGATCCTGAGTTGTCTTCCATTACTTCCTGATGTCCATATCTGCTCTTATTCAGAGCGAGCAGTCACGACTCACTCTCACAGCTGATGTTCGCTGTAGCGGTGTCTCGTACTGGCCGACTTGGTGTATTCTTCTGATTAATGACTATCTCCATATAGCCGTGTCAAGGAAGTTCACAACCAGAATTTCCTTTAGATGGAAGTCTGACACACCATTATGCCAGAACGCCTCTACCGCTGTCACACATCCCAATCTCGTCTTCTCCCTTCTGCCTTTTCAACTTCTCTCTCTCGTGGTCAGGCACGTACTACTAACCGTCTTTCAGGTTCCGCACGTCTCCCTCGTCGATTCACCGTCGACGCATGCGCACCTCTCCTTTTCTGTAATTCAAATAAAATTCAGGGCAGTATCGATAATCATAAAAATGTTCAATATCGATTAGTTGCGGTCCCCCAACCCTTCCTTTGTTTAGGAATGGTCTCCTATCGTTGATTATGCACGTCGCTATTTGCGTCGTTACATTCTTCCCTCACTCACCATAAAAAAAAAAATAATGTTGACACAGGTCACATTCATTTTTTTTTTTTTTTTTTTTGTGCGTGTCTCTTTTACCAGCCTTAAAGAATGTTTATCCAGGAACAAAGGGTTTCAAGTCTTTGACGTGCCACTTCCCCAACTTTTTACCAAAACGGTTTGTCAGTTCGTAGCTATTTTCACTGAACTTTTTCTTTATAATATAGGGCCCGACAAACTTTGCACTTAAACCTGCTGTATAAGCTTGTGAGGCATCACTTAATTTAAAGTTTCTTCTTAACACTAGATCTCCTGGACGAAATCTCATCTCTCTCCTCCGAAGATTATAATAATGACTCGAATTCTTATAGGCGGTTTCTAAGTTATGTCTAACCATTAAACGTACCGTTTTCAATTTATTGAGTCTCTCCACCCAAATTTTTGGAATTTCTTTATGAATCGGTTGGTTTTCCACCTTTTCAATCCTACTGATAATTTCAGGCTCCTTCCCATAATTTAGCATATAAGGAGTGCATCCAGTGGAACTATGCTTAGCCGTATTTATAGCAAAATTAAATTCTCTCAAATACACATCCCAAACTGTCTGATCCTTTTGAATATAACTAGAAATCATTGTTTTCAATACTCTATTGACTCTTTCTACTGGATTTCCTTGTGGCGAATATACAGGTAAATAACAAGGAGTTATATTAAAAGCTTTAGCTATCTCTCGCATTAATTTACTAGTGTATTGCGGTCCATTATCCATCAGCAAATATCCCGGAATTCCCCATTTAAGGATAATCAATTCATAAAATGCTTCCGTAACTGCTCTACTGGTTGCTTTCCTTAACGCTTTACATTCTACATATTTGGTAAAGGTGTCCTGAAATACTACAATGTATCGGTTCCCTTTTTTGGAACGTGGGTAAGGTCCCAACAAATCAGTAGCTACAGTCATCCAAGGTTTCTCTTTCTGGTAAAAATGCATTGGTCCTGCTTGAGCCGTCTGTAACACTTTCTGTCTCTGACAGATTTCACAAGCAGTAACATACTTAGCAACATCTCTAAACATTCCCGGCCAATAATACTTGTTTGCTATCCTAAAGAAAGTTTTAGCTATTCCCATATGTCCTGCAGTAGGTGCATCATGACATTCCTGCAATACTTTAATCCTATAATCTTGCGGAATAACTAATTTCCACCTATTCACTGTTCCCTCTAAAGTTTGTTCTAACTGATCTAATCTTAAATGGTACAACTTCTCATCTACGACCTTCCAATCTGGCCAAAATTTAGGTTTACTTTGTACTTGCTCTTTCCGCTTAATATACCAAGCATCTTGTATATTTTCCCATTCCACTACTTCAGAGTTATCAGTCAACAAGAGGCAAAATTCTTCCTCTACCGTTTTCTCTTGAACTTTCCCTTCGTGTATTCTAGATAAAGCATCCGGAACTTTTTGTAATCTACCAGGCCTATGTATTACTTCAAAATCATACTCCTGGAGCAATAAACTCCACCTAGCTAATCGTCCGGTCGGATTCTGTAATGTATTTAACCATTTCAGAGCAAAATGATCAGTATATACTTTAAAATGATAACCTTCCAAATAAGGACGAAACTTTTGAACTGCCCACAATATAGCTAACAATTCCTTCTCAACTATTGCCCACTTTTGCTCACCTACCGTTAAAGTTCTACTAGCATAAGCTATTACTTTTTCCTCTCCTTCCTCTCCTGTCTGAATTAATGCTGCTCCTAGTCCTGAAAAACTAGCGTCGGTCTGTAACACTAGGGGTTTAGTATAATCTGGACAAGTTAATATAGGACTACTAGATAATTTCGATTTTAATTCATCAAAAGATTCCTGACATTCCTTAGTCCAACGCCATTTCTGATTCTTTTTCAGAAGTGCAGTGAGGGGCTTTACAACTTCAGAAAAAAATGGAATGAATCGTCGGTACCAAGATGCCAATCCTAAAAATGCTCGTACTTCCTTGACTTTTGTAGGGGCTGGATACTCAAGGATACACGAGATTTTATCTGAATCTACAGCAATTCCTAATGGAGTAATGATATGACCCAAATATTTTAATTCACTTCTGCAAAATTTTGATTTTTCCCTATTAATTTTCAGGTTAGCTTTTCTTAATTTCTCTAAAACTTTTTCTAACAAGGACAAATGTTCTTCAAATGTCTCGCTAATAAGTACTATATCATCCAAATAACAAAAGCATTTCTCTCCTATCTCTTCTCTTAATATAGTATCAACTAATCTTTGAAACGAGGCTGGTGCGTTATGGATTCCAAAAGGCATAACTCGAAACTGATACAATCCTCTACCAGGTACGGTAAATGCTGTTTTTTCTTTACTTGCTTCATCTAATGGAACTTGCCAATACCCATTTTTCAAATCTATTGTACTGATATACCTAGCATGTCGTAATTTACTCAAAACATGTTCAATGTATGGCAAAGGATAACTATCTCTTTTAGTACAATTGTTTACTTTTCTGAAATCTACGCAGAACCTCCATGTTCTATCTGGTTTCTTTACCATAACTACCGGAGACGACCAAGGTGAATTTGAAGGCTCTATAACTTTTTCCAATAACATTTTATCTATTTCCGCGTGTATAACTTTTTCCAAAATGGGTGATACTGGATAATATCTTTGTTTTATAGGTTTTGCATCGCCTGTATCAATAACATGAGAAATCAAGTCTGTAAGTCCAGTACACTGATCAAATTTCTGTAACTGATTTTCCAAAAACACATTCAATCTGTCCCTTTCCTGAGGTGTAGGTAAAGTAAGAATATTATGTAGTTGATCTTCTTCTTTTAAATCTATAGCCTTAACAAATTGAAAAATTTTTGCTGGTTCATCTTTGAAATACCAAGTCCCATCTTGCAAATCTACTACTAACCCAATTTGTTTCAAAACATCCATGCCCAGAATCATATCTACTGCTAAATTTGGCATAATTTTACATTTTATCTGAAAGATCCTGTCCTGCAATTTCATCTCAAAAGTTCTCTCTCCTGTTATAGAACTATAAGTTTTATCTGCTAGTTGCACCACCCTAACTTCAGATTCTTCTACTGCTAAATCTAACATTTTACACAAAAAATCACCCTTCTCTCCCACATAAGTTTTATCTGAACCGGAATCTATTAAAGCAATAAATGTAATATCCTCCAACAAAATTTCAACAAAACATCTATCTCCATTAACTAAATCTGTAGGATTTATATTTAACATCACACAAGCCTGATTTTTAGTTAATTGTCATAAGGGATTTGTAGGCCTAACTTTTCTTTCTTGGGGCATCCTACAATCAATAGACCTATGTCCAAGCTTATTACAATTATAACATTTAATCGTAGCGCGTGGAGTAACTCTACGAGGTGCTTTACACTCGAACTGCCTATGTCCTGTTTTATCACAATTCCAACATCGCTGATTATTTGAAAAACGCAAAGTGGTGTTTTTACCATTATCCCTCGACTCATCCTGTCTCTCTTTATTTTCTATTACTTTAACCATTCTAGAATCATTTACAGGACTTGAATTCCGTTCCTTATCCCACGTCTTTGCAGAAAAACTAACATTGGGTTTCTTTTGTAACTCGGACGATGGAAGTTCCTGTTTTCCCTGAATTCCTAGCGCTGTATGAACTGAAGGTATAACAACTTGTCTCTGAGGTTTATAAGCCGTTTCTTTAATTGTAGCTCTAACCTGCGTTGGAGGAGGAATATATCTCTCAGAATCTAACAATATTTGTTCATACTGTCTACCTACACGTATTAAATCTGTTATAGTTTGAATCTCTGCAGGTCTAATGTACAATTTTACATCAGGACGCAAATTTTTGATAACAGTCTTCATCATTTGTTGAGGACTCATTGGAGTACTCAGCCTCCTCATTAACGTTTGGATAGCATTAACATAATCAAAAATCGATTCTTTGGGACCTTGCGTTCTCTGTCTAATCTCATCCAAAAGCGAGTCTTCCTCATCAATAGGCAAATAATATTCTCTAAATTCTTTCAAAAAAGCTTCCCATGTAGGCCAATTTGTTAATCTGTTCCTGTACCAAAGTAAAGCTGAATCTTGTAAAATTTCGGGTAATACTGACAATAACTCTACACCTTGTAACTTAGAACTTTGTTTTAAATCTTCTAATCTCTCCAAAAATAAGTAAATACTATCCCCAGGTTTGAATTTAATGTTCCATTTACGAACCAGATCCAAAGTATTTGGTTTATGTGGCTCTAACTGAATTGTAAACGATGGTACTACTGGTACAACTTCTTCTGAATCAGCTACCGCCATGGCCTTCCTACGCATTAACTTAACCCATGTATACACTACATCTCCATATGAATCTTGTGGAATCGTTATATTATGTTCAACTAAATCTTCTTCCAAAACTTCCTGACTCAGAGCAAAAGCCGTAATTAACACTTGAAATGACTGAGGGTTCTTACGGGCATAATCTAACAAGCGTTGTCTTAACTCATCCCTTGTACCTGTGGTCGGTAACTTTACTCTATCACATTCTGCCTCTAAATCCGCCTTCCTCAACTTCCTAATAGCTTGGGTTAGCTCAGCTGCTCTTATTTGTGCATACGGATCAACATAAGTAGCCATATTTATATATTAACAATACCACTGGAAAAAAAAGATTAGAACACACAATAGTTCAGTCGTCTGTCTTAGTCATCTATAGAAGTCCTTACTTGTCAATAGTCATTATTCTTTTCCCAAAAATATGTTATTATTTATTTTTTTGAGAATAAATTTCAGTTATACTAACCTAACTCCCCAAAATTCTTTTAACCCTATCTCGCCTCACGTTAGGATATCAAACTATCACTGCCTCACGCTATGGGCTATCATAATATGGAACTTCAACTGAATAAAGGTTTCTTTTTTTTTTTTTTTTTTCACAATTTTAACTAAATTAAGTTGCAACAATTAGCAATACTGTTTTGTTTTAACACTACTCAGCCCCACGTTGGGCGCCAAAATTTGTGACGGGCTTTTCTTACTTTATGCTATAAAGTTCCCTAACTTCTTGGATTAAATCTTCGCCAAAATTCTTCGCCAAAATCTGTGACGACTAACAGGTGATTATTCTCAATCGTAGTACATAAGTTTACTGAACTCCTACAAAACAAGGTCACTCATGCACCTGCCGTGTCATCATAACACTGCCTGCATAGTCCACATTCCAACACTCAGTACAACTACCTCTGTCACCGGGTGATTGCAAATTTCCTACTCCCAGTCTACTTTCTCTTTCTTTTAACAATTTACCCAGTCTTGATAATATTGATGAAAATTTATATTAACGGGCGCCATCATCAATACGCTTCCTCTTTTCTTTTTGTTATGTATCAGCCCAGACACAAATTAAATTATAGATACACAGGCTATGTATCTACATGCCCCTCGACTAGCTTTTAAGTTAACAGTGGAGACGGGAGTTGGGTTCGGGTTTATCTTTCTTTAATTATTTTGCTTCTCTCTCTATTTCTCCTTTTTCTCCTTTTTCAGTGCTCACTACCAAAGTATATACTTAGCCCAAAAATCAGCGACTCTCAAACCATTACAAGGATAAGGGTCAAAAATCTGAACTTCACGTTAATTTACTTTGCATAACAATAACCATAATTTATTTAATATATTATTTTTTTTCTTTTTTCAACAATAACAATCTTATATACAATAACTCACTGAGCGCCAAACTTTTTGATGGCTAGACTTCACGTTAATTTACTCTGCATAACAATGACCATAATTTATTTAATATATTATTTTCTCTTTTCAACAATAACAATCTTATATACAATAAATTACATTTACACTACATTAACCATTCAACATTTTTATTGGTAGGATAATATTTGATTATTCAAGGTTAGTATACCCAATTTTAACTGTATAAGTACGTTCTCTGTTCAACAATAACAAATTCCTAATTAATTATTTTAACCTTCTTTCTTTTTTTTTTGTTTCCAGGTATCTACTAGAACGTCTCGTATTATTTACTATTAACTTGTGTAGTCACTTACATTTGCAACTTCAAGATGTTTCAATATATATATTATACCCCCTTTTTTTCCTCTTTAGAATAAATAAAGGTTTTCAATTTATAATCCAGTCCTTAACTCTACAGATTACATTCAATAATCCCACCTATGTCTCCTATATTAGTCTATTTGTCAGCTTAGTCCATGAAGAATTGTATTTAAAGATAGATAGAAAAGACAGTCTCACGAAGAAAGAAATAGAAGTTTAGGCCTATACCCACAGAGTGACTGTGGCGATAGACCACCGATACAGGAGCGACGTCTAGATCTTGAGTTACAAACAATCTGACTCCTCTCCTGCAACCGGGAAAATATTAATGGGCCGCAAACAAAAATACAATTTTGTAAATCGACGTCAGAGGTCCCTGACACTCTCTCCTAGAGGCACGTGGGGCCGTTGTTCGCCTCCAACATCGATGGCTTTCACAATCTCTCATAAATTTCTGTTCTTTATATGTTACTGGTATAGGCCTTGCCTACTACCAGATTTTATTTGTTTGATTCGGGATACTTCCGGCGTTCCCTCACCTCACCCTTACAATCTCTAGTACTGTTCATAAACTACTTATCAGTACACTACTCGTAATTACCTTTTCTCCTCTTTCTGACCTAACCAATCATTTGTTATTATCTTTCCACTCACTCACCTCTTTCTAACCTGACCAGTCATCAGCTATTATCTTTTAACCCCTTTCTTTCTTTAAGTAGAATTCCCTTCAGCTTATACCATTGATTTAATTCACTCGGTGGTTATTCTAGTTTTCCTACTTCTTACGTTACTACTCTTTAGCATGGGCACCCAATCTTCTTTTGTCTCTAAATTCCCTAGAATTCTAACTGAAACTAATTCACGCCCAGATTAGTAAGCTTCTCTATAACCCCTTTAGTGACTTCTACTTCTACCCTAACATGTAAATTTTCCAATGGTACACACCTAATGCACTACCACTCGTAGGCCTTCTTTTGCCCTTCAATCTTTCCACTTCTTATCCCCCTCTACCATATTCCATACACCTTCGCTTGTAGATAAATCTCTATAAAAAAACATAACTTAACATTACAGGCCAGCATGAAATCTATTTATAGATAGTCACCCGTCACCTGAACGAAACCCAAGAGGGAGGGGCCCTCGTAAGAAGTACTAAGCATGCCCCTTAATTACCTTTCTTCCTTACTCCCCTCGCGTCCTGTCTCAAAAATAACAAAGTTTATATGAGCATCACCAATTGCCCCTAGCTATGTATTCATTCGTGGGACAATTACCCAAAAAAACTTAAAGTGAAGAGATATATCTTTGGCATTCAGTTGTTAGGCTCTAGACTGCTCTTTTATAATTAATTTAGACCAGAAATAGAAAATAGTTGGATTACTGGATTTCATCACTTTACTTCTAGAATTCTCACTTCTATGTTTCTATTCTATTCTATTCTATTATTCCATACGGTGTCTAATCGCCATACATGACTTAGAAACCATCCTTAAAAAAAGGATATCTCAATTTTCTCACTCCCCAAACAATAAGAAAAAAGTCTAGACGACTATACTCAACCAGTGATGTCCAACTTATCCTCCGATCCTGAGTTGTCTTCCATTACTTCCTGATGTCCATATCTGCTCTTATTCAGAGCGAGCAGTCACGACTCACTCTCACAGCTGATGTTCGCTGTAGCGGTGTCTCGTACTGGCCGACTTGGTGTATTCTTCTGATTAATGACTATCTCCATATAGCCGTGTCAAGGAAGTTCACAACCAGAATTTCCTTTAGATGGAAGTCTGACACACCATTATGCCAGAACGCCTCTACCGCTGTCACACATCCCAATCTCGTCTTCTCCCTTCTGCCTTTTCAACTTCTCTCTCTCGTGGTCAGGCACGTACTACTAACCGTCTTTCAGGTTCCGCACGTCTCCCTCGTCGATTCACCGTCGACGCATGCGCACCTCTCCTTTTCTGTAATTCAAATAAAATTCAGGGCAGTATCGATAATCATAAAAATGTTCAATATCGATTAGTTGCGGTCCCCCAACCCTTCCTTTGTTTAGGAATGGTCTCCTATCGTTGATTATGCACGTCGCTATTTGCGTCGTTACAAGTTGGACATCACTGGTTGAGTATAATCGTCTAGACTTTTATATTGTTTGGAGAGTAGGAAATTTGCAATCACCCGGTGACAAAGGTAGTCGTACTGAACGTTGGAATGTGGACTATGCAGGCAGTGTTATGATGGCACGACAGGTGTATGAGTGACCTTGTTTTGTAGGAGTTCAGTAAACTTATATACTACGATTGAGAATAATCACATATTAGTCGTCACAGATTTTGGCGAAGATTTAATCCAAGAAGTTAGGGAACTTTATAGTATAAAGTAAGAATAGCCCGTCATATATTTTGGCGCCCAACGTGGGGCTGAGTAGTGTTAAAACAAAACAGTATTGCTAATTGTTGCAACTTAATTTAGTTAAAATTGTTAAAAAAAAACAAAAGTATGGTCGTGTGTTGTGCTGCATAAAGTTATCGTGAAGTTCCATATTTTGGTCGTCCATAGCGTGAGGCTGTGATAGTTTCATAGTAGGATAATTTTGATAGTAATTTTGACCCATAGCGTGGGGCGAGTTGTGTTAAAATTACAAAAGTTTGGCTTGATATAAGAAAAGAAAATAAACATTAATCAGTTAGAATTGGAAACTTGAAATACGAGTCGTCATATATTTTGGAGCCCATAGCGTGGATTGAGTTGTGTTGAAATCACATATTTTGATAGCCCATAGCGTTAGGCAGAGATAGTTTTAAAAGAATTTTGGGAGTTAGGTTAGTATAACTGAAATTTATTCTCAAAAAAAAAATAATAATAATAATAACATATTTTTGGGAAAAGAATAATGACTATTGACAAGTAAGGACTTCTATAGATGACTAAGACAGACGACTGAACTATTGTGTTCTAATCTTTTTTTTCCAGTGATATTGTTAATATATAAATATGGCTACTTATGTTGATCCATATGCACAAATAAGAGCAGCTGAGTTAACCCAAGCTATTAGGAAGTTGAGGAAGGCGGATTTAGAGGCAGAATGTGATAGAGTAAAGTTACCGACCACAGGTACAAGGGATGAGTTAAGACAACGCTTGTTAGATTATGCCCGTAAGAACCCTCAGTCATTTCAAGTGTTAATTACGGCTTTTGCGCTGAGTCAGGAAGTTTTAGAAGAAGATTTAGTTGAACATAATATAACGGTTCCACAAGATTCATATGGAGATGTAGTGTATACATGGGTTAAGTTAATGCGTAGGAAGGCCATGGCGGTAGCTGATTCAGAAGAAGTTGTACCAGTAGTACCATCGTTTGCAATTCAGTTAGAGCCGCATAAACCAAATACTTTGGATCTGGTTCGTAAATGGAACATTAAATTCAAACCTGGGGATAGTATTTACTTATTTTTGGAGAGATTGGAAGATTTAAAACAAAGTTCTAAGTTACAGGGTGTAGAGTTATTGTCAGTATTACCCGAAATTTTACAAGATTCAGCTTTACTTTGGTACAGGAACAGATTAACAGACTGGCCTACATGGGAAGCTTTTTTGAAAGAATTTAGAGAATATTACTTGCCTATTGATGAGGAAGACTCGCTTTTGGATGAGATTAGACAGAGAACGCAAGGTCCTAAAGAATCGATTTTTGATTATGTTAATGCTATTCAAACGTTAATGAGGAGGCTAAGTACTCCAATGAGTCCTCAACAAATGATGAAGACTGTTATCAAAAATTTGCGTCCTGATGTAAAATTGTACCTTAGACCTGCAGAGATTCAAACTATAACAGATTTAATACGTGTAGGTAGGCAGTATGAACAAATATTGTTAGATTCTGAGAGATATATTCCTCCTCCAACGCAGGTTAGAGCTACAATTAAAGAAACGGCTTATAAACCCCAGAGACAAGTTGTTATACCTTCAGTTCATACAGTGTTAGGAATTCAGGGAAAACAGGAACTTCCATTGTCTGAATTACAAAAGAAACCTAGTGTTAGTTTTTCTGCAAAGACGTGGGACAAAGAACGAAATTCAAGTCATGTAAATGATTCCAGAATAGTTAAAGTAATAGAAAATAAAGAGAGACAGGATGAGTCGAGGGAAAATGGTAAAAACACCACTTTGCATTTTTCAAATAACCAGCGATGTTGGAACTGTGATAAAACAGGACATAGACAGTTCGAGTGTAAGGCACCTCGTAGAGTTACTCCACGCACTACGATTAAATGTTATAATTGTAATAAGCTTGGACATAGGTCTATTGATTGTAGGATGCCCCAAGAAAGAAAAGTTAGGCCTACAAATTCCTTATGTCAATTAACTAAAAATCAGGCTTGTGTGATGTTAAATATAAACCCTACAGATTTAGTTAATGGAGATAGATGTTTTGTTGAAATTTTGCTGGAGGATATTACATTTATTGCTTTAATAGATTCAGGTTCAGATAAAACTTATGTGGGAGAGAAGGGTGATTTTTTGTGTAAAATGTTAGATTTAGCAGTAGAAGAATCTGAAGTTAGGGTGGTGCAACTAGCAGATAAAACTTATAGTTCTATAACAGGAGAGAGAACTTTTGAGATGAAATTGCAGGACAGGATCTTTCAGATAAAATGTAAAATTATGCCAAATTTAGCAGTAGATATGATTCTGGGCATGGACGTTTTGAAACAAATTGGGTTAGTAGTAGATTTGCAAGATGGGACTTGGTATTTCAAAGATGAACCAGCAAAAATTTTTCAATTTGTTAAGGCTATAGATTTAAAAGAAGAAGATCAACTACATAATATTCTTACTTTACCTACACCTCAGGAAAGGGACAGATTGAATATGTTTTTGGAAAATCAGTTACAGAAATTTGATCAGTGTACTGGACTTACAGACTTGATTTCTCATGTTATTGATACAGGCGATGCAAAACCTATAAAACAAAGATATTATCCAGTATCACCCATTTTGGAAAAAGTTATACACGCGGAAATAGATAAAATGTTATTGGAAAAAGTTATAGAGCCTTCAAATTCACCTTGGTCGTCTCCGGTAGTTATGGTAAAGAAACCAGATAGAACATGGAGGTTCTGCGTAGATTTCAGAAAAGTAAACAATTGTACTAAAAGAGATAGTTATCCTTTGCCATACATTGAACATGTTTTGAGTAAATTACGACATGCTAGGTATATCAGTACAATAGATTTGAAAAATGGGTATTGGCAAGTTCCATTAGATGAAGCAAGTAAAGAAAAAACAGCATTTACCGTACCTGGTAGAGGATTGTATCAGTTTCGAGTTATGCCTTTTGGAATCCATAACGCACCAGCCTCGTTTCAAAGATTAGTTGATACTATATTAAGAGAAGAGATAGGAGAGAAATGCTTTTGTTATTTGGATGATATAGTACTTATTAGCGAGACATTTGAAGAACATTTGTCCTTGTTAGAAAAAGTCTTAGAGAAATTAAGAAAAGCTAACCTGAAAATTAATAGGGAAAAATCAAAATTTTGCAGAAGTGAATTAAAATATTTGGGTCATATCATTACTCCATTAGGAATTGCTGTAGATTCAGATAAAATCTCGTGTATCCTTGAGTATCCAGCCCCTACAAAAGTCAAGGAAGTACGAGCATTTTTAGGATTGGCTTCTTGGTACCGACGATTCATTCCATTTTTTTCTGAAGTTGTAAAGCCCCTCACTGCACTTCTGAAAAAGAATCAGAAATGGCGTTGGACTAAGGAATGTCAGGAATCTTTTGATGAATTGAAATCGAAATTATCTAGTAGTCCTATATTAACTTGTCCAGATTATACTAAACCCCTAGTGCTACAGACCGACGCTAGTTTTTCAGGACTAGGAGCAGCATTAATTCAGACAGGAGAGGAAGGAGAGGAAAAAGTAATAGCTTATGCTAGTAGAACTTTAACGGTAGGTGAGCAAAAGTGGGCAATAGTTGAGAAGGAATTGTTAGCTATATTGTGGGCAGTTCAAAAGTTTCGTCCTTATTTGGAAGGTTATCATTTTAAAGTATATACTGATCATTTTGCTCTGAAATGGTTAAATACATTACAGAATCCGACCGGACGATTAGCTAGGTGGAGTTTATTGCTCCAGGAGTATGATTTTGAAGTAATACATAGGCCTGGTAGATTACAAAAAGTTCCGGATGCTTTATCTAGAATACACGAAGGGAAAGTTCAAGAGAAAACGGTAGAGGAAGAATTTTGCCTCTTGTTGACTGATAACTCTGAAGTAGTGGAATGGGAAAATATACAAGATGCTTGGTATATTAAGCGGAAGGAGCAAGTACAAAGTAAACCTAAATTTTGGCCAGATTGGAAGGTCGTAGATGAGAAGTTGTACCATTTAAGATTAGATCAGTTAGAACAAACTTTAGAGGGAACAGTGAATAGGTGGAAATTAGTTATTCCGCAAGATTTTAGGATTAAAGTATTGCAGGAATGTCATGATGCACCTACTGCAGGACATATGGGGATAGCTAAAACTTTCTTTAGAATAGCAAACAAGTATTATTGGCCGGGAATGTTTAGAGATGTTGCTAAGTATGTTACTGCTTGTGAAATATGTCAGAGACAGAAGGTGTTACAAACGGCTCAAGCAGGACTAATGCATTTTTACCAGAAAGAGAAACCTTGGATGACTGTAGCTACAGATTTGTTGGGACCTTACCCACGTTCCAAAAAAGGGAACCGATATGTGATTGTATTTCAGGACACCTTTACCAAGTATGTAGAATGTAAAGCGTTAAGGAAAGCAACCAGTAGAGCAGTTACGGAAGCATTTTATGAATTGATTATCCTTAAATGGGGAATTCCGGGATATTTGCTGATGGATAATGGACCGCAATACACTAGTAAATTAATGCGAGAGATAGCTAAAGCTTTTAATATAACTCCTTGTTATTTACCTGTATATTCGCCACAAGGAAATCCAGTAGAAAGAGTCAATAGAGTATTGAAAACAATGATTTCTAGTTACATTCAAAAGGATCAAACAGTTTGGGACGTGTATTTGAGAGAATTTAATTTTGCTATAAATACGGCTAAGCATAGTTCCACTGGATGCACTCCTTATATGCTAAATTATGGGAAGGAGCCTGAAGTTATCAGTAGGATTGAAAGGGTGGAAAACCAACCGATTCATAAAGAAATTCCAAAAATTTGGGTGGAGAGACTCAATAAATTGAAAACGGTACGTTTAATGGTTAGACATAACTTAGAAACCGCCTATAAGAATTCGAGTCATTATTATAATCTTCGGAGGAGAGAGATGAGATTTCGTCCAGGAGATCTAGTGTTAAGAAGAAACTTTAAATTAAGTGATGCCTCACAAGCTTATACAGCAGGTTTAAGTGCAAAGTTTGTCGGGCCCTATATTATAAAGAAAAAGTTCAGTGAAAATAGCTACGAACTGACAAACCGTTTTGGTAAAAAGTTGGGGAAGTGGCACGTCAAAGACTTGAAACCCTTTGTTCCTGGATAAACATTCTTTAAGGCTGGTAAACTAAACAAAAAAAAAAAATGTGAACAGTGTTAACATTATTTTTTTTATGGTGAGTGGGGGAAGAATGTCACGTAGCGAATGGCTACGTGCATAATAGACGATAGCAAACCATTTCTAAACAAAGGAAGGGTTTGGGAGACTTCGATTAATCGATATTGAACCCTGTTATGACTATCGATACTGCCCTGAATTTATTTTGAATTACAGAAAAAAAAGAGAAGTGCGCATGCGCCGACGGTGAGTCGACGGGAGAAGAGCTGATCCCAAAAAGACAGTAGGAGTACGTGCCTGACTACGAGAGAGAGAAGTTGAAAAGGCAGAAGGGAGAAGACGAGATGGGGATGTGTGACAGCGGTAGAGGCGTTCTGGCATGATGGTGTGTCAGACTTTCATCTAAGGAAATTCTGGTTGTGAACTTCCTTGACACGACTATATGGAGATAGTCATTAATCAGAAGAATACACCAAGTCGGCCAGTACGAGACACCGCTACAGCGAACATCAGCTGTGAGAGTGAGTCGTGACTGCTCGCTCTGAATAAGAGCAGATATGGACATCAGGAAGTAACGGAAGACAACTCAGGATCGGATGATAAGTTGGACATCACTGGTTGAGTATAATCGTCTAGACTTTTATATTGTTTGGAGAGTAGGAAATTTGCAATCACCCGGTGACAAAGGTAGTCGTACTGAACGTTGGAATGTGGACTATGCAGGCAGTGTTATGATGGCACGACAGGTGTATGAGTGACCTTGTTTTGTAGGAGTTCAGTAAACTTATATACTACGATTGAGAATAATCACATATTAGTCGTCACAGATTTTGGCGAAGATTTAATCCAAGAAGTTAGGGAACTTTATAGTATAAAGTAAGAATAGCCCGTCATAACTGTCTTTCCTATCTATCTTTAAGTACAATTCTTCATGGACTAAGATGACTAGTGGACTGGTATAGGAGACATAGGTGGGATTATTGAGTGTAATATGTAGAGTTAAGGACTGGATTATGAATTGAAAACCTTTATTTATTCGGAAGAAAGTATAATATATATATTGAAATATCCTGAAGTTGCAAATGTAAACGACTACACAAGTTAGTAGTAAATTAGAAGGATAATACGAGACGTTCTAGTAGATACCTGGAAATAAAGAAAGAAAGGAGATTAAAGTAATTAATTAGGGATTTGTTCTGTTGAACAGAGAACATACTTATACAGTTAAACTGGGTATACTAACCTTGAATAATTAAATACTATCCTACCAATAAAAGTGTTGAATGGTTAATGTAGTTCAAATGTAATTTATTGTATATAAGATTGTTATTGTTGAAAAGAGGAAAAAATATATATTAAATAAATTATGGTTATTGTTATGCAAAGTAAATTTTCGTGAAGTACATATATTTTGGCCCCTATCCTTGTAATGTTTTGAGAGCCACTGATTTTTGGACTAAGATACATAATAATAAAAGGACAGAGCCGAATCCATTCCCATCTCCACTGTTAAAAAAAAAGCTAGCCGAGAGGCCTGTAGGTACATAGCCTGTGTATCTATAATTTAATTTGTGATTGGGCTCGTAATATATTTTGGTTGATATAAAACAAAAAGAAGAGAGAAGAGTATTGATGATGGCGCCCTTAATATAAATTTTTCATCAATATTATTAAACCTTGTAAATTGTTAAAAAGGAAGAGAAAGTAAGCTGGGTGTAGGAAATTTGCAATCAACCGGTAAAGTCCCTCACAATATCTACTTGACTGAATGGAAAAAGTAGCCAACGCTCCGCACTATTATCACATTAAGTCCAGCTATAAATGATAACCATTATATTTCACATGAGATTCTTTCTATACTGAACACACGAGTATCAATAATATGGGAAAGATGAGATATCTACTAAACTGTATATTCATAGTTGCCAAAGCTCCGCACTAACATTATATTAATTCCATCAATAAATAACAAGCAGTATATTTCACACGAGAATCCTTGCTATGATGAATATGGTGAATACGTACACCCTGATAGTATAAGCAGCCTAATGTACCGATTAAATCAACTAATGAAATACACGACACTATGCACTACTTTAACATTAACCTAGCTGTATTATTAACAGTTATCTCTGGATCCTGAATCACTTTATTGCGGACTTCGTCATCATTACTCAATGGCATTCTTTTCTGAGACTCCTCACTTAGAAGTGATATATGCTTCTTATATTTTCCACCCACCACCGAATGACATTCAGAAGGAATATTCTGTCACAAGTTATAAAATGCGACATATCCCCTTTAGCAAGTTGATTTTCAAACAGGTTTAGTTTAATTTTGAAGGTCTTTAAATGAGAAATTGATTGAAAAACAAATTTATTTTTTCCTTGAAGTTAAGGTCATTCAAGAGACCCAAAATGTCACACAGGAAAAACAGATCTTGATTCCATTCTTCATTCATTATATCTGGAAATTTTTCCTCATCTCCTTCAGATTCCAAAAATTCAACTACTTCATTTTTTAGGACAAAGCGCACCACAACTTTACCGCTGCTTAACCAACGTACATCAGTGAGGCATGGAACGCCCGAAACTTTCTGTGCTTCAAACCCCGAGCTCGAATATAGTTGACCAGAGCAAATACTATTTTCATCACATGACCAAACTGCAAAACCTTTGAATATAATACCTGCTGATGAATTAGGCAGTGAAATTTTGCCAGTACTGTTCAATAATTGTTACAGCACCGATATTTCCCCCCCGCATAGATGGGGCACCATCAGTGCAAATTGCTACTAAATTTTCGAAATTTAAATATAGTTTTTCTGTTACACATTTCTTAATTTTTTTTTAATTATCCTGTATATTAAAGAAAATAATTTTAATGAGTCAGATGGGCCAGAATAAATAGCAATGCGGGCCGCATGCGGCCCGCGGGCCGTATGTTGTGCAGGCCTGCCCTATATGCAATGGAACTCCAGTTGTGTCTTCGAGTGGGAAATCCCACAGTCATCTACAGTGCGGGGAGTGAAGCAGCAGTGCAGCGGTGCCATCACCCGCAAATGCTGCAGCACCGACCAGTAAGCGGTAAATATCTCACATCCATATAAAAAACCGGCAGGATAGTGGTCTTATATATCAAACTGAGTCTACTATTAATAATTAGTTTTCAGGCTTCATTTATGTAGAACTATAAATGTAAAAGGAGAGCAAATATACATAAGCTGATTCAACCACAAAACCCCATGACGTACAGGCTAACTCCAAGACACAAGCACTTGCGAACCAAATATCAAAGTACTATTCATAACTCCCAACTGACTAAGTAAAACGTAACTTACTTGAAGTATACATAACCGCATGAACTTAGCAAGCGAATACCTTTATTAAATACAACTGGTGATTATGAATATGAACAAAACAATTATGAATGATAAGGGCTAAATCACTGAAGATACAGTAGTGATACCTTAGATAATAAACCAACTTGGATAATAATGACATATTTAGTGATACTAATATAAAGCCAAATGCATATAAAGGTGGACTAAAATAACGGAAGGCCTACAGAATTTATTACGAAGCAAGTAGCTTCCTATCTTGTGTTATATAACATAATATGCAAAAGAAACAGAAGGGGTTGCGTATATGAAATCAATGAAAAACCCAGCATAAGTTTAACAGTCATTATCAAAGCTCCAAAGCTTAGTAAAATAATAATTAATGGATAATTAAGTCTATTGGAAACAGAACCTAGACGCAACATTATTAAAGGTATGACGATTTACAGTGTAGAATTATCATGTCGTAGGGAGCCTCGGATATATGCCTAAGAAAATGAAACATACATGAGTTCAGCGATGCAGTGTTTCGTGGTGTCCAAATTAAAATGAGAGAGAAGTTGCCTCGAGCCAAGATTTTAGGTACTCTACATATTTAACCTACTTACTTACTTAGGGCGGTATTCCACTATCCAATACATTGGACAAGAACTTCACGAAGAACTTGTCAGGCGATATTTGAATCAAAGATGCGCTAGTACACTACATCCAATAGCTTTGACCAAAACCAGTTTTCTCTGTATAGGGAAAGCTTGAATTTCGAAGATTAAATCATTAAAAAATTCTTTATAATGGCATTAGTTTATTAGTTTTATATAAATGTTTTGTAGCATAATTGCAGAAATATCTAAATGACAAGGAAGTCAGGCCGAATCGTTACTTTCTTTAAATTGAAGGTTATGTTAACGATGCCACGAGTTTAGGTTCGCTTGCAATGCCAATATTTATATCTTCTGGTATGTCGCTTTCGAAATGTGGCTTAAATAGTATAAATGCTCTGCCATGAAAGTACTGTTTGAATGTTTTGTGATTTATAATGCGGGTCTGCTCAATAGCCTACTAAAAGTAAAAAATGCAGGCATACAGAAGGCTTGATTTTCGATGGTGAATCGTAAAACAGTATAAATAATGGCATAAATTTATTAGTTTATAAATGTTTTTGTAGCAGTGACCCCGCATTTGAGATATATCTAAATGACAAAATCAGGCTGTCATTGTTTACATTGGTTATGTGAGACGAGTTTAGGTTAGCTTGCAGGATTTGTTAAAATATATCCCTATATTACTACTATAGCATGTAGTACCGGTACATCATTTTTGAAATGTGGATTAAGTTAAATACTGAATAATCATACATAGGCCTACTTGAAGAAAATGCGGTATCAAACTATTTTGGTGCCGTTTATTTCTCAAAACAGTCGATGTTTAGCCGCCATTTTGGACCCCTATGCTATGAATGCCGGGAAATCTTTGATCCAATGTAACGACATGCAGAAAGTCTTCAAATGCTCGTCCAATACGGTTTCCTTGAAGCAACGGGCGGCCATTTTCTTTTTTCTAGACGATTTGATCAAATAACTTGGATAGTGGAATACCGGCCTTACTTACTCAATGGCAATAGACAATTCCTAAGCAAACTAAAGGAATAATATCTAGTTTATGGAACCCAAAGGTTCATTGCCACGCTTAGCCTATTCCGTGCTAACTCCATCCAATCATCCCTCTCAAATCCTGCTTCTCTTAAATCTATCCTAATATTGTCCTCCCACCTAAGTCTAGATCTTCAAAGTATCTTTTCCCTTCGGGTCTCCCAGTTAATATTTTTTAGATATGTCTTTCCTCCCAATTTGAGCTACATGTCCAGCCCTTTTCATCCTCCTTGAATTTATTACCCTTACTATATCCGGTGACGAGTACAGGTTATGAAGCTCATCGTTATGCACTTTTTCCCAGTCCCCCATTCTCATGTAATGTCCAACAGAGACAATAATCTGTGGTTCATGAAAGCTTACATATCTACCCCATTTTCATGTCTCTTAGGCCCAAATATTTCCTAAGCACCCAGTTTCGAATATTCTCAGATTATGTTCCTCCCGAAAAGTAAACGATTATGTCTCACATCGATATAATACAACCGGCAGGATAAATAATTGTCTTATAAATAAGACTGCATAAAAGCAGGCATTTCCTGATTTGAGTCTAGACTTAACTTCAGCCTTAATATTATTTGTGTCTGTAAATATTGCTCCCAGGTATTTGAATTTCTCTACTTGTCCGAACGACTTACCGGTTATTCTAATATTTTGTAGCGCATTATTTTGTCGTTTCATGATCATATACATTTTCTCTGTATTAATTTCCAATCCAACATTCCTGCAGGCATCGAAAAGACTGTTTGCATTTCTCTCGATTGTGTTCATGTCATCGCCCAACAAACAAACATCATCTTGCATAAGCTAAAATCGGCAGGCTGACATTTAATTCTAGGCCTATCCCTTTATCATTAACTTTCCTAATGGCATATATCAAAGCGAAATCAAAAACTAAAGGCTATAGTGCATCTCCTTGCTTCAAGTCCTTTTTAATGGCAAACCTATCTTATATAAGTTTCCCTGCCTTGACTCTGCTATAGGTTTCATTTAGACATTTTGATCAGTCTGACTGACTTCTTTGGTATCCCAAACTCAATAGGAAATTGTACAATCAGTCTCGCCTGATTCATGTGTTTTTTTTAAGATCTATGTACAGTATATCTGGTGGACAGACTTATTATATTCCCAGTTTTTCTCCAAGATTTGGCGAATCCAAAATATTAAGTCAATGGTTGATCTATTCCGCCTAAATACATGTTGGTGATCTCCAATGATTTCGTCCGCATATGGGGTTAATCTTGACAGAAGTACATTGGACAAAATTATTTTGATGATGATAAGAGAGAAATTCCTCGATAGATACTACATTCGGCCTTATCTCCCTTTTTACGGATCGGTATAATAATAGATTCTTTCCATATCTTTGGCAGTTTTTTCTCATTCCAAATTATAAGAATGAGTTTATTGATCTCTGAGTTTAATATTCCCATCCGCCCATAAATGCTGGAATTCAGTCAACGCTTGGAGATGTGTTTTTTCAGTTTACCTATAGCCGTTTATACTTAATTTAGTGTCGGTTCAGCAACCAACTGCTTCACTTTCTACACTTTGGGCGTCTCCATTTACATTTAATGATTGATTAAATGCATTTTTCCATATATTCAAAATATTATTTGCAGCCGCAAGTATAGTGCAATCATTGTCCCGAATTATGTTTGTTCTAGGTTGTAAACCTTTTTACAGTAAAGATATTTAACCTACTTGTCACGTTGCAAAACGTGACGTCAGAAGAACCAGTTATAAACAAGAGATATTTGAACTTGGGCACCATATGCGCCGTTCAAGTGAACAAGAAGAAACAAGTGCGCATGTGCGATGGTTAAAAGTTTGAGAAGGAGAGACGGTTGAAGGTTGCCGAGAAGGGGTGAGTCAGTTCGAAACAGTCAGTCAGAGGAGTCAGTTAGTAACGGAGTGAGTAACAGGCCACAAGGAAGAAAGAAGGTGGTCGCCGCTCGGCGTGGACCCCGCCCGTGCTGGGGCAGGCATGTATGGTATCGGAAGACAGGAACCCCGTGCTGGGGTTGGTGCGTGTTGTAATGGAAGTTAAGGTTGGTGGTACGAAACAGCAAGACAGAATTAAAAGAGACAGTCGACCGAAAAAATAACTAGTATTTCTATATATAGTCCAGAAAGTGAATAGTTAGAAAGTGAACACAGTATCGAGATTCGATTTTAAAAAGTGAACCGTTGAACAGTCGAGAATGGAAAGTACGAGAATTTGTAAAAAGTATAGTGTTGAGTGAAAAGGAAGGAACAATTGAAAAAGTGAACTGTCGAACGATAAATAGTTCTAAAAGTAATCAGTGAAGAAAGTACGTTGAAGAGTTGTACCCGTTTGAAAATGGAAATGAACAGTTTGAAAGTTGACAAGTACGCGATTTTATAAAGTACAGCAGTGAGAGAAAATGAGAAGAGAGACGACTTTGGGAAGTTGAACAGGAAGGTTGTGAGGAGAAGGAAGACTTGGGTCGACGGGTGATGGAGTAAGCGGCAGTTGTGGCGACGGAGTTGACTGAAGTTCTGTATAAGAACGTAAGAAAGTTGGAGATCTGGACCAGAAAACAAGGACCGATGGCTGTGGAGATATAGCTATTGGACTGGGTCGATCAAGAGCGTTGGTTGACTTACGTCGTGGCCGCCTGCAAGCGAACATCTGCTTGAAAAGAAGAATATGGTAGAGTCTAGGTGGTGCTTAGATTCGAAACGAGACCAATTGGAAATGGGACTGAACAAGAATGGTGAAAATATCACTGGACTACTGTCTGTTGAGTATTAGGACATTCTGAAATTGAAAGTTTTGAACTATATCGTAAATTCAATATATTTTTAAGTTATGGTTGATGTAACAGATTACCTTAAGATATAAATGTATGATCAATCGACAGCTAAAGTGAGAATAGAAAGAAAAGGATCAGCAATTCAAGGTGCAAACAGTTTTCTACAGTAGTCCCACGCTTTAATTTTCTGTCGAGAGGGTTAGGAAAGAAACAGGATTAATGAGAGAACAAGGAAAGAATTGTTACGTAATCTATATATACTTTGGATGTCCATGGATTGTTAAGCCACAACCGAATACGAAGTTGTTCTTACATAATACTTTTGCGTTTTCAGACAGGTCGCGAGGGGAGTAAGGAAGAAATTATAAGGGGCATAAAAGTAATCCTTATTTGGGCCTCTCCCACTTGGGTTTATTTTAGGTAACAGATGGATATCTTATATGTCTAGATGGCATGCTGGCCTTTAAATTTTCAGTTGCAATTATTCACATAAAGATTGAATTATGAGAGTAGGATTTTGGAACGAATAAAAAAATCCGTAGTATGGAACAGTATGTGGAATGAGAAGAAAATATATTGGAGGTAAATTCACTTGGGAAAGAGAAGTAAACTAAGATTATTATAGTTCAAGTGTAGGGAATAGAAAGTTAACTCAACAAGGAAGTTAGGTTAAAGAGAGAAAATTTGTATTAAAAAAATGGAAGAAGAAGATTTATTAGTGAGGAAGTTATTTGGGGTGAAAATAGTTTCGCAATGAAATTCATGTAGAGGAATTTAGAAACGTAAATGTTCACTAAACCGAATTAGTAGAAGGGGAAGTATTGTAGAAAAAGATAAAGTTAAAAGTTGTTTGGGGTGAAAATAGTTTCACAATGAAATTCATGTAGGGGAATTTAGAAACGTAAATTTTCACTAAGCCGAAGTAGTAAAATGTGGAAGTATTGTAGAAAAGTTGAGTTGAAGAAAACGAAAAGAATTTCCTGAAAGTAAGGTTTGTGGCAGATCAGTTCATATAGGCTTATATAAAATAAGGAATTAAATACAAGAAAATACATTCCACGGACAATATTTGAACTTCCCGCAACATTATCGACTACTAAAAACCACCATTACGCCTAGACTATTACAATGACCATAAAACAAATTACATGACAAGACAGAGGACATTTACACGGACAATTTGATATGTAACACGACCATCTGAATTAAAAGACATTACCGGCAATTACAAATAATTAATCAAACGATTAATTATTAACACGACAACCTAGAAAATGACATCATTCAACGCGTAATCAAGAAAGCTATACAACTACACTTATTACAGACAATAGTGACAAATACTTTATGAATTATTAAACTAAATAGAGGCATACAATGCATTGTAGGCGGTGCTCTTCTGTCTAGAAAGACCCTTGACGCCACCACTTGGCTTGACATTGACATATATGTTTCTCCCCAAACCTCATTCCACTTTAACGACAAATATTTTAAACCATAGCAGAAGACTTAGCTAATCCCCCAATCATAAGAGACAAAGCTAACTGACAGAACCAATGGAAGTGCAAGAATATTTTAACACAGAAACATATTAACAGGAACATGAGCAACGAACGCGGACTTGAAGACACTGATCGAGAGGACACGGACGTTATTTTTTGTAGACGAAACAGGAGTTAGAAATATTGACTTTTAGACAGTGAAATAGTATATACAGACTTTTCAAGTAATACGGTTGAGGATAGAAATTTATATAACGTAATAAGAAAAGATAATATATATTATTTTGTATTGTGAAGTGAAAAGAATATATACCGCCATAAGATAAATAACGTAAGATTCCTGCGATAAAACGTGCAGATGTTGTAAGAATAATAAATAACCTAAAGTGATTTTGGCGACGACGAAGTGAATAGATAAAGACATTATTTAAAGTAACTGTATTCTTCCTCCCGACATATTATGATAATTACAAACTAAGTGACTAAATTAAGAACAAAATAAACTTACAAATAGTATTATTCAAATACCTAACGAATTGACATTATTGTACTACCCAGCATTCCCTAATCTTATATCCAGTATTAGCTTCGTCGAGCACGGCCCTAGAAAAAGAACTCTCGCTCTACCCACTGAGTAAGCACTAGCTGGACATTATCTTATTAATAATGTAATAATAAAGAAGAAAGGCGCTCACATAAATCAACGACACCCACCTTAACGAACGGGTATAAATTAGCTGCCCAACTTGTGGCCTAACTAACGAACGGGTATAAATTGGTGCCCATCTCGGTGCTAATTACCTTACCACCCACCGATCAGATTATCCAAACATACGATCGGGTATAGGTTTGAACGTTGATCGAACTTAATTAAAGTGGAGTAAAGATCAAAGTGAATTTAAAGAAATGTAAAATAAAACGTAAAAGTTTGTTTTCTTTAAATGGTAGAGGTTTAGAAATGAAAGGAGTAAAGGTAAATGTTAAGAAATGAAAGGAATGAAGAAAGAGAAGAAATACAATAATTCTTAGAAAAAATAATTGTAGATGAAAACAAAACGAATTTTTAGTAAAGGGTGGGTTATTTGAAAACCCGTAGTCCCAGATAAATGTTAAAAGGAAATCTGGGAGTATGCCCAGGAACGCCTGAAATTAGATTAATGGTGTAGTTACTGATTCCACTAAATTTACGTGGACAGACTACCGTAGGATTGAATGGTCAGGAGTAATAAGAAAAGGAAAAGGGAACTAGTTGAAAGTTAATAATAATTATATGTTAGAAGTGAACTCCATTTATGGCGTTATATTAGTCGTACTGAAAAGAATGTTTGTAGAAAGAACTGTCTTGTAGAATCCAGAAAGTAAGTACAGTAAGTACAGTAACATAGTATTGAAATAGTACAAAATTTAAGTGAGATCACTGACCTTAAAGGTGGAATGAGAGTAAAACCTGTGTTTGAATAAGTTCTCAAATATTAGGATAGCAGAGAACATAACAGGTATAAAAGCAATTTCGGTTGTTTAAAAATATATATGAAATATATAAATGGATATTGCCGATTTGGAATGGTAGACAGCATACGATATATATATATAGTATTAATGGTTGTTTGGTGGAGTTAAATACCATTTAGAAGTAAAGTCGAATTAGATAAAATTTGGTTGTAGCCAGAGTTGAAAATTGCTATTTAATTGAAATATAAACTTAGTTAATTGTTTTGAAAACTGTTCTCTTTATATTACATTATTATATGATCCAATCAAAACACTAGAACCTTCCCTTTTCTCCATTGTTTAAAAGCTAGTCGAAAGGCTTAAATTTGTGTGAACGGACTTAAATTTGTGGATAATTAATTGGTGATCTAATAATAATATAATTAGAAGTGATTGTGAAGGGTGTCCAGAAATATAAGTATTCCATAATAAAAAAAAAGAAACTTGATGAATTAGTGAAAGTTACTATGGTGAAGAGATTTGGAAACGCCCTGTAATGTTGTCGAAGTGTTTTTGGGCATTCATTGTGTGCTCACATAGCTTAAAGTTGAGAGTACAGGTGGTTGTTAACGTAATCACTGAACTAGGTCATTGCCACAGATTGTAGTTGTGAGATATAGATTTCGTTACGTAAATTAAATGGTAAATAGTAAAGACTTTGACTTCACTTAATTATCAAGGTGTTTCATATATTAAATAGTAAAGTTAGTTTACGGGTTAAATATATTAAATAGAGAAGTCCCTCACGTAGTCAAGAATTACATAAACGAGAAGATGATGACTTTCAACAATGTTACTAAAGTTGCATGTTCATATGAAAAGAACAATTTAGGAACGGACAAATTAATTTATGCAAGAAAGTCTGCACAAAGGACTCACCACGTATCCCTGCTGCAGATTCGAACACTATTTTTAATCACTAAGTGATCACTTGGATTCGACCACTCACTAAAGGTCTGTTCACATTCACGAACAGCCACGTTCGGGACCGTTAGGGAATTTCGAAAGGGAGTATTCATATTCCATCAGGCAACTGAATGTAACCAGTTGCCACACTAGGTAACCACACGTCAACCACTAGGTAACCACACGTCAACCACACTAGGTAATAAATGTCATTCTCCTTCAACCTCCTATCCCACTAAAGAAGACTGCAATGTCTTGTGCTGTTTGTAACATTAAATTACAATATTATACCTGGGTATTATCATTAATAGTGTTTATATGTATCTATAAAACTTTTCGAATAGGCTGGCAGTGCCACACGAATCCTAATGAATCCTGTCCGGTAAAAAGTTAGACTACAGAACTTAAACATAATAGGCTATATTTGACCAAAACCAATATTGAACACAGTGAACGAATACATATAAGTTCCATACAAAATTAACGTGCAATTTTATGTGTTTTATACGGTTTTATCTTATGATTTGACGCTTTCTATTGCACAATGTAGTGTTATTAATATTGTAGGCCTACTTATTATTATACGAGAATTAATATATTTCACCACAAATAAAATTGAACGTTAATTTTGTATGGAGCTTATATATATTCAATAACTGTGTTCAATATTGGTTTTGGTCAAATATGTGTCACGTTGGAAAATCGTGACCAGTTATAAACAAGAGATATTTGAACTTGGGCACTATATGCGCTGTTCAAGTGAACAATAAGAAACAAGTGCGCACGCGCGACGACTGTAAATTTGAAACATAGAGACGGTTGAGGGTTGCAGAGGAGGTGTGAGAGAGTAAGTAACAGGGATCAGTTAGGATCACTCAGAGCAAGAGCGAGGAGGTGGTCGCTGCTCCGAGTGGGCACAGTTCAAGGCGTATAGAATAGGAGGTGGGTCGGACTGGTTTCCGCGTGGTGGGGGAACCTGATTCGTAACGGAGCTGCAGACCCGATCCACGCGCCTGTTTATTGTATTGAATTGTATAAATTAGAACAGCAACAGATAAACAAAAGATTGGTTGATGAATATAACAGTTTAGAAAAAGAGAACATTATAGGAGAAAAATTCCTCCGGCACTGGGACTTGAACCCAGGACCTTTGGCTATTCGCGCCAATGCTCTACCAACTGAGCTAAGCCGGAGCTCAATTCACAGCGCCAGATGGAACTTCTCTCCTATGACTGATTGCCCTAATGGTCTACCTCACAGACAGACAAGTTATGTCATATGCAGTACTGTGAGGCACACTAAGTAGTGATTTTTGTGACCGGGCTCCCACTGTTATTGTACAGTTAACATTCAAGATAGATATATAAGCATTCATGAGCCACTGCATATGACATAACTTGTCTGTCTGTGAGGTAGACCATTAGGGCAATCAGTCATAGGAGAGAAGTTCCATCTGGCGCTGTGAATTGAGCTCCGGCTTAGCTCAGTTGGTAGAGCATTGGCGCGAATAGCCAAAGGTCCTGGGTTCAAGTCCCAGTGCCGGAGGAATTTTTCTCCTATAATGTTCTCATGTAGTGTCCAACAGAGACAATAATCTGTGGCTCATGAATGCTTATATATCCATCTTGAATGTTAACTGTACAATAACAGTGGGAGCCCGGTCACAAAAATCACTACTTAGTGTGCCTCACAGTACTGCATATGACATAACTTGTCTGTCTGTGAGGTAGACCATTAGGGCAATCAGTCATAGGAGAGAAGTTCCATCTGGCGCTGTGAATTGAGCTCCGGCTTAGCTCAGTTGGTAGAGCATTGGCGCGAATAGCCAAAGGTCCTGGGTTCAAGTCCCAGTGCCGGAGGAATTTTTCTCCTATAATGTTCTCATGTAGTGTCCAACAGAGACAATAATCTGTGGCTCATGAATGCTTATATATCTAGTTTAGAAAAAGATATTGCAGTTACTGTATCTGAAGAAGTCCAGAATGTGCTCAGTGGCGTATTTTCAAAGGCTCAAATCGAGTTGATTTTAAATAAAAAGGAAGAAGGAATGCCGGAATTCCTTTTTTGAAGATGCAAGTAACTACAAGACTGCAAAAATACTACATATGCAACATAAACTGTATTTTAAAATATATTGTAACTTTTTTAAATCTTACATGGTAATTTACATTGTTGCCTTTACTGTCATTTGGAAATAATGTACAATACAGAATGTTCATACTGTAACTTATACATTTTTTATTCATACATTGCCTTGGCATCAGGCAACTCAAAGGTAACAGTATGACAACGTTTCAGATGTATGTACATTTATAATTCAATAGAAGTTAGTTCCAAAACGATCAAGGGCGCCCATATAATATTTTCTAGGGGAGTGCAAACAAGTGTGACATTGTAAGTTGAAATAAATCATCGATAGTTTGCTTTCGATTTAGTTTCTGATGATGCAGTTTCAATTGACTTCGAAAGTGGTTAAATAATAATAATAATAAAAGAAAAACATACCCCCCAAGAAAAGGGGGCCGGGAACCACCCCAGGAATATTTTTAGTAATTGAATTAATGAAAATCATATTTTATGCTATTTTGCCACTGAAATACTAGTTCGCAATTTTTTTCTTTACTCTAAGACATGCAAACTAAAACAAGAAATCGTTACCTAAGTTAGAACACTTATTAGTATTTATAAGGAAAGTTAAATATCACATGAAACAGTGCAAAAAATAGGCTTACTCAATATGTCTTAAAAGAATGACACCGTGCTATAATTGTTAATATATTTTTTTCTTTTCCTGAGAGCTAGGGGGCCGTGGTCCCCCCTCTGCCCCCGGGTATGGGCGCCCATGAAAACGATATCAGTCGAAACTGTAGGCGAAGTAAGCTATAAGGACTGCACCGGCTGTAAGGCTGTAACTGTGGGACTGCAGCCGCGTCATCACAGCGGGTGAGTGGTGGGGGAGAACCGCAGTCCGACCCACCTCCTATTCTATACGCCTTGAGCACAGTCCGCCCGGGCTGGAGTGCATTACACCGGAAGTTATAAGAGTTGTGAAAAGACAGTTAGTTGGAATCAGACAGTGAGTTAGTATCAGACAATGAATATAAGAGTCAACAAGAAATAACCAGTTATAGACAGTGAAACAAGGGAAGACTGTATCTAGGATTCGAATGGAAAATGTGAACCGTCGAGCAGTAACTAGTTCAAAAAGTTAATCAGTGGAAAAGTAAATCAGTGAAGAAAATAAGTTAAAGAGCTACCACATTCGAAGAGTTGAATAGTTCGAAATTTGAGAAATATGGAAGTCTATAAAGTAAAGCAGTAAGAGAAAATGGGAAGCGAGTTGGTTTTGAGAAGTTGAGCAAGGAGGTTGGGAGGAGAAGGAAGACTTGGGTTGACGGTTGATGGAGTAGCGGCAGCTGAGACGACGGAGTCATCTGACATTCTATAAACGGAATGTGGATGGACTGCTGAACCAGGGGAATGTTGGTTGACTTATGTGGAAGCCGCTTGTAAGCAAACGTCTACTTGGGAAGAGGAATATGGTGGAATCTAATTGTTGCTTAGATTCACAACGAGACCCATTGGAAGTTGGACAACGACAGCAGGAGGTCTACACGAAAATGGTGGAAACATCGCTGGACTACTGTCGGTTGTGTAATATATATCTGGAATTTAATACATTTGAACTGTAAGAGTTATGGTTAGGTAATTATGATGAAATGTGTAATTTTTGGGCAGTGAGCCTGTGGTTAAATGTGGCAGTGAGTCTGTTTAATTGAGCGAATATGGCGCCGTATCCATATAGAAGTCAGGTTTGAGATCAGAGGAAATGCTGATTCTCGTGAGCGTTCGTGGCGCCGTAGCCGTGAGGTGGTGAGATGACTAGTAAGTGTTAGTCTCTTCTACACGTCCATCTGTATTAGTACTAGTAATAAATTATTTCATTAAAATGATTGGAGACCATATTCGGTTCAAGGAAGCAGTAGACTGGGATAGGAGTTCAGAAAAGTACAGAATAAAAAGATCCGTAGTACGAGTAGTATGTGGAATGAGGAAAAGAAATATTGGATTTAAATTTACATTGAAAACAGTAATAAAAGTGTAAAGTAATATAATTCAAGTTCAGAATTAAGAGAGTTAACTTAACAGGAACCTTAGGGGAGAAAACTTTGAATAGAAAAGAAATAGATCTAAATAAAGGTTTAATAGAAAAAAAGTTGATTGGGGTGAGGTGTAGTTTCGAAATGTAACTCATAAAGGAATTTAGAAACGTAAATTTTACTAGACCAAAAGAGTTAAGAAGAAAGGATTGTAGAAAAAAAATATTATGTTGAGAAAAGAATTTATTCCAAGTAAAGTTGAAGATAGAACGATCTAAGTTAAAGTGGAGTAAAGGTTAAAAGTGAATTTAGTGAATAAAATGTAAAAGTATGTTGCTTTAGATTAGCAAAGATTAAGAAATGAAAGAACTGAAGAAAGAGAAAAAGAAAGGAAAAAAGTAATCCAATAACTCTTACGAAAAATGATGATGGTTGGTTAGAAAGATCTGAAGAATATAAATAGATGTTACTGATTTGGTGTGGTAAAAGCATATCATACATATATAATACTGATGGCTGTTTGATACAGTTAAAGGTGGTTCATAAATAAAGTTGGAATAAATAAAAATTGTTGTAACCAGAATTGGAAAAAGAAAAGAAACAAAAAGATTGCTATTGATTTATAAAAAAATCTTTGTTAACTGTTTTGAAAATTGTTCTCTTCATAATATATTGTTCAATGATTTAAATCAGAACACTAGAACCTGCCCTGTTCTCCATTGTTTAGAAGCTAGTCGAGAGGCTTAAATTGTGTGAAAGAACTTAAATTTTGTTGTTAAGAAAAAGAAAAGTAATAATAATTAATTGGTGGTCTGATAATAATATAACTAGAAGTGATTGTGGATGGCGCCCAGAAATATAAGTATTCCACAATAAAAAATAAACTTAATGAATTAATAAAAGTTACTTATGGTGAATAGATTTGGAAACACCCTGCAATGTTGTTGAAATGTTTAAGTATATTCTTTGTGTCTTCAGATACCTTAAAGTTGAGAGTACAGGTGTTTGCTCACGTAATCACTGAACTAAGATCATTGTCAAAGAGGGTGGTTATGAGATGTAGAGTTCGTTACAGTAAATTAAATGGTAAATATTGAAGACTTTACGTAATGTTTAAGGTGTTTCATGTATTAAACTAGCTGAAAAGGCCGGCGTCGCCCGGGCTTTGTATTTTGTAATTTGAAATTAACTTATGGAGGACTTTCGATTTTGAAACTCTAGGTCCTTATTTAATATGTATGTAAAATTTGAAATGAGGAAGAACCACTCATCACACTCAAACTATTCCCACAGAAAACGCTAGATATAGCTTTTTTATGGCTCATAAAGGATGTCGAATCTTGCATTCCGTTGCTACTACATACCATTCCCGATAGGGGTTGAAATAAGAAACAGAAATACCGGTTACATAAGATTGTATTGTCTTGACGGAAAATTTTATTTCTCACTCTCATGTTTTGGGGCTGAAATAAAATAATCAATATCACTTTCATACTTTCCTCAACTAAAACCTGGGACATAATGTACTGCGGGCATAGAACTGAAAATGTACAATCCCATTTTGTTTTCTGTTAGATGCTTAGGGCCAATGATAAACATCCCTATTTCTCAAATAACACAAAGCCTACAGCTATGAGTAACGTATCAGTTGATAGGATTTTTTTACAGACATCTGATAGAGCATACTCATTGGCAGACTCTTAAGCTGTCCCTGCAATACGGCTTCTTATTCTACATCAAAATGTGAAGTGAGAGAATTATATTTTCCTTGTCGAGGGTAGAGAAAGATATGTGACTGCATCACACTGTGATTTATTTTCGTATATTTCATTTTCAGTAATTATTTTCGCCAATATATTACATCGATGGAATCATAATTTGTTCAAGTCCAGTGTTATGTAGTTGCCAAAGCCCTATGTGATCACAGTAAACAATTCACTGTTGTCATGTGAACTGAACTGCATTTCATTTTTTTTCAGTATAAGATTCTCAGAAATTATATAATTTTCAAGGGAAGGACTGGTTTGTTTCAATTTTATTGTTGACCGCGTTACTTCCCGGGCTTAACTGGGTATGTATGCAAAATTTCGTACAAATTGGTCAAGAAATGTAGATTTGTATTGGGAACATACATACATACATACATACATAGTACATACATACATACCCACAAACTTAGTCTACATTCGATTTTGTATTTTAGATAGTAAAGTTAATATACTGGTTTTATATATTAGATAATAAAGTCCCTCACATATGAGTAAGTTTCAGTGTTCAGTCCTTATGAATTATATAAAAGCAAGTGCACGTAAGTGCGATAAAACTTAACGTTAGAAATAAGGCGATAGGCCGTGGTGACTGCATCAAATTATAACAGGGCAATTGATTGAGATTCTGCGTTACAAATCGGAGAGTTTTAAGTTCTATTCCCGTGCGGTCGTTGACTGTTTTCGATTGCCCATATCATTTTGGCGACCCTCTGACCCTGGGGGCATACGAGCCTCTAACGAATATAGAAGTGCCAGGAGAAATCCGGCCAATGTGTAAGACTAGGTCTCCATTGTCTGAATAGGGATCAGTTTACTTTTTTATATAACAATAGTCAATAATTACAAATACCGTTTTTACCTACTGCAGCTGAACTATATAAGACCTATCGTGAAATATATAAGATAATCTTTTTATACCTAGGTATTAAACTCCCTCAAAGTATAGTTATAATACATATACTGAATATTACCCCCCACAGAATTCCAGCTAACATAATTCAGTGTATATAATAATTAATAGAATTATTTTTTTAATCATGCTTAATACAGATTAATCTAAACTATGTATCAAGAAATCATACATCCATTTACTGAAAGAATTCTATATTAATTATATAAAGTTACTGTTCTCATGACAGCCTGATACATATTAACAGTATAAATAAAATCAGGTAAACTGAAAAACAAAGTGCCAGTATGCTTTTGTTGAATCAATTATAATTGCAACTATGATGTGCCGAAAATAATTTTTTTTTCATCAGATTAAAATCGACCAGCGTCAGCAGAACTACAGATTTGTGATACCTTGACAGTCGCGCACTCACATAAATATAAAAAATGAAAAAAAAATCCATATCAAATTGGCCGGCTCCACGATTTGATCCAGGGACCTCCAGAATACGAATCCAAGACGCTACCATTCTTCCAACTCAGTCAGTTACACAATGTAGTTTGATAAGCATATGTGAAGGAATAGTGTTATTTGTCAAATCTCAATGTATTGCAACTTGAAGTTCTTAAAATATGTCAACATTTCGCAAAATTCAGTGGCATATAATTCCGCTAATTATTTCACAGTAATGTACCTTCTGTATAACAATATTCATATAGTAGGCCTACTCAATTTCAAATACATCAACGAAGTAAACAAAGAACTGACTGCACTGCAGACAAAGCCCTCAAACGATTAAAAATGCGGCGTTGTAGTATAGACATGATATAAAAAAATGTGACCTTTAATTAGTTGTTACTCTAGTACCGGTCAACCGATTAGGTCCAAAATTAATAGGCTTCTTTCCATGGACGTTATAATGCTTATTCTAAGTTTCATGAAAATCCGATAAAACGTGTTTGAGTTATGGGGCCTTTTGTTATATAATACCATAAAAAGCCACTAAATTGGGCATTATTCCGATACCGGCCAACATATTTGATCCAATATCAACAGACGTTTTTCCATGAACATTTTAAATGTGTATACCAAGTTTCATGAAAATCCGATAAAGCGTATTTGAGTTATGGCGCTTTTAAAATAGACACTAAATTGGGTTTTACTCCGGTACCGGTCAACCGATTTGGTCCAATATCAATAGGTTTCTTCCCATGGACATTATAAACGTATATACCAAGTTTCATTAAAATTCAATAAAGACTATTTGAGTTATTGCGCGTACAGACACACGGACGGACGGGCGGACGGACTGAGGGACGGACGGACAGACGGACAGACATTTTCCCTTCCTCCACACAATCTCATAAAGTACCATACTGGCACTTAATAATGAGTCCGACTATCTGTTTAGTTTTTCTAGGTCGAAAAAATAAATCATAATAGAGGGTATAAATTAAACGAAATCAATATAATATATAACTTTAATTAATGTAAGAAAATTTGGGGCCTCAATAACAGAAAACTGAAATTATATTTGTATTTTTGTAATTTGTAATAATTAGTAAATTTTGTAATAATAATAATAATAATAATAATAATAATAATAATAAATTAGACTACTAGAAACAACAAATTAGAGGTACATGCCTTCCGTGTATATGCGACCGCGAAATCGTGAAACAAAATACGTATGCGTAAACATTTATATACATATAATAATCATCATAATCATATTTTTTTATGATGACACACTAAAGAGAAATGTCTGATATTATGTGGGAGGAGTTTTATACTACAGTACCTATATTATGTGTCATTAAGATCTGTTAACAGAATTAAATAAATCTGGCCGACCACAGTCATATAGTGTTTTTAACAATTGTTCGTTGATCAGAATAAATAAATAAATGTATGCGAATTCTTCTTTTAAAAGCGTGTTATTACAAATTTTCTTAACTGACCTTTTAATGAGATATATCACGAATATAAAATTGTCTCTTCTTCAAGAAATTGTACATTCATTTGCTGAAAGAAGTGTGTAATAATTGTATGTAATTACCATTGTTTTATTACTGCTGTTATTACTATAGTAGGTCTGTCTTAAGATGGCACAGTTCAGAATAAAGAGACAGAAAATGTTTGGCAGAAGTCAGGTATTGGAAAGAAAGAGATAGAAACAGATACTACTGTAAAAGGTTACTCACTCCAAAAATGTGCTGCTGCCACTATGGAGAGGGTGGAAGGGGCGAAACACCATCCGTGTATAACTACAAGAAGCAGTGGTGGTCAGTGAAGTTGAGGAGTCTAGATTATTTTCATCTTCTGATCCTACGTCACTTTCATCAGAATCTGAATCGTCTAAATTTATAACGAATTTGTCCAACACCTCGTCCACAAGACCGTCTTTGACCCAATAAAAATCATCAATTGTTTTTACATGATCACACGCATTTTTCCACTGCATCCCTGAACAGTTTTTCTACGTCACTAATTCTAAAATTAATATTCGTTTTTGCCACGTGACCCTTAACCTGTGCCCATATTAGTTCAATAGGGTTTAAGTCACAATGGTATGGCGGTAGACGTACAACAGTGTGCCCATGTTGTTGCTCTATCGTATCTATCTCCTAATGCCTGTGCTTATCTTTTACTGATTTAATTGTGTCATACAGTACCAGGGGCGGATCCACGGGGGGGGGGGAATGGGGGAAATTCCCCCCCCCCAAAAAAAAAGAAATTTGTAACATTAAGCAAAAATTATTCAAAATTGATTAGAACATAACCCAAATACTTAAATTAAAGCAACGACATTCATTATTTTGAAATACCTTTGTAAGAAAATGCTGAAATGTTCATTTTGTTTTCAATTGTGTACTGGGAATAATTGATTTTTATGAGTAAAAACTTCCCTCTCTACTTTGGTCCCCCCCCCCCAAAATGTCTCGCTGGATCCGCCCCTGGTTTTGTTGACATGGGTTCAAAATTGATATCTCGTTCACTTAACCATTTTTGCATGTCTGCCTTTAACGTGGAGGATGTTGGAGGTTTGTTTAGTTCTTTCGAATGGTAGCTAGCGTTATTCATTACTGTTACAGAATTTGGAGGAATATTAGGAATTAAATTTTGAACAAACCAGTTCTTAAAAACGGGATTTCTTCTGATTATCTGTAGTGTAAGTAGTATAGGAACAGGTATACAGCGGTTTGAGGGGAAATGGAGTGGGGGGTGATGACGTCATAGTAGTGGGGGTAGAGGGGAGGGGAGAAGGCGTGGCCATTGGAGGGGGAAGAGGAGGGGGAGAAGGCGTGGCCATTGGAGGGGGAAGAGGAGGGGGAAGAGGAGGGGGAGAAGGCGTGGCCATTGGAGGGGGAAGAGGAGGGGGTGATGGGAGTGGCCATTGGAGGGGGAAGAGGAGGGGGTGATGGGAGTGGCCATTGGAGGGGGGAAGAGGAGGGGGTTAAGGGATAGAGGAGGGGCTAGAAGTTATGACGCCATCTTGTCCACCATCTTATCCGCCATTTTGAATCCGCCATCTTATCCGCCATTATGAATCCGCCATTATTGTTCTACACTTACGCCCTCTGTCGTCATCAAGTATGGAGGGGCGCCAAATTCAAATTTCGAAAATGGAAGAGGGGGTTAAGTATAAAATTTATATTTAACGTAGAAGTGAGCTAAGTCAAAACTGTATTATTTTAAATGGCGGTATATTTGAAATTCAAAATGGCTGCTGGCGATATCTACTGGGCGTAATGCAAGAGTAGGTTAAGTATAAAACTTATATTTAATGTAGAAGTGAGCTAAGTCAAAAGGGTTGCAGGCATTGTCGACTGCCGCCAATTCAAAAATTTGAAAATCATAGACAAAATGGCGACTTGCAAACGAATAGATAAAATAAGTTTATACTTACACAACCTTACACAACCTAAGAAGATGATGTTGATGACTGTTGAACATTAGAACTGTTTACACTTTTCACAGACCATTTATTGGTCTGCTTAAGATAGAAGACATGTTTTATTTTATGAAAAATACTTGCAAAAGGCAAAACAGAAACCTGGATTTATTTAAAATTTTCTATTAGTCACTCGTCTCACTTACTTTATCTTTGCAGTCAGTCCTATAGCTTAGCCTAAGTGCAAGCATTTCAAGATGTAAATAACCGTTAAATCATAGGCTATATGAATAATAAAGAAAAGTAATCCCTATTATAGCCTGCAGTTCATGGATACTCCTGGGATACTAGGTGTTGAAAACCCACTGATTTCTTTAGATAATTTGTAAATAAAGAAGAATTGTACTCATATATAGTTTTCTCCCTCAGAATTGCTCCGCGATCTCTTTTCTGTTGGAGAATAAGACGACCCCAAGACGACAGCTCTGCTTCTTCTCTGACAACTCAGTCACATGCAGAAGTGTCCTAAAGTATTAGTAACGGTTGAATAATGTAGAATATACAGAGTGTTTTACAAACTTTAGGCATGGGTTCCTTGTAAAAAAAAATAACATGTAGTTTTATGTCTATACACAATTGAACTAATCGTAATTTGTAGTACTTTCAACTCTCATTACCAAACTAAAAGATTTTATATTGATTCAGATATTATAGTAGAATATATTGCTAGAGAATTAATAAAGTAAGTTAATATATTTAAGTCTATTTAGACAATTTCTCTCGAGGTCTTCAGAATTATTGAAAATCTTTTTAAAGTCACAGCATTGTAGGTCTACATGTAGGCTACTTGAATAAACACTTTCACATGCCTGAATTGGTCTAATTTAACTAAATACCTTTCGCTAAAAGTTTGTAGGTAATACAACGAAATAATAAAACCTGACTTCCTCTTTTCTACAACGCTAGATTCAGCTTAAAACACATTAAATTGCTCTTCCTTCCATTTCATTTATTTGGTTCATTATTAAGTTGATTCAATATACTTTTTGGTTAAAAGAATCTTTATTTTTTAAATTCGTTGTCACTTATATTGAGCATTTTCCATAACATCAGTAATGTTCTTCTAATATTCCTGGATTTATTCTGTCATTTTCAAAATAATATGATGACAGAAGCTCAAAAAAAAAATGCTACAACGGGAAGTTTTTTTTTTTTTTTTTTTAGGGTATGGCTATACTAGAGGACAGGATACGATCTTCATTTTTTTCTAGCGAGGCCTTCTTGATATGTAGGGTTTTCAACATTATAGAGAGTTTAGATCAAGATAAAGTATGCTAATAATACTTAACCTAAACCTATTTAATCCCTTCATACCATTATATAGTTACACAAATCGATCGCTATATATATATATATATATATATATATATATATCCTATTTCTAACGAAAGCTTGCTAGGAATTGTTAAGAGCAAAAGCAAATGCCGTACCAATATATGAATAGGCTTTTTTCCCTCCTTCTCTAAGGTTTTTATTTACAAGTACTCGTAACTTTCTGAAGGAGGAACAATGATAGCAAATGTAGTAGGTTAGGCTTTGAAAAGGATACGTGTTACTACTAATTTCATAAGTTTTTTTTTTTATTATTATTATGCAGGATTTAAGGAAAAGGCTATATCTAAGGTTAAGACCGAGAGCAATTTCATCTGTAATATATATATATATTGATAGAGTTTCTTTTTTTAAAGGAATAGATTTTAATTTTATTGTTCGCGGATAGCTACTCATCTACTCCATGTGGAGTTAAAAGGTCTGTTGCAAGATCAAATCCTAATAAACAATAGCTGTTGTGAAATGATAAAACTAGAATGAGCTAGGTTAATGATAACAATGAGAGAATATTGCAACATTGTTTTTGTTTTTAGCGAGATCAATTATCATAAAGAAACACCGACACCTTTTAAAAACGTCTGGTTGTGTAGCGAATAACTGGACTATACAAAACTATATGTATCAACAACATTTTTTTGAGAGAGAGAGTTAGCTCGAAGAATGTTTTTGTCCACACTATATCGTGCACTGCCTATAAATAAGCTGAACATTAACGATAATCATATCATTCCAATCAGTTTATGTAAAACAGTGATCTGGTGGTTCTAATCTAAGGTATGTAGTAATATATCTTCATTTATTTATTGATCTATGATATAGCAAGGAATAATAATATTAATGGGACTCATTTCTGTAACATCGTATCGATCTACACTTTTATTTTTTTTTTTTATTCAACTATGTAATCTAACATGTGTAAACCTCTGTCATGTAGGCATATAACACGATAGGATTCGAACAAGGTTATTCTAGTCATATAGTTTCAGCAGAACGATAAAACATAAGCTTAATGTATTAATCGGTTTCACAAGATTGTGTATCCTTCAAGGATGCAGTGGAGGTAACGTATGTTATATAATATGAGGGAATTCAATTCATACAAGGTAATCGAGGGATGTAAACCTGTGCTACCTCTGTTCATAGACGGAAAAGTAATTAACAACTCACTAAATATTTAATTAATTCTAAGTTATAGGCTTTGGAGAAATCTATGATATAGTAAGGAATAATAATAATAATAATATTAATGGGACTCATTTCTGTAACATCGTATCGATCTACGCTTTTATTTTTTTTTTATTCAACTATGTAATCTAACATGTGTAAACCTCTGATCATGTAGGCATATAACACGTGTAAACCTGTGCTACCTCTGTTCATAGACGGAAAAGTAATTAATAACTCACTAAATATTTAATTAATTCTAAGTTATAGGCTTTGGAGAAATCTATGATATAGTAAGGAATAATAATAATAATAATAATATTAATGGGACTCATTTCTGTAACATCGTATCGATCTACACTTTTATTTTTTTTTTATTCAACTATGTAATCTAACATGTGTAAACCTCTGATCATGTAGGCATATAACACGATAGGATTCGAACAAGGTTATTCTAGCCATATAGTTTCAGCAGAACGATAAAAACATAGGCTTAATGTATTAATCGTTTTCACAAGATTGTGTATCCTTCAAGGATGCAGTGGAGGTAACGTACGTTATATAATATGAGGGAATTCAATTCATACAAGGTAACCGAGGGATGTAAACCTGTGCTACCTCTGTTCATAGACGGAAAAGTAATTAACAACTCACTAAATATTTAATTAATTCTAAGTTATAGGCTTTGGAGAAATCTATGATATAGTAAGGAATAATAATAATAATAATAATAATAATATTAATGGGACTCATTTCTGTAACATCGTATCGATCTACACTTTTATTTTTTCCTCAACTATGTAATCTAACATGTGTAAACCTCCGATCATGTAGGCATATAACACGATAGGATTCGAACAAGGTTATTCTAGTCATATAGTTTCAGCAGAACGATAAAACATAAGCTTAATGTATTAACCGTTTTCACAAGATTGTATATCCTTCAAGGATGCAGTGGAGGTAACGTACGTTATATAATATGAGGGAATTCAATTCATACAAGGTAACCGAGGGATGTAAACCTGTGCTACCTCTGTTCATAGACGGAAAAGTAGTTAACAACTCACTAAATATTTAATTAATTCTAAGTTATAGGCTTTGGAGAAGTAGTTAACTAAACATTAAGCAAAAAATTAGGTTATAGGTATTTGAATTTGTACACGAACGCTTCATATCATAAGGACCAGATCCTTGTTGAAAAAAGAAAACTATTAGAGAGAACCACATGTTAATAATCTCAAACATAGTTACGTCTGAATGAAATATTTATGTGTTGTTTTTTTAAAAAGGCTAGAAATATGAAGAAATATATTTTTTAAAGTTCCTGTTTTCATAGCAAATATCAACTATCTGTTTGCATTCTTGAGAATAGCCTTTAGCTGTTGGGAGACTTTTTAAGAATATGTAAACTAAGGTAATGTTTTTTTTTCATGATTTAAAAGGTACGTAAACTGGACTATTAGAACTTCTAAAGGAAAATATAGAAAAATGGAATATAATACTAATATTGGAGTACAGGAAGAAGAGAGATGTGATTCGACATGGTATATGATTTTTATATATAACATATTTAACACACCTTGAGATAATTGAAAATATGTAACGTCTAGTAAGTTAATTACAAAATATTATTTCAGGTCAGAAGCATCGACACTATTAAATTTTTCACCGATCCAAGGAAAACCTCAATTCACCTGTGGTTTTTCAAACACTGAGGAGCTGCTTGTGGAATACCACTCAAGTATCTATCATACCATTGAATGCGATGGTAGAATACATAAGACAACGTGTGTCTACGCAGGAGGTGCAAATCATTTCGTAGTTTGGGGAACACTCTGCCATAGGGGGTGTGAGTTTTACCTGAACGCCGGAATAGAGGTTGGTTAAAAAACAATAACGATTAAGCCTAGTTAACATGTGATTAAACAAAGACCAATCTCTTATGGTTAATTACTATTTACAATTCGTTGCGTATGACTACACTACCTTAGTTTACGTCTCACATTTTCTTAAGTATTGTCTCTGAAAACATGTTTTCACAAAGTGATCATTTCTTAATAACCCTGTGTTAATTTTTATTTTATTTTATTTTATTTATTTCTTTTCAGAAATAATACTGTACAATTACCATTAGTCTTTAGTAATAATGCACCTTTAACACAGCTCTATGATATCATTACATATAAAATTCGAAAACTCTTTCTTTACTCTAAGAACAACACCACAATCATGATGTAAAATATTAGGTTCATGACCAGAGTTCAGAGATATCGTAGGTTATATTTTTCTATCATATTCTGGTCATCACAAGAATGATATTTCCAACGTTGTTTTCGAGCAAGCTTATACGAATCCTCACTTTTCTAATAATTTCTTCTGCAGTATAGCATTGTAGAGATAATACATTCTGTTTATATACATATTTGTACATGTTTCAGCTTAGAGGACAGCTTCTAAAACAACTGTTCGAACAAAGACCTCAACAACATCCTCAACAACATCCTTAGCTACGAAGAAGGCTATAATCTGGATTACCTTTCTTTATTCATCATATAAGCTATGATTTAATTGCTATTTTACATCTTGAATTGTTTGCACTTAGGCTAATCTATAGGGATGAATGTAAAGATAAAGTAAGAGAAAATTTTAAATAAATCCAGGTTTCTGTTTTACCTATGCAATCATTTTTTCATAAAATACAACATGCCTTCTATCTTAAGCAGACCAATAAATGGACTGTGAAAAAAAAAACTAATGAAGAAATTTGAGTATTATGACTGCATGAATGATAATTCATTTAGTTAATAGTAGATAAATACAACTGTTAACAACAGATAGCGGACATTTTCTTTCTTCGATTTAAGAAAACCTAACCTTAATAATGGGGGACATATGTCTACACTTACATTAGTTAAATGAAAGGTTAGGTAGTATTCTGAGGTGAAATATTTCTTATTGTTGAGGGAATCATAATTCATTCAAGTCCAGCGTTATATAACTAACTAAGCCGTGGTATTTGACTTTCGTCAAGAGTAACGTCAACAGTATGTAAATATTATGTTCGCTTGTTTTTACTTCATCTTAACAATGAGCAATGAGGGGGTTTTTTCCAAGACATGTGTGTGTGTGTGTGTGTGTGTGTGTGTGTGTGTGTGTGTGTGCATGTATGTAGTAAACAAAGAATTATTTTTAGATTCGAAAGTAGTTGACGCATATGTTTAGGAAAGACAGAACACAAAAACAGTTCAATTTTCTTAGGACTATCTCAGTTGTGCGATACTTTACGATCAGCAAACATAGTATTCCTACAAGTTGGGAAAAATATAATCTTTATTCGGTATGGTTATAGATGAAGTGAAAACAATTGTTTTATACCCTTTATTTCATAGGTGCTTGACACATAATGATACAAAATAATAATAATTTGTGACGTTGTGAAAACTTAAAACTTAGCCGTTTTTTCCTTAATCGTTACAAGGTCCTACTGTGAAGACATATGTTTTAGAAAAAATATCTATCTATGTGAGTATAGACTTTTTTTTTTTTTTTTTAATAACATGACAAGGTTAGGCATGGTGAAATATTGACGTGTTCAGACGTTCTGTCGAGGATAGCAATATTTGTTCACGGTTGCCATAGGCCAGGGTCAGACTAGTTCTCAATCGAACTATAGCTTACAGTGGATAAATGCTTTGACATGATCTTTAATGAGCAAAAAAAAAAACAATCGACCCGAGGGGTTGGTCTAATGGAGTAAGGTTGACAAATTTATATCTAGCCCTTTATGAAGTATAAACGAAAACTTTGTTTGAATAAATTAGACTACTACATAAGGAGTTTACAGTGACACCAACGATTCGGGCGATTTAGGGTACGAGTAGGGTTGGGGTGGTTAGTGGAAATTCAGACTTTTTGAAAACATGCCTTGTGAGGTATCATTGAAAAGCTCTCGGCGAGTACTTTACATATCAATAACTGGTTCCTCGATAGCTCTCGTAGCCATTAGCCTATGAATGGTCTGGTGAAAATTAGATAAAATTTTGAATTGGTTCTCACATTAAACATAATTAGTTGTTCAAGTTTTCAAATTTAATTTTGATACCTTAAGTTTAATTAATGAAACGCACACACACACAACTTACAGGTCTAGTCCTTTCAGGGATGTAGAGCCACGGTGTTTAATTTATTAAACGGAATAAAAATAGTTTTAGGTATTTATCACATTCCCATCTGTCTATGTTAAAATGAGTAGCAGTTGGGTGATAGGCTTAGTCCTTTCATGGATGTAGCGCCACATGGTTTAATTTAAACATAATTAGTTGTTCAAGTTTTCAAATTTAATTTTGATACCTTAAGTTTAATTAATGAAACGCACACACATAACTTACAGGCCTAGTCCTTTCAGGGATGTAGCGCCACGGTGTTTAATTTATTAATCGGAATAAAAATAGTTTTAGGTATTTATCACATTCCCATCTGTCTATGTTAAAATGAGTAGCAGTTGGGTGATAGGCTTAGTCTTTTCATGGATGTAGCGCCACATGGTTTAATTTAAACATAATTAGTTGTTCAAGTTTTCAAAATTAATTTTGATACCTCAACTTTAATTAAAACGAAAGGCACACTAGATACATATCACAAAGTACACTTTTGAAAAACTTGTATCTGTAATTTTAAAGACTTAAGCTTGTCTAATATTTCAGCGCATACGTAATATTATTATTATTATATTTATTTATAGACGTCATCACTAATCCATAATCATGATAAAAACACATCTTTAGATCTATTAGTATAGTTTTCTTTACATGATATGACACACATATATGTAAAAAAAGAAATTGATATAAATATTACTTACCTTATAAATCAACAGCTGAGGAGTCTATATCTTCATGGAACACAGCTGTTTTACAGAAAACTAAACTTCTCTGTGTTTTAATTATCGTTAAAGGATCAGGGTATTTATAGCAAAAGTTGACTGAGTTCTTTTGTAAACATCCGTGATCTCTTTTCTTCAACAACAGTATGAGATGTTTTTCCTGTTGACGTATTATTTACATATTTCTGTAGATGGATCACAATTAACCTTGGGGTTTTTTCTATAGGAGATGATGAATCATGCCTTTAGTCATTATTATTATTATTGTGTTCAGGTATTTTTCTCACATGGTATTCATTACGTACGTATTTACAGATAGCTAACGTAATTTTGAAGATATTTGAACCAAATTTTAATATGTTATTTCTAGTTCCAAATAGTTTGCACGATAGCAAAGGGGGTGCTCATAACGTTGCTAAAGCCTCTGTAGTGTAATGGTTTTTTAAAGGCTTAACTAGACATAGCCCCATAGTTAGGACAAGTTCTTTAAGGAACAAAATCGGCTCAAGGGGATGATCTTTAAGGAGGGGGTTTGTACGTATTTATTACACGCTAGCGGTTGTAAATTTTGAAGATAATCGAACCAATTTTTAATATGTTATTTCTAAGCCCCCATAGTTAGGACAAGTTCTTTAAGGAGTAAAATCGACCCAAGGGGTGGGTTGAGGGAGGGTTAAAAATTTGAAAAATCTATATCCCGGCCTTTATGAAGTATAGAGGGAAAAACTTTGCATGAATTAATTAGAGTACTACCTATCGAGTTTACAATGACAAGGATGATTCAGGGTTTTTGAGGGTACGAGTAGGGGTGGGGGTTGGAAAATTCAAAACTTTTGAAAACATGTCTTGTGGGGTATCGTTGAAAAGCTCTTGATGAGTACTAGTAACCATTTTGATTTTTTAAAATATACATCCATTAAAAAAAAAAAAAAAATACATTTTGACATGGGATGGAAAATTCAAATTTTTGAAAACCACGTCTTGTGGGGTATCTTTGAAAAGCTTTTGATGAGTACTCTACAAATCATATAAGGACTCTTGCATTTTCGGTACAAGTCGCCATCTTGTCTATGATTTTCAAATTTTGAATTGGCGGCAGTCGACAATGCCTGCAACCCTTTTGACTTAGCTCACTTCTACATTAAATATAAGTATTATACTTAAACTACTCTTGCATTACGCCCATTAGATATCGCCAGCAGCCATTTTTTGAATTTCAAATATACCGCCATTTAAAATAATACAGTTTTGACTTAGCTCACTTCTACGTTAAATATAAATTTTATACTTAACCCCCTCTTCCATTTTCGAAATTTAGTCGACAATGCCTGCAACCCTTTTGACTTAGCTCACTTCTACATTAAATATAAGTTTTATACTTAACCTACTCTTGCATTACGCCCAGTAGATATCGCCAGCAGCCATTTTGAATTTCAAATATACCGCCATTTAAAATAATACAGTTTTGACTTAGCTCACTTCTACGTTAAATATAAATTTTATACTTAACCCCCTCTTCCATTTTCGAAATTTGAATTTGGCGCCCCTCCATACTTGATGACGACAGAGGGCGTAAGTGTAGAACAATAATGGCGGATTCATAATGGCGGATAAGATGGTGGACAAGATGGCGTCATAACTTCTAGCCCCTCCTCTTCCCCCACCCAATACCCTCTCCCATAACCCCCTCCTCTTCCCCCTCCAATGGCCACTCCCATCACCCCCTCCTCTTCCCCCTCCTCTTCCCCCTCCAATGGCCACGCCTTCTCCCCCTCCTCTTCCCCCTCCAATGGCCACGCCTTCTCCCCCTCCTCTTCCCCCTCCAATGGCCACGCCTTCTCCCCTCCCCTCTACCCCCACTACTATGACGTCATCACCCCCCACTCCATTTCCCCTCAAACCGCTGTATACCTGTTCCTATACTACTAGTGTAGTAGTTATTAAACGTGTAAAACAATATTAAATGTACACTTTGGTTTCGTCTAAAATACCGACCTATTTGTCGATTAATCGATTAAAGTCAAGCGTTAACTCGATTAGAAATTTTAATCGATTTTCAGCCCTAGTTTTCACACATCCAAACCTTGCCTTTGGTGTGGTTTATATTAACCTACGTTTCGTCTAAATAAATAATCGGACGGTTAGAATTGCGTAAGACTTTCAGTTCCCGTAAGTATTTGAACCGTTTGACAACGACATCAGTATGCTATATCAGAAGTCTGTAAATAATCCTTTCCGCTGATACGTTATCCATAGCTGTAGGCTTTGTATTAGTTGAGAAATAGGGATGTTTATCATAGGCCCTAAGCATGGGATGGAACATTTTGAGTCCTATGCTCGCAGTATATCATGCCCCGGGTTTTAGGGGAGGAAAGTATGAAAGTTTCTCATTTCTCTTTTATTTCAGCCCCGAAACGATTGTATGGTAACATGAGAATGAGAAGTAAAATTTTCCGTCAAGTCAGTACAATCTTTTGTAATTTATGTTTCTTCTTATTTCAACCCCTCCCAAGCATGATGTGTAGAAGCAACGGAATGCAGCATTCGACATCCTCTATGAACCATAAAAAGCTATATCTAGCGTTTTCTGATGGAATAGTTTGAGTGTGATAAATCTTTTTCTTCATTTCAAGTTCTACATACATATTATATAAGGACCTAGAGTTTCAAAATCGAAAGTTCTCCATAAGTTAATTTCAAATTAAAAAAATAGCTAGTATAAAATAAATAAATATTTAGTACAACACTCTTCACAATAACAAGCCGCCACGTCTGCTTTTAAAACGACAACTGAATGACATCTGGAAATACTTGGACTACAAATTTCTGTATTACCCCACAACTTTCTCTACCACTCTGCCAGTGGGGGTAGTGGAGTGAGTAACTTTCAGCTACCTGCTGTATTCTGTGCCAACTTAAAACAGCCCTACTATAGTCGAGTGACAGTAGCGCGTGGACTGGTACAGATAATTAGTTTCTTTTGCGCTGTGTTACAAGGGTCAACACGCCAGGAAGCCGACTACCTGTTTGGCATTTGGACAAAGGGATTAAAGTTGAGGACCTCTCGGAGTGTCTGAAAGAATTCTCTCTCGAGAACCCAAGAACGGCAGTTTTGGTGCATGAAGGGTCATTAAAGTTTTGCACGATAATGCATGAAGGTATATGAACGCTTTCTTTGTATGACTTGTGTTTATTCCTGACGTTAATCCCTTTAGGAATTCTGTCTGATATGCTGTTCGGTGTTTGAACGTAACTTATCAGACAGATAAGATGCATGAAACGCTCGATACGAGATGAGGGGAGAGAACTGCGCATGCTAAGTGAGAATGGAATTTTCCCGAATGCTAGGTTGACAAATCGTTCATAGAAGCGGGAAGGACAACATTTCGCTGCTACAAGGATGGCGACAAAGGATCAATTATTTCAAAATCGGAGGTGGAAAAGCCACTCGAGGTATGAAGAGAACGAAGGTTACTTGAGAACACGACATACCCGTGGATTTGCTATAAGAAGTGAGGAGAAAGAAACATGGATTACATTAAATGAGTCAAAATTTTTTCCAATTAACAGGCTTTTCGGCCTTCTATTCTCATCGGGCAACAAAAATAGGAGGTGGTGTAGCTATTTTTGTAGATAACTGCTGGAAATCTAAATTTCTTAATAAAATAGATACTGATAATCATAATATATTATCTGTTCAGATTGAAGTAAATAGAAATAAATTCACCATTATTGGATTATATAACTCTAGGATAAGTAATACTGATGCATTTATTGATGATTTTGGCAAATTTATACAGGATTACAGAAATGATGCTTTATTTATTGCTGGGGATACTAATATTAACACTCTTGATAATTCCATGCAATATGAAAATTACAAACAATTTTGTGATTCCTTCAGTATTCATTTAGCTAATAAATTGTATGCTACTAGAGAAGCAGAAAAAACTTCAACTTTACTTGATCACATTTTAGTTAATAAATGTGAATATCGTTATGACATATTTAATGTAAAATCTGATATTAGTGATCATAATATATTAATATTAAATACTCATATTCCCTCATTAAAATCAAAACAAAAATTGTTGGATAGTCCAAAAGTAATCAACAGGCATATTGATTTTTTAAAGATGAATGAGTATTTTTTTTAAAAATAACTTTGAATGTAAAGGTGATATTGATCAATGTTTTGATGAACTAATGGAATTTATTAATGTCGGAATTAGTTCATCATCTTGCATCACTAAGTTTAAACCGTCATCACAATTTAAACCCACTTATGAGAAAACAATTCCTTGGATAACAAATGACCTTTTATTGTTAATCCAAAGAAAAGACATTTTGCATGCACATGTTAAAAGACATTGTAATAATAATAGTTTAAGGTTGGAATATAAGAAAGTTAGAAACTTGGTTACTTCAAAAAAAAGAATTCTAAAAAAGGAATATTATGAGAAGTGTCTAAAAAAGACTAATGGTAATCCAAAACAATTTTGGAAAGAGGTTAATAAAATACTAAGCAATTCTTCTGATCCGAATATTACTAATGAAGCTATAGAACTTTATACAGAAGGAATAAACTATCAGGGAAAAGATGTTCCTCAAATATTTAATGAATACTTTGTAAATATAGGATCTACATTAGCTGAATCGATTCATTGCAATAACATATTAAATATTGAAAAACAATACAATGAAAGGAATTCATTTTTCATTGCACCAGTTATGGAAATTGAAATTAAAAATATAATTTCTAACTTGAAAAACAAATGTAATATAACTAAAGATGGATTAACAAACGTTTTCTTTAAAAAATGTATGCAGTCCATTAGTAGGTATATTGGAGATTTTATAAATTATTCGTTTAAAATAGGAGCAGTCCCTAAAAAATGTAAAATTTCACGTGTAATCCCAGTATTTAAAAATGGTGATAGAAACAATCTAAACAATTATCGGCCCATTTCAATTTTACCAGTAATATCAAAGATTTTAGAGAAATGTATGAAGAAAAGGTTAACATCGTACCTTGAAAAAATAGATTTTCTATATAAATTCCAATATGGGTTTCGTAAATCTTCCTCAACTTTAAATGCTGCGGTAGATTTTATTATTCAAGTTGAAGAAGCTTTAGACAAAAATAAGTTTGCAAGTGGACTATTTTTAGATCTACGAAAAGCTTTTGACACAGTTAATCATTTAATTCTACTGGAAAAACTAGAAGCAGTTGGTATTAGAGGTTTAGCATTAAATTGGTTCCAAAGTTATATGAGTTATAGAACACAGTATGTTACTGTGAATGGTTTTGATAGTGATTCTATTCCAATAAATTATGGAGTTCCACAAGGATCTGTTTTAGGACCATTGCTTTTCTTAATTTATATTAATGACGTGAGCAAAATAAATCTGAATGGTACAGTCACAATGTTTGCAGATGATACAACCATATTTTATGTAGACGATACTATTGATGCCGTAATGAATAATATGCAAAAAGACCTCAGAATCTTAGAAAAATGGTTAGCGTCCAATAAATTATCACTAAATGCTCAAAAGACAGTATTTATGATATTTCATAACCCTTCAATCATTCTAAACATTAATTCTGCAATTACAATAAATGATGTACCTATACAGCAGGTATCAAATGCAAAGTATTTAGGTTTAATAATAGATGAACATTTAAACTGGGATATGCATATTTTAAGCCTTTGTAGTAAAATTGCGCCGATAATTGGAGTATTACGACGATTGGGTGGAATATTATCACATTCTAATATGAGATCTCTTTATTATTCCCTTGTACACTCTTACATATTGTATATGGTATTTATATGGGGACGTTCAAAAAAGAAATATTTGCATAAGATAAAAATTCTTCAAAATAGGGCTGTAAGAAATCTTTCAGGCTGTCATTACTTAACACCAGTCAAAGTATTATATGAGCAATCAGGAATTCTTCCATTAGAATTAATCATAAAGTATAGAGCTGCAATCTTTATATATAAAGTAGTAAACAGACATGTTCATAATAACATTGCATTGCGTTTTCTTGAAAATGTGCATTCTTATCGCACGAGAAACAAATCAAATATTTTCGTCACGCATTCTGAATTGGTTACTAATGGACTAAGGGGAGTGAAAAATTATCTTGCAAATCTTTTTAATGAAATTCCACTGGAAATAAGATCTGTAAAAAACTTAAATAGTGTCAAAAAAAAGTTGAAGATTTTTCTATTAAATGATTAAGTGAACAATATTTCTATTATACTTACTGTGTATACTTATTTGTGTAAATTATTGTAACAATTTTATTATAATAACTTTGAATTTTGTCATCCTTGTAATACTGTCCCTTAATGTGAGCAATTGGCTCGTTGGGACCTTTTGTTAAATAAATAAATAATAAAATAAAATACATTAATATGATAAATAGTTTGGATGTGACTTCGAATTAGAAATTACAAGCGAAGAAATTTTGAGAATTTAGGACCATAAGTCTAATATCTCATACACTAAAGATTGTAACAGAAATACAGAGCAGAAGACTGGAGAAGAAACAGCAGTTACATTTTCAAACCCAAGCAGGTGTAAGTTCTGTCGCCAAGTCATTCCAATAACTATACTCACTTCCTCAATGGCAATAGACAACTTCTAAGCGAGCTAAAGGAATATTATCTATTTTATGGAACCCGAAGGTTCATTGCCGCCCTTACCTGAGCTCACCATTCAGCCCTGTTCTGTGCTAACTACATCCAACAATCCCTCTCAAATCCTACTTTTCTTAAATCTATCCTAATATTGTCCTCCCACCTACGTCTAGGCCTTCCAAGTAGTCTTTTCCCTTCGATATTTTTTGAGATGTGCCTTTCCTCCCCATGCACGCAGCCCATTTCATCTTCCGTGGTTTAATTAACCTTACTATATCCAGTGACAAGTATAGTTTATGAAGCTAGTCGTATGCAGTTTTCTCCAGTCCCCATTTTCATCTCTCTTAGGGCCAAATATTTTCCTAAGAACCCTGTTTTCGAACAGTAACAATAGTAATAATAATAAAAATTTCAGCGTTCTTTTCTCCGGCACCTTGTTTCCTGCTAACACATGAAAACGTTGTAAAATCACCTTAACATCAACTATAACAAGTGTGTTCTTCTTGTATTAAAAAAAAAACAACACTTCATAGACTGCACCGAGTAGAAGTTGTACTCAGCTATTGTTAAATTGTCCAGGTATAACCCGCTAATGCACATTTAATGTTCTTTGCACCTTTGCATTGGAAAGAAAGCTCTTCTTCTATACTCCATGGTGTCTCATGCAGCCGTGTTCACCTAGCAAACGGTCCTTTTAAGAGCTAATCCATATTCGTAGTCACGATGTCCATTTTGCATAAAATAATTCTTTACATTGGTTAGTTCGCCAAGTAGGCTTTCTTTTTCCGTAATTTTGATGGCTCTGCTAACCAGTCCGTATGTGCAGGTATCCTAAATACACTATGACCTATATCCTTGTATTCTCCTTGTATTCAGATATCCAGGAATGGAATGTAGGCGTATTTTTCTGTTTCCAGTGTGAAGGGCATTTTCTTGTGTATGCTGTTGATGTGGAGGTTTTCAACCCCACATGGCCTTATAACAAAGATTTCATCCACTTATTTATAGAAACAAATGGTTTGGAGTGTTGCTATGACAAGCGCATTTTGTTCGAAGATTGGCTGTGGCTGGAGAATCTGGCAATCTCATGGCAACCCTATCTTCCTGCTCATAGTATTTCCGTTATGTACAGAAAATAGGTAGATGTCAATCTAGGCTATATCGAAACAATTATTTTCATCCTCACTTAACAGAAGTTGTCATGCACTCTCAATAGGAACTCTGGTTAAAAATCTGTATCTGAGAGTACGTTAAGGATGAACGTAATACCAAAACGCTGTACAGGTTTTGTTATTTATTTTTGTGTTACCTATTAGGCCTACATCTTGAATTTGTATACTTAATTTCACTCTATATAAATTACCATAGTGGCAAACAATCACTTTTTTATATAGCCTATAATTTCTATCACAAATATATATATAATATTTATTATGTAAACAATAAATATATAATCTATATAAAACAAATATATTATACATATGATATTTGAGTACACATTATAGATTCCATAGTGCTGTGTCTAAATTTAACGAATATCGAAATTTTAATTCCAGCAGGAAATTAATGGAAGTGTAAAACAGCACACCCATTTTCCTTCTACATAATCCGTTAATATGTAACATTAAGTTGCACAAAAAAGTGAATAGACAGTATCTACAATGGAATGATACGGCAAACTGTAATAACTTTTTTTTATTTCAGGATAATTCGTTACAACGAACTGACAACAATACCAAACAACAGCTTCCTGAATCTCAGATTCCTTCAAGAACTGTAAGTACTATGTGAATTTAACTAACATTAACCACTCAGGCTACCTTTGCGTGTATTAATATGCAAGAAGATTCCAGCCGAGACTCGTAGAGTAGAAATGCAATAGTTTCTTGCCGTAAAATCCTCTTAACCAGAGTCCAGTGCTATACAATACAGACTCTCAAGTGGAACCCTACATATTGTGAAAGAATATGAGGTCGCTTCGGTTGTCTCATTCATAGCCGCATTGGCTAGAATTCAGATCTGAATTTGTGGATGAAATGAGTAGATTATATCCAAGGAGAAAATATTTAAATAAATTTAACAGCTATTAGTATAACCACTTCGTGTAGAAAATTTAAACAAAATCCTTGTAGCATTTTTTGAAGAAAATGGCGAAAATGAAAATTTCATAATGTAAAATTATATTAAAAGTAAAAGAAAATCGCCAAAAAAAGTTTGTTTCAAATCCATGAAAGACATGTTCCCATTAGTCGCGTAAAAATGCTGAAACGTGTATTTATTAGGGCTGATAACTAGAAATATAAATTATTTTAAAATCAGGCACAATAAAATCTCTACCTTAGTTCGTACTGTGACCTACCAATAGAGAGCGTAAATAAGATTTGTATCTTTGCATAAACAAAATAAGCGTTATTATTATTATTATTATTATTATTATTATTATTATTATTATTATTATTATTATTATTAAATGAATAAATATTATTACTAAATAAAGAGGAGGATAAGAAATTATATGATGGAAAAGACATAAAGTACTGAAAGAAGTAAGAAAGGCAAAAAATGAGTATAGGAAAAGAAGATGTGCAGACATAAATTACCAGTTAGGATTTAAACAATCCGTAGCAGCATGGTCAATACTGAGGAGCCTTAAAACAAACACAAATCGTAAGGCATATATTCAAATGATATCTATGAAAAAATGGGAACAATACTATAAATCCCTCCTTAACGAGGAAAGAGGAGAATTTAAAGAAGAACATAAATTTAGACATGGAAATTTGGAATGGGAATTATCAGAAGATCATCCGTTCACACTGATTTTCAGCGAACTTAGTTTCTATGGTAAGACCACATTTTGTGTAAAGTTAATAAACAATCTAGAACATTTTTGTAATGTGAACAAGTTTGATAGTACTTTGTGGTGTTTTAGCGAGAAGAACGCGGTTCCTCCGCAAAACAAATTCAACACCCCTGTGACATATCACGAAGGTCTTCCTGTCCTCGAAGAGAACAAACTATCTCCTAAACCTACTTTGGTCATTTTAGACGATTTATTAGATAAAGAATACACTAAAGAGGTGAGTTCGTTGTTCACACGAAGCTCTCATCACAGAAAAATTTAAGTCATTCTTATAACGCAAAACCTGTTTAATCAGTCTTCTCACAGCAGAAACATTTCCCTCAACACTAAATATAGTGTGCTGTTTAGAAACTAGAGGGAAAAATCAAATTACATTTCTTGCTCGACAAGTATATCCTGAAGATTGGAGAGCATTTTACAAGGTTTTTCAAGACGCTACGAGAAAACCCCACGGATATTTACTGATAGAATTCAATCAAGGAACCAACGATTTGCTTGGGTTTAGAACTAAAATATTTCCCTCTGAAGTTACACTAGTTTACGTACCTGTAAAGCATGAAAAATATAAAATCTCAATGGCTTACGTTGCAAGTTCTTAAAAGAGCGTCTCCTAAATTACGAAAGACTATTCTTATGAGTGCAAACAGAGATTATACTAGCCATTATTGAATGTGCATTGAATGTATTTAACGGTCAATGTAAAATACCTTCGTATTCTAAAAGAAAATTTATCAAACATAAGGAATCATTGAGACCTCTTGGTGATAGAAACGTATCTCTGTCTAAGAAAAAGAAAACGTTGGTACAAAAAGGAGGATTTTTAATACCTCTCTTGCGAATTTTGTTTTCAGGAATAGGAACATTGATGACAATATAATGTTGCAGAAAATGTTGTTACTCAGTCTTAAAGAGTACTGTCGCTTAAAACGAAGTGGTAAAGATTCTCAGTCTACGAAGTGGGTTAAAACACGTGAAAAACAGGATCCTATTCTAGAGAGAACACAAAGAACACCTGAGCAGTATAGGAAAAGGAGTAGACCTGTTTCACCAGAAATAAAAGCTAGGTCTGTTTCCCCCGAAATAAAGTCTAGACATACTTTCACCTAACGTTGAGGATGAGGGTAAAGGAAATATTTTAGGAGATCTAGCAGGTAAATATCTAGCAGAATATAATATAAAATCTCGGGAAGGTATATGATAGGTAATTCTAAAATAGGTATCGAAAACAATACTTTGATAATAGATAACAGAAGGTACGAAACAACTGTAGGTTTTCGGGAACTGCTCACTAGGAGAAATGTCGATCTGGAACAGGTGACAGAGGAAGACCTTGAGACGTACAAATGTATTAACGACTTCTGGACGACATTTGCACAATAACAAGATTAAAACCACTAGAACAAATAAGTATACACAAGTCATATCTAAATTATTTCCATCAAAAGAGATTGCTTGGAATACGCATAGTAAAAGAAGATGAATGTATTACACGACCTATATTACAACCCGGAAAAACCTGCGGGATTTTCCACTCTTGGTAAATTAGCACTAACGAGTACCGTTACGGATAAAAATATCGGACTGGTTGCTTCGACTGGATGCATACACTTTACATAAAACTATAAGGAGAAGGTTTCTTAAAAATCCTTATACTGTAAACACATTTATGACGTGTTTAACTTGATCTAGCAGATGTTCAAACCCTCGCTAGACATAACGGTGGTGTGAAATGTTTACTCGTAGCTACTGGTGTATTTTCAAAATTCGCATGGGTTCAAAATCGAAAAAGGTTAGGGGTGTGACAGATGCTTTCAATTACATAATGAATAAATCTAAACGAAAACCTCTCGTTCTCAGAACCGATAAAGGTAAAGAATTTCTAAAGAGACCAAAGGACCGGTGTCTCCAACAGCTGCTACCTGCCCCTCTGCTGGTGATTTCTTGTGCTCCTGCGGCACGCTTCTCCTTTTCGGCTCCTTCGGTTTCTGCACCCGTTCTTCCACAGGCCTTTTCTTCCTAATGCACCTAACCTCTGCTCGGTGCTCTGGTTTTCTCCGTTACTCCCTCTTATTTTCTGGTCGGCTGCTCCTTATTCGCTGCTACAGTACCAGCTGCACTGCAAAAGTATTACAAGCAGGAGTCTGACGTCCCACACCAGTACGACGTCGGACTACTATTCTCTTCTTGGTCTCTCTTCCAGTTGCCTTTCTGCTCCGGAAGTGGCTCTACCCACACCCCACATCTGACACCAGTGTTGTATCCTGTTCACCTGGGTAACTGGTGGACCATACACAACAACATACACGGTCATCAAACAAGGAATAGTAATAATTTAGACTTACCAAGATGTAGATTGTCTACAACTATGAGGTACCACCATTATCTAGGATTAAGAATGTATAATAGATTACCTTTAGCCTGGCATCATTTGCCTTTTAATATATATGCAAATACGTTACACGAATGGCTCTCAAGGAATCCTTTTTATAAGATAGACGAATATTTCACAAGAAATATTGTACAATAGGATTAATTTTTGTGTTTTAATGTTTTATATAGTAGTTCACTGTTTAATGTTTAGGACGATGTCTATTGCTGGTTTGTAACTGGCTGAACGAAAAATAATTTATTATTATTATTATTATTATTAAAATAGGATACGTTCCCAAGCCTCGAGCGGCTGCGGAAAAGGTTGTTGGTTTGGAATCGTTGGGGCAGCAAAGACTTGGAAGTCACATCTCCTCCAGAAGGCTACTGCCGATGAGTTTATTCGAGAATAATGATGTTACAACGACTTGAGGCTTATTACGAAGTGTCGGATCGACCAGTCTTCTGTACTGGTCAACATGCCCAGTGCATGTAGTATACTCTTGAAGAATTACTTGAAGACTGATAACATGCCCTCAAAAACTATGGACTCTCGGTCAGGCTCTCCGTATTACAACATGCTCCTAGACATTTCTATTATTGTGAAAATAACTCGTTACGTTATGAATCTTTCCAAAGTCTTACTATTTGTATACAAGGTTCACTTTCCAGACTATTCTTCTACTAGGAAATACATAACCAATGGTTTGTGCGTAAACAACTTTTCACAAACATCCCTTTCAACTTGGGAAGTTCCAGTCTTTCACCAATGCTGGAATGTTTGATAAACATCCTTCTGGTGACATAATTACCGATGCTATATGAAATACTAAATCCTGCTCAAAATAAGAATATAATATGATAAGAAAAAATAATATGCAGGAGGGCGCAGTATGCAACAGATGTTAATGACGAAATAACTGGTAAGAGTGGTACTCGTAGCATACAAATATTTTTACATTTGATGAAATATTTTAAATGAGGACAATATTATGAAATAACAAAGATATGAATAATTTATGTGTTTTATCTTGTTCTAGGGATCTAAGGCACAATCTACTGCAGGATGTTCATCAACAAGTTCTCAAACCTCTCACTGGACTAAAGAAATTGTGAGTATATATTATCTCCTAAAAATGTTCTGTTATCATTGTGTATTTGTTGGTTTATTATTGCACAATATTGTATATTTGTTGCCTAGATACGAGGTACGTTCGCTCTAAATTATTCCTGTGGAGCGTTATAACTCCCCAATGCCTGCGCTCGATGATTGGGATTACCATGGTATCAAAATAAAGCCTTTTTAAAAGCTTCCTTAAAAAATAAAACATTAATATACTATCTATAAAGTACGTAGGGCAGTACTCCACATTGGACTAGCCGGATCGCTGTGGAATTTGGCAGGAGCTTCAACAAGATATGGACAAATACAGAGGCTCTATTAATTTAGCTAATATTTATGATTAATAAACCGATCATGGAAACCAAAATTAACCTCCGTGCTGACCACATGCCCCCCAATCATGCCGTCTGCCTATGGTAGATCACGCAGCGGTCGGATGTTAGGCCTTATCCCTTCTGGGATGTTAGCGCCACGGAGTTAGTTATTATCTTATGTAACGGGATGGTATGGTTTCGCTAAGACAACTCAAGGTAGCTATTATATTACACAGCTGTCTCTCTCTCTCGTACTATCGTGTTTTATTATAGTCTTGTTCTAAGAAAGAAACCTGAAGTAAACAATAACCAGTATGTACCTCATTCTTGAGAAACGAATTGTCGCTCCAAATTCCGTCCAAAGATTTAAGTTAGAAAGAGCGAAATGGACTCAATACCAGGAAATGGTTGAGGCACGCTTGGAACTGCTGAATGGTTCACTCATTTCCAGTAGAGACATTGCAATACGAGCCTAAGAAGCCACAAAGGCAATAATCGCGACCACAAACAAGACTATTGCGAAAACGCCAACTCGTAGGAAAGCTGTGGCTTTGTGGATTGAAGATGTAACTAGGCTGCGGAGAGACACCTACGACAAACGGCGAAGATTAAAAGATAACAAAGAATGTAGGAACGCTAGTAGGATAAGAAATAATGCTATTTACCGACAAATAAGCCGAGAATACACGCAGGCTATTTGTAGAGCAAACAGGGATAGCTGGTGGATTTTCGTAACCGACCAAAGCGTAACAAACTCATGGGGCGTAGCGTACAAACCTACAAGCGAAGAAAATTCGTCCCATGGAGGCGCTTTGCCAGACGGTATTTATGCCGAGACATAGGAGGATATTAGCCACAACCTTGACTGGACGATTTATTCGCCGCTGATTTCGCAATGGGGGAAGATGAGCTACACCCAAGACTCATTAAGGGCGGTAAGCGAGAATATTAAACTCTCTAGTTCAATAGAAAAAGTACAATCGAATTTCTATAAATTTTTGATATTCAGAAGTACTGGCTATTGCCAATATACTTCAAGTACCAAACATTTCGGGAAGTATATGACATTAAAAGTTTAAAATTTAGAAGAAATAGCAAAGAATTAATATTTCTTCACAAATTACTACATTTAATAATAATTGATGACAATAATATTTTTAGGAAGATTGTCTTTTACGTACCAAGTAACCTAAGTAGACACAGGAAGCTATTCTTTACCTCCAGGATAAATACTGGTATTCACAAAAAATTACCTTTAAATAATGTGATCATTTTGTACAATAAAATTCGTACTTTTTTATTTTGATACAATTCTTCTTCTTTTTTCTTTATTAAGTGCCAGTATGGTACTTTATGAGATCGTGTGTGGGGGACGAAAAATGTCTGTCCGTCTGTCCGTCTGTCTGTCTATCCGTGTGTCTGTACGCGCCATAACTGTAATACGCTTTATCGGATTTCCATGAAACTTGGTATACGTATTTATAACGTCCATGAGAAGAAGCCTATTAATTTTGGACCTAATCGGTTGACCGGTACCAGAGTAACGACTAATTAAGCGTCACATGTTTTTTAATTTTTGTCTACCGGTATAATTTGACAGTTAACACTATTCCATCAATTATGCTTATCATACGACACCGTCATACTGACTGAGTTGGCCATATTCTGGAGGTTCCCGGATCAAATCTCGGAGTCGGCCGATTTGACATGGATTTTTATTTTATTTTTTTTATTTTTATGTGAGTGCGCGATTGTCAAGGTATCACAAATCTGTGGTTCTGCTGACGCTGATCGATTTTAATCTGATTAGAAAAACTTATTTTCTGCATATCATAATTGCAATAACTGATTCAACAAAAACATACTGGCACTTTGTTATATCAGTTTACCTGATTTTATTTCCTGTTATTCCTAGGTGGAACATGGGGCAGTATAAAGTTCCTCCATCGTACTCTGTTTCCAGCCAACCATTCTACTTCTTCCCAGCTTTTCCCGCATCTCTCTGCCTCGTCTTTTACTGATCGCGTCCATGTTTTCCTAGGTCGTCCTCTCCTCCTTGCTCTTTGAGGGTTCCAATCAAGTGCAGCTTCTCTATAGCTCCAGCTAGCTTCCTCAGTGTATGGACTATCCAGTTACGCTTTCTTTCTTTTATTTAGCAACGTATTTTAAGTTGATTAGTTATTCTCCATAGTTTAGTTTGATATTATTTCCGTCCATCTTATATGTATAATACGCCTCAGACGTCTATTAACAAAGGTCTGAATGTTTTTGTTCATTGCACCCATAATTTTCTATGTCTCAAATGCATAGAGGAGGACTGATCTTACATTGGTCTTTAATGAGATATTATTATTCCGTCAAATGGGGTATGACTGCACAAATGCTCCGGATCCTCTTTTCCACATCTTCTTCCGCTTCACCTCTTTTTGTAACTACACTTCCCAGTTAAAGGGAAGTATCAAGTATGTATCGGTTACTGCTAATTTATTTTTATGATTACAGTTTACTCTAATACATTTGCTTTTAGGAGAATTTATCTTTAATCAATTCTTCCTGGCTTCTTTTTGTAACCTCTCGACATTAGTTTCCATATACCTGTGCTAGCAAACATATTTGATATGCAAAGTCGATATCTTCAAGACGCTTATTAATCTCCCACGGAATTCCCCCTCTTCTTTTTCCTAAAACTTTTTTCATAATTCTATCTAACACCAACTTATTTATTAGATCTGTACAGCTTCGAAAATATGTATGTGTATAGGTACATATAGACTTGTACACATAAAATATATATAAGGGGTGGGTCTCTGTCACCAAGGCATGGCGTGTCCTCCGGTTGCGGATAGAGGATAAGGCCTCCAGTATGGAGGGTAGCTGCGAATATGTTGAATAAGCAGTCGCGGACAGACGACATGAGGTGGTTTTCCAGCTTGGGGGTTTGGCGTAAGGTTAACAACCTCTCCCAGTAAACAGTATTGTTAAGTAACGCTGCCTGATTTATGGATCCTATCTGTGTAAATTTTTCCGGAGGTAAAATAGTTCCTCGTTCGGATCTCCGGGTACGGACTACTTTGAGGGAGTCTAAAAATCGTAGGAACAATAGATTGGGAACGTGGAGCGTCATGAGCTGGGGCGCTTAAATCGGTAACTACCGAATTACAGAAATACATGTTAGATTTAGTAACAGTACAGGAAGTTAGATGGGAGGTGAAGGTTCAATGCAGACAGACGCGCATACCTTTTTCTACGAGAAATGGAATGATAATCATCAATTAGGGACCGGTTTTTTCCTGAATAAGAGAAATAATTCAACCATTAAGAAAGTAGAGTATATTAATGATAGGGTTTCTTATGTTATTCTAAGATGACGTTGGTGTGACATCATAGTTATACATCTCCATGCAACAACAGAGGATAAACAAGATGAAGACAATGACAGTTTTTATGAGGAAATGGAACGAACATTTTATAAGTTTCCGGCATATCACATGAAAATTGTGCTAGGAGATTTCAATGCGAAAGTAGGAAGGGAGGATATTTTCAAGCCCACGATTGGGAACGAAACTCTCCATTTGCAGAGCAGTGACAAGTTAATTTGTAACAGCTAAAAATTTAATCGTCAAAAGTACAAAACTCCCACATCGTGATATTCATAAATACACATGTTCTCGCCATACAGAAAGACTCATAATCAAATTGACAGTCTAGGCAGTCTAGTATAATCGAAGTCGAACCTATAGCTGTGTTGACTTCGATTCGAATCACTATCTGGTACTTGCGGCTATAAAGGAGAAACTTGTATTAAACAAAGGAACGAAAGTAGAAATGCTTACCAAGTCGTGATTTCAAATATATTTGCAATCCTAGAAAACACTGCTAAACAAGAAGATAGGGATGATATGATTACCGACAAAACCTGGGAATGTACTAAAGACAATATTAAAGTAGTCGCAAAAGAAAAATTAGGTTCGGTTGAACTGTAACCAAATAAACCGTGGTTCGATGATAAGTTCATTAAATTATTAAATGCAAGAAAGCATGCAAAGCTACAGTGGTTGCAGAATCCGAATGACACTACTGTTGAAAATCTCAACAAATTTAAACGAGAAACCTCTGGAATCATTAGAACAAAGAAAAGAAACTATCTCATAGACAAAATAAATGAATTAGAGGAAAATAGTAAAGACATAAATGTTAGGGATCTCTACAAGGGCATAGGCCTAAACGAGTTCAAGAATGGTTTTCAACCTAGATTAAATATAATTAAGGACAATGATGACACTATACTCGCGGCTTCGAACAATATTTTGAATAGGAGGAAAATTTTCTTGAATCAATTATTAAATGTACATGGAGATGTCCAAAGTGTAGAAAGTGAAATAGCAGAGCCATTGGTTGCAGAACCAACTCTAACAGAAGTAGAAACAGCTATAGGTAAACTAAAAACACACAAATCTCCAGGCGTTGACAAAATTCCAGCAGAATTAATTAAGGCAGGTGGGAATAAATGTACTCAGAGATCAATAAACTCCTTGCGATTTGGAGAAGGGAGGAATTGCCGAAGGAATGGAAAGAATTTATTAGGATACCGATCCATAAAAATGGAGATAGTGCCGAATGTAATACCATTCAATTAATTTATCTCTTAAAACTCATACAAAATTCTATCTAATATACTACTGTCAAGATTAACTCCTTATGCGGACGAATTCATTGGAGATCACGAATGTGGATTTAAGCAAAATAGATCAACCATTGATCACATATTTCGTATTCGCCAAATCTATGAGAAAAATTGGGAATGTAGTAAGTCTGTTCACCAGCTATACATAGATTTAGAAAAGCATATGATTCGGCGAGACAAATTGTATCCTCATTGATTTCGGGATACCAAAGAAAGTTCGTTAGGCTGATCAAAATGTGTCTAAATGAAACCTATAGCAGAGGCACGGTAGGGAAATTTATATAAGATATGATTGCCATTAGAAGCGGATTGAAGGAAGGAAATGCACTATCACCTTTTTTGACATGGATGAATACTTCAACTTAGTCAATCTTTTGTAAATTTTTTGTCTCTCAGATTTTTTATATGTATTTATTGATACTTACAATGTCATACATGTATCCGCACGTTTGACAACAAATTATCTTACCTAGGTTTGGCAATTAAGACTTTTCAATAAACCGAAAAATAATTGAGCTATTGGTAATTTATGCTGAAAAAAAGCTCAGTCAAAACAATGAGACATATTACTGCAAAATTTAGCTTTAATATTATATTAGTATTTAAAAAGGGTTCCTATTGAATTTGCTCAAGAATTATTATTTTTGTCCATGCTCAACAAAATGCATGGATGGATAGTAGGCCTAATTCCTTACGTATTAAAGTATTATGTAAAGAAACTTTTCGTTTTAGAATATAACTAGCTTCGCTCATTGGGGCTCCGCCCCCAAACCCCCGCTGAGGTTCTCGGGAAAGGTTTTTTAAAATATCTATGGGAGATAGAGTGCGTGTAGTCTGCTGTATTGGCTATTACCTTTTTTGCCACATTAAACCTGAAAAAATAAATGTGGGAAGACTTTGGGATTTTTTCGGAATTTTCCCGTCGGTTGCAAGCTAATAGGTATCAGTTTTCCAAGTGTAAGTTTTCTATATCAACTGGAAGTGTACGTACATTTATGGTGTATTTTATGGAGTAAATTTCAACTGATATTAATTTAAATGGACATGATACAAGATGAAATAGCGACTACGATTCATGGTATGTAAATATTCAATTTGGCATTTGCCTTTACGACCAAGGAAATCATAGGAAAAGCCAAGTAAAATTGGTTATAAAATGTTGTAAAGAATGCTGGACTTCATCTCCGAGTTATAATTAAAGAATATAAATTATGAAATTTCTTTAACAGATAGAATAAAATTTTGTTAGTTCTGGACAAAAATATGTTAATTGGATTTAATTATTATGGACCTGAGACTTCAGAACGCAAGTCCAAGACGTTACTATCTTGACCACCCCGTTAAGTTTACGGAAATAATTATTTAAATAACTTTCAGAGCCATACGTGAACACAGTTTGATAATGGAAACCGAGCCTTTTTCGGGGGTTTTTAGGGCTAAAAGTTTAAAAAAATTACTTTTTGGAATTTTCCTGTGGTTTACAGCCTAAAAGCTATACGTGTACCAAATTTCAAGTTTCTAGCTTATCTGGAAGTGGATAAACATTAATGTCAGTGAGCCGAGCCGAGCCCTTTTTCGGGAGTTTTTAGGGCTAAAAATTTAAAAAAATAAACTTTTTGGAATTTTCCTATGGTTTACAGCCTAAAATCTATATGTGTACCAAATTTCAAGTTTCTAGCTCATCTGGAAGTGGGCAAACATTAATTTCGGTGAACCGAGCCGAGCCCTTTTTCGGAAGTTTATAGGGCTAAAAATTGGAAAAAATTAACTTTTTGGAATTTTTCTGTGGTTTACTGCCTATAAAATTTCAAGTTTCTAGCTCAGCTGGAAGTGGGCAAACATTAATGTCAGTGAGTGAATGAGTGAGTGAGTGAGTGAGTGAGTGAGTGAGTGAGTGAGTGAGTGAGTGAGTGAGTGAGTGAGTGAGTGAGTCAGCCATGTGGCTTTATATTATAGGGATTTATGTTTTATTGAAAACGTAGTAACCGTTTCTTTGGACATGGGTGCACATATCGGTATTTTAATATAAATTGAATAACTGGCTATAACCTCGATCTAATAGACGAGAGTACGAAAAACAGTGCACATGTTCTCTTGGTGAAGCTTCTATTAGAATATTTGAATTTTAAAGTTGAAAACTAGGCCAGTGTAATTTATGCCCTTACTGTTTACTAGAATACGGTTTAAGCCGCATTTTTGTTGTTTTATGTTTGTTTTGTGAACTGATGCTTCGGACATTATCTCGTATTCACCTTCAGAGAATTAAGGAACCTAGTTCCTGTCCAGTAGGCTCATACTCGGGAGAATGTAGATTGTGTATTTCAGTACACGTTTCGAATTACCACATTTTAATCAAGTGTGCGTACAAAGAAAGTTCTTTAAAATGGCCTATCCTTCTGATGGCACACTGGTGGCACTATGGCCCTGGGGTCGACTCAGCCTCTAACAGAAATGAGTACCAGGAGCAATTCTGGGGTTAAAGACGGCCAGTGCGTAAGGCTGACAACTTTACCACCTTCATAGGCCAATTATCTGAAAACCTGGGAGCCTCAACTTCCTGGAACCCTCTGGGCCTCCATGGCTTATAATAGGGAATACATTACATACAAAGAAATTCATCCAGTAACTCTGGTTACTTTACACTATTATTTTTAAGCGTTTGTTTTCGAAAACTATGTCAGTATTATGCTTCCTATTAATTTAATTTTATTTATTTATTTATTTATTTAACCTGGTAGAGATAAGACTATCAGGTCTTCTCTTCCCCTCTACCTGGAATTCCAAAACTACAATTGCAACATGATTATAAAAATACAAGAAAATATAGTAAGAAAAATAAAAATGTACTAACGTTAAAGATACTAAATGACAATAATAATAATAATAATAATGCTAATAATAATAATAATGCTAATAATTAAAATTATATTAATACAAAATAGAATAATATAAAATCATAAAAAGAAATCTGGCACCTTATAACTTTCAATGTACAAAGCGATATTTCAAATTAACTTAATATATTGAAGGCAATGTGTTTGTCGTGGTTCATACAAAAGCACTTGTGTATAAATCCACACCAGAGGCAACAGTAGCATTGAATGGAATTCTCTGATGTACAATCAAATGTTGACTGAGAGAGGCAATGCAATATATCTTCTCCAGGTGTGTTAAAATACCTTAAGGACACTTCCCAGCCAAGCTTCTTAGTATCGTTGCTTCAGGAATGTTCAAGTGACGTCTTGCAATTAAGGTACCTTGTCTCCAGTGATATGCGAGTTCACAGATATTCGTGTTAATTTGGTGAAGCAGCTATGAATTATTCATCAGCTGGATGCGTGATCGTAGCTCAAAACTTTTCTCAACTGTGTTTTACTATTGTCAATTACACAGCGCTAAGTCACAACACCAATCCCTACTAAATCTATAGTTCGTTGTAACTAGAGTGAAACCTTTATTAAACGACTACTGTGTCACGAAAAATTAATTTTTTTTAGGGGCGATCCTTTATATGAAAATGAGCTGAAGTACCGTTGTATAAAATACCTTGGAAATACCATTTGAACCATTGGAGCACCTCTTTTTTCCTCGGTTCTTCGAATTTCATACACTTAAAATTCTTCTTAGTTTTTAAACAAAATTAATTTTAGTTTTGTCACATTTGTAATTATGACGTAATTTTCGTTCCTGTGCGACGTGTCACTTGACTCATTGTAAAGAAATTTCCAATCTCATCATACATGTTCGAGTCTTTACATATTTCCAGAGAAACTGTGAAGGGAGAAAATAAATAATGATCCGACCCATGAGCTTATGTCCAGTTCATCACTCTTAAAATGTGACTCTTCTTTTCGGAAAGGTTAAGGATTAACCATTTCAGGATTGGATTTACATATTAATAATAGCAAATAACAAGTGAAATCATCAGTGGGCTCTAAGTTTCAAATCGACTAAGAACATTTTAGCAAAATAGTTGGTTTCTACGAATGACAGTCGTAATATGTGGATAATAATCCTCACATACGGCGTAGAGCATTATGCTGTTATGCTTATATGTTGGCTTTGATCAATTTCTTTTGTGGTGACGCAAATACACGTTAGTATTTGTGAAAAGGTTAAGGATTAAGAATCGCCATTCAGCATGTACACCTGAAAACATTTTTTGTTTTAATTTTAACATTACAAAACTCAGTACTTGTAACCCTATTCTATTAAAAATTGCAATAATTCATATCTGATACGTCATTAAAATATATACATTTTTATATTATATTTTAAAAGGGTAACATTTAGAAAATGCATTGGTTAGTGGCCAGAGGGGGTCTTTAAAATGGAGGTAATAAATCCACTGGTTTTAAGGTTCTTACCGAAAAATCAGTTGTTAGAGTTTTCATTCGTTTAATAAAGATGGTTTTGGGGGCAGGTTTCACTATACTTTCAAATTAAATAATGTCCAACTTTAGTTAACTTCATAAAACTACTTACTTTCTTAGTTATATCATTAAAATAATATGATCTTCTTTACCCTGGAAAGATACATGAAGATCACACTCGTGGATGGTTACGTCATGGAGTATTTAGTTACCCAAGCGATTGTGAATGTATATTAATTTCATCAATGCAATTATTTATTTATTTTGAGCGAAGCACTATGGGAAAGTTCTTGGTTAGCCTTCATCTCGTGTGTTGTTGCGCAAGCTGATGCTGAAGTTCAGACCTCAACATTATCTTCAAATCCATTATTATCATCATCTACCTCCACCTCATTTATCGAACTTATTTTGAATATTCTCGAAGTTTGTGCCCGTGAATTTTATGCTACTGTTAGTCCGGAAACATAAAGTTGAAGAAAAACGTAAGCTACGTACATAGTTGGATCCTCAACCAGTGGGGGACGCAGAATTTTGCGGGTGGGGGAGAATTTTAATAGGTAGAAAGAATACTAAAATAAATAAATTTACTTACATATATAATTAGTTTATAAAACTGGCCGCTTAGAGTGCATATGTAGCCCTTTTTCAAATTTCGGGGGGATATATCCCCCACTCCCCCTGCGTCCGCTACTGTCCTGAACACATAGTACGCTTCTGGTCTGGATTGAGAGTAACGTGCAACAATTACAGCTCAGGTTTAAGTGACAATACACTAAGCATCAGTTCTACGAGTATTAAAAATAAATAACCGCATGAACCAGAATTGCTCCTGGTACTCATTTCTGTTAGAGGCTGAGTCGACCCCAGGGCCATAGTGCCACCAGAAGGAATAGGCCATTTGAAAAACTTTCTTTGTAAGCACACTTGATTAAAATGTGGTAATGCGAAACGTGTACGGTACTAAAATGCACAATCTACATTCTCCCGAGTATGAGCCTACTGTACAGGAACTAGGTTCCTTAATTCTCTGAAGGTGAATACGAGATAATGTCCGAAATGTCAGTTCACAAAACAAACATAAAACAACAAAAATGCGGCTTAAACCGGATCACTAGAAAACAGCAAGGGCATAAATTACACTGGCCTAGTTTTCAAATTTAAAATGCAAATATTCTAATAGAAGCTTCACCAAGAGAACATGTGCACTCTTTTTCGTACTCTCGTCTATTAGATCGAGGTTATAGCCAGTTATTCAATTTATATTACAATACCGATATGTGCACCCATGTCCAAAGAAACGATTACTACGTTTTCAATAAAACATAAAGTATATTCTAAAACCAAAAGTTTCTTCATATAATACTCTAGTACGTAAGGAATTAGGCCTACTATGCATCCATGCATTTGGTTGAGCGTGGACAAAAATAATAATTCTTGAGCAAGTTCGATAGATACCCTTTTTAAATACTAATATACTATTAAAGCAAAATTATGCAATAATATGTTTCATTGTTTTGACTGAGTTTTTTTCAGCATAAATTACCAAGTACCCACCAATAGCTCAATTATTGTTCGGTTTATTGAAAAGTCTTAATTGTCTAACCTAGGTAAGATAATTTGTTTTCGAACGTGAGGATACATGTTGACATTGTCAGTATCAATAAATACACATAAAAAATCTGAGAGACAAAAAAATTACAACAGACTGACTAAGTTGAAGTATTCATCTATGTCATAAAAACAAATCAGGATTAAAAAGATTAACATACGATTTAAAAGACATATAGTATAGAATATAGTTTCCTAGGTAGTGCGTTATACTATTTTACATATATATATTTTTTTAAACTCTGGTGTTATAGTCATAAACGTCAACAGCAAAAGGAAAGGAGTTTTTAACATATAAATACATTGTAATATGTAGGTGCAAGGTAGGGATGAAATTTTATTTAAAATAAAAAGAGGTTTGCAATGTGTCTTAAAATGAGTTTTACTTATAATGCTCAAAGCTTTCTTTTGAGGTTTAAAAAGATTGAAAGCTGAGCTATGGTTTCCCCATATTATGGTTCCATAAGAAAGGCGGGAATGTATAAATGCATAGTAACATTGTCACTGGAACTCTCAGATCTACCTTCATTTGTAAACTACAAAACATAAAAATACCCTTAGCTATCTTGTTTTAAATGATATCTGTGTGTAGATCCGAACCCAACCCAGACTCGATTATAACACCTACATATGTTACATTGTCATATTACCAACATTATTTCTGTTGAAATGGAATTTAAGATCCGCCACTTTTTTTTTTAATTCACTCGCAAGAAATTAGCAGAACACCAGTCTTTTATAATTGTATCACTCGTATTCAGCAGTCGCAAGGAGTGTTGGACATTCCTACCTACCGCATTTACTGCCACATCATCGGCAAACACAAGTGATTGTACAAAATTACCAACATTTATTGATAGATCAATTTCTATGAATTTTTTTAATGTAACTTTGCAATATTTTGTGTTTATGCCCACTTTTGTTTATTGTTTACTGCCACATACTTATTCTGAAACTATAGCCCTAGCATACCTATGTAAAATAGGACTCTTCTACTTGGAGATTTAATAAATAAATAAATGGTAGATCATTCACATATATGATAAACAGAGTTGGTCCCAAAACAGATCCTTGAGGGACACCATGAGATACCTGTTTAAACACTTTGAAGTCTTTGAAGTCTACCTCTTAAATAAGAATTTATCATATTGGCTGCTGAACCTTCAAAACCATAAAACATTAGCTTACTCATTAGACACTGTGCGAGACAGTGCCGAATGCCTTAGTCAAATCATAAAATTACAATGAGGAAACCAAATAAATTATTAGAAATTTTTTTATGTTTTTCGAAATAGTCACAATTTGATCATTGAGAAAGATTCGAAGGCCTTTGCAACAATAGGCATAATGGTTACAAGTATAAAATGATTCAACACAGATTTACTGCCTTTCTTCAAAATCTGAACTTCTTTGGCAATTTTCAATAAATTGGGAAATACAGATTGATTAATACTCTCATTGATTAATACTATATATACATATATACATATATATACATATATACACATATATATATATATACATATATATATACTGAGGCGGAATATGCCTTTAGACATATTCCATAACATTTTACAGTAATTAATTAAAACATTTCATTTTATTAATATTATACAGAAATTAATTAAACATTGGGAAAGATAAGTATAAACCAGAATTATTAAGAGCTTGAGAACTAGAATAAATTTTGTTAGAAGAAATGGGAAAATTAATACTTTAGAATAAAAGCAAGTGCAAGTAACTGTAATCATAACACAGTCTGAGGAGACAAAGGCAGGCTGTCAATCACTTGAGCAAATTCTGTGTATTGGTATTGTGCTAGAATTTTAACGTAGACAAAAGAACATCAGATAAGAGGCGATTTTATTGTGTGATGGGGATAAACCAGCTCTGCTCCGACACTAGAGGAACAATAGGGTGTTTAAGGTTCCGGGAATTGGAAACCTTCAGAGATCTGTGTTGGCTTGGTTCTGATTTCCGATATTCTTCCGCACCAGCGGAATAATACTAACAGATAATGACCAATAAGAATGAGGGACTAATTTGTGTGTCTGACGTCAGTACGAAGCTTCTTGGGACGTGATGATTTTTGAGACAGACAGAAGAGCCGAGAGCTCCAGAGGATTCGGTCGCGAAGTTTTTGATAGGCCAGTAGGCCATATCCCGGTAGTAGTCTCGGGAATTTTATAAGTCCAGTCGAGGGTCGCTGGGTACTTAGTCAAAGTTAAAGTCCGGGAAGAGCAATCATTGTAATATACCAGTAGAATCTGAGTAAGCTATCAATTAACAAGAAGCCGCGTATTGACGTAACACATTGCTGAAGAGATTAAATTAATATCCTGAATATTGTAATCATATTGTAATTGTGCATAGAGTTTTGCATTGGAATAAATTTCGCTCTTACCCAATTATAACGACTTTACATTGAACGCTTTCCTTTAACGTGCTGTCCCTGAGATAAGAGAAAATTAAGTCGGGCAATAGAATAAACAGGTACGAGCCGGGATTGGAACATCACGGCATCTCATCACGACAACAGAGCTACAGCATCCTGAGGGTCCAGAGAGAGACTACAAGTAAGTCACCCGCAGGCATCAATCATCCCAATTGGCACCTTCTATTCCAAATGGCGCTTCCAACGTTTGAGGGTGTCGAGCATTAATGGCATAGGACATTAATGAAAATACAGCACGGGAGGCAACGAGGCTTCACTACCGAGGATCGACGGCAGCAGACAGCGGCGAGTGGGACTTCAGTCACCGCCACACGGACCAGCAACTCATCGATCATCACACCAAAATTGTAAAGTACAAACATTTCATATTTGTGTGTATATATTTTGTTTTTGAGGGTATTTTTTACATGTATACTATAGCTAGATGTGTTAGCATAGCAGGGTATATTTTTGTGCAGAGGGAAACTAAGTGTAAATTAGCTCAATGAAGTTAAGATACAAAGTTATAGGAGATAGCATGGAGAACCAGGAAATGGAGGTGCAGGGCGATGTAGAGCCAACAACTGTAAATGTTAATGAGAATGTATTATTGGAGGGTCCTTCCGACCAAATAAATGTCCAGGGTACTGAAATTCAGGACGAAAATCAGCCAGATACAGCTATGGAGGTGGAAGAAATTAGGCCTAGTCCGTCAACTAGCCAGGCAGTTCTAAATGATCCAGGGAGTATGCAATCTCTCTTTAGCTTCATGTCAGAGATTAAAGAGCAATTAAAATCAGTGGGGACCTTAGAACAGAAAATGAAAGAAAATTTTCAGGCAGAATTCAAAGCTGTAAATAACAAATTAAATTCTGTAGGGGAGTTAGAACAGAAAATGAAAGAAAACTTGCAGGAAGAATTAAGATCTGTAAATAGTAAATTTAACACAGTAGAGGATAAATTAAATTCTATGGGGAATGTAGAACAGGAATTGAAGAATGTAAATGATAAACTAAATTCTATAGGAACTCTAGAATTGAAAATGCAAAATGTAAAAGAACAAGTAGCATCTGTAGAGACAAACTTACAGGCGAAACTAAATAGTAATTTTCAAGCAATTAAAACCGACATGCAGAAGATGGATGAAGGTTTTAAACACATGCAGGAGAAAGTAAATCATTTTGAAGATAGTGTAAGGGGACTGCAGACAGAAGTTAATACGAAATTTACTGAAATCTCAACAAATGTTCAAACTGAGCTTAGGCGGGAACAAGAGAAAATACAGAATACCTTAACTGAACAAAATACTGCAGTAAAGAGTAGCCTAGAAGCAACTTTGAATCAGGTTAAATTAGTGGTAGAATCTTCCAGTAAATCAGTGAATGAAAAAGTTGATAATTTAACCTCACAAATGGACTTAGTTCAAAATAAAATTAGGGAACTGGAACAGAATGACAGACAGATAGACACGATTTGCCAGAACAGCATGAGTGGCACTTCGAGCAGTGATAATGTTATCCCGGAGGAGAATAGAGTTAATAATGTAAATTTAGCTTCTACAAGTACCATGGTTGTAACTGAAAATGCTATTGAACTTGAAAGAATGTCAACTCCAGTCCGGCATAGCAGTATCGCTACGCATGATAGTAATAATGTTAGCAGTAATGGTATTACTCAAAATGTGAATGCAACTGTACAGGGCATTCCTGTTCACTTGTTAAACGAGATCCCATTTCCAATTTTCAATGAGGACGAAAATATGAATCCTCAGTACTATCTTACTGAACTTGATAATTATTTCAAATTAAAGTCAATCCCTCCAGAACATAAAATGTTAATGGTGAAGAAAAGCTTGAAGGGTAGGTCATCTCAGTGGCTAAAATTAACACTAGGGGAACAGGTAGATTATGACACATTTAAGAAATTTTTCATGCATCGCTACTGGAATGACAACGAGAAAAACAAAATTCGAAGCGAACTTACTACGGGGAAATATAATCCACAAGGGGGCGTGACGATGATTGATCATTTTTTACGCATAGCTCAGAAAGGGATAATGTTAGACCCTCCTCTTAAAGATTCCGAGGTCTTGAGTATTGCTGCAAGCCATTATGAGGATCATATAAGAAATAATTTGATAGTGGCTAGGCCTAAGGATTTTGGGGAAATGGTAGACTTGCTTACGAAATTTGAGGCTACGGCGACTTCACCTTACACTCAGGATGGGGGCAAAAATAATAGCTTTCATGTAGGGAATAGCAGCAACAAACAAAACAATAATTCACAAGGTTTTAGGCCTAATTATGTATCTCGTGGGCAGGAGGCACCGGCTGCGCCTCACTCCAGCCAAAATAATCAGGCCTATCAGGGCAATAATGGGGGCAGATCAGGCCAAAATAACTACCAGAATAGTTTCCAGTATAACAGGGGACAGAACGGACAACATAACAGGGGATTTCAGAATAGGCCTAATTTCCAAAGGGGAAATAATAATAACAATAGGCAAATTAACATGTTCACGGTCGATAATAGGCCTAATAACAGTAACAATGGGAACAATCAGGGCTATAGAAATAACTATAACAGAAATGCTCCGCATTGGTTGCGAAATAGGGGATATAGAAACGGGTATTGGAGAGCCAATTTCTATAGGAGGCCATACAATAGACAATGTAACTGGCGGAATAACAATAATAATTGCAACAATCAGGCGACAGGTAGGTCTGATAATGATACTAGAGGCGGAAATATGAATCCGGAAGCCCGGAGTTTTCAGCCGAATAATGATAGGAGTAGGTCGGCTTCGCCACAAGGCAACGGCGGGAACCAGCCGTCGGAAAACTAAGTCACGAGATTCTTGTGGACTCTGAGATTCTCGATTGCCTCAGTCGTATGAATACTACTGACAGAAATGGGTCTACCAACTATATGACAGCTCAGAAAGACGTTAGGGAAATTACTGACATTACAAAAATTCCTTTGACACAGACTGGACGTGATGTAATAGCTGAACCACCTAGAATTAAGGCAGATATATACGGCTTGCAATGTGATATATTAATAGACAGCGGGTCAAGCTCAAGTGTGTGCAGTTTAGATTTTTATTATAGGTTGGAACAAATGGGAATTAGAATTTTGTCACTACCAGTATGTGCAGTTTTTTTTTCAGTCGCTGTAGGCAAGCGACGCGAGAGAGTGAAAAAACAATGTTTACTGTTAGTTAAAATGGGGAGATTTGAGGTAGAAATAATGTTCCTTGTAATCAATGGATTAACTACAGATGTTATACTAGGATCAGATGCTTTTTTAGAATGGAACGCAGTAATAGATTTCAAGCGACAGGCTTTATTTGCAGTGGTTAATAATGTTGAAATAAAAGTCCCATTTATAGATTACAATGACACAGGGGTTGCAGATAAAAGATTGGAGATAGAAAAAGATATGGATGGCGAGCTATTTTTTGTGGAACACATTTGTATAGGGGATCAAGAATTGGTTGAGGTCAGTGCATATGACAGTGCTGAGCCTGAATTAGGTCATATTTGTACACAAGGGTCACTGGACTGTGACGCGTGTAATCTCCACATAGTGTCATTGAGACATATTCACGGCGATTCTAGGAAAGAATCTAGGCCAAGATCACCGTTAGACTCGGTGTGTCGCGTGCCAAGAAGTGAAAGTCATGAAATGTTAAGCACATTACGTGGCGAATTGGAGCGCTGTTACGGGTTAAATACCGAACAGAAAGATAAATTGTGGCAAGTGCTCGTACGTAATGTTGACACTTTTTCAAATGTTGCAGGCCTATGTAATACTTACACACACACTTTTACCGTAGTAAATCCACAACCTTATTACCATAAATGTAGAAGTGTTCCTATCTCTATGCGGGACGCCGCTGACGAGGTAATTAATAAGATGCTAGAGCAAAATATTATTGAACCTTCTACGTCTGAATACATTAATGCACTTTGCTGGGTTCTTAAAAAAGACGGTAGTTTACGTGTTACTTTAGATGCGCGGAAGGCTAACTCTTACACACAAAAAGACAATTTTAGGCCTGAGCCAATCGACACGCTACTGGGGAAAGTTAAGGCAGGAAAGTATTTTTCAGGAATCGACCTTACGTCATCTTACTGGCAAATACCATTAGCTGAAGAACTACGTAAATACACAGGTTTCGTGCATAATGGGAAAATGTACCAATACACCCGCTGTGCCTTCGGTCTATCTACTTCTGGGAGTGCCTTGTTAAGAGCTTTAGATAATATTTTTGGTGACTCGACTAAAGACTTCCTTGTACAGTACGTCGACGACTTCCTCATTTTTGACCATGACTTTGACGCCCACTTACGTCATATCGACTATGTTCTGACTAAGCTGCGAGAACACGGGATGACCGTCAAACCAGGGAAAACCATGTTCTTTAAGAAACAAACTGAGTTCGTGGGTTATGTGATCTCAGAAGACGGCATTAGGCCTAATCAGGAAAGGGTCGACAGTATAAGACAGATACCCCCCCTAAGACTGTCAAGCAGTTGCGCAGGTTTCTGGGAATATTGAACTATCAGAGTAGATTTTTAATCAATTACGCAAAGCAAGTAGCTCCGCTCAGAGAATTGTTACGCAAAGATGTGAAATTTAAATGGACACCTACCGAACAAAAAGCGTTCGAGGAGGTGAAGGAATCCTTTGCATATTCAGTGCTTTTGGAGAGGCCTAGGGACGAGTTGCCCTTTACGTTGTTCACAGACGCATCAGCCAAAGGTTATGGCGCTGTTCTGACTCAAATAGATGAGCAGGGCGAGAAGCACGTGATAGCCACAGCTTCTCGAGGCCTATCTAGATTGGAGGCAAATCCCTGTGTCACAGAGCAGGAAATTGGAGCTATTTTCTTTGCGCTTAATAAGTTTAAGCAATATGTGTTCAATAGACAGATTATTGTGTACACAGATCACATCAGCTTAGGTTTTATGAACAGATGTAAACTCACTAGTTCAAAAATTTCTAGATTTGTTCATGAAATCATGTCTTATGACATAGAAATTAGGCATATTGCAGGGGACCAAAATATCTTTGGGGACCTGTTATCCCGTTTGAATTTCACTCAGGGGCTACCAGAAACAATGGCCGCACCCAGCCATGAGGTGGCAATAATGAAACTTAAGGCGTCAGGTAATCATAAGATTTCAGAACGGTTTAAGCAAATTAAGCAACTGCAGGCATCCGACCCAGACATAAAACGACTGACCGACGAGGCAAAAGAGATCTCGGAGTGCGCTGATGACACCATCGGTATGAGAGGAGGTGTACTGTATAAGCTTCACGGTACAGAGGTTAGAAAATGGAAAATTTACATTCCAAAATGTATGGAGAGGGAATTAATTGTTAGTTTTCATGAGGCATTAAATCACTCAGGGTGTGAGAAGGTTTCACTCACGATACAAGACAATTTTTATATTAAGCATTTGGCAAGGAAGGTCAGACAGGTGACATCAACCTGCGATTTGTGTCAGAAAGCTAAGCCAATGACAGTCAGGTATGACAATGAAATACACGCCGTTGTGAGAGATAGGCCTAGGGCTTTGGTAGCCATAGACAGCCATGGTCCTATGCCTACCTCGACGTTTGGTTATAAACACATTTTTGTTATGTACGATGTTTTTTCTAAATTTGTGAAAGTATACCCAATGAAAGTGATAACTAGCCATTCTATTCTAAAGAAAATCACAGAATCTTTCATTCCACACTACGGCAGCATTGAATGTTTATTGAGTGATAACGCCACAGTTCACACTAGTAAAAAGTTTATGGACACATTACAGTCACTAAATATCAAGGCCTACAAATGCTCACTTTACTTCGCTTCTGGGAACCCTTGTGAAAGAGCCATTAAAGAAGTATCACAGTACATGAGAATCTTGTCACATAAGAACCACAAAGACTGGTTTAGACACTGTGAGGTCATCGAAAAAGTTATTAACAATTCTATCAGCCCGGTCACAGGGTATGCTCCCATCAAACTTATGTTAGGTCAGGATCCAGAACCTATTATCGTGAACTTGCCTGAAGCTTTGCCAGTAGATCGCCCTCTTACCGATGTTGAGATGTGCAAACGCGCATTCGAGCGTATCAAAACACGTGCAGCCAAACGGAAGGAGAAGGCCAAGCGCTACAAGCATAAATGGTCGCCTCAAATCAATGATAAGGTGTTGATTAGGGACATTAAGCTGTCTTCACTATTAAGGGGACGTTATTCTCGCCTCGAGCTTCTATTCAAGGGACCAGGGTTTATAACTCAGAAATTTGGGGACCACACTTATGAAATTCAAGACGTAAAATCAGGTAAAATTTTTGGCAGATACCATAAACAACTACTCAAACCATATAAAGAATCACCCACCCAGTAAATTCACACCATGAACAGGAATAACCTACGTTAGGACTGTACAATAGTTAAGCAATAGTTTAAGTAACCACTAGTATACAGAATTTCAGAGTCATATGTTAATGTGTAAAAGTAACAGTGAGATGAAGTCCGATCTGTGACAGAGTTAAAGCTTAGACTCAACGAACCTTTCTCTTGTCATAGATAAAGAAATAGTGTTGGTGGCGTGCTTGTGGTATAAGTCGAGTGGTGCGCTAATTCAAGCTTGACTGATCGAACCTTGTTAGCGACATCATTAAAAATGTTGCAGTGTTATGTGTCGTGCTTTTGCGAAGCTCATTTTTTTTCTATGTTGTGTTTTGTTTTTTTATTCCACGACCATCAGTTTAAAGCAGACTCATCGAACCTTTGCTGTTATGTGTACGTGCAGTTGTATATATCAGTGTAAATAGATTCCCGATTGTGACAAGAATGGCATTTGAGGTGGTAGGCCTAGAAAGGCAAAATAGGCCTACATATGAAATGGAAAGAAAGGTGAACAGGGCATTGGGTGAACAATGTTCCAACTTGTATATATTTTGTATAAATAGTAATAAGAGGGTATAACTAGTAATAAGATGTTAGCATAAGGGCAGAGCCAGATGAAAATGCAAAGGCCTACAATCAGTTGCAGGGAAAATCAGTGTTAAATCTTCAACACAACAAATAGGGGAAGTTTAAATTAATGATTTAAGAAGTTAACTAGTATGCTATACTTTACGATTTTAATTTGAGTGATGTATAAGAAGGAGATGTCACTTTAAAGTTTTTGGAGGCATTGTTAATTCGTGGGCATACCTACGATAGAGATATTCTTGTAAACAAGCAATCTCTCTCCCGCAGGTAGGCATTTGAGGCGGAATATGCCTTTAGACATATTCCATAACGTTTTACAGTAATTAATTAAAACATTTCATTTTATTAATATTATACAGAAATTAATTAAACATTGGGAAAGATAAGTATAAACCAGAATTATTAAGAGCTTGAGAACTAGAATAAATTTTGTTAGAAGAAATGGGAAAATTAATACTTTAGAATAAAAGCAAGTGCAAGTAACTGTAATCATAACACAGTCTGAGGAGACAAAGGCAGGCTGTCAATCACTTGAGCAAATTCTGTGTATTGGTATTGTGCTAGAATTTTAACGTAGACAAAAGAACATCAGATAAGAGGCGATTTTATTGTGTGATGGGGATAAACCAGCTCTGCTCCGACACTAGAGGAACAATAGGGTGTTTAAGGTTCCGGGAATTGGAAACCTTCAGAGATCTGTGTTGGCTTGGTTCTGATTTCCGATATTCTTCCGCACCAGCGGAATAATACTAACAGATAATGACCAATAAGAATGAGGGACTAATTTGTGTGTCTGACGTCAGTACGAAGCTTCTTGGGACGTGATGATTTTTGAGACAGACAGAAGAGCCGAGAGCTCCAGAGGATTCGGTCGCGAAGTTTTTGATAGGCCAGTAGGCCATATCCCGGTAGTAGTCTCGGGAATTTTATAAGTCCAGTCGAGGGTCGCTGGGTACTTAGTCAAAGTTAAAGTCCGGGAAGAGCAATCATTGTAATATACCAGTAGAATCTGAGTAAGCTATCAATTAACAAGAAGCCGCGTATTGACGTAACACATTGCTGAAGAGATTAAATTAATATCCTGAATATTGTAATCATATTGTAATTGTGCATAGAGTTTTGCATTGGAATAAATTTCGCTCTTACCCAATTATAACGACTTTACATTGAACGCTTTCCTTTAACGTGCTGTCCCTGAGATAAGAGAAAATTAAGTCGGGCAATAGAATAAACAGGTACGAGCCGGGATTGGAACATCACGGCATCTCATCACGACAACAGAGCTACAGCATCCTGAGGGTCCAGAGAGAGACTACAAGTAAGTCACCCGCAGGCATCAATCATCCCAATTGGCACCTTCTATTCCAATACATATTGGCTCCTTAGAAGCAATCTTTAAATACACAGAATTAAACTATCTTTCTGGACGTTAAAACGTTGCCATTATTTCATAATTGTTCTTACACAATAACAAGAGTTACAAAAGTAAATTACAAAGAATTTTAAAAGAATGCACACAGATACAGTTCACAAGATGAAAAAATACAAATAGTTTCTTGGGGTGACGACATATTTCAAACCCAATTGTTCTTCTCCACGACAGTGGTGTGCAAACATGTCACCCCAAGAAATTATTTTCAGACATTATTCAATTCTGACGGAGAAAGCTCAAAGACTAAATATGATAGTGAAGTGCATCGGCCGCCATTTGAAGAAAGTGAGGTTAAGGACACGACTAGTGAGTTCTTCGACGCAATATCAGCAGTCAGTGACACTGATAATAAGGTAGACGTTCGTATTTTTAAATACGTAGTGCAATAGAAAGACTTTATTATAAAGGAGCTAAAAGGAAGAATTGGTGATTTTGTGTTGCGAAAAACCATGGTGGAACAAGACAAACAGAAGTTAACCATTGAGAAAGGAATTATTGCGAACGCTGACATTCCTAGTGGAAGTAATAGATCTGAAGAAGTGAAAATTACTACTAAACATCCAGATAACATATCTAAAGAAGATAGGACAACAGAAGTAGATAATAATGAACAAGGTTGGAAGCAAGTTATGCGGAAAAATAAACATGTTACCTATGCAGACAAAGTAGCTGGCGCCGTGAAAGATAAAAACAGAAGTGCAGTGAATACTAAACCCGATGAAGAAAAATCTGAAGAATGGCATAAAAGAAAAAGCTGGTTGAAGAGCAAAATTCAAATAGTTGGTAACAACAAATCTAGTGAAATAAAAACGATACCCAAGTATGTTGACCTGCATGTTTACAGGTTACATCCTGATATCAAGGTTGAAGACATGGTAACATTCCTAAAACCAACTTTTCCAGAAGTGATCTGCGAACAAGTTACTGGAAAAAATTCTTCCATATATTCATCGTTCAAAGTGTCAGTATACAGTGACAATATTAATAAGGCAATAGACCCTGTACTTTGGCCACATGGTACCTGCGTAGGGAAGTTTTTTCATGTCCGCAGGGCAACAACTCCTATAGATTAAACGTTAAACCTAACCTGGTATTGAATAATAGACCTACACAAGATGACGTGGTTCCTCAAGATCAACCTCCTGAATCTAGGGATTCCTGTAACAACAGTTCTCATCAAAATACGAATGATCGGGTAGCTGAAAAACTGGTAATTACGCATTTAAATATTCAATCTATCAGGAATAACTTGGGACAATTGGAGCTTACTCTTGAAGAAATGCCTTGTGATGTTTTATGCCTGAATGAACACTGGCTGACAAGTGAAGAAACTAATCTATATGTACCTCAGGGGTTTTCTTTAGCATCAATGTATACACGAAAACCCCCTTACTCGCATGGAGGCTCTGCCATCTATGTCAAAGGTAACATTAAGCATAGTTCAATGGAGTTGTCCAATTACTCCGTAAATCTAGCGTGTGAAGTAGCAGGTATTGTTCTGCACGATTTTAACTGTGTTGTTTTAACAGTTTATCGATCTCCCAGTTCAAATATACAGTTATTTTTTCAATTAGTAGAAAAGTTATTGCATTACATAATTAATAAATTTAAGATGAATATTGCCGTCAGGTGATTTTAATATTAACTTATTATCAAACTCTAATGAATGTTTGCACTTTTTAAATATCATGAGGTCTTTTAACCTATATTATGTACATAAAAAACCAACTAGAAATAACTCTTGTCTGGATAATATTTTTACAAATATTACAAAGGATGAATACTGCTGTAAATTTTTGGAACAGAACATTTTGGCTGACCACACAGGTATCTGGTTATTAATATTTATTATTTATTTATTTATTTATTTATAGATGTGCCAACTTTAAAACAATCCAACGCTGCTGAAAGCAGAAATATTAAAATAGTAAAACGATCGTTATCAGATCAACGGATAAATAATTTAAAAGATATGCTCTATGTTATTGACTGGAATAATTTATATCACATTACAGATGTTGATTATGCTTTTGTTAATTTTATGGAAACCCTCAAGGCGTGCCTGAATGAAGCTTGCCCTATTAGAACAATTAAGATTGGCTGTAAACAAAAAAATTATCGAGCTACAAGGAAATGGTTTACACCCAAACTAAAATTAATGCGATCGATTTTAATTATATTTTATGATAAGTATAGACTAACAAAAAGTGATAACGACAAGAATAATTTTAAGATTTTAAAAAAAGAATATCAAAGTGCCATAATCGAAGCTAAGTTAGCGTCAAATGACAACTTCATTCAGTCGGCCACTAATAAATGTAAAGCGGCCTGGACGATTATTAACAATGAAATTGGCAAAATCAGGACGAATACTGAAATACCACTCTCGCCTGAGGTGTTAAACGATTACTTTATTAATGTATCACGTGAAATTCAAGAAAACAATAATAGCACTAATGATTATGTTAACATGGCATCTGAAACATTGTTAAATAATTTTGTCCTACCGATCCATCACCAAGTTTTTAAATGGGACACTATAGACATGAATACTGTGTACAACATTGTGAAAAATATGGGAAATTCCAGAAGTGAGGATGTCTTTGGGTTTTCAAACATGATTGTGAAAAAAATTATTGACCACATTCTCATACCGCTGACATACTTAATAAATCTAGTCTTATCACAAGGCAATTTTCCTACTTGTCTCAAAATAACGAGAGTTACACCTATTTTTAAAAAAGGTGATAGAAACGATCCATCAAGTTATCGACCAGTTGCTATTGTTCCCATATTTAGTAAGATAATAGAATCTAGTATGTTGATCCAACTGTATAACTTTTTTACATGCAATAATTTACTTTATTGTAAACAATTTTGTTTTAGGCCTAAACTCTCGACAACAATGGCAGTCGAATCTCTGGTAAACATCATCCTAGAAAATTTTGAAAACAAGATGCTAACAGGAGCAACTTTAATCGATTTGACAAAAGCCTTTGATTGCATTGCGCATGACATATTGATTAAAAAACTTAGTTACTATGGTCTCAGAAATGTTGAATTACAGTTAATGAAATCTTATTTAACCAATCGCCAACAAATGGTAGAAATAAATAAAACCCAATCTTCTTTTAGAACAATCGTTGCTGGGGTCCCCCAAGGATCAGTCCTAGGACCTTTTTTATTTACAGTCTTTGTTAATGATTTGGATATAAATACACCATGTACTACTATTTTATATGCAGATGATACCACCTTAGTTGTGACTGGCAAAGATCCTTTTATTCTTAAAAATAATTTAGACAATTCCGTTGAAATAGCCAAGGCTTGGTTCTCATCAAACTATCTATCAATTAATATGACTAAAACTAGTAATATAATTTTCTCTTTAAGTGCACTAATGGATTTCAATGATATAAATGTATCTGAACATGTCAAATTATTGGGCTTAACATTAGATAATAAATTAAATTGGGAACAGCACACTGAAACAGTATCTAAGAAACTATCCTGAGTAATGTATTTACTTAATAAGCTAAGAAATAACGTATCCCAGCATATGTTAATAACTGCATATTATGCTTTTTTCATTCAATCCTGAACTATGGAATTAGACTCTGGGGGAATTCACCTTCTGCAACGAAAATTTTTATGTGGCAAAAGATAGCCATAAGATGTATTCAGAGACTCTCAAAAAGAGACTCCTGTCGAGAAAGTTTTAAAAATTTACAAATTATGACACTGCCATCTTTGTATATTTTTTCCAATTTAACCTATGTAAGAGAACACATACAGGATTTTAATGAACGAGCATTCTTTCATAACTATAAGACAAGGCACAAGAATGATATAAACGTACCACACCACAGGTTAAGTAAAACAAGCAACAGCTATAAACATCTGCAAGTTAAACTTTTTAATAATCTTCCTCAATCTATAAGAGAATTGCCCTCAAAAGTATTCACTAAATTAATTGCCAAATGGCTAAAAACCAAAGCACATTATTCAGTAAATGAATTTTTGTCATTAAAGCCACTGAGTTTTATTGATGTACTTCAAGACATGGGTTTGTTTTACTGCAGTGTAATTAATTGTATTTTTTATTGCTATGTAAACTTTGTACTATTTGGACAATGCCTATTTCTATCTAGTTGGATGATTAATGGCGGAAATAAAGAATCTAAATCTAAATCTAAATCTAAATTATTTTAATTTTTAACTTTTGATAACACCGTGTGAATTGTTTTAAAATTTTCATTTTCTTTGTGTTTCACTTTTGTTACAATTTCCACGACAATTATGATGTAATTGTGACTTTTAACATTAAGAAACATAGCTAAGGTAGTTATGACATTTCTGTAAACTAAACAGTAATTGATCTTTTTGTGGTTACTTGGTATTTTTTTTACTGAAAATGGTGCAAAACATGTTGCAAAACTTTTTTTGCCCATACAGAATATGCTGAATTATGTCCAGTTTTGAGCATTTTAAGTGTATGAACGATTTGTTAAATTTATGTAAACCCTCATTGTAAACTGTTTTATTCGTGAAATAAGGCTCAATGTTTCAGCTTGTTTACGTCTAAGTTTTTGGGTCACCAAATCTTTTCGGTCAAAATATCACTCCAACATTCCGGTCAATCCGAGATTTCGGTCACAGTAACATTTAGGTAGGACAACACTTTGGCCATGTTAGGATTACGTTTATTGTCCGTATCCCAGCAATGTGTGTCTTCCAGTAAGTTTTCCTAAGAATGTGACATAACTTCATTTCGCCGATTTCTTGTGCAAATTAATTCAGAATTGAATTACTCCTGCAATTATAGTTATGCACAAAAAATTCTTCTTGTGCTAGTCTCATTTAAGAAATAATGAAGTTTAAGGTGATTCAAAAGTATATTTTCACTTTATCCCAACCTCATTGGCTCAAAATGAAATTCATTAACCCAGAATTGAAAGGTAAAGTGGCAACAGTAGTTAACTCCAACAAACGTATGCGTATGCTAAGCTTAAATGGATATTCCTGTAATTTATACAACTTGTAAACACGTCGGTATTGGCGTCGAGAGGATAGGGGCAAGATGCACCGCAAGATGTACTTCTGTAATTGATCTCTCGCACGTATTGACAACAGAATCATAGCCATGTTCCCGGTGTAAGCGCTTAAGTGCGTCGTGTCCGAAATGCTGTGAAACGACTGCCTTGGAACATGTCAATAGATCCTTCTTGTCACCGTCATGATGTTGCCAGAAAAACAAACATTAAAACGACGAGTTAACAGAAAAATCAAGGGAGACTATAAAACCTCGTAATTTATCAATCAAGTAACGAAACAATACAGTAAACTCGTAACGGTGAAAGATTCCTACTTCACAATTCTGGAAGTGATGATCCCAATCTCATTATGACATTTTCCACCTCGCAGAACCTCTAGACTATCGCATAGTTTTACCATAGGCCTATATGTCGACGGCACATTCAAATGCGTTCCTCGCCAATTTCTACAGTTGTTCCCTTAGACGGTCGTTTTCGAAAGCATATATTAGTAAAAGGTGCGGCAGAGGGAACGGATGTTTTTCAAATAACCATAACTCAGAAGATTTTCAAGTTAAACAACATTTAATTACACAGAAATGAAGCTTGTATAATGCAGTTTCTGTTGACTATTTCAGAATTACCTCCTAAAAATAAATGCTGTCAAATGACGCAATAATGAAATTATCTAACATGCAATCTCATTATTAGCCGAGGAAACGCATGTTTTTTTTTCAAACAGTTTCAGAAGCCATGACGCCATGGACCTTGGAGCATCGGGTTTTTGCCTTTAAAACTTATGTCGAAACAAAGTCTATAATTGAACTGCTAACTGCAGAAAGGCAACTAGTCCTCAAAATTCACAAATTCTCTTTTCAGCACAGATCAGTTCTAAATGGGTAAACACACCGTTTACTGCTGAAAGGGAGCGTCTGTCATCATATTTATAGGTATGGCAACAGTTTGAATTTTCCTTTTAAAAATCTGAGTTTGAAAATAACATGTCAAAACAGTTTTTTTTTTGCCATTCCTGTAAAATCAGGATTTGTGGACTTGTGCCTTTCTGCAGTTAGCAGTTCAATTGCAGTTCAGCGCCGTTTTCGTATACATTTTAACGTGGAGCTTCAACCCATCTCAATATCGTGTTACGGCGAGGGATGATTCCACGGCGCTCCACATTAAAATGTATACGAAACCGGTGCTGAACTGCAATTATAGACTTTCTTTCGATATAAGTTTCAAAGGCAAAATCTCCATGGCGCCATGGCTTCTGAAACTGCATGAATCAAGCTGTTTGAAAAACATGCGTTTCCTCTGCCAATAATGAGATTGCATGTTAGATAATTTCATTATTGCGTCATTTGACAGCATTTATTTTTCGGAGGTAATTCTGAAATAGTCAACAGAAACTGTATTATACAAGCTTCATTTCGGCATAATTAAATTTTGTTTAACTTGAAAATCTTCTGAGTTATGGTTATTTGAAAAACATCCGTTTCCTCTGCCGCACCTTGTATTTCCCTTTGTGTTACGCCTTAATAGCATGAGAAACTGAGGACACGTACATACGTATTTAAAGAGCAGTCAAGAGGCTGACGAAGATTTGAATCAGCTATAACTATAAGCACAGTATATATTTATTAGGTAATAATTGTATGCAATAATAAAGGGTAGTCATTTAACTTGTATTTCCATTTACCTAGGACAAATAATCGAAGAACATAATGAATTACTAATTACCCAAAATCCGTGACCAATATTCAGTGACCCAAAAATATCTTTAGCTGAGAGACAGTGACGAAGTGTCCGAGACCCTAGAATCTGTGTTCCAAGTATACATGGACCGAAATGTATGACCTAAGCAACGGTATCAGCATTAAAACGTAGTTTATGGATGAGTAACTAATAGCTTCCCTTCAGAAAGTATATGCGGATATAATTTTCGATAGATAAAAATATTGTCACATAGTGTGTAGGCCTATATAAATTGTAAACAAAATGTTAAGCGGCATTCTCTATAAAATCGTTAAACATTAAATTTCCTTCATCTAAAGCGAAAGTAGGCCTAAGAGTAAATGAAAGAATCTGCCTAGTTTCGCATCATATCCATGAAATATACTTAACTAAAATACAATATTTCGTTCTGATATGATTGCTTTTTAGCTATGCTGTTCACCCACCGCCTTTTTAAAAACTAACTTAGTATTTTTGGACTTGGGGCTTCAAATGCTGCAAATTTGATCGAATATATGGGTCGAACACTTTCCTGTACCTGCAGTAGAGTACACTGTGTGGATGAAGAAGAATTTCTACGAAATATTAATTTAGTTCAAATAGATGTTTAAGTCTTTATACCAGCAGTGAGTATACAAATTTGAAACAAAAAATTCGCAGTAATTTTTTTTAAAGCTGTTTCATGTAAAGTGACAATCAGAAAAAGAGGAGACATTAACGTTCTTCCTGTCACATCTCTAAAAGATGCTATAATAAAAATCTAGAATTTCGTTTTGTAAATATTTTCCCGCACGCGCGTACACACACACACACACACACAGATAAACGTACATATTCTGGAAATTATATTTCGTATAAATGTTAAACGATCGGCATGGAATTCCAGGGTTGAACACCTCAGCCTATAGAGAAGTGAAGGATGTCTCCATACTATCAGTAAGTCACGAGCTAAAAGAAAATTCGGATTTAAAGCTATTTTAGCAAACATCAATGAATTTGTTGGGACTACTACACCCATTTTCAAATTTCTAGGTTGGAGTAGTATGGCAAATATACTAGATCGCTTGCTTGATTCCTGGAATTAGAATATTTTTAATTAATTAAAGTGCATTGGAGAAAGATACTTTCAAACAGCACAACAGTTGGAATGCCTGACCAGGTCTTTTGACCTGACCACCTGTTATCAGCTAGCTTGGAGAGCCCTACTACGTACTCAACGCAGCGCATGTTTCAAATATCTGGATAGTGTAAACAGTACAATGTGTTTGTGTTTTATAATACAATGGTGTACGCTTTGAAACGCTTTGGGAAACATAGAGAATAAAAATAATATCGTACTAGTGCTTTGCTATATAATCTCTGTCAGATATGTACAACTGCAGGCGACTTTCTTTGTTAATACTTTAGGCCTATGAGATTTATATTGCTAATACATTACCAGCTTGAATTCTTCCTTATAAAATTATATATTATTAGTCGAAACAAACAAAAAACACTTATTTATAGGCGTATGATTCAATTAGCACAAGCGTGAGACATAGGGATGGGAGTAAAAGTTCATTTATTTAATGTGTCTCCGTCTACCCTACGATACGAAAGACGTGTTATGTTATTATTATTATTATTATTATTATTATTATTATTATTATTATTATTATTATTTATGAGTTTTATCAATGAACAAAATTGTTCTAGAACAAAATACAATAGCTAGATACCAATAGTAGAGCGGTCTGATTCATAAAATTAAGCTAAACTATAAAATGGGTTAAACGCCAACCATTGTAAGGGTTAAAGTTTGAGCCGTGAATGCGGCTCATGTAAGATAAATGTTTACTATTTTATAGCAATTCTGAAACAATAGGCTTCTAAAGTAAATTAGTAAACGCGCCCGAGCTGAACATGTGGTTGTGAGTGTTTCATGAAAGCGGCCTGCTTTCGTAGTAACTGGAGAGAGGTTTCTCGCGGATCTCAGTTGGGAGCATGAAGTCGTGAAGCAAGCTTGTAAGTGACTGTATAGTGGAGGCTAGACCTATGTAGACAGTCGGGACGCTTTGAGGATTAAGCCATTGTCTGGCACCTAAGGAGTGGTATTGACTGAACGGCACTCGTCTGGTGCCCACTTGGAGTCATAGCTTAATGTCAAAAATTCAGAAATGAGCATTGATTGGTTGCACACGAAATTCTATTGGCTGTCAGGCAAGTTCAACGCCAAGAAAACATGCTGAAAATCCAGAATATACAACTCTATCTCCAAGACACCCTCATTTCAAGTTATTTACTGCGGATTATAAGGGTCTGTCGGCATTGCCTTGAAGAAAGTTGTATATGTAGAAGTTGCCTCCACTATAACAGTGATTTTGGTGGGCGTGTCAGCTGTGCGAAGATTTATTTTCCACTGCTGTTGTTGGGTGAGCTTGTTCATTTTTCTGTTTGATGTTAACTTACTAAATTATTGAATTTTCTAAACTACTTCTCACCCAAAGATAGGATTCAAAATTGGCGTCTAAATATTTCGTATGACTTAAAATTCTAGTACAGTTCATTGGTCCGGTTTTCTGGATTGGCTGTTTTTACGCCCATATCATGTAGTAAAGAATATCAAAGTTTGTAATAGTCCGCCATGTCTCATCTGTCCGTCTGTAGGCCTAACGATCCGTTCCGCTTTAAACATTTATCTTCAGTTCTACTGCGTTCTAGCCATTCAGAATCTTTTTATGAATTATATTGAATTTTGAAACAATACCAGGATGCCCCATAGCTTAACATATGAATAACAGGACATTTTAGTATTGTCTAAAGTTGAAATAAAAAGGTCCTTGAGACTTAGTTTTGAATTAGGGCAAATTGATTCAATGTAAAATGAGTTCAAGTTCAGTGTTGGATGATTGTTCATTAATCACTAATTATGGATGAAAAATACATGGTGATCACAACGCCCAAAAGAAGTAGCAGTGAACACATTATATTCCGACATGAATCTGTGTTTGGATTACACTACGTTTTCTTGTTAATGATTAATATCGGATTAAAATGTTTAATGTAGGGCCAAAATAATTAATAGTGGGTCAGACACAGAGTGATATAAATGTTGTTAATGAAACAGTATTCTTGGAATTTAATATAACCTAGAACTGTTCTAGTCGGTGCTGTACTGCTATACTCAGGCAGACTATTTCCAACATTTCGAATTGTTATCATAATTAGGGTCTTCAGTTTTCAATTCATAATAAGTGTATTAAATTTCCTATTGTAAATTATTGTTGTTTCAACTCAATGTCTCAGGCCTAGTATTGCGTGAATGGAAAATCTGTATAGGCCTATAAGTTTAGTGGTTAGGGTGTATTTGAGTATTCCTGCATCTAATAAAACACTTTTAATATGTTATGAATATTTTGGCATTTTAAACAGTAATTTATTACTATTTATTCTAATTTGTATATAATTTGTAACATTCGAGGGTTATAATATCTTGTTTCCAAAACAATATCCAGTGCAGTTTGGAAAATAAAACCATTATAGGAATTTTTGGCATTATGACTTAAGTAGTTGTTGGTAATTACCTAGTCTGTTTCCTGTAATTTTTTTGAAGGATTTTCAGGGTTTCATAAAGGGATTATGGGTGCCAGATATAAAGATATAGCAGTGGCGTTTACAGATTTAGCTAAAGATGGTCGAAACCAAATCCACATTCAAAATCGTATGTTTTAGCTTCCAACATACGTAGCTGGTGACCCCAGGGGCACAAGTTACAACTTATCTATTTGTTTACTACACTGGCTACACGTAATATTTTATAACACTGGCAAATTTATTTACTTCGGTGGACAATTAATTATTTATTTCTCAAAATAACACTAAAAGTTCCTAAGGCAGTTGGTATTATCCTGGCAGTAAAATCTAGAATCTTTACACACTTTAGTAGACTACTTAGTAGACTTGTAGTCCTTATGGTTAAGTTGCTTTTCTTCGGGTTGTACTATTGTCCAGATGTGTCGAATGGTATAGCTTTGGATTTCATAGCTGTGCTGATGTTAAAATTCCAGCGCTGTACTAATGATTTACTCCAGTGCCCAGTGTTCCAGTTGTTGTTCCAGCTGCTTTGCCCGTTTCCCCCGCGATAAATACTGTTTGGATTCCCCATCGTGTAACTGCTATAGCTCCCCTCCGCTAACTGAATAATTCTATGGGATGTTTCTAGACGTATACGGACTTAAGCACGTTGGGTATGCCATGTTGAAAGGGTTAAAATTGCCGGGATTAATAAATAGAATGTTGGGTGCAACATTGTACTGGTTATTAATGCGAGTTGGGGTAACTTAGCTTACCGTCGGGTGATTGCAGCAGCCAGTCTTCTCGCCCCCTCTCTTTCCCCCATTAGGAATGTTGCGTTGCCAACTCTCTCCTTCCAGTCAGTTATTATTCCTGGAATTTACTTAATGCTAATTCTGGGTTCTTGGTATGGGATTATTTCGGTAGAGCAATGAAATACTTATTTCTGGAGAACTGTTCATGTTAGCAATTTATTGTCTATGCTGATACAAATGTGAAATGCGTATTGCATCCATTTTGAAGTTGAATATTAATAATTATCGTAGACGTGCGTAGGAGAGAAACAAGGGATCTTGATTTGCGTATATGCAAAGCTATTTATTGCGAGATTCCTCGGACAACATTAATTAATGAACCAAGGAGTTTCATAACTCCGAAATATAGGGTAACGTCTTTAACAAGATTCTTACTATAAGCGCCTATTCAAACTAAAGCAGTTACACTTTTAGCAGTATGTTACACGGGATTAACCAACCTTTTATTATGACGAGCGCGGGCGATCCTGAGATGCCGTTTCATCTCGGTCAGCTGGGATGGCTGCTTCCTCAACGTGACCGTTGATATACCCGCTACTACTTAATGAATCTTCATTAATGCCGAATACTGGAGAATGCTCTCGCGGCGCTGTGTGCTTTTCTCCAGCTTCGCCTGTCGATAGTACTGTACAAGAGATATGCCTCACCCCTTTACTTAGTTTAAATGACTAGTTCTATCGTGATTGACTCTTAATGACCATAATTTCTGCAACAGAGGAGAAAGTATAATTCATTTGGGTTTAACCCTATATAATGGCTTGGCTTTTAATCTTATTAGGTCGGACCATCTCGCGTCCTTACTGGCCGAGAACAAACGAAATGTCTTATTAGGTTAATAACAATTACTACATAACTCGAATTAAAATATGATTAGGCCTACCATATTTTAATTCCTTGCCATTTTATGCACATTTTGATGTTTGGTTTTACCCATGAATTCCTTCATTTGCTCTGACTTTTTACGCACGTAACAATAATTATGTTAAAATTGGCAAATTAAGGTTTTAAATAGCGGCATCCTTTCCCTTACGGGAATACCTCCAGATTTTAGAAGAGGATAAATATGAAGAATTTTACCTATGGCTTTCCCTTTAGTTTGTCAGATATGTTTATGCCACAGTACGCAGACAATGAACGAGGATGCAAGCGGTCTCAAGCGAAGGCCAGCGACGGTCCAGCAAGTGTACCATAAAGGTCACAACAAAATTTATCCTTTGTCACGGTACACGAAACAGATTTCGAGCACTCAAAACTTTTGCTAGACAGCCTCCTAGGCTGGGGCACTTTGCGACTGCCACTCAATCTGAATGAGATTTTGGAGGAGTTTCCGCCATTCTTAGGCGAATGCTGGTTTGATACCATTCTCTGAAGAACATATATATAGAAAACAACACACAATGTACACAAAACATAGATTAACGACGCAGACAACACCTGAACCACGTTTCTGATAACGCAGAAATTATAGACAAAAGAATAATAACCACAAGAAACACAGCCCACACATGTCATGTACACACCATCCCTGCGGGATGTAGACCAAGGGATAAATAAAAGGAAGATAGGGACATTTTCCTTGGGACCAGAAGTTGGTGATTCCGGAGGTTTGGCTCAATTGCTTTGGCATTTCGGGGGTAACGGGAGCACAAATACCTATGTTTGCAAATAATCTAGTTCACCTGGGTACTGAGATGCTATTTACTGAAATTCAGAATCTGTATAATCCCAAAAATCTAGTAATTATTAATAATAAAACAGAAACGTTGAGTTTTACGTCAAGAAGAGTTAATTTTACATATATTAAAGCAGTGAGCCTTGTAAGTGTATTGTGCACTCAGGAATGGTATGGCAACATCTTTTAGACGGTTGCCATAAATTAAGTAAGGGCTTCTTTATGCTAAGGGTATTTAAGGATAATATAAGAATTGAGTCCATAATTACTGTATAGTATGGGTATGCTCGTACTTATTTAAATTAAGGACTCCCTTTCTGAGGTGATCTTTCTGAGGTGATCTTTCTGAGGTGATCTTTCTGAGGTGATCTTTCTGAGGTGATCTTTCTGAGGTGATCTTCATATTATAAAAGATAATAAGATATTTGGGAAAATATCGTAGGTTTCAACGTAAAGGATCTTTTTACCCGCTTGACAGTCAATGTTTGTCTGTCCACCCTCCTTTATTCGAAGAGAAACATAGGTATTTTTGCTACCAGTGATACTGTACTCAGTCATGGAACAAGCAATAATTGTAATGGGTAAATGCAAGTATGCTTCAAAGCAAGTGTCAAGTATGACATTTTGAAGAGGAGGATCAGGTAATCATTTGTGAACAGCCTTATGACATTCAACGAATTAATTACTTAAATATATGAATTCACTCCATTTGACAATTACATAAACGTATATGTGAAAGGCTGACATAATTGTCTGTATCTTCCTATCCATCTGCACATCATCCATCCTTCCACCCATTCATCCCCGCCCATCCAACCTTCCACCCGTTCAATGGTCCATCCATCTATCCATTCATCCACCCACCTACCCATCTTTTATCACCTAACCACCCATCTAGCCATACACCCGTCCATCCATCTACCCATACATCCACCCACTCATCCATCCATCCATTCATCCACCCATCCATCCAACCATCCACCCACCCACCCGTCCATCTACCCATCCATCCACACATTCATCTATCCCTCCACCCATAAACCCATCCATACATCTATCCACCCAACCATGCATCCACCCACTCACTCATCCACCCTCACACTCATCCATGATCATACCCACCAAAATCATTCAAATGTGCTTCTTAC